>JAWNKV010000707.1:7507500-8707500 GCA_035041805.1 Amiota mariae | reverse complement strand
AAAGAGAGAATATAGTGAGGCTAAGAAAGGAAACAAACCATGCGAAGAGGGTCCACTAGTACACTAGTTTAGCATAAATAATTATCCAGGCTACAAGAACAATTCATTAACAAGGTTTTATTTAATGTCTATTAGTGCCATCTGTCACATCGATTCATTGGAAAAAGGACAATAACCATCCACAATTCACTTTTTACTTTTGGGAGGAAAAGCATGCGAAGAAATAAAAGCGAATTTGAATGACGTCTATGGGACCCTTCAGCATCTATGTTAGGTTCAAGTCCATAATAGCATGCATCTAGTATAAGTACTTCTATGGAAACTAATATTTTTTAAGTCTACTAGTACTTTTTAAGTCTCTATGACTTTATTTATTGTTAATTATCTCATTATTAAAATCATTTTAAATTAAGTTTTTTCTCTATATACTCGTACATAATAAATAATATTTTAAATATAATTAACAACAATCTATTCTATTCTATATTTTGTTTACTTACTTTTTTGTTATCCTTGGTCTCAATGGCCACATGATTGCGATATAACGATCAATACTGATCGCGACCAAAGTATAAGCACTGACAAGTACGGAAACCGCTTGAGAATAATTCACCAGATGACACAATACAACACCAAATGGCCAATAGTTGAGTATGAAGAGTGATATAAATGACGATGGTACACAGAACAAAGACATAAGGATATCGCCCAAAGCGAGATTAGCAATAAAATAATTGGTTACAGTACGCATGCGTGGCGTTGATTGGACTATATAGCAAACGATGCCATTGCCAATTAATGCAAATATAAAGATTGGAATGTAAAGTAAATAGACGGCACTTTTAAAGTAAATACTCGACCAAAGATCTGTTCCCAAATCTATATCAATGTCGCAAGTATAGTTAAATATGTAAGTATCGTTTAACAATTCGGTAGAACTACCGCCAATATCATAGAAAGCTGTCGCTGTGGCAACAACTGTATCGTCACTCATATCGGCAAACATAAATTCTGTGGAGGTTTCATTGTAGATCAACGATGTGGCATCTGGCACAGATTGGATCTGAGCTTGTTCCGCTTGATAATCAACATCGTCAGCATTTTGGAGCAAAGATTCTTGTGCTGTTATATAAAAGAGATTCTCTGATGGCAATGAAGATTCTGCTATTTTGTGCTTATGTGGTAACATGCTACGTGCAGCATACTGACGTACAAAATACTCCATTGTTATGGTTTTAGTTTTGAGTAAGCAAAACTAAGTGAGTGTTGTAAATTTGAGTTAAGTTGACTTGAGTTTAACTAAAAAGTCATTTTAACTCCACTTTGCTTTTGTTTTTCACAATACTATAACTTTAAGGATACTTCCTTCGTCCTTATTCCTTCGCCTTTGGTCTTTGGTTTGAGAAAGTTTTGTAAATTCCTAAGTGGATTTTAGTGTCTTAATACCAAGAAACTTGTCTCTAAGTTCTTAAACCACTTTATTGTTGTCGTCATCATCATCAGTATCATCCCTCACATTCTCGTGTTACATTTAATTGCATTTCATTGAAATCAAATCTTTTAAAATATATTGCAATAGCATTTTCTTAGTGACGTCGTTCATTGTAATCCACTGCAGCTCTTGAATTGAGTTTCCAACTCTACTTTTGTTGTATTGAAAGTTTTTCCAACTTTGTGGCTTCGTTTATTTAATAGTCAACCTTAATATCTGTTCCTGTACCTCAAATTCCTTCTCCTCCTTCGCTTACAATTTGACCTCTATACTTTTTCTTTTATCTCTTGTAAGCCGACTTGTGGTTATAAAACAAATTTCTGGTCTTAATTAATTGTCCACAAATAAATTCATTCCTTCACCTATTGTTCTGTCGACTAATAGTTTATAGTAATTCTTATATGTTGTTCTTGTTTAAGTAGTTTTGCTGGAGTTCATTCGACATTTTCATTTATTATTGTTGTGAATCTTTGTTAAGTTGTTGATCCAACCAAGTTTTTCAACAAATCTGTAAATGAAAGAATGTTTCTTTAATTAAATTTTTGCATTTTTTTGTAGATTAAATAAGAAGTATTTTCATTGTGATATTTGTGCTAAATAGAATAACAACTGATGTTTTTATTTTAAGAAATTTGAATGATTTTTTTTTTTAAATACATGAGGAATGTGCCAAAAAACATCTACAATAGAATGAAGGAAGTGGAGGACAAACTATTAGCAGCCACTGCATCAACAGTCTCTTAAAAATAGATTTAAAATTCTTTAAAAATTTCTTACCGAGGTTCGTTTTTATCCCCTTGCTGTTCATACAAATACGGTGACTATCAAAAGTGAAAATTTTAACTAAATTATTTCAACCAAGAGATGCATTCGTGGTAATATTTGTCAAAACAAGTGAGATCAACTTTCTAGACAATTTAGTTAAATGATAACATTAAAGTAGCTTCTCAAAAAACTAAAAAAAAAAAAATATGTGTACGGCTTCTCTTCGTTAGTATTTAAGTCGTTTTTAGTAAAACTTTGAGTAGATATTCTTTTAGTCCGACAAGTTTACCGTGACAAGGAATGCATAGAAATTTATAATAAATCAAGCTAAAATTGAAGAGATTCAAAATATTCACATATTCTGATTTGCAAAATGGGGTGTGATTGTGTGAATACGTATACGTAACGGATAATATTTTCTATGAGCTTATTATGCTCGTATGCATGTCATAATCATTTTTGAACATAAAGTAGTCGAATTTATATTTGTGATGGCAACATTTTCCTTTCGTTGGGTTCAGAAAGGAAATCAAATAAAGAAATCAATTACTGTGTTATAACTTTATTAATGATAGTTTTGTGATACGAAAAGTACGAAACAAATGGCATTCATGACACACATATAGATTTCTGGTAAACATTAAATCAATGCATGTGTTTCTAGCATTGTTAGAAAAGTTTCAATGTAAGACAAATTTAACTCGCCGAGCATGAAGTCGGACAACGAGCGGTCTTGCGAGACATTTACATTATCAGCCCAGACACCGTCATTCTTTCACTTTCCCAGCATCTCTTTATTTTGTCATATGGTGTTTTATGGGTACCACTGGATTGCTATAGAAAAGCTCTTTTTAACTGTAAAGGATCACTATATTTTTAATTGGCGTTAATTATAAATTTTGTTTTTTAATTGAAAACATTAAATACATTTCCTATAACTGAGTCGTAGTACCCTCTCTGATTATTTTAGGTGTATTTTATATCTTTATATTATAAATAAATAAATAATTCCTATAAATCTTTCACACTTATGTTTTATATAAGCTAACGATAGACTTTGACGATTGAAACTCAAACGAACGTCGTAGCTTCTTTGAATCAAAATTTATACTACAAAAAAATTTAGTGATACAGTGAAACTAAATTCGCTTCACCCTCCGCCTTCCGCGATGCTACACAGTCCTCACTCAACGTAACGAACTCCTTTAGCTATGAAGTGGAGTAATTAGATTTTAGGTGTAGATACTAGAAATGTATATACAACACCAAACTGTATTCCCTTATTTCGTTATTATCAGTTTTCTGGATTCACCCCCCAAGTAAGCAAAAACAAAAAAGTATTCACATCAAAAAATGACCCCAAATATCATATGAGGGTTAATGGTTATCAAGCTTATCGTCAATTTCAATAAAAAAAAACAAATAATCAAAAAGCTTTTAGTACAGAAAATGCAAAATATCAATGCATACTTTTGGGTGGTAATTTAATAATACTAAGTACATTTATCTCTGTCTCATTCTTACAATATTTTTCGATGGTTGAACTACTTACATAACTAAAAGGAAGTGACCAAAAGCATATTGCGCGTACAACCCAGAATTAGCTCACAGAGTCACAATTTCAATTGAAGGAATGGCCACCCCAAAGTTATCATTTCAATCTGAGCGAAAATCTGGTTCCATTGGAAAATGGGAAGCATCCAAAATTCAATAGAACGCCCACTATGGAAAATTTACTTTGAGGTAGAGTGCAGCATAAATGAAATAATATTCCCAGTACCCATATTCATAATTGTGCTTGTGTATTGATATAGGAAACAAGGAATTTTGGAACAAAATTTAAAAAAAAAAGGAAATTTAGATCACGTTGAAAAATATGTGCATAATTGAGTAAATGCAGGTAGCCCTGGTTTTTATTTTTTATTACATAACTTAATTTATTTTTTCCTGTAATGACTTTAGAGATCTTTTGGCAATGTTCCAAGGAATTCCTGGTATTTTTTTTTTCCATAATTTTCTATTCAACCGTTCGCCACGTACATCCCAAAATGTGTAAAAGTAACGCACATTTACTCACTTTTCTTCGCACTCTTCGCTCTCTAACTCAAGAACGGTTAACTGTACAAAAAAGAACAAACGATTTTCTTGCCCTTTGAATTTGAAAAATTTTAAACGCAGGCATTGGACACATGTAGACATCTTTTGAAACAATATGTAAAATGTCAAAACAAAGGTTTACACCAATTTTCAGCTTTTTTCCTTGAAATCCGAGATTTACCCATTTGTTCACCTTATCAATCAAAATCAATTTAATTTAGACTACAAATTATAGCAATACTATTATACTGATACAAAAGATGTGTGAAAACGTTCAACAAATATTGTGATTGACTTGTAAAATTGTTATTTTATCCTTACAATTTACTGATTTAATCGGAGTAAGTCACCTTGCTGAAATTGAAACAAAGTTTCTTTATATCAATTTTATACATATTTAAAATGACTTCTTTCTTATCTCTGATTCTTATCGCATGCTGTCTGTCTAATGCATTCCTTCATTTTATTTTACCATTTCCAATTTTCAAAATTTTTAATTTTCATATCAATTCTGAACACACATTTATTCTTTAAGTCCCATGCCTACTCATATCCTTATGTCGACATTTACACATACAAAAACATTGTAAACTTCAACAAAGAAAAATATTATATGATAAAAGAAATTTATCGCTTGAGTTTTCCCAAGCGTACAAAGAATGAATTGCGTTACAATATACAGATAATATATACATACATATTGTATCAACACACATAGGGAGTGAGTCTCATCTACACCTAAATTCACATGATAAAAAATGTAAATCAATCAAATTGCCATGAAATGTTAAAACAAAACAAATTCAAGAATATGAAAAATTGCAGCTTTTACTTATACAGCACAGTACAGTACAGTAAAGGAAATGAGTAAAGAAGATACAAGGATATACGTACATATTTGCATACAAAAATATACTTAAGGATCTACCAAGGCAAAATAAGGAATGAAGCTTATCTAAAATAAAATATTTTAAGAATTAGGAATTTAATAAAGCAACAATTTAGCTTATGGCATCAAATGGCAAGGAAGAAAAAGGATATGGAGGCTCATAGGTTGACTTATCAAATCCTTGGTCTTCTACGTCATAAGCTTTAAGTAATCAATCAATCTATCGTTCAACCAAACCAGTTCGTTTGTATACTTTGTTGGAAGTGTGAGAAATTCAATACAAAAGGTACAATTTATTTTATGTTGAAATACATTTGTTATTTGCTTAGAAAAAAATTCTCTGATTTATTTAACAAATTCATATTGAAGTAATAGTTTGCGTTTGCTGAAATCATAAAAAAAGGAATATATCTTGTACTTTAATATTTTTTTCTTTACTTATTTCAATTTGTTTGTCTACCAAAGCGTAAAACAAAAGAAATAGAAAAATGAAAGCAGAAGAAAATAAGAGAAAATTAAACGAAAGTAAAAAATATATCTAACGCCTCGTTGAATGCATTCAAGTATCCCAACGGAAGTGTTCTTTTATGCTTTACTAACTAAGTGGATTAGGTTTATTGAATTTCTTTGTTTTTTGCTCGCCAGAACGAAGACCAAGTCCAAGACCAGGAACAATGTCACTACTACTGACCAAGACCATCGATACCCAAAAGGCATAAAAGAAATAAGAAAGAAAAACTTGAGTTTCTCTGAAGAAAAATTATCGCGTTTGTGGTGGATTTTTTTTTTTATTATTATTATCTTTATTACTTTATTTTTTGCATTGCAATAAAAAAGAAAATCTCTTTATTTTTCTTAATTTATTCCATTTCCAACCAAAAGAGAAAAACCATGCCTTTGCTTTCATTTTTATGACAACCGCAGTCGCTTACAAGAATTAGAAATTTTTCATTAAAAATTTATAAGAATAAAACAATTCAAAAGCATTTAATGATGTTAAAAAAAAGTAATTAAAAAATTTATGACTTTACAATAGATAAAAGTCTTTAGAAAAATAATAAATACAATTGCAATAACAAAAAAAAAAAAAAAAAAAAAGTTTTTAACTCTAAGCAAACAAAAAAAAAATTTATCTTTTTGAAAGTGTCTCGAATGTCGTCAATCGAATGTATTGTATTTTTACCCTTCATCATGAACGAAGAGAATCTACTTATTTGCTGCCATTAAATATCGTATTACAATTGTCTGTCTCTCGCCTTCTTTTCTTTACACTTACAAATATGATAAAATATACGAGTATTTCATTTCATATTTGTATTATTCCCTCAGCTTAGCTTCTTTTCTTCTTTTCTTCTTTTTTATATTTTTCTTTTCTTATTTGATTTCATTATAAATTTATTTAGTTGGCGCCTACTTTTAGGCTTATAACAGAATGAAAAAATGAGATCCTTTTCTCATTTGAGTGAAAATGGGGCTTATCTTTGGATATTAAAATTAATATTGTTGTTATTGTTATGTTGTTGCAATGAAGGTTTCTTGTCATCTAAGAAATTTGTGTAATTCTATCATCACTCACTCCCTCTCACATTTTTCGTTTATACAATTATCTTTATTTGAATGAATGTTGGTTGTTGTATCTTATTTACTTACATGCATGTAAATGGAAAAATAATAATGAAAAATACGAGTATACTTCCAAGAACATGGGTAGTTTAAGAGACAAGAAATTGTATTATAATGTTAATGAAAATTGTGAAACAATTCCAAATCTTTTTCATTGAACGCAGTTGTTACTGCCACAGTTTGTACACTTTAGATATTAAATTTGCATCTTAAATCTGCCACTCCCTTGAAGTAAGTCCACACGCAGTCTTCTCGCAATCCCAGTCTATATACTGGTATATGGTGTTATCTGTTTGAAAACGTAATTATATATCGCAGATTTGACTGGCTCATTGGCTCAATAGTTAGTGCGCCAAGCTGACATTCTAGAGTCGCGGGTTCGTTCTCCCTGAGCTGAGGGCCTTTGTCACTATTGCTCATGTTGATAACTAAATTATAATCTTAGTTCTATATAAATAAAAAAAAAATAAAAAATAAATGTATTATGATTGCTCCTAAAATCGGAATGCATTCCCGATCATCTGTCATCGAATATAGTCAGTCAGTCAAGTCTATTCTTAACATGCAGAGACGAATGTCCTTTTCCATCTCTAATCGAATACAATACTTTTGTTAAAGATTTGCTTACTCTCCAACCAAAGTTAAAAGAAATTTAATTTTTAAAATCAATTGTCGTTCCCCGTTTTACTATTCCAAAGAACAGATTTTATATGAAAATAAGATAATGGTACTTGAAGACTCCAAGTCAAAAGACTTTGCAAGTGGACACGACTTTCTCTTAAAAGAACCTTCTAATTCCCATTACTACTCAGTTTCTTTTATTCAATGATAGAAGAAGTCAGTAGAATAAGTCGTGTGTGAAATGTGAGTAGTGAGTGTTGAATATTACACAAGATTTGTTGCGTCTTCACTAGGAAGTTAATATTATTGTCAACGGTTTCAATGGGAGACTTTGTCTTTAATTCAATTAATTTGTTTTCAAAATGTGTAGAAAGTGATTACACTTCAATGAAAAGTTTTAATAATTTTATTGGTAAAAGTTGACAAAGTTGTGAACTCGGCGGTTTTACACTTAGCGAATCTCTCTCACAATTTTTGTTTCTTGATAAGGGAAGTTTTTTCTTTTCATTTGTTTTTTGTAGAGTGAGGGGTGTGAGAGGGAGTGAGAAGTGTCAAAATAGTTGTTTAGCGTCTATCGCTGAGTGTAAACACAAGCAAGAGACACCAAAGAAGTTACACAACAGTGTAAATTGGATCGAAGACAAACACTCTTCAATCAGCTGTTCATTAAAATATCAAAGTATGGAAAATGAAATCGCCGAAACTACTGCTGCATCTACGGATTTTTGGGCAATATTGAAACCATCCGAAATCAAAACCTTGTGAGATTTCTGACACACACCCGATTATGTATATGTAACAATTTCCAAACTTATCAAACGACCCACAAAACTTATTTCAATGCAGTTAGTTTGAATGACTTTTATTACAACATATGCTAATAGAATCTTATTTGACTACTGCCGATGTTCATATCCCATTTCAGTATCATCATCATCATCATCATCGGCACCAAGTTGCAAACACAGACATACACATAATTTATCGCATGCGATACTTTTCAATTTGTCAACAAAACATGTAACCTGTCTTATGTTATTTTATGTATTAAAAGGAAGTGTATAAAAATTAAAAATGAATCAAAATATATTTTTTCAAGTATCAATTAAAGTCGATTTATTATTATACATATTTCTTGATTTTAGGCTGCATTAAAAATATTCCATTCAATGCCTAAAATTAGGCAAAATTAATGTGACTGACATATGATGCGTTCTCCATTCGATTAGAAATTTCATTATGTTTTTTAATGAATATTTTGGTAATTTTAAACTTTATTAATGCTTTATGTGACAAGCATATCTTATCATCAAATACTTTAATATCATCCAAAGAAGAAAAAAAAAAACAACAACAGCAAAAAAATAAAAGCGAATTTTAATAATAAGAAAAATATATATTGAACACAACGAAAAAATGTGTAAATAAAAAGGCATAAGAGTAATAACCTTTAGCCAAAAAGACAGACAGACAGACAGGCAGCCAGGCAAGGCAATCGTGAAAAATAATGGTGTCTTGACTTTGATATAGAAAAAGTTTCTTTTTCAAAAGAAAATGGAAATGAGAAAAGTATGAAAATCACGTACGAAAGGAAACTCAACATAAAAAGTACTAAAATCCACAAGTTGATAAAATATAAAAGATGTCATCATCATCATCAAAACATAATATTGAAATAAATATATATTTATATAGGAAATAATCATTTTGGTTTCAATTTTGTTAAAATATTGAAATATGAAAAAAAAAAAAGAGAACAACATGAACTGAATAAGAAAACAATTTGTATTAACATCGAAAAGATGAGATTTTATATAAAGAATTTATTGGATTTTTTATAGAAACAAATCGAGTAAGAAATCAAAACAAGACACGAAGACATGACCAACCTTTGGAGAAAGTATTAGAAAGCTCCTTCAAAGAATTGAATTTGAGTTAAAAGTAAAATACTTAATATTTTCTTATACTAATATTGTACTAAAAATGTAGAAATCTGTAGGTTAATTTGGGTGATTTACATGTTTTGATATTTTATAGATATAAATTTTGATAGATTAGATGAGATTAAAATCAAGACAGGACCTAAAAACACTTTGTGACTTCGGCCACCAGTGGGCTTATTGTGACAACCCTCGTAATTATAGTTCTTTCCATATTCTGGTATTCATCAAAAACTCCAGAACCTTCTTCGGAGACAAAGCTGCAATTTCATTTGGTTCCAAGTATTGGAAACCCAGTTAGCGAAGTCAGGTTCAAATTAAATCGTCACAGTGTCTATGTCCTCCTCTTCATTATAATGTAGACTACATTGATTGTTTTGACACTCTGCAATGACCAGTTAAGAATGCCGAGACAATCCGTGCTAGATAATAAAACTAGATACATATACAAATGTATAGAAATGACAGACTTTAGTTAAAAATTCTTTAAATATTCTACCATTCTTGTACTCCAAACATCTTTAAACCAGACAAATCTATTTTGAATTGAAGAAGAGAAAACCCTTGAGGAAAAGTATATGCCAAACATCTGTGGCTATAAGAATATATAGACAATTTAAAGCTATTTGCCAATGTTGATCATTAATAGATACAAATTGAATTGACTGACTAAACTAGACACAAAGACATAGAAAACCTTAAGGGAAAATCTAAAACAAGTTGCTTCAAAGGATTCAATCTATGTTGAAACAAAGAAAAACACTTTATCTTTCTTATACTGTTAAGTTTCTTAAAATAGTCAAATGCAACTTTGGTTGTTAAAGAAAAGAAAATCCCTGAAGAAAAAGTATATGCCATTAATATGCCACAAGTTGTATTAACATAGAAAAGATAGAAATGTGAATTCAAAATAAATTTACCAATATTTACATACTACTATATATTGATGTTTGATTGATTCAAATTGATTTAAATTGCAGACACAAAGACATAATAAACCCTTAGTGAATATGTATAAGAAAGATATTTCAAAGTTATTTGTGCCCTTTAACAGACAACAATTGAGCAGTTTAGAAAATCTCTTACCAAATATGTAAAATGTTGTATTTTTTCTTGGAGTTATACATTTATTTTTTCTCGAATGTCATTTGGAAGATCCATTACAAATCTCCTACATAAATTATCCAAGTCTCTACTACATATAAATGTTGCTCCACTTTTTGACCTGTTGAGAGAATTTAACTCTATTGTAGACACTAATTTCGGGACAGTATGGTCTGGGCAGACCACTATCTCATGGTTTTAGTTTAATTCTTTCTACTTTTAAAATCAGCTCAGAGTCAAAAAAAAAAAAAGTTTCGCCAGATCATAGTGTTCATTTAAGGGTTAATTTGCGTAAGCAAACTATGCACCTTTTTGATAGCCAATGTGTGGAGAGAGACAAATGTGGGGTAGATTAGGGTTGATGAGTCATCTAAATCGAATCGTCCAGATTCAGTCACGGTGAAATGGACAGGCATAGGTGTTGGAAAACTAAAGCAAATATGGTATAGTGATGGGGGTGAAATTTCACGAGAAAGGATGTGGCATAAATTATTATAATTGACACTTACTTACTTGTAATACAAGAAATAGGTTGTGCGATGATGAAGTTAGTCGTGTACCTACCTAGAGCTAAGGGAACAACATTACTAGTGGCACGACTAGGCCCACGGAATCTAAATTGTCTCAAAAGTCCTGGCGAATCTACAAGTAACCGGCAATAAGTTTATGAATTCATTTGCGCAATGAACACTAACAGAATAAGACTCAAGTTTAGACGAAAAGAAAATCGATTTAAACGGGCACTGCTTTTATGTCCTTCGACTTTCTTACTGACTCGTCATTATACTATGACTAATTTAAACTTGACAACCTTATAAATTAAACGTTATAGGACATTGTTTTCATTGCAAGCGTTCTTCTGCTTCTTCAAATCCCTTAATACCAAATCGCTGGCATTTAAAAACCCTTGTTAAGGGTTACTCCGATCATTTCATTAAAAAATTTAAATTAAAGTTAAGCTAAATACTTTACAATTTTTATTTTGCAAAGTTGCTTAAACTAGATAAGTAAATTTCGGTTTAATGAAGAGAAAAAAAGAAAATTATATTAAATATTTGAAAATAGTATTCACAAATTATAGAAAATTCTAAAAGAATTTATATGTTTTGATCTTTTTTCAAATACAAATTGAGTTAGGCACAAAGACATGATCCATCTAAAGAGAAATATGTTTGTTAAAAAAATAAAATGCATCAAAGGATTCAATTTAAGTTACTTTAAATACTTTTCCTTTCTTATACTGCAAAGTTCCTTAAACTAGACAAATCCATTTAAAAAAAATTGGCCATGAGAAAGAGAACCAGCAAAGTAAACATAAAATTGAAAGTGAAAGTAAAAGTGAAAGTGAAACTGATGTGAAAAAAATTAAATCAGATTTTCCAGCTTACTTGCATAAAAATTTATTTATCACGTACTTTTCCTAGTTGTTTTTTATTTTTTATCCAACGATGAAGGAAAAAACATAAAGATGCTAAAAATATTAGAAAAATCCGATAAGACGCGCAACAGCATGGAAAAGCATAAGTCGAAAGGATCTAAGACGTTTTAAACATCTTACACATAATTTAATTTAAGCAAAAATCCTTTTTATGCCGAAGGCTGGCAGCCTCGTGTTTATAAACGCGACGTTGCATTGATGGTTTTTTGAGTGTTGAGTTTTCCATGAAAAAAAAAAAAAAAAAAATTGTGAAATGGAAACTCAAAAAGACAAACACAAATATTTTCACTATAAAAATAACTCAAAACGCTTAAAAAAAAATCAACAAAGTAAACAAAGAAGTATGAAGACAGACCAAATAAAAAAAACAAAAATTCATTTTGTGGAAGTCTGAGTTTCTCAGGAGCGGTAACAGAACAAATATTTATTTAGTACATTGAGATTGCAAGGAATACCTACTTATGAAGATACATGATTATTTTGACCTTGTCAAGCTATGCCAGCCAACTTTTTTTGTACATTTGTCAAGTGAAAGAAAAACCCATTGAAATGGCAAAAAAAAAAAAAAAAACATTAAAAGCAAAACGGCTTAAACCACAACGATGATGATGACGAATCAAATCGGTATTTCTATGGATAGTACGTGCTTTCATGGTTGTGGTGATAGCTTACAACCAGAAAGTGAGAAAAGTCAAAAGATAAAGAACAAAAGTGACTATTGTTCTAATATCTGTGTGTACATGCAAGAGTATGAGAGCTATGGGTGTTTTTGTTTAAGTTGTGCATTAGTTATTTACTTGAGACAACTGGCATCATGCCAAGGCACCTACGCATTCATATTATCTATGTATCTGAGTATCTGTGACAAGAAGACAAAAGCACAATCATAAGTCAGTGAAGCAAACAAGAAAACCAGCCGCCAACGGTACAAACAACCAACAGAACAACAACAAACAACAAACAAACTCTGCCAACTGACAACTTGCGACGTGTCAAATATCTCCAGAGCTTTATATCATCTAAGCACATTCCACCTTAAGATAGTATTTCCTTTTTCTTTCCACATACATCGGCACCGCTTAGTCGGCATATCTAGAGAACCATTGCCTTTCACCAGCTTTCCGTTTCCCGCTTAATTTGTTAATTAATGAGCATCGTCAAGTACACTTTAACATGTGGTGGCACCAGGCAGGCTTCATTATTCAGATGGTAAGGATATGGGGATATGTCATGGGGTCAAAAGTCAACAATATTGTTATCATTACTTTTAACATGGCAGTTATACATATATAGAATTGTGAATCATCACCAACATCATCATCATGATCACAAGTAATTTTGTTGTTGGTGTCGTCAATGATAAAGTTAGGAAATGGAATCAAAGAGACAACAGTGACGACAGGCAGAATGAAAGGAAAGTCAAAAGTTGTGTCCTAATTAGTCCAAGTTGATCTATGTTTGGGCAAATAAACATTATTTGTTTGTATGCCAAACATGTTCTCATGTCTTTCTATAAATTTATTTGTCTGTCTATCTATCTGCTTATTTATTTTTCTGTTGTCTTACTGTCTTTTTGCTTTAGTAAGTAGCATTTGTCATCACACAAAAATGGGGAATGATAAGGAGAATCACAAACAAACAAGTGGTTTCCTTAATAATATTTTCCACATTCATTTGAATATTTTGTATTGTATGAACATCTTAGAAATAAATTGTATTTTATGACAATAAATTTGAAATTTAAATATAATACAATTTAAATAAAATTTGTTCATGGTTTTGTGTCCATTTAGCAATTTTGAAATGGACATTGAAATATAAATAAATCAAAACAGTAGATAAATTTATTCAAAAAATTTAATGATTAATAAAATGTATCCTCATTTTGTTATTTACTATATATTTATTATATAATACTTCGATTGGTCATGGATAAGAGTTTATTATAAATATTATTTATTGCCAAATAATTCACCATTTTGAACATAAAACAGTGACTATTTAGAGTCTCTTACCTTATTATAAAAACATCAAATGCTTAATAGAAATTAAATAATTAAATAGGACCAGCAAAGAACTTTCTCGAATGAGTCTGACAACTAACCCAACGAAATTGTTGGTTGTCCGGAAAAAGAAGAAAAAAAGTGATCACGCCCCTGCCCAAATTTAACAATCTTAGCGTAAATATTATATAATCTAATTCTAAATTCTTTAAGAAATTGGAAGGGCTTTTAAAATTAAACAAATTTGTCATGTGATAGCAAAATAATAAATACTATATTTTCCAAAGAGAAAATGTAATCCAGTAAAATGCTTGTATTGCAATTTTGTAGAGTCTTATAACCCAATCATAGATTTTCTCCATAAGTTTATAGATTCTCTGGAGCTTAGCTATTGTTCCCCCCAGTCGTTTTATTATAAACTTCGTAACTTTAGTCTTGAAAAGATGTATAACTAAAAATTATCCTTCTTTCTGAGCACTTTATGCACTTCTTATAATAAGTTCTATTACGTCCTCTTCCCTGAGAACTCGCCATATGCACTTAATATTATCGGAACACACAACAGTCTAGATGTACTGGGCGTCGTTCATTGGTCTGTTTTTTGATTGCATCAGTTCGATTGTTTGTATCTGACCACACATAAATAGTTGTGACTGAGGACATAGCTAGCTAAGTATTTCGCAAATAATTTCTACCACTGGGTTAGAAACGGATTTTTATTATTTTAAATTATGCTTAAAAATAATAATATTTTTTTTTTTTTTCTTTTTGTTATTTATGTAGCTCACATTTGATGTGTGACTATGAAAGAATATTGGCATTCATTATTTAATAGATTTTCCCTTAACTAAGTTTAACATAGAAATAAAGAAAGTACAATATACCATAATATCCTCTATAACGAAATCGTTCTTATAGAAAGTTCGCTACAAAGAAGTTTAAATATATGCAAAAAATTAAGAAAAGCTGTGTCTTCAAAATTACATCGTTATAGAGAAGTTTTCGTTATTGGAGAGTTCGTTGTGGTAGAATTTCTAGGATTTTTATTTGAGCAGCATTATGAAATCTTCAGCTTCTTTATCAGAATGTTAAATGAACATCGAAAGCAAAACCAGATGGTTTTATAAGAAATGCGTTTGTTTAATATTGACTCATGCAAATATTCAGTTAAATGAAACAAAGTCTCAGATAAATATACCAACCTAAAAAGCTTTCTACTTTCAGTTTATTGTTTTTACTTTTATATTGACAGTAATTTGTTATAAGCAAATAAAATAAATACATAAGAAAAAAATATAAGTAGAAATAAATAAAGTGGATAGTTTCAAGTTGGTCATATGATAAAAACATTGTTTAGTCTTCTATCCAATCAAAAGTAGAAAAATACTAAGTCGTACTATCAAGAGAATACTTCTCTAAAAATTACTTTTCTTCACTCCAAGTAGCTTTATTATGTGTTTGTTTTTAATTTTTCTACCCTTGTTATATGACCAAATATATTTTGAAATATTTTCAGACTCTTATTGAATGACAGGAATCTAATAACTAATCAATTGGTCTTGTGATGAAAAATATGTATAAGTATTGTATTATAAAATCATATATGCAAAGTTTTCTAAAACAGAATTCTAATTATTATTTTTTATGTAATTTTCTAATTGATATTAATCATGTCGTTTGTGTTGTCCTTTTTAAATCTTAATTAATAATCAACGATAATGGAATATAATATAAAAACAAAGAAAAATTTTAATTATTGGCAGAAAATATACTTGATAGATTGGTCTACTTGTACACACTTAATCAGTTGGACATGTGATAGAAAGATAGCAGCTATTCAATTCAATTATTCATTCATTCGCATCGATTAAAAATATTTATACTTGCAGTATTAATATGATTATTTTTTTTTAAATTTATAATGAATAAACTGTAGGTTAGTCATGTTTTTCTGATGACTTGAAATTAGGTGCTCAAATTCAATCATCATGTCGAATATAAATGTTAATACAACATATTCACACTTGTCCATCACAAGTACAATATTTGCTTCCAAATGTGAAGCATTACAATACTACAATGAATAAAATGAATTTTGTACATTTCCAACACAATCATCATTCTTTTATACATACATACATATTGTATATTATATATATATATATATACTACATACTAATTATCATATATTTTTTCTCATTTTTCATCTACTCAAACCCAACAGTTTGAAATAAGCCTTCAAGCCTTCAAGCCTTGAAGCCTTGAAGCCTCGAAGCCTTGATTATGCACATAAAAATTTTGCTTAAACAGAAATTTGACTTTGCTGTTGGGTGAAAAGCCTAAAGTATTAACGCAAAATTTATTCAAAAACAAATTTTATGCTCTTTTAGATAAGCTTTATTATATTTAAGGGAAAGGAATGGTCACAATGAGTTTTATTAAATGTTTTCAAAATGATTTACAAATACTTAAAGAAGCTTAATTGGGCTTCATATACATTTTTGAATTAAGCCATTTGACATTAAATGGTTGAAACTGTTAAATGTCATTATGCGAAATTTTTAATTTTCCATTTCCATATATAAAACGGTGTGTATTACTCATAGGTGTAAAAGTTAATTTAAAAAGTTGCATATGTAATTCATTTAAACCACGTTTCTCTTTTTTTTTGTCATCAACATCAACATCATCATTATCATTATCATTATCATTATCATCATCATTGTTAAGCATATGAGATCAGACACGTGTCGTTGAAATGTGACACTTTAACAAATAAAATTTGTTTGAATTTCATTAATTAAACATACTCACTCACTTACTCAAGCGCTAACTCACACACAGAGACACGCATAATAATAATAATAATAATGAAATAATAAAATTAAACTACTAAACGAACTGAATATCCAGCAAGCAAAGCAACTTTATTTTATTCAAAATATTGCAACAGTAAAATGTTTTTATTTGACTCCATGAACACTATGACAACATATAGTAAACAATACAAAACACTTGCTGCTTGTGTTAATATTTGCATAATTAATTATATTATAAGTTTTCATTCCATTTTTTTATTCACCAAAACTATTTTAGCACTTCATATAACTATTTTTTCACAACAAGTTTCACTAGAAATTATGTGTTAATTAAGTTAAAAATATAATTAATTTGCAACTGTAGTTGCTAAGTAAAAAATTATGTATTGACTGCAATAATTAGAAATGATGAGATTTAAAAAATAAAATAAATAAAATTGCTAATGTAAATAATGTAATTCTTACAAAGTATTATTTACAGAAAAAGATTTTGCTTATTGGGAGAGTTCTCCAAGATACTTGAAAGAGTATTTTTGCACAGATTACTGACAATCCTTGGAGATAATGGGTTGAACTCAAATATACATGAGTATCAGAAGAAATCAATCGTTTTAGTCAGTGATAGATCAACAGATCATCCAAACAACATAGCAATAAACCTAATCGACAACAATTCAACTAAAAAAAGACTAAAGCGATATCACCCGTTAGACCTTCCATTCAGAGACGAATTTTATGTAACTCTTCCCATAACCCACTATCCTTCCTCTTTCTCCTTTAAAATTTTTCAAACCTTCATATAAAAATGCATTGTATATATGTAGATTTTCTATAAAGAAAATAAAAGGGGAAAAACAAATACTATTATTGAAAGTATCTTATTAGCACCATAAAGTAGGCAACACTTTCTTGCCTATAAGCGGAAGCATTAATGATGATTTCTTTGCTTTAAAATGTTTATATTAGTTAACAAACAGTTTCCATCTTGGGCATTTATTGTGATAGAATGGAAACGTATCCAATAATTCTATCATCTTTCTGACAGTATACGGATAGCGCATCGAGAAGAACGCTTCATCTTTCCAGGGTATTCACAAATTCACCCAATTTTTGGTATATTAACACAATGTGAAGTGTTGCTGCTCAAACAGGCCATTTGCCATCGATCGGAACAAGTGATAATCTAAAGCGGCAAGGTCCAGTGAAAACAGCGGATGTGCTAGGATTTCACAATTGTCGGGCGACTCAACATGTGGGCAAAGCATTAATATGCAGGAGAATTATTTTGTTGTGTCTGGAATAGTAGTGGATTCGTTTTTCCTTGAGTGCTCTCATCAATTGTGTATGGTAGAAAGCCCCAGTTATGGATGTACACGACACCAAGCTGACCAAATACACAACATGAGTTTTTTTCCATGATTATGCAGCAATTTTAATGATCTACAGCATAACGAGTGTTATCCCTATATTTTAAGTAAATATTATGTCATCTCAAGACTTATTCTTGATGACTAAGCTCGATTGATGGAACGTTTGTTCTAGAATAAGAACATTTGAACACCGAAAAATGCTGCAAAGGCTTTTAACAAGGAGGTTTGTGCATGAAGAGCGAAACGTGCAAGTGCTTAATCGCAAGCGCAAAGACAAATAGCCAGCTCTCTCATATAATAATGCACGACGACACTTGGAGTTCTTCAAGCATCAAAAAAACTGGACTGTAATTGGATTGATGAAATGAAAATCAACCGCTCACTCAATCAAGTGCATAAATTTCATGTGCATGAGGCGCTTTTAGTTATTTGTTTAATATTTCTATGATCAAGACTCTTCTTTCATTCCAGAATTTGAATCTGTGCTTTTATTTCAGCTCGAGAGAAGTGGTTTATGATACATAGATCCAATATGTTCTTCTATAAGGCTTCGACTGTTTCATTGACATTTGCATCATCAGAGAATTGTAATGGTGAAAAACGATTTTCTAATACTTCAGCACACACCTCCACATTCTCATTATTAGTTCTACGCCATTTTTAATACAATAAAATAATAATATCAATTATCTTAATCTTAAAAAAATAGTCCACGCAATATCTGCATAATTTTGTTTTGATTAATATTGAGAAGATTCAATCTTTCATTGGAAATTCAAATGTTTTATGAAAATTTAAGACGTCAATTAACATCGATTAGCAACTTTGAACATGACAAGCAAATTAGCAACACAATTTTTGCAATTTTTAATTCACAGAGATTATAGAATATTGATATTAATATTAGTATTTTCGAAGGTGAACTAAATTTGAACACAAAGTAGTAGTATAAATAATACAATTATAAATTTGAAGATATGATAATGCAATTGGCATCTTATCAACACTTAAGGGGTCGAAACGAACCACTCAAGATATGAAATAGCACCCACAAAGTCAAAATAAACGAATAAATACTATAAGATATTGTAATTATAGTATTATCAATAAAATAACAAACAAATAAATTCATGGGTGGGCAGCCTTTAATACACTATAAGCCTTTTGTCTTTATTTTAATAAATAAAAATAAAATTAAATTAAATTATCTTTGAGGATAACAAATAACTTTCCATTCAAAACATTTTAATCTAACTAGTGAACTTCTATAAAATTCCTTCTATGAATTTTAGGAATTTTAATTTAAATCATAAATGTTCCAGGAAAATGTTAATGAAGTCTACGTCTTCCAGTAATCGGGGAACTGTAGTTATATCATCCTTATTATCTGTGTATACATATTTGTGCAAACACGATTGATTTCTGACAACAATCACAGTTTTTGATTGGAATTTATCCACCAGTAATCGGGAAACTTTGGTTCCATCAAATTATCTGTGCTCAATGTATTTATATCAAACATGATTGAACTATGACAACAATCATGATTTTTTATTGCAATTTTATATGGAGACTACTTCTACCAATAATCAACGAACTTTGGTTCCGTCATATTATCTGTGTTCAATGTATTTGTACCAAATATCAGCTTTATAGCTTAAAAACTTATAGTACCATATGGCAGCTCTTCTCGAACATTCTATAGATTTTTTTATGTTGTTTTTTAAACTTAACAGATCAATTATCATATAAGCACCAACTTTGATGATCGTGAGCCATTTTCTCAACAAAAATTGTTCTTAAGGCCAACAAAAAACTGTTTAGGATTCCAAGATTTGATTGTACAATGAATTTTGAAGAACTTAAAGATTTTTTTTTACAGGGTGCCTCCTCTTTAACTTACAATGAGAAATCACCTTTCTCTTATTTAATACAATATGTTACTTCTCTCACAATTAATTTCAACATGTAACAAACATCAAGGCAAAATGGAAATACCTTTTTAAAATATTATACACTACATATTATAACACAAATAACATTACTAAATATTCGAAACCCTATCAACTTTTAATCAAATTCCCTACTCATACACTTCTGGGAATATATTTTAATTACCTTATTTGTTTTCAGTTTTATGATTTTAACCGGACGTAGTTTCGTTTTGGTTTATTGCAGACATAGACCCATGAAGAATATCAATAACAAACAAAACAATAATACGCAGTTAAATATCATGAGAGTTCTGCTCGTACTTACTAAATGTTTAATTCTTTATTATTTAATGACTTTATTCTAAAAGTGCAAAACATCTGGATAATTTTGCTTCTCTCTCTCTTCATGCCTAGTGATCCTCCTCATATTCGTCATAAATTAATGCATCTTGCAGAGACACAACAAACTGAAACCACAAACACGTTTTGTTAAACAAAGAAAAAATTACCCCCTTCATATTACAAATTTCATCAACTCCCTAAATTTTTTGTTGCCTACTTCTTTGAATTTAGCAAACTGGCGCCCATCCTATACTCTATTTACACATCACAATAATACCCAGCTGATTGCATCCACACTATTGCAGCGTCAGCTTTCATTAATTGAATATTGGCTATAACGTTGGAACATTATAGTAAACACCGAAAAATCAATGCATATCACATTCATGCATAGGCGTCAAAGTTGTCCTCCTGTCTCCCTGAATAATGAAACCATTCCGTCAGAGTTCAAAGCCAAATACCTGGGCTTACCTTGGACAGACGATTAAACTGCTGTACAATACAAAACTGTCTCTGCTCAACAAACTGCTACTCTACAAGACAGTTCTGAAGCCTGTATGGACACATGGTATACATCTGTAGGGCTCTGCTTCGCACTCTAACATTAAGATACTCCAGAGATTCCAATCAATGCTTCTCCGTAGACTAGTGAATGCACCATGATACATAGAAATCTTCAGGTTCCATGGATCAAAGACGAAATTGGCAGATTCACCAGAAAAAATGTATCCCGTCTAGAAGCAGACCCAAACGATCTTGACTCAGGTCTGCTAGTCACTGGTGAAAGTTAGGTGATCTGACACCATTCATTGTGATGTTTAATTGTTGTATTTGTTCCATTTACTTGTGGTTAGGTCTGTTTTTTTGTTTTTTTTTTATATTTGGTAGAATTCTCAAGGCTATTTCTCTATTCAATTTTCTCATCTTTTTATAGTAAACTATTTATCGCTCTTGTCATGCCTTTATCGAAAAGTTATGACTAATTCCACTATATATTTACTAATATTGTATCAAGATTCTGAAGAATTAAACAAAAAAATAAATAACAAATAATAATATTATGATTAAAACCTCAATCTAATCTATATTTTAAGAAATCAACCAATCTACATATACAAAATCAGTTAAATTCTATATTAAGTTTCTTTGGAAATTAGAATATATCCTTTATAAAAATACTTATATAAATAACTTGCTCGATTTCAAAGTAATTTTGCTTAATCCTAAATTCGATTGTTGCTCTTGTTGTTGATGTGTTGGAACGAGTTTTATTGAAATTTTTTATCTTTTTCGCTAATTTTTTATTGAAATAGTGAAATTAATAATGGAATTAATTGAAACAAAATTTAAATTTGTCCATAAATCTTTTGTCTCTGTTTATTTTAATGGATTTTTCAAAATTATTCTATCAATTTTCTTGTTTTCCATTTATTTATTGATATATTTACTTCTCCGAAATTATGTATTTCTTATGTCTCTAGTTGATCCCCTGCCTGACACTTTAGATTTGATCCCACTATAGATTTTACGAGGTATATCATATCGATGCGCATTGTCATTGTCTTGGACAAATATATAACATGGAGTTTTAGTGATAATACCAGAAACAACACTCTCTTCCAGGAGGAGTTAGAGAGATGTGGTTTATGGTACATAAATCCAATATGTTTCTTATTGAGGCTTCCACTATTTCATTGACATTTGCATCATCAGAGAGTTGTAATGGTGAAAAACGCTTTTCTAATACTTCAGAATACACCTCCGATTTCTCATTGTCAGTTCTGTGCCATTTATTAGATGAATATTTTATGGAGGCGGGTCTATGTGGCTTTTCCTTAACACACTTCGAAGGTATGAAACGTTTAAATACAACGTTTTTATTGGGACCTGAGCTATGAAGTACTCGTAGAAGCCCTCAGATTCTCCTTGAGTTTATTGGCCGCACATCTCCAAGCAGTTTTATCTCGCTCACATCTTGTCCTCATATAAAGTTTACAAAGACTACGCTTACATCCCAATAGCAACAGTTCTTCAACAAGAGTCTAAGAAATAATACTATCAATAAAAATGATATCTTAATCTTAAAAAGATAGACCACTCAATAGAGCCTTAGATTTCATTGGTTAAAGGAAAAGTACGCAAAATATACCATGTACTCGTATGTTGCTCTTATAAAACAAATCCAAGTGTTCTTATTGTTTTTCAATAGTTTTTGGTATAAACAATTTTTTATTTTTCCATGAAATTAAAAAAATCTTCATTATTTTAATTACGGAAATTTCTATATAACTTTGTTTTGATTAATATAGGGAAGACTCAATCTTTCATTAGAAATTGAAATGTTTTATGAAAATTTAAGACGTCAATTAACATCGATAAGCAACTTTGAACATGACAAGCAAATTAGCAACACAATTTTTGCAATTTTTTATTCACAGAGATTATAGAATATTGATATTAATGTGAGTGTTTTCGAAGGTGAACTAAATTTGGACATACAGTATTAGTATAAATAATGATCTGTCTGAATATTTAATTGGTGCTCATATTTTATTCTTCTATGCTTTAATAGAAAACTTTTCACATGATTGTACTACACGTACAATTATAAATTTGAAGATACGATAATGCAATTGGCATCTTATCAACACTTAAGGGGTCGAAAAGAACAACTCAAGATATGAAATAGCACCCACAAAGTAAAAAAATAAAACAAATAAATACTATAAGATATTGTAATTATAGTATTATCATTAAAATAACAAATAAATAAATTCATGGGTGGGCAGCCTTTAATACAACATAAGCCTTTTGTCTTTTTTTTTTGTATATAAAAATAAAATAAAATAAAATACAATTAAAGTATCTGTGGGGATAGCAAAAAACTTTCCATTCAAAACATTTTAATCTAACGAGTGAATTTCTATAAAATTCCTTCGATGAATTTTAGGAATTTTAATTAAAACAACAAAGAACATTTCTATTTAATTTTAATTTAAATTTTAATCTTGTTCCATGAATCGAATAGTAATTAAAATAAAACAACACAGAACATTAATTGCGGCTTACTGAAGATCTTTCACAAACAAATGCAAAGGATCTTTTTTCAAAAATTGTACAATGAATTTTGAAGAACTTAAAAATGTTCAAGCCCACATGGTGCCTCCTCTTTAACTTACAATGAGAAATCACCTTTTTCTTATTTAATACAATATGTTACTTCTCTCACAATTAATTTCAACATGCAACAAACATCAAGGCAAAATGGAAATACCTTTTTAAAATATTATACACTACATATTATAACACAAATAACATTACTAAATATTCGAAACCCTATCAATTTTTAATCAAATTCCCTACTCACACACTTCTGGGAATATATTTTAATTACCTTATTTGTTTTCAGTTTAATGATTTTAACCGGACGTACTTTCTTACAAAGTGCATTTTACTTTATGCCAGACTTAGACCCTTGAAGAATATCAATAACAAACACAACAATAATTCGCATTTAAACTTCAAAGGTTTAATTCTTTATTATTTAATGATTTTGAACTATAATATAATAATACTACATCTAAAGAGGTAATAATAATAGGTATTAATGGCATAGTGATGACATGCGTAAGTAATAAAATAAATAAATCTAAGACGACATTTAAGACGAGGGGGCTCGACAACTCAATTGAAAGCGTTTTTCATTAAGAATGTAAAATGATAAGATATGGTTAAGCTTTGCATGACAATCAAATATAATAATAACAAAACTACTATGGCATTCTAGATGAATCGAAATAATAATATATTAATTCTTGTTGACATTTCTGGTTTGGGTAACCCCCCAAGGAAAAAATCATAAACAAAATATAGTGTAAACAACTGACGTCAAATATTTTGCATTCGTAGATTGATCATAAAATGATAAAAATGAGTTCATAAAATATTTCCAATATTTTGATATGGAGACAAACTATAAAAGGATATATGAACAATAAAAGTACCAAGGTATCAACTTATTTAAAGAATTTAAGAAACTAGAAACTTTTCCTCCTCCTCTTTTTATTTTAAAGAAGAACTACAAATTCGAAGGTTTTTTTCCAATCTTCATATTTTCCTTAGTTAATTTACATTTTTATTAATGAAAAAGAACTAGAATTAAGAAAATGGGTTATCAAAGTTGTCCTCAAGTACGAGTATTTTTCTATAAAATAAAGTAGAAGTATCTTAAAACTATTTCATTAAATAACTTATCCATGGCTATTAATTAAAGTTCACCTTATAGATGATCCACAAGGTCTAACAAAATCAAATACTTTTCAATATCAAGAGATAACATTAGCTATGGAACTTATTTACTACAAATGCCCCCCGGACGGTAGCTGAACACGGAAATGACGCATTATATACGAGTATGGTATAAGTAGTATAAGTAATAGTAAACGTGTACTATATAATATATATCATATTCTTAGATAAACATCTTTATGTATTGTGACGCGATTTTTTGTTTTTTAATACAATATTTTTAATTAATTTTGTAATCGCACCCTTCCTTATACATAAGTTTCATTCCTAATATCTATAAGTCTTATTACTTAACTACTCTTTAAAGGGGATATCAATGTCCTTTCAGTTAAATAAAAAATATCTATATTTATGTACATAATCAAGCTTTACGAAAGGATCAAAACGATTATTTGCTTTGTAACTTTGAAAAATTATATTGAAATGTTTTATATTATTTCAATTTAAGTGAAATAAAGGGTATTCAAAATATGCATAAAGCCAATGCTTTGGTTTCTAACATTTTAACATGAACATTGAACAGTTAAGCTATCTGAATGATATACAATTGATTGAAAAATTATGTGCACCCGAAAATTTGTAATTGATTTTCCAAAAATAAATATATACTTTATCATTTGTTCTTGGATTAAGATTAGACCACTGACGGCGATATGAACGCAGCTGCTTTTGACCACATGCCACGAGTATAAAAGAAACGTTCGTACGATCGGTAACCAAAGTTCTATTAGAACAGTAACAGTATGAACAAGTCCCTAGTTATTCTAGTTTTGTGCGCATTTGCTGCATCCGCATATGCGGCAGCATTCGAATCATCATTGTCGATGGTGAAACGTTTAAGTGAAGTGAATAATTTTGATGATGATGATGTTGATGTTGATGTGGATGATGAGGATCATGTGAATGGTGAAAATGGTTGGTATGTGCCACAACTTGATGGTTCCATGGAATGGATCGACAAAGATGAAGCAGAACAAATGTTAGAAAATATGGAAATGATGCAAGCACGTGGATTGACTACAACGCCTGTGAGTTTTTATTTATACACTCAACAAAATCCCACAAAGGGTAAGAAGATCTCTACCACTGCCAAATCTATCAAGGCATCAAACTTCAATCCAGCAAACCCTACAAGGTAAATGAACAAAAATACTAATTTCTTGCTTGAAATTTCTCATTAACATTTTTAAAACTTTTACAGATTCATCATTCACGGTTGGGTACAAAGCAAATCAGCTGGCATGAACAAGGATATTCGCAAGGCATGGCTTAGCAATGGTGAATTCAATGTTATCGTCGTCGACTGGGCACGTGCACGCTCTGTAGAATATGCTTCCTCTGTCTTGGCTGTTCCCACAGTCGGCAAAAAGGTTGCCGGTATGATCGATTTCTTGGTTAAAAACTATGGCATGTCTTTGGATACCCTGTATGTTATTGGTCACAGTCTGGGCGCTCATGTTGCTGGCTATGCTGGCAAGAACGTTAAAACTGGTCAAATTCATACCATTGTTGGTTTGGACCCTGCCCTCCCATTGTTCAGCTACGATAAGCCAAGCAAGCGTTTGAATAGCAATGATGCTTACTATGTTGAGACCATTCAAACCAACGGTGGTAATCTCGGTTTCTTGAAACCCATTGGCAAGGGATCTTTCTACCCTAACGGCGGTCGAACCCAACCCGGTTGTCCATTGGATGTTACTGGAGCTTGCTCACATGGTCGCTCAACCACGTACTATGCCGAAGCTGTTGCCAAGGATAACTTCGGTACAGTTAAGTGTGGAACCTATGAACACGCTGTAGACAATCAATGCGGCAGCACCTTCAGTTCGGTGCGTATGGGTGCTGACACCAATCCCTACATGGTTGCTGGCGATTTCTATGTACCAGTCAACAGGAAAGCTCCTTATGGCGTCATGAATTAAATATGCTCAATAAATAAACTTTAACGAAATGATGTATAATAATTTAAAATAAAATGAATCTTGTGTAAATAATTTTATATAATGGTCACTGCTCAACGCAAGTTTCTTTAATCAATCTTCGGTGGGCTCCTTACATATGTTGTACTAGTATATGGTAGCTTGTAATCAAACTGATTTTTTAATTTTTTATTTTATTTTTTGATAAGATTAAAAAACAGCACGCGTTGATTACAATTTGGGTCTAACAAAGTATTGTTCTAGACAATACATTTGTTTCTACAATATAAACATAGGTCAGTGCGCTCCGCGATTTGGATTTGGGACAATAAAAATAGTCGGCAGTCGGTTGCCAAATTTATTATCCTCTCAGACATGTTAGCAAATATGGTATAGATGGATAACCTTGGTCGTAATTCCATATTAATATTATACAAACAACCTTAACCTTGTTTATTTTATGATTGATTTTTTTTTTGTTTTTTTTTTTTTTTTTTTTTTGTAAGAAAGAAATCATATAAATTACAAAAACAATATAAAGATTTATGTTTTTCACGCGATTTCTTCAAATGAAAAATTATAAATAGAGATTAAAAAATATCTAAGTACATTACACGCGAACATAAGTCAATATTATGGTAGTAAGAAAATGGGTGTTTGATTTATATAGTAAATTTACAGTAGTTCATTACTCATTGTGTATTTTAATAGTAAAATATCTGTAATATTCAGTGTGACTAATTAAAGAGGGCAGAGCCGGATTAAGACATCTAGGGGCAACTAGGCAGTGATAGTCATGGAGCCCCTTGTAACATTCTATGTAACTAAATTCGATTGATTTCCACTGTAACCTCGAGACCCTAGGCACGTTCCTAGTTTAATCCGCCAGTGAAACAGAATTTAATTCAATATACAGAAATTATAATCGATTGAGGAATTTATTAATATATAATAAGTATGTTATAGTTATCTTTTGCAATAGAAATGGACAGTGAGAATCGTCCATCTACCTATCTATCTATCCGATTCTTAGCAAACTAAACTCTCTCGAGTTTAAATTTATTATTGAGAGTTCTCAATTTACTGGAAATAGAAGTTCTCATACAAAAATTAACTTCATCTGATTTTATGCAAACTAGACTCTCTCGAGTTTCAATTTATTATTGAGATATCGTCTTATTATAACATGTCGGAACCAGAGTTATCAGATTACTGGGAAGAAGAAATTCTCATACAAAAATTAACTTCATCTGATTCTATGCAAAGTAGACTTTTCGAGTTTCAATTTATTATTGAGATGTCGTCTTATTATGAGTTCTCAGATTACTGGAGGAGGAAATTAACATCTTCAAAATCTTTGCAAACTAGACTCTTTCAAACTTAATAATTGATATCGTCTGATTATGACATGTCGGAACCAAAGTTCTCAGATTACTGGAAGAGGAAGTCCCTATTCAAAAATTAACTTCATCTGATTCTTTGCAAACTAAAATCTCTCGAGCGAAAATTTGTTATGACATGTGTTAACCGGAATTCTCAGAATACTTCATTTGATTCTTTGCAAAATAAACTCTCTTTAATTAAAATTTATTATTGATATCCCGTATTATTGTGGAATGTGAGAATAAAAGTTCTCAGATTACTGGAATATATATTGTATCTTTTCAAATATATTACATATTATCATTTCTTTTATTAAGACCAAAGTTGGGAATTTTCCTGAGAACATTTTTGATATTTTCAATAGAATACATAAACCTATGAGTATTTAGTTTAAGTTTTTATATGGAAAACGTTTTCATTTCTTATGATGTTCAAACGAAATTACTTTGATATGTGTAGAATAAATATTAACTTAAAAATTCTATGAATACGAGTATAAATTGTAAATACACGTGAAATCGTGAATTAATTCTATAAAAAAATTACTTGGATACAATTTTAGTTGAATATCTAAATAAACAAAAAGACAGATTAACTTTGATGTAAGCAACCCAAAATATCAATAATATTGTATATACGAAGTAAATATTTTTTTTGGAGCGTCGAAGTTCCCTCCTTCTCTCCACTATTCGTGAAATGAAATTTTTAATTGTTGAATGTACTAACAGAGTATTGACGTGGATACCTTGTTCTCTCTAATATAACATTTAAAAAAAATATTTTGGATTGAAATAGATTACAAACGGTTTAAATTCATACAAAAACTATTTATATTTAAATGGACTTTGCCTACACACATTTGTAATCTCCTGATCAAAGTAATTTTTTTCACAATAAAGTTTTAGGAATCCATAATTAGGTTTTTTATGATGTAAACAAGAAATTCTCTCGTTGAGACAACATACCCTTAACTGTAATATACTTAATACACAATAATACATAATTTCATAAATTCAAGAGGCTACTAAAAATTTAAAATTTTTATTATTTAATGATTATTACAAACACTACAAGTGAAGAGGTGTTTTAAATAGCATAGTGACATGCGTAAGTAATTAATATTTGATTAAAAACAATTACAAGGAGACATGTAATAAGAGGCTTATAGTATTGTTATAGTATAAACACTCGATAAGATTTGAGTTATGTTTTGTAGAACAACTGATAGAAAATATTTACTGTACTTAGTTAGTTACTGAGTTAGTAAGTACTCATTATAAGATTCTTATGTCATAGATAGAGAATTTCTAAGTTCTTTATGTTAAGAAGAAAATAAATATTTATATAAACAACACAAACCAATTCTGGAATAAAATTGTTATTTTTTTATTAAAATTTAATAAAACAAATATTATTTTTTTTTTTTTTTCATTAAAACAATAGATGAGTAGTTGGGATCTACAAAGCAAAATTATACCCTTTATTATCAGGGTTCTGTACCCATAGGGAACTAACGGGACCCTATTACTAAGCTTACAATGTTCGTCCGTCCGTCCGTCCGTCTCCTGCTCTATCTCAGGAACCGTAATAGGTAGAGAGTTGAAATATTCACAAAGTGTGTAATTCACTTGTGTGTAGAACGAGAAATACGAAAAATATACATTTATAGAAGCATTGTTCTTTAATTTAACCTTTTGTTTAACATTTTTTTGTTTTTTGTAGTATACTTTGAGCTGTTAATTGTAGTATACTTTTAGGCTATTAAATATAAACATAATTTTTTATTTTAAGCAAAAAATCTTGTACGATGGTACAGAACCCTCCGTGTGCGAGTCCGACTCACACTTGGCTGATTTTTCTATATAATTTTATTAATTTAAATGAAGTTTAAAGTCTTAACTTTTCTATTTAGTGTTGAGCAAAAATGAATAAATTTTCATCATTTTTACATAATTTGTTGTATAGATGTCAAGCAGCTAAATAAAAAAATTATGAAAAAAATTCAAAATAATCATGCTACCAAAAAAAAACAAGATACAAACAAACTACATATTTGGGATAGGTTTTTTCTATGTAGTGAAATATAAACAGCTGTGTTTACGCGTGCCTCTTGGGGTTCTATTGTTTTATAATAATAGAGGATCGACTATATAAGGGAAAAAGAAATTACGTAGTCTATCAGTATTCATTGTCTTTTTTGCTATGATGAAGTCAATCATTGTTTTAGCATTATGCGCATTTGCATATGTGGCGGCACAAACCACTGATAGCGATGATGGTGACAGAATTAATGGTGAAAATGGTTGGTATGTGCCAACAGTGGATGGTTTCATAAAATGGATTGGCCTAAAAGAAGCAAAAGAACTATTGGAACAAGTTAAACTTTCAGACGAAGCTGAGAATGCCTTAGCGCCTGTAACATTTTATTTATACACACAGTCAAACCCACTTTTGGGCCAGATAATTACTCCGGATGTCCAATCAGTGAATAGTTCCCATTTCAATCCTCAAAATCCTACAAGGTAATTTATTCGACAAAAGTAAAATAAACTTCAAGGTGTCAATAACTGAAAATTCTTGCTTAAACCCTTACAGAGTTATTATTCATGGTTTTTTCCAAGGAGTATTTTCCAGCATGAATAGAGACATTACGAAAGCATTGCTAAAACGTAGAAACTACAATGTTATCGTAGTCGACTGGGCACGAGCACGATTAAATACTTATCTTTCTTCCGTTGTGGCTGTACCGACCTCTGCTGGAAAGGTTGCTAAATTGATCAATTTCTTGGTAAACACATTTTCCATGTCTTTGAAAGATGTACAGATTATTGGTCATAGCCTTGGCGCCCATATTGCCGGCTTTACTGGGAAATTGATGACAAGTGGCAAAATACAAGCAATTATTGCCTTAGATGCTGCCTTGCCATTGTACAGCTATAATGAACCAAGTGAACGTTTAAATCGTTCTGATGCCGTTTATGTTCAATCTATACACACCAATGGTGGCAACCTTGGTTTCTTACAACCCATTGGACATGGTGCCTACTATTTAAATGGTGGTTCATCTCAACCCGGTTGCTCTCTGGACGTGCTCGTGCTCGGTATTTGTTCACATGAACTCTCAAGTGCCTATTATGCAGAGAATGTTGCCGAAGATGATTTTGGTGTGATCGAGTGTGATAATTATAGAAACGCTACCAATAAAAGTTGCGGCAGCAACTACTATAGATTGAGCATGGGTGAAAGGTCAGTAATTGAACAAGTACATGGCGTCTTTTATGTACCGGTTAATGCCCGAAAACCCTACGGCAGACTACCAAATTAATTCTGATAAATTTATTAATAAACTATTACTGTTGTTATATTATTAAATAAATTTGCAATTTTGAGTCCTGAAACAATTCAATTAATGAGTTTTTCTGATAAGATTGATTAGTAATTGTCATAGTCTTAGACCCTGGACTGCCACTATTAGACTACGATAATCCTTCGAGACGTTTAAATAATTAAAATGCATATTATGTGGAATCAATTCAAATAAATGATGAGAATTTTTGGTTTTCTCAAACGATATGGTGATCAAAATAAACTTAGCTGTGGCCCGGATATCACCGGCTTTTATTCACATGGCCTTTCAATAAACAACTGTGAAAATACTATGAAAATCCATTAAACAATGAATGGGGCAGCAAACAGTCCGCTACGATGGTTACTGAAAATAATGACGATTTTTCAAATGGTGTTTTAGCAACGAACCCTTGGGCAAAATCAAATATGTATATATGATTTAATACTAATTAGTAAACATATCATCATACAATATAAAAATTAAAAATAAAAAACTGTTTATGTTTATTATATCTAATGAGATATTTTTAATATTTACACATTTAAATTTACTTATCGAAATACAAATTGTTGACTTTTGTATAAAAGTCATTTAATAGTCAAAAAATCATAATGTAGAAGAGATGCAGTTTGAAAGAGGAGATTAAGTTTAATATTCGTTCAGCTGTTGGACATTTAAATGGTTTTATTTAAATCAAAATGTTCTGTCGTCAGAGGGTCAAATCTTGCAAGCTGAATTAGGACCACTTCTTGATACTGAATTTATCTGAAATTTGGCATAAACCTTTAGTTTTGATGACAATACAATCTAGAGCTTTGATCAGGCTAAAATAAAATCGTAATGCGAGTCGAATTTCTATTATATACAGTGGGCTGATTATATCATTATAGGTATCCTTTGGATGCATATTCTCAATAGACAACTTATGCATAGTCTGATCAACGCTCTAGATTAATGAGGAGTGTGGTGTGATGATTGGTACCTGCTACCTACCTAATTATTTGTTTAGCTATTACAGTACATTATCTACATCATTATTATGTTTCTTTACAAAACTATATAAATATTTAACTTAAAAATTTTCTTTACTTATTATGTTTATGATATGAAAATTGAATTTAATGGTTCAAAAATATATATATTTGTTTCCAGGTGGAAAACCCCAATAAACTCTTTTCTTCAATGATGCCCCAGTGTAATGAAAGTTTTATAAATTACAGAAATATTCACAAGTTGGTAGAATTGAGCAAAAGCAAAAAGCAAAAAGCAAAATTTAAAATGAAAATAATAGCGGAGTAAGGTTCGTTGATCTTTGTTTTTTAGGATCCACAAATTGATTATTTGAAAGATCAGTATCTACTCTCCACGCAAACTGATGGATAAAATAAGCCCAAGATGAGGGAAAAACTTTGAGCATGTGATCAACAAAATATTAAAAAATAGTTTCAGGGATACTAAGTATTAATGAGCTCCGCAAGCTCTATAAAATTGTTTTGTAAGCTATCGCTTGTGCTTTCAAAGTTGTCTCTCATGTTCTCTTTCACAACAAAACAAATACTGCAGTGAGAAAAGCTTTTGATATGAGAGCGATTACTGTATGAAAAAGCAATAGAACTTTCAAGCATTAGAACTACAGAACAAAACTGAAGTAGAACCCAACTTCAATGGTTATTACTATGGAATATGACGACCCTTTTTTTTTTGGTAAGAGCAAAGTTTATAATAACAACATGTAAATAAGCAACTCGAATATTGTACAAAAACATGAGATGCACACATAACATTTCACTAACACTATGATAAAATTGTATACATCAGTACTTGGTTTAATTTCCTGTTCATAGCTTGATCTGTTTTTTTTTTATTTATTTTTTTTTTTCATAACAGAACTCAAGCACTGTCAAGCACTGTAGATTTTCAAATGCTGTAGTATTTGTTTTGATACAAAAAAATTTTAAATAGAACTTTCTAGTTCGCTATCAATGCTGATCACTGAAATGTAGTGCTTCGAACTACTGAACAGTAGTGAAGTGCGGTAAATAGAACCTTTTGCGTAGCTCTTTACTAAGTATTTCATCCTTTATGATGTCCATATTGGTTTGATGTACTCATTCATGATGGAAATACTGAAATTACAATAGATGGAAACAACTGGGAGTTCACAGAATTTATAGAAAATTGGCTCAAACAAAATCACAAACGCTTCTAATAGTTCATTGTTCGTTGTAACAAGTATATAAATATTAGTGAGGTTTATATTGAAAAATAGTAAGTCACATTTTGTTTTGTTTTTTTGCATCTCTGAAATTCTTGAATGATCCTCGTAATTGCATTAGTATTTACGTTTATTTACTTATCTTAACTCATATTGATAATGATTTTAATTCATAGTTTTCTACTCATATACTTTTTAATGCATATGATGGGAAACTATAAAGTGAGTAGTGCACAAGTTTCATTGACCCATTAGCAAATGAAAGAAATTGGCACATTATCTAGTTATTTGTAAACAAAATAACTATTAACAAATATATGTATAGTTTATCCAATGATTGGATCAATCAAATCAATATTTGTTCTTTGTGCTTTAAAAATCATTACACATTTATTATTTTTCATATAAAAAACTATTGTATTTCAAATAATTTTCTATCAAAACTTCACAACTGCTGAAATATACTTTTGTAGGTTGCCATGTTAATAATATAGTAAATATTAACAAATGTAATAAGTGGATCAATCAAATCAATATTTGTTCTTTTTGCTTTAAAAATCATTACATATTTCATATGGAAAACTATTGGATTTCACTTGTTTCAGTTCTATCAAAACTTCACAACTGCTGAAATATATTGTACTTTTGTAGTTGCCATGTTAATATTGAATAATAAAAGATATAAGAAAAATGAAAAAAAAAAACTATTATGTATTCATTCTTCTTTTTTATTGAAAATTTTAAATTAAATATTTATTAATTGTTTTTGTTTTTTTTATTTTTTTTTTTGTTGTCTATGCTACGCAAAAAAGAAGTTACAAAAAACTAGACATTTGGAATTGGTTTTGACTAGATTGTGAATTATAAACATCTGTGTTTACGCATACCTCTTGGAGTTCTTTTGTTTTATTACTTAACATCTCAAATAATCCCTTATCACTCCCCCACGTTATATTCAAGTGCGAAATTTGAGGTGTTTTCTTTTTTTTTTTTTTTTTGATTTTTTTTTTTTTGCAAATATGCAAATAATTTCACCCTAGAGGATCGACTATATAAGGGAAAAAGAAATTATGTTGTCTATCAGTGTTTATTGCCTATTTTACTATGATGAAGTCAATCATTGTTTTAGCATTATGCGCATTTGCATATGTGGCGGCACAAACCACTGATAGCGATGATGGTGACAGAATTAATGGTGAAAATGGTTGGTATGTGCCAACTGTGGATGGTTTCATAGAATGGATTGGCCTAAAAGAAGCAAAAGAACTATTGGAACAAGTCAAACTTTCAGACGAAGCTGAGAATGCCTTAGCGCCTGTAACATTTTATTTATACACACAGTCAAATCCACTTTTGGGCCAAATAATTACTCCGGATGTCCAATCAGTGAATAGTTCCCATTTCAATCCTCAAAATCCTACAAGGTAATTTATTCGACAAAAGTAAAATAAACTTCAAGGTGTCAATAATTGAAAATTTTTGCTTATACCCTTATAGAGTTATTATTCATGGTTGGAACCAAGGAGTACTTTCTATCATGAATAGAGACATTACGAAAGCATGGCTAAAACGTGGAAACTACAATGTTATTGTAGTTGATTGGGCACGAGCACGATTAAATACTTATCTTTCTTCCGTTGTGGCTATACCGAGCTCTGCTGGAAAGGTTGCTAAATTGATTGATTTCTTGGTAAACACATTTTCCATGTCTTTGAAAACTTTAAATGTTATTGGTCATAGCCTTGGCGCCCATGTTGCCGGCTATACTGCCAAGTTGATGACAAGTGGCAAAATACAAGCAATTATTGCCTTAGATCCTGCCTTGCCATTGTTCAGCTATAATGAACCAAGTGAACGTTTAAATCGCTCTGATGCCGTTTATGTTCAATCTATACAGACCAATGGTGGCAACCTTGGTTTCTTACAACCCATTGGACATGGTGCCTACTATCCAAATGGTGGTGAAACCCAACCCGGTTGCCCGCTGGACGTGCTCGTGCTCGGTGCTTGTTCCCATGAACGCTCATGTGCCTATTATGCAGAGGATGTTGCCGATGATGATTTTGGTGCGATCGAGTGTGATAATTATAGAAACGCTACCAATAAAAGTTGCGGCAGTGACTTGTATAGAGTGGGCATGGGTCAAAGGTCAGTAATTGAACAAGTACATGGCGTCTTTTATGTACCGGTTAATGCCCAAAAACCCTACGGCACACTACAAAATTAATCCTGATCAATTTATTAATAAACTGTTACTGTTGTTATTTTATTAAATAAATTTGCATGAGTCCTGAAACAATTCAATCAATGAGTTTTTCTGATAAGATTGATCAGTAATTATATTGTTTTCACACACACACCCAGACACAATGTGAGCATTAGTATGTAAACAAAGCGATTACTATACAATTGTGTGATTTCAAAACATATAAGTAATAATATGTGTCTTTCTGATCATAGGTCAGTGCGCTCCAAGAATTGGGTCTGGGTACAATTCAACAAGAAACATACATTTTATTACCCTCTCAATTAAATATAGTTGGTAGTTAACCTTGGTTATTCCACGCTTTTGTAATATAAGAAACCTTAACATTGTTTTCTTTATGATTCATAAAAGGGAAGAAATCATGAATTCATGAAATTTATAAGATTTATGTTTTTCACGCGACACTTCATATATTAATAATAAAGAAGCCAAAAACATGATTACAATTTATAACTATGCTACACGTGAGAATAAGTATTACGATAGTGCTAAGGCCCCTTTATGAAGTGTCGCGTCGAGTGGAAATCATATAATATACTGCGTAATGAGCGCAATCATGATCATGGTTTATTACCCAACAAAAAAAAAAAAAAAAAAAGTGTTGAAAATATTCGATCAAATATCTTACGCCCTGGTTGATTTTATGGTATTTTTTAATACATTCTTTCTTTGGTTAATTTCTGTTTACACTTTCTAAAGAATGATACAATGAATATCAATTTTGATAACATGACGCTTTATTGTAACAGTAAGTAAGTTTTTAAAAATATGTTGGTACTATTGCTTTGCTATAATCAAAGATAAAAATATTAACATATTTATTCAATACAAAGAACAGAGTTACGTATTGAAACAATCTATCAATATCCTTATACAACAACAAAAACCTATAACCACACATCAAGTACTTCAAACATTTTTTTTTAAATTATTTGTTAAAATTTCGGATTCAGAATTCAACAAATGTTGAGCGTGCAGTGAACGATGTAGCTGGAGATGTTGCATGTTGTTATGAGGAATTCATTTCAGACATTAAAGGTTTGATTTTACCAAACACCACATACATTTAGGCTGAGTCATGTCGCAAACTGAATAAAATGAATAGGACATCGAAAGTATTAAAACTCAACTACTTATGAATATTTACAGATAAACCAAACATTGCTTAAAAATAAAAATAAGACGGAACATCCAATAGGTTATCTGATAAATCTTAAATAGAGATAACAATATTATAATGAAGCAAATGTGAGATCTTTATATGTGTTTCACCCTTCCTTTTTTAACTATGCCAATTAGCACCAATGAAAAATTCATTTCAATACTCAAAATTGTTGTTGTTTTACTTTTAACAAATGAACTTATGCGGTAAATAGTATTTGGTATATGGCAAACTTTAATCAAATTGTTATAAAATTCTACTGAACCACGTAGAGGAGTTTAATACTTTTGTGACTATAACAGGTTGTCATCAATAAGATGATAGATAAAAATGTGTAAATGATTTTATTTAAGTCACAATGTTTTGTCATCGGAGGGTCAAATCTTGCAAGCTGAATTAGGACCACTTCTTGACATCCGATTGATCTGAAATTTTGCGAATACCTTTAGTTCTGATGACAATACAATATGGATAATCCACCGGAAATGTCGGAATTTGTGGATCAAATTTTGACTACAACAACAAAATGAGGAAAATGTAAACAACAACCAGCTGATCACCAGAGATTAGTTAGCAATTTATTCAATGTTTTTTTGGAACGAAGAAAGCGGAACAAGGACATGTGAGAAGAGCACAAATTCCGATCTTCTGCTTGTTGAAGAGAGTATTGATCTGACTAAAATGAAATTATTTACAGTCAACCGCTCATATCATTTTAGTTATGCTTTGGATGCATCTTCTCAGTAGACAACACATATTGCATAATGATATGAGCCCCAGGATTTTATTTTAGTATGATCAATGCTCTAGATCAGGGTTGTCCAACCTTTTTGGTTCCCTGGTCCACATAGGAAGAATCCACTGTAAGTTGGGCTGCTCACTTTGCACGAGGCGGGCAAAAAAACACAAAAAAAATCGCCTCTTTGACGGTAGTGAGTCGCCACGTGGTGTGTCGCCGCATTCAAGAGCCACTTGGGCCGAGGGCTGAGTGATGTTTTAATTGGCGAACGTTCATTTATATATATTTTTGTTTCCAGGAGAAGACCCCGAGAGAAAAGTGTATATTTCTTTTCTTGAATGATAGCGTAGTTATGTTTATTGATCTTTGTTTTTTTAGGATGCACAAACTTTGATTGTATGGAAGATCAGTAAACAAAACCACGAAACAACATTCGTTGTTGTGACATTGGTGGGGATTATATTATATTTGTTTTGTTTTTGATATCTCTGAAATCCTTGAATGACCCTCGCAATTGCATTAGTACTTCCGTTTGTTTACTTATCTTAATTCATATTGATGATGATTTTAATTCATAGTTTCCTACTCATATACTTTTTAATGCATATGATAGGAAACTATAAAGTGAGTAGTGCACAAGTTTCATTGACCCATTATCAAATTATATGATTAGCAAAGGAAAGAAATTGGCACATTATCTAGTATTTGTAAACAAAACCTTTAACAAACTAATAACTACCACCTCACGTCACGATAATCTTGATTAGTTAATTAACAACACTTATTAATAAGTTTGTTACTAAAAATTTTAGATAAAGTGAAGTCTAATAAAAAAAGTTATAATAAATAAATATTCCCGAAAGTGCTTTAAACTGTCTCTCTAAAGGGAATTGCGGTATCGCAATGGATTTTTATAAACAAAATGCACTTAAGAAAACCCTAAATCAATGAAACTTACATTTGTGTACTTTAGATTAAAATGAATGCAGCTGGACAAGATTAGTAGTTTGGCTTTGGGTATAAAAGGGAAAATATATTCTATGAAATTTTCATTGCATTAAGGTTAATTGCAATCATGAGAGCTTTTCTTATATTTAGTGTGCTTCTTGTAGCAGGTAAAGAAACTAATTAACTTGGAAACTATTGAGTTTACGAATTCAACTATTATTATTATTGTTATTATTATTTTTTTCTGAAGTCAACTGCTTACCAACTTTGGAAAAGAAACATATTAATGGTGAGAATGGTTGGTATGTGCCCCAGGCTAATGGTAGTTTTGTTTGGATGGATAAGGTCGATGCTGAGAAATTATTGTCTGTTGGCAAATCAGTTGAAGGACGAATGAGCACAAATCCAGTCTCTTTTTATCTCTTCACCAAATCGAATCCTTACAATGGTCAATCAATTACTAACTCAGCCAATTCAATCAAATCATCAAATTTCAACAAGAATCACCCAACGCGTTTCATCATCCATGGATGGACACAAAGTTACCAGGATTCCATGAATACGGCTATCACCAGTGCTTGGTTAAGCAAGGGCAACTTTAATGTTATTGTTGTCGATTGGGCTCGAGCACGTTCCGTGGAGTATGCTTCTTCTGTACTGGCAGTGCCCGGTGCTGGTGCTAAAGTTGGCGAAATGATTAAGCATCTGAACGAGCAACATGGCATGCCTTTGAATACTTTGTATGTCATTGGTCATAGTTTGGGTGCTCATGTTTCTGGATATGCGGGCAAAACCGTCGGTGAGGGTAAAATACATACGATCATTGGATTAGATCCTGCTCTTCCACTATTTAGTTATGATAATCCTTCGTCACGTTTAAATAACAAGGACGCTTATTATGTGGAATCAATTCAAACAAATGGTGGCAAATGTGGCTTCCTTAAGCCAATTGGTAAGGGTGCCTTCTATCCTAATGGTGGCGAACATCAACCTGGTTGTGGCTTGGATATAACCGGTTCCTGTTCACATGGACGTTCCACAATTTATTATGCCGAGGCTGTACGACAAAATAATTTTGGATGTATCAAATGCGGCAACTATGAGAGTGCGGTTAATAAAAAATGTGGTAGCACCTTCAGTTCTGTGCGCATGGGTGCTGATACCAATGCTTATATGGTAAATGGTGATTTCTATGTACCCGTCAACAGTAATGCGCCCTTCGGCAAGGTTAACTGAACTGAACTGAATTGTATTTTACTTTATAATAATAATAATAAATCAAATTACATAGCTTGATATGTTTAAGAAACGTATTTCATTATCTCGTGTGAAATTTTCTTTGCTTGTGTATTTGTCTAGCAGGTGATTCTTTCAAACTCATATTGTCTGTCTCGTGTCTTATCAATTAGACAAAATCTTTTAACAAACTTATTCTTAAGCACGTAATATTATCGTTTAAACTACGCCATGACACATTCGAGTACCAATAACTTGAGATTTAATACTCGAACAAATTGACTGCAGAAGAAGAAATAAAATTTGAAATTTTATGACAAAATATTATGTGTTCTTATCAAAATATTTACTGGTTTAATAACTTTTTCAATAGTTTATATTAGTTTGGAGTACAGCAGCAGAATCCAATATTGATATCATGCAAAGATTTTAATCCATGCTCTTTCAATGAAAAATTTAGTTTTGCACCGAGTATGAATGTACTTAGAAATCACTAGATATAGTAAAATCTATCTATATAAAATCAATCTATAGTATTTCAGTGATACGAGAAGACTCAATTCGTATCTCTCGCTTGACTTAGCATTTAGAGCATAATAATTTATAGACTTTAATAGCATAATTTTCATTCTGCACCAATGCTTGTTTCTATTTAGATCTTAAATCAAATAATAATAATAAACCAGAACTAGTTCCTCTGTTTAGCAATTACGAAAGATTATTCATCAGTGTTCAGTCTTCCAAATTCAATTCAGTTAATGGCCCAACATTAAGGGATTCTAACAGGATGCCACACAAAGTTGTCAATCCTTTTGTTTTAATACTACACACAAAGCGTCCAACAATTAAAAGGAAGATTATGTTATGACGAAAGTCATGACAGCAACTAGGTTTCAGAGAAAAAAAAAACATATTAAAATACTACAGACGTCGAATAAATACTAAATCCACACCTGGACAAAATAATAGGTGTGATAATTTTTTTTTTTAACGTGAAAACGTTTTTAAAATGGGAATCTGCCGTTTTTCAGAAATGTATCAAAACATTGTCACCTTTCATTTTAATATATCTTATGACTCAAAAGCCGTAGCTCCAAGTAATTTATATATTCTGAAAAAATATAGGATGTGCTAATTCCTGTAAGATGAATTTTGTCATCAGAGGGGGAGGAGCGTTGAAACAGGCACCACAAATTGAGAAAAATTGTTGTCTTATTAAATTTTTTTAATAAAAAAAAATTTTGAAATTTGTTTTTTTTTTTTTTGTATTAAAATCTGAATAAATACAATAGCAGAGTTTATCGTGCGTTCGCTGTTGGAAATGTAATTTCCTTGATAGGCTAATGATACTTCATTGTCAAAACAACACAAAAAATTCAGCTAAGTGTGAGTCGGAATCGCACACGAAGGTTTTCGACTTTTCCGGTGGGAAATGCACACTCCGTGGAAATTTTTAACTATCTACCTATTACGGTTCATGAGATAGAGCTCTGTGACGGACGGACGGACGGGCAGCATAGGCTTAGTAATAGAGTCCCTTTGGCATCTTTTAAATTTATAAAATTAATCAAATTTCGAGTGGTTATTATTAATAGGTGTGCCAAAAAAACTTATCAATTAACATGGAAATATCATTAGTTATGGTCTTGTTTTGCATTGAATTAGTCAGAACGCATTTAATACCCTGAATATCTGTCATTATTCTTGATGATATTTTCAATTCTTCTGGGAATAGACGAATTCGACAAGTTTTTCTGCTGAAATGTCCACAAAAGCGGTTTGTTCTCCTTGGAATATGATAGTATCAGCGTTTCTAATAAATCCTTGTACTTGAATTGAACCATTGCTCCATCAATTCGATTTATCGAACCTACGCCTTGCCACGAAAAACAGCTCAATACCATTATGCTGTTATTTCCAAGCATCACCGTCTTTTTTATCGACTGAAGATATGACAAACAAGAGAAAACAACAACGTTAAGTGATAGAAACATAAATGTAATAATAATCTCTCAAACCTTTCTTGAAGGTAGCGAAAGTATCCACGTTCAATACTGAAACTGCTTTTGTTTCACAGACTATGAGCAGAGGGAATGTTAAGGAAAAGCATCATTTCGTTCTCTTTCACTTATTTTTTTTTTTTTTTTTTTTTTTTGAGAGAGCGATAATTTTTTTTTTTTTTTTTGTTGCAAAGAGCCCGTGACTTTTGAGATCTTTTCATGAAAACGAAACACTGGCTGCACATTTCTGATCCAGAGGATATTAAGTAATTTTTTTCACCAACCAACCAATGCAAAATTTTTCCTCTTCTTTTAACATTTAAGTTCTAAGCAAAGAAACTTTGTGGGATATCCTTCCGGGTAGAACTGCGCTTACTAATCATCGTCGGACAGTTCGCAATGATAAAATATTTCCAATTTCACTAGCAATAATAAACTAAACTTCTATAAAGAAAATTTATTAATCAAGTTTAGCCCAACCTATTTTATTAATTTCTTTAGCTAAAATGATCATACGACAAACTTTTTTACTTTTTCTTTTGATAACCGACATATTTAAAAAAAAGTCACAGACGTGACGTAAATGGGATTTCGTTAAGTGAGTATTTAATTCTGATTTAATTTATGATGTTTTTATGTGTAACAGTTAATTTTATAAAAATATATGCTTAAAGCAATAAACTGGGTATTTTAGAAAAGACAAAATTAATAAACAGATTTATTTTCTTATCGTAATCAATATCAATGAGAAAAACCAAATCAGTCGCATGCTACTGTTTTTTTTTTTTGTTTTTTACACTTCTCTTTCCGTTTTCCTTTCTTTTCTTTTCTTTTCTTTTCTTTTCTTTTCTTTTCTTTTCTTTTCTTTTCTTTTCTTTTCTTTTCTTTTCTTTTCTTTTCTTTTCTTTTCTTTTCTTTTCTTTTCTTTTCTTTTCTTTTCTTTTCTTTTCTTTTCTTTTCTTTTCTTTTCTTTTCTTTTCTTTTCTTTTCTTTTCTTTACTATCGTTAGTTATTATATATTGTAGAACATCGAGAAGTCGTATGTTCTTTTTGATTAGGAGTTTCGATAGAGTCTTCCCGACATGTTTGCTATTTATGCTTTGTCACTGAGACGAAAGCTTATCAGTAATTTTCAATCAATAATCTCAAGTGGCCACTTGTTCTGACAGAGATTTGTTAAATGACGCGTGTGTTGTAAAAACCAAAAAAGTAGAGAAGGTATAAAAACGTATTTGTGTCTAGTGAACTGTATCAGTTGGTTTATAGATCTTTCAGAATGAAATTCATTTTGCTTTTGGCAACAATCGCAGGTAAATGTAGTTCAAAATTATGGAACACAACATAATAAAACATTCTTAGCATAAATTTTAAAATATATTATTTGTAATTTCTATTATTTTAGCTACCGCTTTTGCGGCACCTCAGGAGACTGGGGAAAATGGTTGGTTTGTACCCCAACCAAATGGTACCCTGCAATGGATGGACAAGGTCGATGCTGAAGCCGAATTGGAACGTATGACACGTATGGAAGGACGCTTCTCCTTGAGCCCAGTTAAATTTTATTTGTACACGCAATCAAATCCCAATGAACCACAAGAAATTACAGCAAAGAGCTCATCTATTGCCGCTTCAAATTTCAATGGCAAGCATCCAACACGTGTAGTTATTCACGGCTGGAAGTCGGGTGTAGGTGAATATATCAACGAAGGAGTACGCGATGCATGGTTGTCAGTTGGTGAAGCTAACATTATCTTTGTCGATTGGGGTCGTGCTCGTTCTTATGACTATGCTTCATCTGTGGTTGCTATACCCGGTGTCGGTGAAAAGGTCGGAAACTTGATTAACTTCCTGCGTAAATATAGTGGTTTATCTTTGGACAACACCATGATCATTGGTCACAGTTTGGGTGCTCATGTTGCTGGCTATGCTGGCAAAAACATTAAGAACGGTCAAGTTCACACCATTGTCGGTTTGGATCCTGCATTGCCATTGTTCAGCTACGATGATCCAGACACTCGTTTAAGCAGCGATGATGCCAAGTATGTTGAAAGTATTCAAACAAACGGTGGACTTTTGGGTTTCTTGAAACCCATTGGCTCTGGGGCTTTCTATCCAAATGGTGGCGAACATCAACCTGGTTGCGGTTTGGACCTTACTGGTGCCTGTTCACACACCCGTTCTGTGATTTACTATGCTGAGGCAGTCGTACTAAATAACTTCCCTTCAATTAAATGCGAAGACTATGAACGTGCAGTCTCAAGGAGATGCGGTAGAACCTACAGCTCAGTACGCATGGGTGCATTCACCAATGCTTATATGGTTGATGGTACATTCTATGTGCCCGTCAGAAGCACTGAACCATATGGTCAGGCTTAATAGAATTTTCTTAAAATTGTTAATGAAATGTACCAATTATCGTGATAACGTGACTTTCCTTACATAGAATTAAATAGAATTTAAAATAAAAAGCAATTATATTAAAAGTATTTAGAATTCATTTATTTATAATAATCTTTCTTACTGATATTCTGGGGATTTACTTCAGTGGTTACAAAAACAGACATCTGCTTTCAGCCAAACATATAGTAACAGATGCCGATACGTTATGGATTGACCGTAGCTACGCTGCCGCCGGCTGAGCCTCCCCATCACATCAGGATAGCATAAAGCCTACAAAGTTTAATTTTGTAAGTTCAAGGAAAGGAAAAATCCCAAAAACAATTTTGAAGTAGTTAAACATTCCCACCGCGAATGGGAAATAAGATGGAATAACGAACTAGAAGAACTCATAATGTGCCCAGAAGAAAATTATAGATGCCAAGGCATTCATGAACAAAGCAAGAGACAGACCAAGATCACGATAAATCGACGTTCACAAAGATCTGTAGCGTCAGAGATAATGATGAAATAAGTTCACGGTACATTTATGAAAAAGGTATTTTACAAATTTATTTGATCAATCTTCAGATGAATAGAAAGTTATTTTATAGAAATTGAACATTTTGAAAGGATTTATCAAAGGTATTGAAAATTATTCAAAGTGTTTAGTATCATTTACACGCAAAATTAAGTGGATTATAATTTTAGCTTTTTGCATTATTGCAACTTTATACATAATCATTTGATGAATTTATGGAAACCTGATTCCAGTAAAACCGCCCAACAACTAAATTCTTTTAACAGCTGCTCATGATTACTTTGCTGAGGATAAAACAAATGATGACAATGACTTAACAATTCTTCTTAAGGAACAACCGAAAAAAAACTGGATGCAAAAGTTAAAAATTTGAATTATGTACCATTTTATTTGTATACAAGAAGAAATTTTAACAAATCACAACAAATTTTTGCGTCGCAGAACTTAATAAGTGAATGGAATTTGAACTTATACGCTCATGTCAAACAACCTTCAGTAACGAATGGTTAAGTTCTCTAAATAACTACCCCAGAAGAACAATTGGAAATATATTAGTGTCTGTCTTTACACAGTCACCATAAGGAAGAGCATCATACATACAGACGGACCGACGGACAGACGGACATGGCTAGATCAACTCGTCTCGTCGCGCTGATCACGAATATATGTACTTAATGGGATCTCCGATGTCTCCTTCTGTGTTTTACAAACTTCATGACAAAAAATAGATTTTCTTCTTCACATGACTGATCCGTACGTGTACCTCACTAGTATCATATTTACTATTTACTAGATCATGATTATATGTATGTACAAAATCTGGTTGTAGTACTTCCTAAAATTCTAAAGTGGATCTTAACCTGTTAGATAACCATGAATAATGTTACTAACATGAAAGCTTTCAGATAATTTAAAAACTCTACATTTACACGTACATTCTGTATAATCGTTAAAATATCCGCGATAAATCAGCCGTGAAACTTTCATATGTCTGTGGTGAGTTTCATGAAAAAAGCTTTCATTAATTAAAACAACGCACAAAAGATTGTTAATAAAATAAATGAACTGGATATTTTATGAAAAGCTACAACATAGAATTTGTTAGTTCTTAGATTGGCAATTACTCAGTAACCTTTGTGTACTTCCTGTTAAAATATGTTTATTTTAATTGAATCAATGTTTCAATCATTTTTTCTGATTACTTCAACGAAAGATGTTTTTACTTGATTGAAATTCATGTAGAATCTTCCAAGGGTTATAAAAAAGCAGCTTTAGAAATTATTTTCCTTGTTCTTAATTCTCTATTAAATCAAGGTTCACATGCTCTGTATTTAGTATTTCTTTAATCATGAAATTAACCCCCCCCCCCCCACTCCACCTCTTTAAAAAAATACGCAATTTTTGGCACATGCTTAAAAAGTAAATAATATTATATTACGTTAAAATAAATATTGATAACAAAACAACACTTCATTGTTTGCACTTCCGTTTTAATTAAAAAAATTTGAACAATTTTAAGAACCCAAATATTTATCTTCTTGTACTAGCAACCCAATATCTGATTTTTGTTTCTTTTTCTGCATAACAAACATTTGAGAACATGATTTATTCGGTACTACAATTAATTACATAAATCAAATTAAAATATGTAAATAAACTTATTGTAAAAGGGGATCACAAAATAAAACTTTCCAACATAATAGTTTACACAAAGACATTGTATACATTTATGATTAACATAAAGTTAGTTAACATATATTTTGACTAAAAGAAAGGTTAATATGAGCATATCATATAATATCATATTTAATTAACATGATACGAAGGGAGTTTAATAAGTCAGTGATTTTTTGAATAAAAGATTCGTTTTTATATCTCAATTTAATCTTCTTTTAGCTTGATGAATTTGGTTTAGCATTTTTCCAATTTTTATTAATTTAATCTCATAAACATAACATAAACATATAAATAAATAAAAATTAAAATAAATAAATAATAAAGTTTTCTCAGGGTCCTCATTAAGCATTTGTTTCAATGATGACCTCTTCATTCGAACCAAATTATTTACTGCTGAGCCATTTCTTCAGGTTTGGAAACAGGAAATTGTCGCTAAATCTGGATGTGGTAGCATTTAGTAGCTCAATTTATAGAATTTTCCCTAGGTTATTACACACATGGGCAACCGTGCATTGTCATAGTAATAGAGAATTTTTCTTTTTATCTCAAAATGCAATCGTTTTTGCAGCACTTAATATTTTTCGCCGATAATAGTTTTACTCTTTTCAAAGTAATCGATTTGAATGACACCGCATGCATCCCAAAAACATATCGCCATGATCTTGTTGGACAACAAATCCACCTTGGCTTACTTTGGTGAACAAACCACCCGGTGAAATCCACTCCTTTCTATTAATACTTGTTCTGCGGTATGTTGGGATGAATCCATGTTTCGTTCAAGGTTCAAAAACTCGTTCGGATTGTGGTTAAACATTAAAAACTCACAGACTTAGAAAACTGCCCTCGTTTAAAATGTAGGGAAAAAAAAACAAATTTACCCCATTTCTCCATAAAGTATTCTAATAATTTGTGTATGTTGTCCTTATTAGTTAATAAAAAACAATTCCATGAAAATATGAAGATTTTTTCTTAAGACAGTTTTTGGATCAACTTGTTAACATCAAATTTCAAGGTATTTACCATATCGCTTTGTAGTTCATATTTGCAAAAAACAGGTTGTTTAATCAGTTGTTATGTTATGTTAGTATTAGATAATGGAAAGCTATTCATAAATTTAGAGAATAGAGAATAGAAAAAAGCACTATATGAATTTTGGAGACGCTGACATATGGGAATAGTATAAAAAGTGTTCGAAATTCTTGAAACTGCGTAGTAATTATTCGAACACGAAATGAAAATCTTCATACTTTTAGTTGTCTGCATAATTGCAGGTTAGTATTTCATCAGTTGATCAGTTTACAGAAGCCTGTTGTCAGTAAGACCATTTAACTTATTTTTTTTAATAGCAAATAATGTGTCTGCTCAGAACGGGTTTGTTTCATTTAGCCTGTTAACAAGACAAAATCCAAAAGTATCGCAACATTTATCAAGGAATCAGAACTCAATTAGTTCATCAAACTTCGTCGCTAAAAATCTTAATATGTAAGTAGCAACTTATTAAAACTAATAAATATAAAAATCTTAAGAGTATTCACTATATTCTCACTTTCAATTATCGTATTTCTCTGTTAATAGCGTCCTCGTACATGATTGGAATGGTAGTTGTCAAGATCAATTTGCAACCGGAGTAGCTAATGCATTTCTAGAAAAGGGCGCATACAACGTAATTTGCGCAGACTGGAGTCCTGCAGGAAACCCTTATAAAGATGCCTTGGATCACAAGGACAATGTTGCCAGAGTCATTGCACGTTTCATTGATGATTTAAACCAAAATTTTGGACCAATAGGTTTCCTTCAATTGATTGGATTTGGTATGGGTGCACATATTTGTGGTTCAGTAGGACAACAACTGCAATCGGGACAATTGGGTAAAATTGTTGGCTTGGATCCCATGAGGCCACAGATTGACGTGACTAACAGAACCACACATCTGTCGCCTGATGATGCTCTCTATGTTGAAAGTATTCAAACAAATGGTGGCGAATGGGGCTTCGATCGACCACTAGGAACAGCGACTTTTTATCCAAATGGCGGTCGAATACAACCCAGATGTAATGGCAAAAAGGATATTAACTTTTGTTCACATTGGAGTGCTGTGTTCTATTTCATTGAAGCCATAAAAAACAACAATTTCAAATCAAACAGTTGCCAAACAGCTCAGGATGCCCATTTAAATACATGTGAATCAAGCTTTAGTAACGTACGTTTAGCTGGCCCAAATAATTACTCTAGAGGTATAAAGGGTATTTACCGAGTACCTGTCAATAAGAATTCACCATACGGAACAGGTGCTATATAAAGAAATAATGGATAAATAATATATTATAATAAAACAAAACACTTTGACTTTTTTTATTTTAACTTAAACTTAAAATGGAATTTTACTATGTATTTTGAAGGACAAGGCATTAAAGTTAAACACAATTATTATGTTTTTATGAAAAAAAAACAGAAAAAAAAGACTAACTTTGTCTATGCCGAAGTTTTAATACTCTTCACGCCCCTCCTAATGGTCTTCAAATTTATATCAATCACTTATAATGTCCAAAATTTCAAATCGATAGTACAAAAAACCAAAAAGTTTTTCTAATAAGAACATAAAATTGGAACCAGGCTTGTATGGGCGTACGCCCCTAGAGGTCGTAAGGTCTTGAAATTTATATAGTTGGTGGATTTGGGTCAGGCATTTATAGTGTCCAATTTTCAAGTCGATAGTAGAAAAAACAAAAAAGTTTTTTTAATAAGAACATTAATTTGGATTTAAGTTTGTATGGGGGTACCACCCTAGTAGTACGATTCGGATGATTCCGGCAAAAGCTCTTCAGCTCTCTAACTCAAAATCTGAGGGACTAAATTGCATATATACAGAGAGACAGACGGACGGACATTGCTAGATCAACTCATCTCGTTGCGCTGATCAAGAATATATTGTATAGACTTTATGGGGTCTCCGACGTCTCCTTCTCTTCCTTTCTTCTTCATGACAAACTTATAATACTGTTCAATGCGTGAAGAGTATAAAAAAAAAGAATTTGCGACCCAGTTCAATCAGCGATATTAATGCCAAAGATGATAAATCAAGCCATGCATCTACGTAGAAGAATCAGCAAGGATTTCTATATCATGAGATTTTAGATTGAAGAGAACAAATAATCTATTTTAATCCATTCGATTATCACAATCATTCGGTTTGATGACAATTTCAATTATTTGATTGCAAATGGTTAATATTTTGAAGAATCACTTTATGGTTTGGTTAAATTGTACAGTTTTATTTGAAGTAAAACTATTTTTCTTAATCTAATAACACTAATTTTGGTTCAATGAACTTAAAATCAACACAGTCAGTTAAACCAAAAAGCAAAGAAACTTAGTTCAACTTTATCAACTACGTTAAGAAATATCTCTCAAAACTTTTTTCTCTCTTAATTATCGCTTTAGATATCCCTTCTTCTCACATGAATGAGACTGAAGCATTTTAAAAAGATTTAACAATTTGTTGCGTCAACATTTTCATTTATCATGAAATGTCGCAGACAGATTATTTTACATTGAATTAAAACTTGTCCATTATGATCTTTGATGATAAGCAAAAAATACTAAATATCATCAAGCAATAAATTTTATAAGAAAAAGGTGCAAAACTATAGATAACAAGTCTAGCAGTTTACAATTCTTAGCATTAATAGTTAAGTTACACTTGTTTTGAGTTTAATTTCTGAACAAACAAGAAATATGAAAACTTCAAAATGAAATTTCATATCTAAAATTAAACACAAAATAAAGAAATAGAAAATTCAGTTTCACACAAGCGGAAACTGCATTCAACTGAGTGAACTTTAAAGTAAAATGAATTCATCTCAAACATCCAAAATATTGCATTTGTTTTTTTCTTACATAAGCAGATAGACACAAACGCATGAAGGATTCTCATGTGCATATCTATGAATTTGTGCACACGTGCGGCATTCGTTATTCAAACTACATTAATTACATTCAAACTTAGAGGCTCTTTTCTATTCTTCGAAAGCAAAAAAATGCAATTCATGTCAATTGTGTTCTTTCAACTTTTAATTAGCCCAAAAACATATAAGTCACTTATTGATTTTGTTACAATAATATTTAGATTTTCTTTATAAAAATATTTATTTTTCTTCGAACAATTTTAATAAATGAAGCCAATAACCATTTATAATAATTAATGGGCAATTAATCGAAACAGGCAATAAAGAGCATTGTTTTGCAATTGAAGCCTATTGAAAGTTATTATTATTGTTTGATTTATATTTTGTTGGTTTTGGCTAAATTAGTTCCGGGAATCATGTTCTTATAAAATAAGTAAGAATACTCGTACATAGCAATAGCATCATCAATACACACAATTATATTGGCCAAATGATAAATAATAATTGGAGCAATGCATTTTTTTTTTTTTTTCTTGTCTATTTTAATCACGTTCCTTTGCAACCCCAACTTCATAGAGTTAATCCAACAACCTCACATTTATTTACATTTCTAAAAATGGACTAGTAATTAAATCACATATTTAGATTACTTAAGAGCTCGCCTAGAGATAGTAGTTAAAATTCTTATTACTTTTGTTTATTTTAGTATTTTAGTTTCTTGTTATTTTTATTAAAATAAAAAAAAAATATAAAAAAGTGATAAGAATTAAGAGAAAAATTAAATAACACAGAAATACAAAACATTGAGAGTAGTACAAATTAGAAAATAATATTGTGCTTCAAACATGTTTGATATGAATAAAATCACTCAAACTTAACCCACTTTCTTCTTATACATTCTATTACTTTAACCTGAATAATTTTTACGCTTTATCTACTAACGGGTGATTTTTTAAAAGCTTGCAAATTTGATTTTCGAAAAAACACATAAAATTCAGAACGATGGATATAATTTAATCTTTAAAGATAATTTCATGTAAATGTTGGCCAACATATAGAATAAATTTTTCAATATTGGCTTCCAGTGCGTCAATCGTTGCGGGCTTGTCGCTATAGACATGAGCCTTAACATAGCCCCACAAAAAATAGTCTAAAGGCTTTAAATCACATGATCCAAGCGGCCAATTGACCCGCACCAAACGTGAAATAAACTGCTCACCGAACTCGCCTCTCAATTGGGCCATTGTTTTGCGTGCTGTGTGGCATGTGGCACCATCTAGTTGAAACCACTGTTAGCCAAGTCGAGCTCTTCCATTTTGGGCAAAAAACAGTTTGTAAGCATTGTACGGTAGCGCTCGCCATTCACAATAGCGTTCCGGCCTTCGCCATCTTTGAAAAAGTATAGCCCAATGATGCCGCCGGTCCATAATGCACACCAAACAGTGAATTGTTTGGGATGCATTGGTAGTTCCAAATGCGACAATTTTGCTTATTCTCGTATCCATTCAACCAGAAATGAGCTTCGTCGCTGAACACAAATTTCCACGTAGTGGAGTAACAGAGGCCCAATTGCTGCGAACGGCGCCGAAACGATAATTCAGTCATCAGTAACACTGGCGGATACAGCTGCGTTTTTTTCCTCTGTCCGCACTCTACATATGCTAGTTTGTGGTTTAATGTCCAATAATGTAAATTGAGTGCGAAATTTAGTCACAACATTCCGAATAGACGTCTCAGAAGGTCGACCAAACTGACCATAAAATGGAAGAAGTGCACAATACACTTGCCTTACCGAGCATGAATTTTGATAATAAAATTCAATAATTTGTAAACGCTGTTCGTTTGTAAGTTATATTATAGACCAAACTGAACGTGTTTGATAGTAACACAAGGCACGTAAGCCGCGTCAGATGTTAAAATCAGTGTTGCCAAAAAAACAGTTGCTAAGAAATCACCCGTTATAATATGTATAAGATTTTTCAAATACATATCTTTGTCAACAAGTCAAAGAAGCTTAATTTGAAAATTGAATAAATTGAGTTCAATAAAAATAAATATCAATATCTCCAATATGTATCCCCGTTCCCAAGATCCTTGATATTCAAACAACGCCTAAAATTTTACTAAACAAAATTTATCAAAAAAGCTCTTTGATTTTCTGCTACTCAAACTTCATTCATTGTTCATACTCAAACTGTAACAGAGAAAATATAGTAATGCTAAATAAGAAAACAAAAATACATATTTGATATCTGGCATTTCTCGCCGTTCCCGAGATAAAATGAATAATGGCACTCAAACTGTGCTCACAGTTGATACTCAAACTGTATACTTTTTTCTGTAACAGAGAGAATTCTAAGAAAAGAAATCTATCTAGCAATTGCTAGTTGTAAATAAAATGAGTAAAACATTTTTAAGTTTTTTTTTTATATTTAAAATATTATTTATTTAATAAAGAAGAAACAACTTACTTGTATTGTGTTGTGATGACAATAATAACTTCATAAAAAAATATTAGAAAAATTATTTTGAATCAGAGATTTCGCATAAAGAGCTTCAAAGTAACTTATTCACATCCGAGAGAAATTGTTAAACCTCATCATGTATTTTTATGGATTTCCTTGCATATTTTATGAAACTTTTAGATTTTGAGTTCCGATAAAACTAAACAAGGGTGTGATTTGATATTGACATTGTACCTAAACATCGCAATAAATCAAAATGTGCATTTTTTAACTTGACATAGGCAATGGACCATTTTAACAAACAAAATAAAAACTAACCCGAATCTAGTCGAATCTACCCACATTATTTATTTCAATGAAAATTTGATTATACCAGCGAAAACACCATTCCTCGAACTGCACTTTGTAGGATTTACTACAAAATATATTTGATGTATGTTAACTTTGAAAGCACATAGCTAGGCAAGTATTGAGAATAAAATAAAATAAAAAAACATCTGTCGGTTTACTGACTATCGAAAAATCAAAAAAACAATTTGTCGGGATTCGAATATTTAAAATTTGGCTAAAGCTCCGCCAGATTGGCCATTTCTCCCACTGCATGACAGTAGGAAAGAAATAGATGATGAGTTCCAATCTGACAGTTATGTTATACGTTTAACAAATGTAAAGATAAGAAATCATGTACAGAGGCAGTGGAAAATTTGAGCATCTCATGTGATTGATCAGAGCAACATAATCAATTAAAAGTACTAATAATAAATTAAAATAAAATAATACAAATCTATGTAACAATCACTCCTAATTTTTCCATATTTAAATGTTTCGATTACAAACGTTTTCTTTGAATATCTTTAGAATTACATATAAATATAATTTTCAAACAAAAACCCGCAAACACTAAAAAGTTTATGTACATCTCGCCCAGTCAGGCATCTCTTGTGTCCTACATTTTTCGATATATTTTTTTTTTACAAAATACACATTTCAGACAACTTGATTCACTTCATTTATTTACTTTTCATACATCTGCATCTCTCGCAAGTTGACAAAAAGCATTTACTTACAAAAGAAACTCACGAAAAACAATTGCATAAACTTAGTAGTAGATAAGTGATTCCCTATGCTGTGAAAATCAGTGCTTTTGCAATAAAATGAGGGATTCTTATTTTTATGTAATTTTTTTTTTTTTTGTTTTTTCACTGATAATTGCTTTGAAAAAGATTTTCAACCAAAATAGATTGATTTTCATTAAGTTTACAATAACCAGCACCGGCCCCATCGCTTGATCAGTTTTTCGCAGTATTATACTGTTTTTATCTATTACAAACTGCTTTTTCACCTAAAATACTTGATTTTTACAGGAAAAAAAATATAAAAATATGATTTTTACAAAATTTCGAAATTCAAATTTATCAATCGTAATGCGAAACATAAGAGAAAACAATGCCAACGCGAGGCGAGTTTAAATAAGCTTGTGGTGCATAACTATAATCGCACCCAATGTAGGACATAAATATCCTTCAGCAATTTTATCTTGGAAATAAATGAATTTAACTTCAATATCCTTATTCCGCTTAGGATTGACTTTTGTATGAGGATTGCAGCATCAAATTTATTATTGTACTTGCATTTGCTAAAACTAAGAGACTGTTGTGATAAACAAATAAACTATGCTCAATTGATTCTCTTCGTTATGATGATCACTTACAAGATTATTATTTATTGGTCTCTGATGCATTACAAATATATGAAATGATCAAATAAATAAAACCAAAAGTAGTATAAATATTAAACATAATGAAAAAGGGAAATAAACAAAATAAATAGTAGTAAACAAATATAAAGTTTTAAAGCTTTTTTTTTTTTTTTTTTTTTTTTTGGAAATTTTTAGAAAGTAATCTCCAGAGCTTTTAATTTAAGAAAAAATACAAACTCTCTGTTTATTTTTCAAAAATTCTTATCGCAAAATTTTATTAGTTTAATACTAAGTATATCATAGTATTACTACTACTGCTAATTATCAAAAAAACTAAACAAATAAACTATGGCAAATTTTCAAGGTTACAGATAGCTTTTTTTCCAGAAATTAAAGAGAATTTATTGCTTAGTCTGCAGAATTGTACCATGACTTTGGACCTTTTTCCAGGATAGTTAAAAAACTATTGATGAAAAATTGATAGACTATAATATAATATGAAATTCAAAATTTTTATATTATTATAATTAATGGATCCACCATTGGTCCTAGATCCCAACAGAGTTTTGCCAAGCTAGCAAAAGCCCAGGGCTGTGATTTAAACAAAATCTGTTGGGTCAGTGCCGGACAATTCATTTATTTCTTCATCCACATCAACACACACATTATTCAATTAAAAAATAAACCCTACTCCTATTGCCTAATCTCCATACTCAACACTACGCCCCTATTAGATCCATGCGGGCATCGTTGTTTTGTGCCTGCCCAACCATGAACAGTTTCCATATTCAAAGAACCATGTGCTGGTCGTAACCACCGTCTATCCATATATCCTACCGTCCCCAGCGCATTAAAATCATGTATGTATGAGAATGTACTATGTGTCTATTGCGGACTTTTCTATACACTAGATGATGTCGTCCTCTATCTGTCAAAATCTTAAGACTTCTTATCTTAAAAATAAACAAACTATGCAGGCAAACAAATAGATAAGAACTTCTTTAGATCAACTTGTCAAGATCGATATTCAAAGTCTTTACCATTCCGCTTTAAATAAAAAAAGTCGGAACTTTTAATTACCAACAACCGCACAAGAGTCATCTAATATATGCAAAATGTTTATCTCCAAATTTTTTTTTTTTTGCAAAAATACTAGATGTTTATTCAGATGTTTATTTGCTAAGATATTATATAATAATTATAAAAACATAAAGTAATAGTTATAGTTATAGAAATGGGAATAGTATAAAAGGTGTTCGAAATGATTAAAACATTTTAGTATTCATTTGGAAGCAAAATGAAGTGTCTCTTCTTATTAGCTGTTTGCATTGCCGCAGGTTAGTACTATATTACTTGAACTATTTATACACATATATTGTAGAATCTAGTACCCAATATTATCATCCTTTCCCAATTTAATTTTTTTTTTTTTCTTTTTTTTTTTTTTCTTTTGAACAGCAAATGCTGTGATCATCGTGGATGGAACTAATTATAATTATGTTACATATAATCTCTATACAAGAAGGAATCCAAACAACCCACAACAGCTAAATACGAATAGGCCCTCAATTAATCAATCGAACTTTAATGCTACCCACCGTACTGTGTAAGTACCTTACTTATAACAATAATATGAAATTCTTTAGCGTGTTTCTCTACTTTTCCAATCAAATTCTTTTTATGTTGATAGGATTATTATTCCTGATTGGAAATCCGATTGCAATGATCCTCAAATTACCCGACTAAAGAATGCCTACTTACAAATTGGCGCATATAATGTAATTTGCGTGGACTGGGGCCAAGCACATAACCCGAATTATCTAAATGCCGTGAATGCCATTCCTAATGTTGGTAGATCGACTGCCAATTTAATTGATTATATAAACAATCAATATGGACCCTTAGGTGACGTTTATCTAGTTGGAGCTGGTAACGGTGCACATATTGCTGGTTCAACAGGAGAACAATTGCAATCGGGACGATTACTAAAAATTGTTGGCTTGGACCCCTCAGCGAAATACATCAGTTACAATAATGTTAACGGTCGTTTGTCGCCTGACGATGCTATCTATGTTGAGAGTATTCAAACAAATGGTGGTAAATGGGGCTGGGAACCACCAATCGGACGCGCAAACTTTTATCCAAATGGCGGCCGTGTGCAGCCAGGTTGTGGTAAAGATATTACCGGCATATGCTCCCACAGAAGAGCTGTGGATTATTATACTGAATCAATTTTATACAACAATTTCAAAACGAATAGGTGCCAGTCATATCAACAAGCAAATTCAAACCAATGTGAATTACAATATAGCGATGTACGTTTGGGTGGTCCAAGAAATTCCCTTAGAAGAGTCAGTGGATTTTTCAATGTTCCTGTCAATGCACAGTCACTCTTCGGAACTGCTAGAGTCCAAACTAACAATGGATAAATGTGTCAATACTATCAAGAATAATTACAACTTCATGCAGTAAATAAATAAATAAAATCAATATTTTCCACACTAAATAACTCTTATTTTTTTTTAATTCAATTTCTTCTTCAATTGATTGACAGTACAACAAATTTGTTTTGTTGCGATTTCAAGAACAATTATACTTGCTTTAAGTACATTTCTGGTTCAATATGACACCAGTACGGAGTGATTTGAAGATCATGAAGTGTATAAAAATACTTAAACTGTGACAATTTTGGTTTACAACATTTTGTTCAAGTTTTGCTCAACTTTCTCTATCAACGAAGTATTATGAAAGATTATGAAGATTTTATATTACAGATTTAGTTTGTTGTCCTACAATGGAGGACTTATCAGATATTAAGCTGATGCTACACTTTGATCTTAGTCATGAAGCGGAGAAGCAATAGCTAGAAAAATCAAAGTTCCAATGGAATTAGAACTCTGCAATAATGCATAAAATCGATACCAATTATATTCGTGTATCCCTTTAGCAAAAAAAAAAATAATTAATAGCTTAATCGATTAATTGAAACTTAATTGTTGACAAACGACCCGATTAATTGGTTAATAAATAAATAATAAAAAGGTCATTCGCCTTTTAACTCATCCAAATTAACCGATTAAATTTTCATTTTAAATGATTATTTTAAACTTTGTACTTTTTTCAAAATGTGATGAGCAAGTTAATCGATTAAATTTAACCGATATAAAAAATAGTGTCCTCCAGTGAATTTTCGATTAACCGAATCGAATGAACCGTTTTAGTCGATTAATCGAAAGTGAATTGTTGATTAATTTTAATCCTAATTTCTAATGAAATAATTAATTAAGTCTCTAGTCCAAACCTTTTGAGTTAAAATCCAAATGAATTAGTTGAGAATTATAACAGAATAGACTCATTTATGAGAACAAATTTGAGAGAGCGCGTGCCAATTCTCTCAATTTTTGCGCTATTTTGAGAGTCTCAACAGAGGCAGGATAAGCCAATTTTGTTGAGAATTCAATGTTGTTTGTTCTCCATTTTGATTTACTTGTTTATTTTTATTCAAGTACAAATTGTGCTTCTAATATGATTCAAGTTTAGATGGTCTCAAATTTGGAAAGAGACAAATTTAACTCATATCAAACACTATTATTTTATACCAATTACAACTTACAGTCAAACTCCTCTATAACGAAGTCTCTGGGGCAGACAATCACTTCGTTATAGAGAGGTAATTGGCCATAGATGAGTTCGATACAGAGAGGTTCAAATATATGAAGAAAAAACGCTGTGTCTTCAGAATGACTTCGTTATAGAGAAGTTTTCGCTATTGCAGCGTTCATTATAGAGGAGTTCGACTGTAATTTGGTGTGTTCTTGATTTAAATATGATGGAAGGTGGTCTCAAACTGGCGGCGTTTTTCACTCTGTGCATGAGAGATAATAATAATATCAGATTACTGCTGATATTTAATAATATTTTTCACATGAATTGTGGTTCTAATACTTCATATAGAAAGTTGATTTAAACCGTTTAAATAACCATGGGACAATGTTTCTGACATGAAAGCTATTTCAAACAATATAGTTAACTCATAGCCTAAGTTATTATGGGTGTAGTGAAAGCTTTTGTTCCACATCTATTTTCTTTAATGCTATTTGCACTCAATGGCGGCTTATCATAAGTTCTTCTTATCATTTAAATCGATTTATTAATTTAAGACCCTGCATTACCATTATTATTATAATTATGATTATACGATTATGAATCGCAACTCATTCACTACTGTTGTACAAAAAGTTTATTGAAATTCAACGCATAAAACTGGCAAAAAGTCGAAGGTTAGCCACAGTCTTCTTGCAAAAGCGAAATGGTGTGGATTTCTTTCTTGGTGTTCTGTTGTATTACGGGAGGTTAGTAAGTAATTTGTATTGTACATATTTTGTTCTTAGAAGAAAAATAAAATAATAAACAATATTCCATCTCAAATTATAGTAGTCAATTTACAACCCATTGAAGAACAACTGCATGAGCATGGCATAAATGGTTGGTTTGTACCACAAGTTGATGGCAATTCCAAGTGGATGAGTATTGAAGAGGTTGACATTCAAATTGCTTATTTTAAGAAACAACTTTATGAACCTGAAGCTCGTGTCTCTCTAAATGCGGTGAACTTTTATTTGTATACCAAAACAAATCCCGAACTACCACAAGAAATTAAAGCTACAAATGATTCCATAATACAATCAAATTTTAATCCTGCTAATCCTACACGGTAAGCAGAAAGTACTGATTTAATTTAATAACCCATCACTTTTAATTTAAAATTGAATTGAAATTATTGTATTTTAGGTTTACCATACACGGTTGGAATTCCAATTATAAAGATGGTGTAAACTCTGGTGTACGTCGCGCTTGGTTCCAATATGGTGATTACAATATGATTGCTGTTGACTGGGCCAGAGGTCGTTCATTGGAATATGCATCCTCGGTGTCTGCGGTCCCGGCAACTGGTCAAAAAATAGCATCACTTATTGATTTTCTTGTTCAGGAACATGGATTATCTTTAAATACCTTGGAGATTGTGGGCTTTAGTTTGGGTGCTCATGTTTGTGGATATACAGCAAAGCAAGTAACAACGGGTCGTGTACAAAAAATCGTTGGCTTAGATCCTGCATCACCTATGGTCAATTATGATAAACCCGAGAAACGATTGTCTTTTGAGGATGCCGAATATGTTGAGAGTATACACACAAATGGTGGTACACTGGGATTTACACAACCCATCGGTCGAGCTGCATTCTATCCAAATGGTGGTAAGAATCAGCCAGGTTGTGGCATGGACATAAATGGATCTTGTGCACACAAGCGCGCAGTGGCCTATTATGTTGAAGCCTTATTCGAGAATAATTTCCCAACAATCAAGTGTGCTTCATATCAAACAGCAAATGCTAAATCTTGCGGAAATCATTATAGTTCCGTACGCATGGGTGACAATGTAAATCATTTGATGGCAAATGGTGAATATTATGTGCCCATCAATGAAGAATCACCCTATGGTTTGGGTGAAGTATTAAGTTTTATATGAAATAAAATCATTTCTCTTAACTAATAAAACTAATTCTGCTTAATGAACCTCATGCCAACATTCTACTTAGTAGTTTAGACAAGAAGCAAGGAAATCAACTATTAAAGACATCATTAAGAAGCATTGACGATCATAATTCATTTATATCTTAATTATTGCTTCTGATGTCCTGTTATCTCGCATGACTTAATGTCCTAAGGACGCAAGTTCTAATGCTTTGTTGACGCGACAACAACATTTAATTTTATCATGAAATGTCGCAAACATATTATTTTACATTTAATTAAAACTTATCCGTTGTGGTCCTTTGATGATGAAAGCAAAGTATTTTATGACCAAAATTGTAAATTTAGACAAAAATGTCTAGCAGTTTATTCATATATGAGCATTGATACTATTTAAGTCACATTGTGTTTGGTCCTAATTTGTTTGAATCAGAGATATTGAATGAGAAATGAGCAATTAAAAATTCTACTTCTTGAAATCTTCTAAGTGGAAACTACATACAAGTGAGCAAATACAATGAAAATATTAGACAGAAGGGACAAATTACAAGCCTAAATTAATGTTTGATATAAGGATGGATATCGACCAACAAAACATCGTTTATTATTTTGTACTAATTAATCAATACATCAATTAAGTTTTACATTAAAAATCGATTAATCGATTCAATCGGCAATTTTAAAGAAGGTCGTGAAAAATCAACTACTGACAATGTTAAAAGTTGCAAAAAATAATTTCGATTATTTCGATTAATCAGTTAATCGATACCCATTAATAATTTGATATGCACTAATTTTGATAATTTCAATTATATTTGGGTTAGGGAAAGGAAATTCATTATTTGTACCCTAATTTAAAAATTATTTAATATGGTTTGGCTTGTTCAATTCATGTCAAACATATTCCGTTTTGTTCAATGACTTGTTGTCATATTTCGTCTCTCATAGAAGCAACCAAACAATTTCCGTAGTTTTCCTTGAGGCCGAGAAAATTGTCCAATGACAAAAATTGTCCAATGAAAGTTGTTTGTCTTTGTTGACGTAAATAGTACCGTCCAGGTGAAACACAACCCGAGTTCAGTTTTTGGCCTTATGAAAGCAGCTCAGCAACCATCTTGACCATTTTTACTGGCTTGGAAACCGTTTGAGCTGCTTCACTGCACTTTGATCAGGATCGTTTTCGCTTCATTTTATTGTATTTGACCCATTTCTCATCATCACCAGTCACCATCCAATTAAGAAATGGGTCGATTTCATTCCGTTTTGCCAGATATTCACAAATAGAAATTTCTTACATTATGTTTCGAATTTTTTTTTAAATCCAGCTTTTCGTAAATGGTTTTGTGGTCAGTGTTAAGCTCTTATGCGATGCTAAGGTTGCTGATATGCCAGTCTGCTTCTGTTATTTCCACGATTTTATCGCAATATTCAATGACGGGTCTAGGTGTGCGAAGTTCATCTTTCTCGTTGCAATTTCCAGAAAGGAAAGGTTTCAGTTGAAACAAAAAATTGCCCCTAAATGGCTGAGACAGTATTGGGACCATAAACATTGTTCATAATTTCAAAATGTACCAAATTTTTCCTTTATCGAACTTCAACATCTCACAAAATGAATCAACCAATTATGAATTCCCGCAGACCTTTTTTTACATATCTAATAAGCTTAAGCGTAGTGTGACCATTACTTTACGAATTATAACATACTACATTTGACTAACTACAAAATAATGGATTTTCCTCAAGCTTCAAAGTTTTTAGATCAATCAAATCAATCAAAAAGGTTTCATATTTATTTTAAATATATTTTGTCAGTCAAATTTTAATTTGAAAATAAGAATTGTGGCAAAAAATACAATAATTTCATGCTGAAAATCATGGCATTTTCACATTTTTACTCTATTTAAATCAACTTTAATCAATTTTAAAATATGAATGGATAATTCCAGATTGCAACAACAACAATTCCCATGACATTTTGATTGAAAAAATAGCCATTACTATGTATAACCAATATAAAATAGAAAGACTTTGATTTCATTAGAGATTGTCAAGTCTACTTATTTCAAAAGAATTTAGTTAATTCAAAAATAAAAGAATTTTAGAAATGAAAATATTCAAAAATAACAACTCAAAATTTTAGTTTAATTCAAGTGGAAACTAATAATTTAAATGAGTGAACGTCAAACCTTTAGAAAGACATGTGTTCTTCATTCGGGAACAACAATAAAGGAAAAATATGTTAAATTCATAAAATGTCAGTTGTGTTTATAAATTTATTTTTCATATTTATTATAACATAAAAAATGCATTTTGTTTTTATTACATAAGCTGCCAGACACCAACAACACGAACTGGTGTTTTTTTTTTTTTCATTTGCATTTCAGTAGATTTGTGCACACGTGTGGAAATCAACCATCATCTCATTATCTTCGTCTAACAAAACAATCAAACTACATAATAAACATAGAGTTCTTCCTATTACAAAAAAACCAATAAAAATGCATGTCAATTATATGTCAACATTCTAATTACCCCAAAAACAAATAGGCCACCTATTGATTTTGCTACAATATGTTACACAATAATATTTAGATTTTCTTTGTAAATATTTTCTTATTCGATCAATTTCAATAAATGAAGCCAACAACCATTAATAATAATTAATGTGTAATTAACCGAAATTGGTGAATATTAAGTTTTGTTTTGTATGCAAAACATTGAGGTCTATTCAAGGTTATTATTTGCTTTATAGTAACATATTTTGATAGAAATATCTTAATAAAGTTGAATACTTTGAATGTTCAGACATCGATAAATTAGTTGCGGCAATCAAAGGATTTATAAACTTACGAGTACAAAACAATAAAGTAAGCAAACAGACATCACTCACAATTCAATTGGCTAAATGCGAAATTAAGGAAAAATGAAACGCAATACACAAAAAATAACAGACAGGCACCAAAGCAACTCTACATTCTCTGTTTTAGAATAGGAGTTCTTAAGCCTGTGTTGTCCAAGGAACTTAATGACTATGCATAGCGCAGAGGATGACAAACATTTATTGATTCAGTGCCCAATTTTAGCACCACAAGGTTTGATCAAAACATACGAGGAATGAATTTTTATAGCAACAAATACTTACGCTAAATCTATTTCATCATCACGACACGACAAGTCGTTTTTGATTCGCAAAAAGTCTTCCTGGCCGTCCACATCTGCCTTACGATTAATTCAAATCTTATGTAAGCATTTTACTTTGTTTTTAAAAAATCTTTTAATATTTTTTAGACATATGCCAATGTTTCCTCATCACTGTCATAGGCGACAACAACAATTTGTCTTCCAATTAATTCCCAACAACAACAACAACAACAACAACACAAAACTCAATTCTTCCGAAAAATTAAAAAAAAATTTGTTTTTTGTGAATAATTTTGTCTATAACTGTATGCATGCCTTCATCCAGCAATCACTCATACGCAACATATTCCATATACTCAGATATTTCTATTTTCTATCTTTTAGTTTTAAATAAATTTCATGCAAACTCTCCTTTGACAGATATTTTCAATTCTTTTAAAACATATGGCATATGTACTACATAAAGGAAAGCGCGAAACTTTAAAACTCATAAAAAAAAAAAACAAAAATTAAAATCATCATTGTTGGCATATGGTTTTTGTACTGTTCATTCATAAATGATGAGCAGTCAGCTGGCGTCGACAGATTTCAACTAAACACAAGAAAAAACAAGCAGAGCATAGAGAAACATTTACAAAGATTAAAAAAGAAGAAAATCTAAAAAATAATAGAATTTTTATTTCATGTTTATGCATTTAATCTGCATAAAATGCACACAGCCAACACACAGCATAAGGAAAGTTGAGTTAGCAACTTTTAAAATGATATTGCATACTTTTGGGCTCCATTTGAATGCAGACGCCAGACATTATTTACAATACATAATTTTGTATCAAAATATCAGACTTTTAATGATTTCTCCTTGTCATTTTTATATATATTGGATGTGCAAATAAGTTTCCGCCGTGTAACAACGGATTGTCCCACCAGTAAGTTATGGTTGAAAATAACAAGTTATGAATGGAATAACCGTCATTTGCGGGAACTTTTGATTTAATTCTATAATTTGGAGAAATCTGCAGCTGATGGACTTTGATTGCTGTTTAAAGCATATGGGGAATAGGCTCCATTAAAAAAAGAAACATGTTAGAACTGGTTCCGGCGTTTTAAAAGTAGTGATTTTGCTACCAGCGACAAAGGAAGGAAGACCAGTAAAGTTTGAAGATGCTAAGTTGGAGGCATTATTGGATCAATATTCATACCAAACTTAAGAGAAGCTGGAAGTGATTCAACAAGTGATTTCAAAGCATCTCATGGCCATGGGTATGGTGCACAAACAAATAAATTGGGTTCAGTATGAAATGAAGCTAAGAGACGTCAAACACCGTTTCTTCACGTGTGAAGAACTACTGCAAAGGCAAAATCGGAAGGGTTTATTGGATCAAATCATGACGGATGACGAAAAGTGAATGCCCTACGAAAACCCAAAGTGCAGATAATCGTAGGATAAGCCCGGCTATGCATAAAAATTAATGGCCAAACCAATTATTTATGGCAAGAAGCTAATGCTGTGCATCTGGTGAGATCAGCTCGGACAGATCTACTATGATCTACTCGTGTCTAATTAAACCATCACTGGGGACCGTGACCAACAATAATTGATGCAATTAAGCCAAGCATTGAAGCTCAAACGCCAAAGATATGACAAATTGACCTTTCAGCTTGGCAACGGTCGGCCACATATTGCAAACGTCCACAAGGAAACATTGGAGGCACTTCAATGGAATGCCCACCCCATCAGCTGTATTCACCAAACATTGCTCCTTCCGACTACCAATTGCATTGGTTGACTTCTTACCAAGAAGCCAAAGATTGGGTTGATTTTTCTGTCACCTCAAAACACAAGAAATTATTTAACGCAGAATCTGTATGCTTCTTGAAAGGTGAGGAAGAGTTATATCTAACAATGGACTACAACAATTTGTCTTCCAATTAATTCTCAACAACAACAACAACAACAACAAAAAACTCAATTCTTCCGAAAAATTAAAAAAAAAATTGTTTTTTGTGAATAATTTTGTCTATGACTGTATGCATGCCTTCATCCAGCAATCACTCATACGCAACATATTCCATATACTCGGATATATCTATTTTCTATCTTTTAGTTTTAAATAATTTTCATGCCACTTCAATGGAATGCCCACCCCATCAGCTGTATTCACCAAACATTGCTCCTTCCGATTACCAATTGCATTGGTTGACTTCTTACCAAGAAGCCAAAGATTGGGTTGATTTTTCTGTCACCTCAAAACACAAGAAATTATTTAACGCAGAATCTGTATGCTTCTTGAAAGGTGAGGAAGAGTTATATCTAACAATGGACTCTCCCAATTTTTGCTTTAAATCGGCGGAAACTTTTTTGCACACCCAAAATATATTTTTCCCTTATTGTTTCAAGAAATTCCAAAGTGTTTAAGCATATCTTTTTTCTAAGTCTTCTTAAGTCCTTTATAAGTCTTGTTTTGCCTTATTTTACATACAGTTCTCTATATGCTTGACATAAATAAGTATTATCATTGTTTTTGTGTGTGTATTTACCATGGTGACAACATTGTTTAGCATATAAAACCGACCATAAATCTAAAATGGTTAAAAATAACTTAGCAACAACCTTTTCCACACCAAATCATTATCAAAGTGAAACGAACTAACATTTATCTTTATACCCACAAGCTAAACATAACATATGACTAAAACATCACCAACATATTGTTTTCTTTTGTTGTTTGATTTCGAAAGAATGTTTCTCAACATTTAGAAATATTTCAAAATGTTAATGCAACTTGACAAATCAAAACAAACAACTTCACTTGATTTCAAAACCCTCATTTTTTGTCAAAAAATTATTGACATTAAGAGGAATTGCCAGTAGCAGTGGCCTGTCAACCAATGTCTGTCATTATGGTTTGTGGCTTTTTCATTTTTATTACAGACATTTAGTTACCAAACATTTTTATGTTGGACTGCCATTGATGAAAAAACAAGAAGAACAGTAGGGCGACCGATTTGTGAATTGCGTTGAGTATGACAAACATGACAAGAGAAGAGAATAGCGAGTCAAAAATAAAGCAATCAATAAACAATTTTTTTTTTTTTTGTTTTGTCTTATTTTGTTTTGTTTTGTTTTGTTTTATGTTCTTTATTGTATTTTGTTCTGTATGTGAATGTCAAAAGCAACTTGGGCACGTTTGAAGAGTTGGCAAATGCTTTGTTGCTGTCAGTTAGCATTCATTGATTACATCGGACATTTGTTTTTGTTTTTGTTTTTGTTTTTGTTTTTCTTTCTATAGAGAAACGCATATCTATGTTAATATATTATGTAGAAAGCAATTTTTGGGGATTCAATAATGTAAGTAAGCATTGCATACTTTTACAATTAAAATGACATTATTTATAAATGAGACATGATAAAATCTGTACTAAATAATTACATATAAGTAAAGTATATATAGCATATAATAGCACTTATATTACAATACTCGTAGCATAATGGATATGAACAAAACCAATTGTCTTTATATTTTTTCTGCGTCAGCTTGAAATTATGCTACAAAAACCGTACTAAAATTTTAAAGTTATTTTACACTCTCGCTCAACCGAATAGGTTTAATACTAATTTTGTATAAAATAATCTATTGGTAAGAACAATGAAAGTTTGAAGTCTTTAACATACATTGTATAAATACATATAAGATTAATGTTTATTATAATAGTAATTCTTATAAATATTGTAGACTACTTCAATTCACATATATTTAGGGTCTTCACTTAAACGTGTATTTGGTGTGTCCCGCCAACTGAAGTCTGTTCTACTTGGTCATTTTGAAGCTGAAGCCCGAATTGTTTATACAAGTATTCAGTAATTTTATGTCGATCAGTCTCACTGATATTGAAGTCACCAAGAAGCATCATTAGATCTTTTGAGACGCCGGCTGGGACAATGCATTCGACCAATAATTTGGTCTAACGTCATCGAATATGCCAATGATAGCAAAAAAAAAAAATTATCCAAATAAAAATTTCCAACTTTTACGGTGGACTATCCAGAAATTTTCTTGCATATTCTTCTAATTTGTCGAATACTCCAAACAATCAGTCAAATCAGTCAAGTCATTCTAAGGATAACAGCATTTTCATAATTATGAAATTATTATTCTTTCGCCATTTTCAAAGCTTCTCCCCCCTTGATGACAAAAATTCTCTTACGGGCAACGTAAAAGAGGAAATTGACATAGCAATGATTCAGGAAGCGAAGAGTATGTGGGATGGAACACTCTCTTGCAGAACCGCAAAAATCATGCTTCGCTCTTTTAATTACAAGATGACCAACTACATCTTAGCTCTTCAAAGAAAGTATTGCAAGTTGTTAGTCGGAATACTTACGGGACATTGTTTAACGCCGAAATTGGGCTTGGTATAGAGTGATGCAACGAGGTAAATACTATGGGAACTTTAGAACACCTACTTTGCCAATGTCCAGCTCTCTACAAATCACGCTTTAGCTATCTTGGTTCTGCGTCTTTCCTCTCCTTGGAAAGCATCGCGGATCAAAAGAGCGGCAACATATTGAAACTCGCAAAAACGAGTATTAAGAACAAAATCTGAAGTTCCCCATGCTTCTTCTTGGCAACACTATGTGGGATCTTTTTATCGGCCAAGCTAACCTAACCTAACGTACATTCCTATGTTTTCATAATACATTTATTACTTGGTGCTATGACTTTTGAGTCATGAGATATATTAAAATTATTGGCTAGACCAAAGGCATTTGGGAGTTCCCCTGAGTCACATCTTGACATGACTCTCTATAGAAGCCATTTTAAAAACGTTTTCATGCCAAAAAGTTTAAGCGATTGTTTAAACATAATCAACAATTGAGTAATTAAGCCGCTTATACTGATTGCTGCCAACATTGTGAATTTATTATGAATTGGCAAGTCTGTCCAATCATAGGCATTTTGAATTTATGAATATGAAAACATCTGATTTACACTGAATTGATGATTAACACAATTGAAAATAATGTGTCTGAAATACAGGTTGCCTATCTTTACACGTTTGAGTGAAAATTCTAACTATAAATAATTTTAATGCATAAAATATTTAAAGTATAACAATTAATACAACTACTATTCACAGCTGGGTCTCCTTCAATTTCCTTGACCGCTTCCCCTTTTGATAATTCACGTACTGATCTCTTCCTCTGCCTTTACTGAATACCATCCAGGAATGTTACCCAAAAACGGGTTGTTGTCCACTACACTCTTACTCCTCTTTATATAAATATATTAATTATTTTTTAAAAACACATACCAAAAAATGGTGATTAATTTTGATTCAACGGAAATGTCTTAAGTTTATAATCTACAGCGATTATGTAACATCGTCAATTCGTTAGCCTTTTTGCATTGAATTTTTTGTAAAATGAATCGCAGAATGCAATAAAATGATATATCGAATCTGTCATGAATGTTCTTTAACAATTGATAATTCTATAAAAAAAAAAAAAAATTGAAAATAATATTTCATAAAAATCGACAAGTTGATTGAAGAAATATATCCCTTTAACTTTCTAAGAAGTGTTGAACCTATTCAGTTGATCGGGAGTGTATATTATTTGTTTTACAAATTGTTATAGCAAAATTACCACACAAAGAATTGGTTCATTAAGTTTTAATATGATTACTTTTGCCCAACAACAATTTGCACTTAGATGAACCTCCTATTTAGAATAAAATTATTGCATCATTTTTGGGGTTTCGCTTGAAATTTTTCATATATTGTACATATTATAAGTATATTTACAAATTGTACATGAAAGAAATTGTGTGAAAGTTTTTTGGAAAATGAGACCAGACAAATAATAATAAAAATTAATTATGATTGAATGAACAACATTGAACTTGAATTTCTTGTGTTATAATCTTAAAATTCCAATCACCACTTTAATTTTTTCATAAACCATAGAAATTTGAGTTTTTTTTGGAATTTTGTCATTAAGAAAAAAGGTAAATGAAAGCATTGAATTGTGGTAATAAAAACTTATTTATTGATATTATTAAAAGAAGTTTGTCTTAAGTTGAAAACTCATTGATACGTAAAAATGTCGAAGTCACATAAAAATCTCATTAATAGCCTAACATGGTTTAAATGAGAACTGAGGCAAAAATGATATTTTATTTCACTAGGCAAGATGATTGACCCTACGGGGGCTGGTAGATTAGGAGGCAATATTATATAACGACTTTTGTGGAAACTGTAGGGTTAAGGAGGAAAACAATATGTGAAAATATAGAAAATGAATTTTTTCGATAAATTTTTTATTATATTTTATTATAATCTCCTTGTAGCTCTATACACATTTCCAATCTTCCAAAATCTGAGAATATCTCTGGTAGTAAAACAATAAACCTTATTCATGCCGAAATATGCTAATTTTTGTCAAACACTCAATCTACTAATTTCACTACAGTTAAAACCTTTCAACTTAACTTAATTTACCAAAGGACAAGAACAGAAAATCTTAGTCTAACAATTTCTTAATTTATCAAAAATAGAAACTTTTATTAAATTTCTTTTTATTACTATCATAAATTCTTTCGCAAGCCTCATAAACAATATTGTTTGTTGTATCTGCATCTTTTGTTATAATAATTTTTATTTTTGGCATTTTTCATTCACCTCAAACTTTATTTTATATATTTTTGTATCTTTTGTAGATTCCATAGATTGCTCTTTTCCTCTTTTGGTTTTTACTTTATTAGACTTGTAACATTAATTTTTAATTATTTGTTTCTTGAATTGTATGAAATTGTGCGGGCAAATGAACACTCATATCCATAGAATTGATAATATGTAGTAATACATAACCACAATAAACTCATAAAATTTTCTTGGCACGCAACAATTAATGTTCATGTCTCCCGGTCTCCACCCTTTCAATCCCTTTTTCATGACTAAACACACAAAAGAGATATGTGAGTGACCACAAGATATTCTACTTTCGTCCACCACAAATTTGTGTGCTACACGCATTGTATTTATTTTGTTTTTGTGTGGTCATAATTAAAATATTAAATAAAATTCATGTGAACATTTAATTTACAAATTCTTTGAATGAAAATTTAAAGAATCCAAGAAAGATTTTTTTTTTTTCTTCAATAAAAAGGAAACTGTGCAAAAAATTCCAGACAAATTTATTGCCTTTAAATTTTCTTACAGTAACACCAACACTGACCACAATGGAAACACAAAGAATAAATGCAATAATAAATATGAGAATGAAAACGTGAACAATACATAAAAGTAAAAATAGAAAAGCTGAGTGCCACCAAATCATCTTTTAATATGAAATTATGATTACAAACAAAATAAACTTCAAAATAAAAAGTAAGAAGAAAATTGTGAAAAGAAAGTATTGTATGTATTTGTTGATTTTTTATATAATCTATTTTCATGATTTTTTATATTAAAGAAAGGCTGCTTCTTGTGTCCTTAAAAGACTTGGTGAAATATTTTTCAAATTTATGTTGAGCTGGAAATCATTTAGAAAAAAAATACAATATGTAATTCTGTTTCTCTTTAGGTCGTTTGGCTAAGTTATATGTATGAATTGTGTTATTAGCGCACTAGTAAATGCTAAAAGAAAAAAATCAATACTACACCGTGTGTTTGGTTATGACGTGAACCTAAGCCGGAACACCAATTGTTGCTATAATTGGACCACCAAAGTTTTTATAGTTCAGTCACCTGAAGACCATTTTCATTAACTATTTCTATCTTGCAGCAGTTAATCTCGATTTTAAGGATGACCTAACGATGGAACCGTGGCCGAACTATGACAACTTTTTTTACTTTTTTGTAAACTTATAACTTTTTGATTTTCTAAGCCGAACTATGGCATTCTTACAATATTTTGTTGACCTCATCAGCACTAAGCTTTTTATGTCAGTCTGAAAAATCGTATATTTTGGCTAATGTTTCTAGATGACTGTACCAAAATCAACGTTCAATTCATTACAATCCGGAATCATAAACTAACCGACCTATTCTCAAAACTATCACACAATTGGGTAACGCCTAACATTATGTTGTGGTCGCTGTTAAGCCATTTTACCCATATGAAAAAAAGCTCTTATCATCAAAGCTTTTGAAATCGACTATCATTCGCCAAGATAGTCAGTCGGTCGAACATTTCTTCCGATAATTGGACAAAAATGTTAAATATTTGTGTGCACTGTTATTGCTCTGTAAAATGGATAATTTTGTGTTTTGTTGTTTGCTCGCGGAAATTTTGGAAGATGAAGAAAACAGCGAAGCTTTCAACGAACTTTTTTGTCCAATTTTGTGATAATTTTAAGAATAGGTCAGTAAATCTAAACATTGGCCCTCGATAATGGCAACTATACATAAAGAAATGCTGGTGCATATAATGAATTCTTGTTGAACTTTACTTAATAGTCACTTACTTATGTTTATGTGTATATTTACATATTTATCATATCACCCTCGTTTTTTTAACAACATTTTCGGGTTTTGTTTGCATTATTTTACTTCTCTCGACCATGCTTGTTTTTTTATTTACTTTTTTTTTAATGTTTCTTATTATATTTAGAAATCAAAAAGCCAAAACGTTAAGAAAACCGAGACACTCAGTCACAGACTAGAGACCAGAGACAAGAGCCACCCAACATATTACATTACATCAACAACATCAACACATGTGTCCAAGGAGACTATGTTGAAATTTGTATTTGAGGCATTTGGAACGGAAATAAGCATTCAAAACCAACTTCAAGTGATGAAATATCAAAATGGGAGACATAACAACACACACGCTCATCCATGAGCTGGAAACTTCCTGTCAAGTCGTCACTTCCGTCAGTGCGTATTTTCTATTCTGCTCACATCTATCACTGCTCACATTCTTGAACTTGATTCTAATATAACAAAATTCTCTGGTTCTAAGATAATGAAATAAAAAATTAATTTCACAACAAAACAAAATTCCATTCGTGCTTTTGAGGAATTTCACAATAACAAAAAATACAACAAAAAGAAATAATACAAAAAAAAAAAAATGGAAAAGAGAGAAGAACAAACACCAATACCAAACAAAAAAAAAACTAAAGTTGTCACAGAATATTTATCATTTAGCAAACAGATGGCTAAAGGGCATACGCCTTTGGTCATAGTTTTATGATATTGTCATGCTATCTGACCTTAGCACGCATATGTAAACACTTAGACAGACACGCAAGTAGGACATTTTCACCAATTGTTAAACAAGGGTAGATCAATAATCACCTGTGTTTGAAATCAAGTGTCGTTGACAAGGGAAATTGGCATTACCGTCTTTTTCTGACATCTGTCATAAGACATTATACTCAATATTAAACTGATGCATATGTTTGTTCTTTCATATTTGACACCCATTTCCATAGAACAACTTTATTAATATTACAACATTCGATAAATTTAATAACGAGCATTGTTAAAATACTTGATAGCCAAATAATTAAGATTGATTAAATTGCAGCTCATTTTATCAGAATGGGGGCTCACCACCTTCATTATCAATCATAATAGATTACGGAACTGATTTCAAAAATGATGCATTAATAATGAATATGTTTTATCTTTGATAAGAATGAGATTTGTTATTAAAAGCGGATCTGAAGTATATTTTATAGACTCTAGCAAATCTTATTCAAATATCAATAGATCAACAGAGTGTAGAGAAACATTGAGATAAGTGTATCAACTAAAAAAGAGATTATTTTGAGAAATGTTTGTAAAGAAAGAAGAGTGTGGAAAACTTGCATCTTCAAATTTGTGTATTGAATAAATATAAATATAGTAAATAAATTATTTACCAAAAAAATATATAAAATACTTGCAATAAAATATAGTAAAATACAAAACAAAACAAATGAAATATGAAATTATATTTGTTTACATTTGTTCTTCAATAAACTTAAATACACTTTACATAAAATATTAAATTTATTGTAATAATATTTCTTTTATAATAAGTATATATTTTCACTTTACCTTGATACTACAATTCATAAAGAATTTAAAAACGAAAATATTAATCAATCATCAACTGCTATTGCAAAAACAACAAATTAACACAACAATCAATACAGATTGCTATTTTCGACACTTCACTCTAATGCTTTGTTTTTTCTTTAATTGACTTTTCTGTTTCTGCTTTGCTTTTGCATTGGTTTTGCTTTTACTCTGCCGACGTCGCAACGCAAACATTTTTGAAGCTTCTGCTTTGGCTTTGCTCTGCCGACGTCGCAACGCAAACATTTTTGATGCTTTTGCATCATTGCAACTTTTATTAACAGTTAACTTTGTATGCATTGTAAACGTTTATCAGATTGCGCATTTAAACAATTGAATTTTCTTTATCGAATTTCATTCACTAATTCACTTTAATAATTAATTTTTATATAAATTTTACAACGAATTCACTTTTATTATCAATATTTTCATAAAATTATTAATTTCGAATTGTTTTTTAAGAAATTATTTTAATAGAAAATACTACACATACAAGAACCGACCCGATCACAACGAACACTTAAACACATTTGACAAGATTAAGCAAAGAGAGAATTGGTCTAAGCTTGTCTCCCAAGCGTTGGGAGTTTTGTTATTGTTATGTTTGCTCTTTTCATTAATACTATGCTATCACATAAGAATAAGTAGGAGTTGTCGATAGAAGCAAGTGACTTGAGTGTCATTGATTGATATAGCGAGAGAGAGAGACTAAGCGTGGGAACTTTGTTATTGTTCTTATGTTCGCTCTTTTCAATTGATACCAAAACACCATGGATTGGATATATCGCTCACGAAAACGTTTTGTGTGCAATTGTTGTTGCGAATGACAAGCTTTTTTCGACTTAAATAAGTAAGAATTGTTTGTGCATTGTTGCAGTGAGGGAGTTGACTAAGCGTGGGAATTTTGTTATTGTTGTTGTGTTTCTCTTATCTTATTAATATTTATTATCGCAAAGAAAGACATAGAATAAAAAAGAATTGGATCCAATCAAGTAGATAAGTAGATAAAACACAAGTGTATTTTGTGTCAATTGTTGTTGTTGACTTGTGTGTGTTTTGTTTTTTTTCTTTTGTTGTTTTATGAGGAGAATACAAACTGATGATAAGCATTAAAGAAATATACATATGTAGCCTATATATAAATGGTTAAACCAACTTGAATCGAGTCTTCAATGACATACATACATATTTATGTAGAAGGCAAACGGCTAAATAAAAAATAATAAAAAATATTGATAGTTCTTAGTTAATTAGCAAAAGATGAACAGTTCAACCAGGTAAAAGTACCGAATCCAGCTTGAAAACAAGAGTTAGCTGCCAGAGTCACCATTCAGTTGAAGGAGTTGTCAGCTTGAAGCCCAGACTTCAATTTGAATGGAAATCCGGGTTCCAAAATTCGATCATGTTGATCAAAATGTGCATAATTGAGTAAAGACAATTAACTCAGGTTTTCATTTTTTATTGCGTCATTTATTTTATTTTTCGCTAAAATTTGGGAATCTTTTGTGAAATCGTCTAATTTTTTTCATAATTTTCTAAAAGTAACACCCATTTACTAAATTTTCTTCCCACACTTCGGTCCAAATTAAAACATTTCTTGCCATTTAAAGCATAAGAAGCAAGATATTTAAAAAAAAAAACCGATTTTCGTAATACATATTTGACCTTGAATATTTTAAGACGCCGTCATCGCTCACATTTAGACTTTTAACACATTGTGTAGAATGTCAAAACAAAGGTTACCACCAAATTTCAGCTCATTACCTTGAAATTCGAGATTTACCTTAATTTACTGGGCTATTTGTATAATATGAAAGTCTTTCTCTAAAATATTGAAATATAGTTTGAATCGATTGAATGCTCCACTAGATTTTGTTTTGAGTATGCACAAAGAAGACACTTTGTGTTGAAAGTGATAATTTATTTAATTTCTTGTAGTATACTTTTAGGCATTGTTTGAATATCCCGTATCTCGGGAACGTGGGCTAATATCGGGACCATAAATAGCCTATGTTCAATCCAGAACCAATCATATATGTGCATTTACAAAATTTCAATGCAATCAGATGAACGGTATGACAGCGCATAAGATACGAACAAACAAAATACTAATTTAGATAGTTTTACAATCATTTCTGAAGTGGAAACCTCTTTTTTTTCATCAAAAACTTCTTATACAAATAAATAAAGTTTTCTAATAATTTATATTTAACAAAGAACTGCATTCCGTTGTCATCTTATAAATTATATTATATTTCATAATTAAAAATCTTATCAATTTTCAATTCAGAAAGATCCTTCTAAGTACCTAATATTCAAAACATGTATGAATGAATGAATGAATAAGTTTAAGAATTGATTTGATTATGATTTAACTTATGACGCCTTGTGACTTCAAACACTGCCGTTTATTGATCGTCACTCATACATTCTTTATAAAATCTCTGATTTCTCTATTAATGTACTACAAATATTATGAATAAATAAAAGTACTCATTGTACATAAGGACAAAAACAGGTGTGTATAGTGTGGAAACAAAAAAAAAAACAAAATAAATTATTTTTCCATTTGAAAGAATTTCAGCATAATTTTATGTTTTATTTATTTGTTTTTTGTTTTTTTTTTTTTGTTTTTACACCAAAGTCTTTATTGTTCTACCATTAAATTGTATTTGTAACAATGTATCTGTTTATCTGTTTGTCTCAAAATCTTGGCACTCTTTTTGTTATTGTGCATTTGTATCTATGTATGTATATATTGTGATGTGATGTGATGTATCTGTGTCATGATTTGCATTTATGTGGTGTGGTGTGGTTTGGTATTTTTCACTGATGTTTGATGTCACTGGAAGTGAGTGTCAATGCGTTCAAGTCAAACGAATAAACACGAAACAATGAATGAAAATGATGCCTTAAGGAAAATGAAGTGTCAAAAAAATTTTCTTTTTTGTTACTTGCAAATTTCCAAATGTTCCATGCCTCACTCTACTTTTTCAATATAAAATACATAAGTGGAGTGAGATTTCCTTTTAATTTAAGGCAAAATTTTCTAATATTATTAATAAAACTAAAAATTGTGTAATAAAATTAATTATACATGTATCCATGATAAAGGAAACTAACTTAGCTGAATGAAGAAATTTTGAAAGGAATCATAAATTTATTAGATTTATGAAAATTCATCATCGTCATCTACTCGAACTCTGACTAAATTCCTTTACATATGAAAACTTAATATGTCTTTATAATATTTTGAAGTATGTTGATGTTGTTATGAAAACTTTTACCAAGAAAATGTATTAAAATGAAACTTATTTTTCACTTTGCTTTGTGTAACCAAATTTTGTCACTTTGAGAAAGAAAACCGCAAAACTTATGACGCAAAAAAAAAAAATATCAAGAAACCCTCAAATGCAAATTAAAATGAAAAAACTATACAACTTTTTAATTCTACTATTTTTATGAGATATTTTTATCATAAAAATTGTCTTTCATAGTATATAAATTTTAGTTTACGAATTTCTGGACAAAATTCCAAAAATCTACAAACTTCAACTAAAAGGGAATAAACTTAAAAGAAACTGACTAAACTAACATATAATGTTGCTTACAAAATGATAGACTTGATGATGGAGACTCACTCCTAGGTAATGAATATTTTTAGTATCAGGAAGTATTAAAAAGTAAAAGACACAGTTTGTTTCTTACTTCATACAAAAGTATTTCCTGTAGCCTTAAATAAATAGAAAGTTTGTTATAAATTTTAAAGTAGTTTCCTTTTTTAAAAAACAAAATGAAACATTGCATACTCAATTTCAGAATGTGCAACACATTTACTGAACTGAACCTAATGAAATCAAGATATTATAAGATTGATTATAATATAAACAACATCAAAGAAATAAACAGATCTAAGATTATAAAAATCGTTTCTAAGCTTTTGGCCATGCTAAGCCCTGTAGCAGCTTTCTTCAAGGTTAAGCCTTCTATAGCCTCAATATCTTCGGAATTCTTTATCATCATCTGATTTCGAATTTTGTCCATCATACACGAAAATTTCAATTAATAATTCTTCATCAAGATGTTTGTCTGCAAACAAATCTTCACCATCAATTGAGTGATAAAGTTTGAAAATTTCATCTGATCAAATGAAGTTCGTTGCTTTCACAACTGCCGGGCAGACTTTCCTCCCACATCCATTCAATGTTGACTTCTCCTAAGCTTCTTTCAAGATAAATTTATTAACTAAATGCAGTCTTTCATAGAAAATTTTTTCCAAGCACTCAGCACATCAATAAAATCCACGTTAGTTATGTCCAAAATCATTTATCAATTATGTCTGATACTGTGTATGATTATCAAATAAATCTGTGCCGAAAAAAAAATATTTAAAGGTGAGAAACTAATTTTGAAATAGATGAAAAGATAAAGCCCAATCGATTCTACCCATCATACTGATCATTTTCATGTTTATGGGTCCTTTGACTCAAAATCTTATGTTACAAACATTACAACAAAGTGATGATATCTGTTCACAATGGTAAGAAGTGACACAACTACTTATGGGAATATATGCAATGAAATGGGTGGAGTCTGGTACTCATAGTAGTTAGGAAATCACACCAACAGGCTCCTGGCAGCAGCGATGGCAAAACTCAATGAAGGAGCGTTAGAGCTAATTCCCAACATCAGTGTTTGGGCGTCTAGGAAACATGTTACGCAGAACTCCCATCTCATGCAGTTTCTCATGGGGCATAGATCTTTCCAGGAGTATCTGCATAAATTCAGCAATGTAAATGATCGCATTGCTTGTTCTGTACAAACTAGCGAGAAAATGTTTGTTATATTCTCATGGATCACGGCAGCGGAGGAAGGTGGAAACGTTACACTAAATGGCGTGATAAGCTACATGATAAAGGATGAAGACTCTAGGAACACAGCATGTCGGTTAATCATTGCAATAATGCAGCAGGTCTGCAAATATGAGGTCTAACCTTCTCCCTGGCGAAGTAATACATCTATTAGTGGTCCCGCAAGGGTTGAAAAAAGGATCTTTAAAAGACTTATAACTCCTTTGTACATCAAAAAAACAAACAAAAATCACAACTACTTAATCATAAATATTATTTTATTAAGCAAACAGTTTGTATTATACACGATTTGTAAAGGTTTTTGCTAATTGATCGTTTAATAACTCAATCAATATATCTCTTAATTTTTAGTATTCAATTTTATGGCTTATAAATCATTAGAAGTGAGAATGTTAAGTAATCAACTAGTAACGGTTCTGTAGGTTTAGATTTTATCTGACATGGATAAAAATATGTTAACCAATACGAAAATTATTCTCATTTTCTTTCTGGTGCTTTGAATTCCCTTCTGACAAAAAGCTAAACAATTTCACTTCATTTTATTTTCATGGCCAAACAATGATCACCTGTTTTTTCGTCATGCTCAAAGTTCATTTACAAATGTTTGTGTATATTTTCTGCACAACTAAACTGCAACATATGGAAGAAAATGTACTCATTCTTATAATTTAAAAAGGCTTTTTTCCTTGTGCAAAATTTTTTCTTACAAGAAAATCAATTTAAGCAAAAATAAAAAAAAAATAAAAAAATACACTCCAACTCTTCATTGATACACTTACTTATTTTGTTATTTTGCTTTTTTAATCTTATTTATGCCCCTTAAGGTGTATTAAAATGTATCTCTCACTATCTGCTTTATATATCTTTGTGTATCTTTTTTGTTTGCTCTTAAATATTTTCAACATAAACAAATTGAATTGGATTGGATTGGATTGTTGCTGTCATGTTATGTTTATCTGCTTCATCGGAAGCTTCTTTCCATGTATTGTCATGCTTTTAAGGAAAATAACAGACACAACAACAACAAAATCAACAATTTTCGGCTTTTTCAAACTTTTCAGATACTTTGTGAACGGAAACTGTCAATCACAATAGCCTCGAGCAACAGCAGCAGCAGCATACCAACTTAGTTAAGTGCGTTTACAGTATATGTATTTATGTTATGTTGCAAGTTCATATCTACTTACCTAAGTAGAAGAGATATATACTTATTTTTGATTAGGCAGATTTGCCTCATAAGTGTGTATGAGATTCTTCAATGCTTAACATTAAATGTGCATTAATATGAAGTAACATGATTAAGTTGCTGGTATGATTTTTTATTGTAGATTTTTATCTATCTAATAGTAGATAATTTTAAATTATCTTAAAATGGTGTTGAGTAATATAAAATTTAATCAATAATAATTTAAGATACAATTTTCAGTTCAATTGTTGCAATTGCCAACATTTTAATAAACTACAATCTGAAGTAGTAAGTACATAAGTATATAGTTTTAAGTAGATGCCAAATCACCATAATGTAATGGAACATAAATTCAAAGTCAAACAACAACTCAATATTCAAAATGACTGAGATTTTCATATGCAACTTTGATAGCAATTACAGTTAAATGGAAATGTTTCGTCAAGTAATATCTTTCTAAACCTCAAAACTTTTTTCACATATTAATATTTCTTCAACATAAAAGGTAAATTGTCATCAAACACTTAGGTGATTCCAAACTTTGCCAATTGATGGCTCATGTTTATTATTTTATTGTCATAAAATTTTGACATTTTTGTTATTAAAAGTAATACAATTTATTATTAAAAGATTTATAATTACAGAATGGAAATAAATTACAAAAGTATTTTTCACTAAATTACCCGGGCAGACATCTCTCTTGCTTCTCCTTTCCAAAAAATGTATGACCAACCTGAGTGACTTGACTGATTTTAAAATATTTCTCTAAGCTTTACATGCATCTCATTAGCACAACACACACTTTTCGTTTTTTGTCTTGAAAATCCGTTCGGTAGTTTTTGAGTTCTAAGCATTCAGACAGACAGTCGTGGCGAGGGGACTTTGTTTTATAATATGTAAAGATATTGATAAATAATGGTGAACTCATTATACATTACATTCAACTTGTTACGGATACCCCAAGAAAGTTGTTCTAAAAACGAAGAAAAATAGAAAGGAAGGAATAAAACCACAGTGATCAAGTCAATATGAAGTATAGGCAGGAGAAGGAATGATTTTTTTTTTTTTTTTTTTTTTTCATTTATACCATCATCATAGGATATTTACATAAGCTTAGAATAAGAATGACATCTACGGAATTTTAAAATCTCCTATTAAGGAGAGATCGTTGGGATGAAGTATTTTAAACTGATGACTATAAGGAGATTGAGATACCTTACCAGGAGATTGAAATGCTTCAGCAATCTTTCATTGTATCGGCTGCTTAACAAATTAATCTCCTTAATCACCATTGGCCTCAGAAAATCACAATGTAATGTGGTGTTAGTATAATATTAATTGTACATTTTTGAAATCAATAAAGAATAATAATAATAATAATAAAACTTTGTCATGTAAAATTATGAATTGACTGAATTCACTATTTCACATAAATTTAAAAAATATCTAATAAGAATGGGGAGTGATAAAGCCTTAAATATCTATGAATAACACAAAATTAAAGCCTATAGATAATGTGACCTTTAAATACATAAATAAATTAACAATTTTTAATGAAGTTAAATATTACTTTAACATTGAGTTATGAAAGTTTTTGTGTTTCAACTGAAATCAGTAATTATTTCATATTGAAAATCTTTACAAAAAACTGAAATAATATTACATTTCTTTATTTTATTATAATTTTTGTATTTCATTTAATTCATGAAAACATATTTTAGTTTGCTTAATGTTTACAATTTTTGAATTTTAATATAAAATATCAATTGATGAAAATTCGAAACTTAAATTAATTCATTATTTATTTTAAATAAACATTTAAATATATATTTTATATATGGAAAATTAAGAGAATTGATTTAAATATTCAGAATAATATTAACTCAGCATAATTTATTATATTTACATATTTTTTTTTATTTCACCTTTTTATTTTTATTTTAATTATTTTTTATTTAATTTTTAGTCTGAGATAAAAAGTTCAATCTTCACGCATTTCCTTTTTGACTTAAATGAATGCGTGAAATTCAATTTACAATAAAAGAACACAAACATATTTTACAAAATAAATAAATAAATAAATATTATATTCATGTTTACACTTATAATAACAGAAACAACAAAAAGAGAAAGAAAAAAAAGTTTACAGGAAACTGAAATTCATAGATACAAATATTGAATCGAACACAATCAATTGCCCAGCCATCGATTGAATGAATGCCTTTACATTTTTATTGCGTATACGCAAAGTCTGGGCTCATTTGATAGAAAATTAATTACAGTCACAGTGACGAAGAGAGAGAGAAATTCCAGCTATTAAATATTTATATATATATAAATACATCTGTGTGTGTGTGTGTGTGTGTGTGTGTGGATAAAATCCACAACATTTGAATTAAATTTTTCAAATAAAATGAAAATAAATTTAGAAAATCTAATAAAACCATGACATCTGGCGAAAAGTGATTTTTAGTTGTCGAAATAATAAATGTTTAGATTTTGATTTATCTTCTAAATAAAAACAAACCAAAAAGTGATTATTTTATTTACAAAGTCACAATGAAATTGAATTTCTAATAAAAAAGAAAATAATTTAAGTGATTCTATAAATAAAAATTTGATGTATGTATGAGTTCATGAATGAGACTTGTCACCTCTCATCATTGTAAGACGACTTTAATACTAAAATAAATAAATAAATAAATAAATATAAAAAATTCTTTTGTCACGCATCTTTGACATAAAATCATGCCATATAAAATCATATGGAAATCATGCAAAAAAGTGAAAATAGCAAAAAAAATTGTGTCTACCAAATTAAGTGTCTCCTCGATGGTGACTTCTTAAGTCAATGAAATTGTCTGCCTATAAACATTAATGATGTCGTTATAGTTAGATATCTTTTTATAGGTAAAATGAACCATCATCAAACATCGAACTTCAATGATGAAGAATAAAAGGATCAGTAAACCATGTACAGTAGAAAAAAAGATGAAAATGACTTAGACAAAATCGAATGTCAAATGACAAAAAATAAATAAAATGAAATGCAAAGCAAAGAAAAGAAAAGAAAAGGTTTATTTCAAGGACATCAAATTCTATTATCATTACATGTATGAATATGTGCCTTTTTATGGTAAAATGTGTGGGTTTGACAGGTGTTGGAAAATTCTAACAATATTTACCCAAATTTTTATCATCAAAAATAAAAAATTTTGAAGTAATTTTCCACTCTACTTAAAAAAGAATTTCATCATCATCATCATCATTATTATTATTTGCCTTATAAATTGCATTACAAATTAACTGGAAATTTAAACACTCAACTAAACAGATTTTATTCTTATAACTTGAAAAACATGTAAAAAAAATTGTCATACTTTAAATGCCAGAAATATTGTTCTTCACTATAATGAACAGTTACAACATCAACATTGTTGACACTTTTTGTATGTTTACCTTTAAATGGAGAAAAGCGAAATACGCTACAAAATATAAACTATCATATTTACTTAAATTTTACACTAAAAAAAATAAAAAAAATATTTAAACAAAAATATTTATCAGAATGTTTTAAAATCTATTACAATCAATAATTTAATTATTTATTTTAAAAATACTATAGTATTTTGACGATATTCTACTCAAGTATCCAAGTGAGAATTGATTTCTCCCATCCTTTGTTAATTTTTCCATTCAAAACTTCTTTCAAAAATAACTTCGTGGTAGCCTTCAATGAAATAGAGGAGGTTCTCAATATAAACAGGGCTATCGAAGCTATCAAGCACCAATTACAATATTTGACAGAATACTTATTGACAAAATGGAAATTAAAGTCATACTAATTCTATTGTATGAAAAGCAGTTTTTATAGAAAAAGTAGAATATGTTTAGAAAAGCAAGCAAATATATTGATCTCAAGTCAATGCTAGCGACGAAGGCTCACTTTCTATCTGTACTTACTAATGTGACGGCAGCAACAGTGCGAGATGTGACTTAGTAATTATGTACCTGAACCCAACGTACGCCATGCCAGGTTTACTTAATAAAATCATTGGATTTGGTGTGCTTGTGTTGCCAATAGTTTCATTACACTTTAAGTTCGAAATATTACCACTTTGTTCAGTTTCCTGTTTGGAAATTAGAATTAGAGGTATAGAACTGCATAGCTTGAGATGATGTGTGTTCTTTCTTTTCAGACTCTGCAGGTGGTTTTTGTTGAATCACTTCCTCAACTGATTTTCATTTCTTATGTTTATTTCCTTCACTTTCTTAAACATCCTTAAGACAACCTCAGCATGGAAAGTAAAGTGAAGTGAAGTGAAGGTCTCAATTGTCCTAAATTCACCAGAAACATCTACAAATATCTGATTCCGTCTGTTAGCAAGACAGTTGCCTTATATGGAGGCTACTAAGCCACTCATATTAAATTGTCATAACCGTTGGATTATGGTATCCAGGCCATAATAATAGCACCAATTAATAAAAAGGATTACAATTCATTTCATAGGTAAATGAAAGGGAATTTAAAAATGAATGAAGATTGATGCTACAACTTTGAATGAATCAAAACTGATTTATTAACACAGTTTTGTATCCGAACTATGATATCAAGATATCATTATTATTAGACTCATAGTACAACAATAATGCTAAGACTCTTAAGTGAAGGAAATAATGTTTCTAAAAAATATTTCAATTGAAGTTTGTTGCAAATTCTTTGGATGATTCAAGGTATCAAGTATCAAATAATCTATTTTTTTTTTTTTTTTTGCTTGTGAGGTACAGAGGAATCACTTTGGATCTAAAATCACCGTCGTGACTATATGTGTGGTGTATCCACCTAGAGGTCTTTTCATTTATAGTTAAACTCATACTCATTGCGCTAATAATAAAAATGATCTCTTAGCCAATTTATAGAAATGAAATTAGCTTTGTTAGATTTTTTAGATTTTTTCATTATAATTTTTTGAATGATTAAACATACATTTTTTTTTTATGGACTATTTATGTTAACACTAGAAGATCAATATATTTACCCTATCACTCAAAAATAACTTAACAAAATCGTTTCAAAATTCAAAAGTTATTATTCTTTTCATTTCTCAGTGTATCTTTCTCTTAACTAAAGGGCAAATGCCTAAGCAAACTATGCTTGAGTCATACACTAAAGGAAGTTAGTCACATAGAAATTTGTTGTTTCGTCAACATTTTTTACACACTTCCGTTTTTGTCTCTTTCCCTCTATATTGCTTCCTATGTTTGTCATTTACATCCTTTAAAAATTGTATGGTGTCAACACTTAAAGCCCAAGATTTTGATACAAAACATTTCTTTAATAACATTGACATTCGCTTTGGTACAAAAATTTGTGTAAAAAAGTATCTAATAAGTAAGGAATATTTTCATTAAAAATTACATAGATAATCATTGCATTTTAACACATTTCTTTATTTTCATGAAGTTGTATGTATAATCATATTAGATATTTTTTTTTTTTTTTAATTATTTGCCAAGTTTCTTTTCGAAGATATTCAATGTCAAAATGAAACTAACTTAAACTTATAAGAAAAATATTGTTAAAGTCATAAAATTTTATATATTTTTTTTTTTTAATTTTATGGTTATATCACTCTCTACTTGTATTCACGTGTCTGAGGTGAGATGCCCACTAAATAAAATTCTCAAAAATATTATAATTATTGCTTTAAAAATCAAATTAAAAATGATTTGTTCTCTTGAATTGATTTGATTTTCTGCATCATTTCAAAATTTTTAAACGCCTCAAAGCACAAAAATCCAATAAATTTAACAAACACCAATGGCAAGTATCAGTCAACAATAATAACAAATTATATATATTAAATCAGATAAAGTAAGTGCTTTATGTATTTTTAGATTTTATTATATTGTATTTTGTTGGTTCATGTGATGATGAGATTTTTCACTTAAATTAAATTGATTTTATTAATTTCTTTGGTTGTGATAAGTTTTCTTTAGAAAAACAATTATGAATGAAAAAATTAAAGATGCTTAAGTCAATGATATAATTACTTAGATAGATATTAAATTGGAAATGAAAATGATATTTAAGTTCTGATATTAAATTATAATAATATCTTTAATTTTGTAATTAAATAATATTAATAAATTTTTTCTCTTGAAATAAATTATTACTGAGATGAAATGGTGACATCTCCATATCGTATAAGTTATATAGCTTGTTTTTCCTAAATTTAATATTCGAATAAGAAATACAAATAGAAATTGTCATGACTCAGCTGATGTTTCGAACCCCGAAGGCCAATTCAATGATAAAACTAAACTGTCTGAGAATTTCACTTTACAAAGGGATTAGTATTTGCATGACACCGTGAACCCAATGCTAGCTTCTTACTATTGTTTATAGAAAAGACTTTTTTCTATAAAACTGTTAATTAATAAATATGAAAATAATTCTACATTACAGTCCACTTTCATTACAGAAAACGTTGCGGTGTTCGGATCAAACCCTGCTCACAGGATATTCAAGAATTACCATGGTATATTTTATAATTTAATTGTCCACCTTCTCGTTTGTCCAGAGTTCATACGAATCTGTGGTAATAAGATATGATTAGATAAGCATTCTATACACATATATACACTGCCGACCGATTGAATATCACTCCCTACATAATTTTTTAAAGCCTCATATTTTCCGATACTGCGACTTTGGAGACTTATGACAGGATATCTAATTATGTATTAAATGTTTCAAATATATTTTTGACTACTTAAATAATTAATTAAATAAATATGGAAATTAAAAATATAGAAAAATCTTCCATTTTCTTACCAATCTCAAGGCACAACACCAAAGTTTTTGCCACTTTCGTTTTTATATTACCAGAACTACGCTGACGTTCTCTTCGTAAATGTGTAATTTGAAAGGCCCTGATGGGTCCAGCTAATATTTTTAAGACACATATATGGAAGGCTAGCCATCACCTGGACTTTCTACATAGCAGGAAAAACGATACTATGGAATGCGGACTATTTTGAAGTTCCAAAGTTTCAGCCTTACAAAAAACTTTTTGTATATTTTATTCAATTTTTAATTTTTTTAATTTTTTTTTTTTTTTATATCTCATTTCAATTTTTTTTTCTTTTATTTATTATTTCTTTCCTTACTCCAATATTTATTTCTTTCTTAATATCTATTTTTTTGTATTTCCATACACATTTATATTTCATTGTTCTTTTGCATGTCTATCTTAAATTCTTCAATCCATTCTTCTATCTTTTTTTTTATATGTTTTTTATCCTTATGCAAAACATTCCTCTTTCTATAAATCTTTTTTCACTCAAATTCACATTTCATTTTCATTCTTTATATTGTATATATATATATATATTTTTAATTATGCATTTCTTTTAATCTTCCTTTTTTTCTTGTATTCATTCTTTCATCTTCTATCCAATTACTCATGAATCCTTCTTCTCTTTATCAAACAAATTCATCTTTATTTGATTTTTTTAACTTTTTATTCTTTTTCTTGACAATTTAACTATCACTAATGGGAACAACTTCAATTCCTTTAACATACAAAATCTATTGTAATATTTTCAAGTGATTTTTATTTATCAATCAAAATGTCAACAAAAAAACCCAATTACCAACATAAAAATACATATTGGCAAAGTAGGACAAGTAACCAACCAATTTGGTCAATAATCCACTTAGACAACTTAATCTTTGGTCATAAGCCAATAAACCAATTTTTGTGTTTTTATCCAAAATCATTTTAAAAAGAATCTTAAAACGCAAACCAATTAACATAGTCAGCAAAACAATTAAATATTGTAGCAAAGAAAGGAGAATAGAAATTTCAAAAAACAAATATGTAAATGTGATAGATAAATTAACACTTTAACACATTTCGAAATAATAAATTAATGAATAAGAGAAAAATATACGTGTATTCGTATGTGTGTGTGTGAGTGTGAGTATAGAATGAGAAACTGATAGCAAAGTAAGTAAGACAAGTTACAATGCAAGGACAAAATTGTTAGTATGAAATTAAATACTTCAACATCAACATCATCATTGACTCACCTCAAAAGTGCAAATGACGATTGCAATTAGAAATGTTGTTACTAATGTTGTTGTATCTTTTATTGTGTCTTTTTATTATCTTCTGTTGTATTTTTTGTCGTAGTTTCTGTTGATTCTATTCTTGTGTTTGTTGTTAATATTTTAATTTTCTTTTTTTTTTTTTTTTTTGTTGTGTTTTTATTATTTATAGTTGTTTATCCTTTTTCCACTATTTATTTACACAATTCAACGCGGCTCAATTATGACAATTGGCTTTGCACACACAAAAATCCGCTTTAATCCCAAGTGCAGAAATTCAATTTAGTTTTGTTCAGTTAAAAATACATGACACTTTGTCCACTCTTTAAACTTGAATACTTGAATTCTCACTAAGGATAATAATATGGATATTAACTGATGGTTTAATTTCACTTTTATTCAAATTTATTTTATTTTTTTATTCAATTTATTTTTATTTGTTCAAGTAATTGGAATACTTTCCTTTATTTAAATATTTAACAAAAAATTGTTTTCTTCACTATGAATTTCTTTATTAATTTTTTATTTTACTTTATTTTTTATTTATTTTTTTATTTTTTTTTTATTTTTTTTTTTTTGCTTTTGTGTTTTGTTGTATCTAGATACTGTTCACCACACAATATGCATATATTCTGCTTAACTAGAATATTTCATGTAATTAATAAGTTAAATAATTTTTAATGAATATTTTTAAAATAAACACAGAAAATCACATCAAAGAATTTTTTTACACTTTTTTATGAATTCAAGTAACAACAATAAAGAGTTTATAATGTTGCTCATAGATATTTTATACACTCACAGGGCACGCACACACATTTAAACATAATAAGCAAGCAAGCGCTTCTCTAATTAATCACTAACAATGATGTTGATGATTATAATTTTGACAATAAAGACGACAAATACGACATCAAAATTAAATTCAAAAATGACTCACGCACGCACGCATTCACTTGTCAAATGTCGCCGTGCGCTACTAACGAACTCAAGTCATCAACTGATCGAGAAAGTTGCCTTCGGAAAAGTTCTAAGCTTCAAAGGAAAGTGACACTGTCTGTATCTGTGTGTGGTTCTGTGTCTGTGATTGTATATGTGGGTGATGTTTGTTTCATATGTTTCATATACATACAATATTTCTTTGTAACATGTTTAGCAACATTTCAACATTTAAACAAGATGAAAGTAGTATTAATTTTGCCACAACATGTTGCTAAAGTCTCATTGCGCAATTGCATATTTTTATTTACAAATATTCTATTGTATTTTGGCGCGCAACATTTGTAGCCGGCATTTTCTTTGTTTTGAAATTAAATAAATTTTATTTACTTTTATTTAAAATTATGTTATTTCATTTTATTTTAATTAGTTTTAATTAATTTTAATTAATTTTTCTATTTATTAAATTATACATTAGAAAATAATACTATAACTTACTGTAAAATAGAGCAACAGTTGCTAGGTTTTTGACTCTAAGTAATTATTATTATAATTTACTATAAGTTAATAAGTCTTACGAATGTCTTGAATGTCTTATCTACTATATTGAATTTTGAAACTATCTTTAAGATGCTGAGTATTTGGAGTGCATTGCTGATTACTTTGAAGAGCATCTATCGAAAATGTGTATTGTACATGATACTTCACTATGTGGTCAATGGTTGCAGGAAGGACGCTTATCGTCATGATGCAAATATTTATAAGTGATGGCTTTGTGGTCAGTTGATAGATAAGTAAAGATAAGGTTTCTCTTTAAATCTCTATTGACCTGATTGCAGAATGTGTGTCTTGTGCGTATACAAATTATGGGGTTCCAATGGAAATTTGCAAGAACATAAACCACATGAATCTAGTCGTGTGCGGCAGTGTATACAATGTAAACAAACTCATTATGAAGGTAAGAACAAAGGAAGTAACTATATCTGCTGTATTACTCTTGAGATGCTATGAGTGCATTAACAAATTTGGCTTTGCTGTTTTTTCTTTATGTTAACCGTTTTAAAAATGTCAACTGCATCGGCTCAGAAGATAGAAAAGTATCCCGGGAGTCATTCTACAAGCTTCCCCCCAACGCAGACTGTGACATAGTCGGATTTGTGCCATGAGTTGCATAATCAGATTATCTATACGATTAGCAGTTTTAGGGAAACAACGTTAAATTGATAAAAAAAAAAATATTTTTTAATGTTTTAACAAAATTACAAAAATTTTCATTTACGAGTAAATGAAAGGAAAAGAAATTCGATATAGAAGACTTCGACTATACATATTAGAGTTTTAAAGATAATTTAATTCTATAAAAACATTAAAAAAAATCATTGAATTTTGTCATTATTAATAATATATTAAGAATATCACAAGTTTGTGAGGAAAATCTTTATATATTTTAAGTTTTAATACTTCATATGGAGACTACAACTAATCTCCATTCCTTACTAAAGCCAACTTTTGAATTAACTGGAAAAGTACTGGATGAAAAAAAGTTTGTGTTATTTATTGATTTCTGTTGTAGACTGATAAACAATTTTAGATTGATGAATTTCTTCATACACATATCTTGCTAATATCTGTCCTTTCATGGAGTAAAGAAGAGGAGTACTAAGTAGAAAGTTGAAGATAAGTTATTTTCTTTTGAGCCTTTAAGAGTTTATCATGTTGACTGGCAACACAATCACCTTAGATTTCCAGGTCATATAGCATAATGAACGCTAGACTCATAATTACATATCACAGCTCAATTGGAGGTGTCGCATTCTTCAAGAAATTTAAGATTTCAGACAATAAACATTCCTAGCTTTTCACGAAACTTTACTGATTGGTCGAATTGGTATAATACTTTTGTTACGCTTATTGATTCTATTAGCAAACTTGATGAATTATCAAAGATTTTACATTTAAGCTCATGTTTAGAATCCATTGAATGCGATAGAATGTTCGAATTATCGAAAGATGATAGTTTTTTTAATGGGTGCTTTGAAAAAGAATGTATTATTGTTCAGGCTAATACAATAAAAGAGTTGTTTGATTTAAAGAAAATCGCTAAGGTAAATGCAGATTTCATTTGGTTTGTTGTGTACTCAGTAACTTCTCAGTTATTTGTGTTGCATACATTGGGTACTGCAGAAGAAATATTAATAATAGTATTGTAGATGACGATACTTAAGAACGATTGATCAAATAGTGGAGAATTACCCTGGTGGAAATTGGAATTAGACAGTGGAGTTTCTTCAAAATATACCAACTTCATTGATAAGTGATTTCTCAATCAAACATCATTGAATGATAAAGGGACATGTTTCATTCCTCAATTAGTAAAATTGTACACGATGCAATAAATTATGCATTTATTGTGTCAGGAAGCTGCAATTGTATGGGTCTTCATTATGTATAATTTCACAAAGAATCATCTGCTAATACGACAGCTGCTTCAACGGAAGTTCATTAACCATTGAAATCTGAAATGAATCCCCTAATGACATTGACTGTGTCATCAGGTAATTCGTTACATTTTATATAGATATTTGACTTCTTTATAAAATTATTGCAATTTATTTGCTGTATATTGACTAGCAATATTTGTTACCGGCATTTTATTTCATTTGTTTTGTTTGGTTTTAATTTGTTTAATTTTATTTTATTTTATTTTATTATTCCATTTTATTTTATTTTATTTACTATAAATATTTACTTTATTTGCAAATTGATCAAAATCTTTTGATTCATTGTATTCTTTGTTTTACTCTATAAAAATTATTGCCATTTATTGCTATTAAATCAAGTAAACGTAATGAAATTTAATTTTTTTTTTTATATTGTAAAAACCAAAGAACAAAAACATTAAATAAAAAAACAATGAATTAAAAACCCAAAATAACAAAAAAACAACAACAACAAAATCAAGGTCAACTTTGTCGTTATGGCCAAGACCATGGACAACGAAAAATAAAAATTGGCATTCAAAAGTAGTGTAAAAACCTGTGCATGAATAAATGAAAAGATACAATTCAAAAGATATGAAAACTGTTTTTTTATTGAAAAATTAAATAATTGAACGCTTTGAGGTTTTTTATTTAAAGGTTTCATTTTTCATGAATTTTTCGGTAAAACTAAAATACAAATGAAGCGAAAGTGGACAATCAGGAATTGTTTTTTTTTTTTTTTATTTCTGATAAATGTCGATAAATTATTTTTGTAAAATATATTGTAAAGTCCCAAAATATAAAACTGGTTTTGAATTCTTAATTCATTTATTCAATGAAGACAAAACGGATATGCAGGTGAATTTGGGTTAAATTATTTGGGTGATGTAATCATCATCTTTATTTTTTGTTGCATTATTTTGTGTTTCATAATGATGATCATGATGATGATAAAGTAAAAGAAAAAATGTAATTATAATTATTATTTATTTCCTTAATAAAAGAAACAGACAAACGTGAGCAACAATAAATTGTAGTAAGTTTGTTTCTACATGAAGCATTCTTCATAAAGTCCTTTGCTAAATAGTAAGCAATATTCAATTGATGCTAGAAGTATAGTCACAATATATATTTTTGATTGAAATTTGGCAGTTATAGAAGCTGAGCCTTTGTTTATTCGAAAAATCTTCTTTAATAATAAGAGAAAGCTACAAAAATCTTACAATTAAATCAAAGAAAATCCACAAATATATTGTATATCGAAAACCTTTCATGAAACAATCAATTTGCTGAAAGATATTTCTTCCCAAACTTTTTAAACCGTGTTGATTTTCATGGTGATGATGTCCCGCAAATTCTGAATGCGGCTTCGATCAGAGGATTGGAAAAGTAAACAAAGAACTTCTATCGTAATTGATATCAATGGAAGGAATTGACTTTATACTGAGTGATTGACTGAATGAGAAAAAGCGTGGCAGCTGCTTTATTTATCCTTGGTTTTCTTCTTGACTTATCTTACAAATTGAATTCTGATATTATCCGGAAGTTTGACTTTATTTTATTTATTTATTTATAACATTGACAATTAATATGTATCTTTCTTACATTATACAATTAGCGCTCCTAGCTTTCTTTTTAAATAATATTGTCAATTTCAGAAATTTCATAAAAAAAGGGATGACGAACACATATGGATTTACACACCAATTTATTAACAAAATCATTATGAAATCCATTATGGAATATACGGTCCTTGATATTCAATCCTTTAGTTCATGACAAGCATCAATTTTTTTTCCATTTTCCATTGATTGCTTGCGTGTCAATTATTCGCCATCATTCTTCTATCTCACAGCTCTTCAGTCAGGTGCTATTTCTTTATAAGAATATACCATGTAGTCATTAAGATATCCTAATTAAGTTTACTGGTGAGCAAAACAACGATGTTAATAGTCGAAATATTCAGTCAAATATTGAAAAGTCCAAAAATGGAAGATTGAAAGATAAGAACTCGTATAACTTGAATGGAGAAAGGCAAAGAAGATCCAACTGTTTTCATATTTTATGAAAAATCTCTTAAAAAAATCAATAAAATTCACATGATAAATTTGATAATAAATTCGTTTTTATTCACTTAGATTTACATTGAAAACAATTAAAATATAATTACAAGTGAATGAATAATAAAATAAAAAATAATAAAACATTATAACAAAAAAACAAAAAGAAAAAAAATGTAAATTAATCCAGAGATGAATATTTATGTATCTTACAGATATCTATGGATATATTTAAGTGCATTGAAGGGTATGCGTGTGTGTGTGTGTGTGTGAGTGAGTGTGTGTGAATATCGTATAAATGTATATGGCGCTTAAAAATCCGCTATTCAAAAATTAGATTTATAAAAAACTAGAAAACATTTTTCTAATCAAATTTCAAAACAATCAAACATCAAATCACATGAATTCTATTCCATTTGGAAGTAATTTTAATCCATTTTTTTTACTTCTTCCTTTTGATAAAGAAACGCATGGGTGGACCATAATTGGATGCTGGCAAACGAGTTTGTTGTTCGTGATCTTCTTGAACAATAATTGGTGCCATCACCGTGGGTTGTTCATTGGATGGTGGTGGTGGTGAATCTGGTGGTAAATATTGACCACCACTGGGTGAAGCTAAAGTTGTTTGTAAATCGGCATCTTCAGTTTGTGGTGCCACATAAGTAGCAGTGGTGGGTGAACCATAAGTTAAAGAAGGTACTTCTTCTCTTATCAAGGGTTGTTGTTGGACTTCATTAGTTGGTGTTGTTATGGGTAAAATATCAGCAATTTTCTCATCTTCTGCTTCTTCAGTGATAACAACATTTCCCTGACGTGGTTCCATATCACTAACAAGTTGTTGAAGATTGTGTTCTGAATGTTGTTGATGTTGTGGTGGTGGTGGTCCATAAACAGGAGCCTCCTCCTTCTTAGTCTTGTATTTGATGAAGTAAACTTCTGGTTTCGATGGTTTCGTTGGTGCAGCTGTTGGTATAATAATATCCTGAGCTTGTTCTGGTTTCTTGTGCAACACATAGATCAAAGTCTTTTCTTCATTTAGTGGTGCTGGTGGTACAATTGGTGGCAAGACAGCTGGAGCTGATGGTGCCTTAATGAAGACGATCTTATAATGTTTCTGCTTAGGTCCTGCTTGGTAATGAACACGTGATTGGATGGCATCTTCTTCTTCGAAATCTTTGGGTGGCACATGAACATAAATATGTTTATGGATTTTAGTTTCAATTGGTCCAATGTCATAACCAGAAGCATGTGGAGTTGAAGAGAGACGATGAGCCATGCTATAAGAATCTTCAGCCAAGGAAGAGGAATCAGACTCAGCAACTGGTGCGGGTTCTGGTTGTGATATAGGACCAGAAGGTGGTAAATAACTCATTTGTGGAACAACATAGTTTAAATATGTGGTGTCTTGTGAGGCAGGCAACTGTTGATAAACATGCTGCTGCTGCTGCTGCTGTTGTTGTTGTTGTTGTTGTTGTTGACTTGGATAACCTAAGGAGAAGAAGGAGTGGGTAAAGTATGGGATTTATAGGTTAATCCATTTTTGGTTGTTTTTTATTCACAATCATCAACATTTAACTTGGTTCTTTTCTGTTGCTCACCATTATTTATAGATTCTTGTTGGGATAATCCATTATATAGTACAGGTGGTTCAGGACGTGCCACAACGGCAGCAATCCAACAAATTGTCACAAATAAAAATGAACTCATTTTTTGTTTGTTTTTGAAACAACTTAATCTTTATTTTTATTTATTTTTCTATCAAAAAGTCTTTTAAACACACGAGCACTTCGCACTAAAATATCTTAGTCCTTTTGTAATCCTTTATTTTTAATTTTTATTTTTTTTTTCGATTTCGTTTGATCAACACACTCACTGAGACACGCACCGTCGTTCGCTTCAACTTGACTAAGAAGCGTTAATCTCGAACTGATAGCAAACTAAACGCTCACGCAAGCATTTATACGCACATCAACAATTTGGTCAATGAAGTTACTTCAACAACAAATTGAAAGACAAGGCAAAGAGTCGGTTGAGATACACAGTAGTAACAACTACAAGACAACTATAACAACTCAACTCAACTCAACTCAAATCAATGTACATGGATGCTCTCTTTTTGAATTACCAAAAAAAATGGAAATTGGAAGAGAGAAGAAGTTAAAAAAAAAAAAACAAAATTTAATTAAACATCAAAAGGCAAACACACGACGAACACAACACAACAACAAAAAAAAAAAAAAAAAAAAACAAAAATCATTATCATCACCATCATCTTCATCATTATTACATATTAAAGGTACTGAAAAAGAGCATAAACAGTTTGATTTTGTATCTCTGGCAAATACGAGTGGCTATGTCAGTATGTATTGTGGGTCTTGGTAAAAGTATCTACAGCTTAAACTCTTATTGTATTGAATTGTATGTGAATGTGAATGTGGTGTGGGCCAAAATACTTACTAACAATGGACGTGTGAGTGTAAATTGTTGCGCTTTTGATGTCGCGCTATTGAATTGAACATGAGTTACAAGATACAAACTCATATGTGAGTCAAATCAAAAAAATTAAGATAAATTGCTTTTCTTTTGCAATAATATTCGATATACGAAAAATGGCTATTAAATAATAAAACTCTTGAGACTCACAATTTATTTTAAATTTAAATATATTTAGTTATATTATTGAGGGCATAGTAAGTATATAATTATGACTCTCTCGCCTTCGAAAAACTCTAAGGGAGAATTTCTTAGCCAGTTGAACAAAAGTGACCCTATAAACCTGAAACTGTTAAGACTCCTTCTACACGAGGCGACTCTCTATCGCTTGTTATCATCAATGATTCTTCTATGTTGTTTTTAGCATTTATAATGTGCAATTTGCACATTACATTTCATTTACATTTTTATATGAAGATGTGTGGTATTGCGGAAGTATTTCTTAAAGTATCATAAATCCACTTGCTTCTTAAAACATTTTAACCCCATAGATTGATTATAATATTATAATAATTTAGGTTTAATATAATTTTACTCGTATAACATTTTCTTAGAGTTGAAGGCCTTGTAGCAAGTGACTCTAATGTTAATAATCAGTTATAAAATTATTGTATTTATTTATTTATTTTTATATATAAAAGTACATAAGTTTACAAAGTTTCGAGACTAAAGTTTCCAACACATTTAACAATAGCGCAAATAGTTAGTTAATCGAAGGTCAGATCAGAGTAACGATATTTTGATAAATACATATATATAATATATGTACTATCAATGCGACACAAGTGACAAACACAGAGAAGAGAACAGAAAAGAAAAGAAAAGAAAAGAAAAGAAAAGAAAAGAAAAGAAAAGAAAAGAAAAGAAAAGAAAAGAAAAGAAAAGAAAAGAAAAGAAAAGAAAAGAAAAGAAAAGAAAAGAAAAGAAAAGAAAAGAAAAGAAAAGAAAAGAAAAGAAAAGAAAAGAAAAGAAAATAAAAGAAAAGAAAAGAAAAGAAAAGAAAAGAAAAGAAAAGAAAAGAAAAGAAAAGAACAGTAATCTCGTTCGTTTTTTTGCTCGCAATCTGAAATCACCCCGTCTTATACCTAAGTGGTCTAGAGATCCAAAAAGGTTAGACAACCCTGATCTAAAACATTGAAAATCCTTCTGCATTTGAGCTGCAATTCTATTGTAGTAGTAGTTCTGTTCCTTCGAATTTTATTGGGGTCCTTTCACATACATCAAATCATTATTCTTCTATCAAATTCTGCATTTACTACTCTAAAGGTTTACTTCCTACTCCAGCTGCCACAATGCTGACTCACTGAAAATAAGAGAGAATGTGTATCTGTGAGAGCACTCATAGGCAACGAGTAGCGAGTTAAGTAGGACGGCTCTCAACTTTTCTAGGTAGATTGTTTACAGTCTACTAGTTTCTACTCAACATGATTACATTTCTTCTGGCTACTAGATTGCAAACTAGCCAAATGGAAATGAGCCTAAAGGAGCATGATTACCATAAATTTTTGATTTTATACGACTGTCTGTCTATCTAACTCAAGCTGATTGTAATGAAAAAGTCTTTCTGGCAAATCATGATTATTTGGGATCAAAGTGGTCACTTTCAAAGGTAAAATGGGAAATTGTAATTACACAGCACTTTAATAACTGTGTCTGTTTTGATAACAGAATACATACACCTCTCTTCACACAGCTATAGACATTTGTACCATTCAACAAAAGTATTTTTTGTGTCATAGGCCACAAGGCCGTTTTCCTATACCTAATAGAAATGACATCCAATTCTTAGACAAATATACTCGTATATACAATAATATAAGTAACAATATTTTTTTCAATTCCCCATTTTTAGGGTTCCGTCAGCTCCCTATGGGTACGGAACCCTATTACTAAGCTTACGCTGTCCGTTCGTCCGTTCGTCTCCTGCTCTATCTCATGAACCGTAATAGGTAAAGAGTTGAAATTTTCACAGAGTGTGTAATTCACTTGTATGTCGAACGACAAGTACTAAAAGTACACATTTTGCGAGTCCGACTCACACTTTGCTGATTTTTTTCTATTTGTTTTGTAACTCTGTAGACCAATGAACTGTAGAAACATTAATAAACGAAACAATGACCTACAATATAAGCAATAACAATATATAATAGGCTCACTGTTATTGGATAAGTTACTTTCATTTTCAATATTACTAACGAAAAAAAAAAAAAATCAGCAAACAAAACAACTACAACAAATACCAATAAGATTTTAAAGAAGAAATTTTAACAAAGAATACTTGACACTCAATTGAATTGGTTGTAGATAAACAAGAGTCTATATACAAAAAAGAAACATAAGTATCTTATATGTACTACTAACACTTGAAAACTAATAGCCAAAACATATAAGAATTTCAGGAAAAAGAAATTATTAAAAAAAAAAATAAATGAAAAAGAAGATTGAACTCAAACAATTGAATGGAAGCATCAAAATGAACAGAACAAGCATCAGAGAACTAAAAGCTTAGAAAATAACAAAAAAAATACCCTTGGCATTGACATACTTTTAAAAACAATAATTGCAACTTTAAGCCGAATATATGATGTATTCATTTGGTCAAAACAAGTTGTGAACAAGTGAAGGAGAAATGAGAAACAGAAGAGAAGAGAAGAGAAAAGAAGAAAGGCCTTGACCAGACAGAACTATTTTGCTATATCATTTATTTACGAGGTATGGCTATGAATTAATGAAATTGATGGTGACACAGTAAAAAATTCATTTGTCCTGGTTGTGTCCTTCGTTTGTTCGAGTATAAGATCTGTTTTTTTTTTTTTTTTTTTTTAATAAAACAACAATTTACCGTAAGTTCTTTCGGTAAAAAATAAAAATGTTGAATGTCGAAATTCATGTCTCTTAAGCATAACTTCCCCCTGTTTCCCTTCTCAAAAAACTTCTAAATCTTGTTTCGAAAATTTATGATACCTTGGGAAATAGTTTAAAGGTTTTTAAGTATCACAGAATTTATTCCCATATCATTTTCATTATTTCTATTTGCACTTTAAAGTGTTGATTTATTGTTTAACAGAAGTAGATTTTCAACTGAAAAGTCTTTGAACTAAAATTTATTATAATTTCTCAATTGACCTTCTACATCTGCTACTTGAAATAATTTTTAAATGTTTAATAGAAATGATTAAATAAATAAATAAATAAAAATTTATTGTTATTGCATGACTTTCCTTGAAGGTCATCGTTTGTAAATCCCCAAATGATACGCATACACCATGTGTGTGTTTTGAAGTAAATCCGTCATCATTTCATACAATTCAATTCAATTCAATTGAAATGAAATGAAATCATTGAGACAAATGCCGCCAAATGTCAACTTGAAATCAATAAAAACAATAATAAGATTTTGAGATACACCTGTACTACTATAAAAATATATAAAGACAATCGCCCACCTTTCCCTATTTTTTGTTTGAGTAAAGAGATTACAAAACAGAAATTTTGATTGAAAAAAAAAAAATAAAAATTATAAAATTATTTGAAATTTTCAATTGCGACCGCGAATGCCACAAAATTTGAGCTACAAAAATCATTGGAAAAATTTAAAGTTAACTTCAAATCAAAGTAAATAAATGAAATGAAATGATAAAACGATGTTAACATGGACAAAGAGAAATTAATTATTGTATTTTTCAAAAAGAAAATAATAACCCAAAAACATTATTAAGTAAATCAAAAAATCATTCATCGAATCATGGTAAATTTGAAATTGGTGCACTTCAATGATGATGCACATTAGGAACAGCAGCAGATACAATTATCATCACCATGTGCAACTGCAACCCATGATGAATGATCAATGAAGCAATGAAATTTTAAAGTAGTTAGGAAGGTGTATGTAATCCCCTCTTCCCCAGCATAAAATAGCAGCTAAACGTGCTATAAACGACACCAACACATGCTTTAACTTACTTAGTACTTACATATTTTCCAGTTCATGTATCTAGATACTTACAATTTGTATTTGAACAAGCAAGCAAAGTCAATAGTTGCTTACAATAATAACAAATATAAAAGTAATAATAATAATAATAATAATAACATCAACAGCAGCAGCAGCAGCAGCAGCAGCAAAAGCATCAGCGGCAGCAAGAAACAAAAATTATTTGATTCATCATGAATAAGTGAAATACTAAGTGCTACTCTTGTTGTTGAAGCTTCCTCTTCCTCTTCTTTTTCTGTATCTGTAACTTCTTGCATAACTTTTGGTCAAATTTACAAGCGAAACATTAAAAACACTAGAAGAGAAGAGCAGAGAAGGAAAAAAAAAACCGAAAACAAATCAAAATCAGGTCAAAATCTTGTTGCTGCCATAATAATAACAATAATAATAATCATAACGTGATGTTATTACTATTTTACCATGTAGGCCTCATCTATTCTATCCTTCTCTCGCTCTCTCTCTCTCTCTCTCTCTCTCTCTCTCCCTTCCACTTTAACTATTTTCATCCAACTCTCTCTCTCTCTCTCACTCTTTCTTTCCTTTACAACTCTTTTTCTTTCTTTTTGATTCAATTATTCATCTAAAGCCAACAACTGAAGACAATTGAATTCAACTCAACCCATTCGATTCAATAATCATTGAAATCATTTTGACGCGTGTAAGTGTTTCTTGTCGTCGTGATGTTTGCCCTTCATACAAACTTCATACCATCTTCATCATCATCATCATCATCATCTTCTTCTTCTTCTGTATAATCATCATCATCATCATCATCATTTTGTGTTAAGTTTAAGCCATTGACATTGCTTCAATTATGAAGAGGCACCTTTCCTATTATAATAAATAGCAACCACTTGATGACCTGTTGCTGCCACTTGTATTTACTCGTATTTGTTTCAATTGAATGTAGTTGGAGAATATGCAGCAGGCAGCATAAAACTATTGTTCACTCCACTAGTATAAAATATAAAATCAAAGGATATGAAAATATGTCAGTATTTTCTGAAGTCCCATGTAATAAATATATGCAAAGGAAAAATATATTATTTTCATTTATTATTTGGTTTCCTTTTGTGTAAGAATCACAATGAAGACTTGTAACAAAATTCAATAAATTCATACAAATTACAATATTTTCAACTTGAAAAATGATTTTGTAATAAATTAAAATAATAATATTTCACTTAAGCAAATAGAATTAGAAAATATTAATTACCATTGAAGGAAAAATCATAACTATTATTTAATTATTCATATGGAAATAATAAGTTTTTTTTTTTTTTTGAAAATTACAAATTGATTGATGCAAAATTTGATTGAAATAGTTGAAATTCTTCACGAAATAATAACTAAATTATTCTCTACCTTTCTAGTTTCATTTCAGTTTGATTACATTTATAGTCTTTTAATAAGATTTCTTATTCTTGACCAAGGTTAGTTTTCTCTGCTAAAGTTATAAATACAGGAATATCGCAAGAGTGAGTAACATTCAAGTTATACAAAAAATCTCAATCGAAGATTGAAGGCGCTCCATGGTATATCACAAGTGAAGATATCTACATATTAATCCATTAGCCAGAGCTCTTGTCTGTCAAGGAACTCATCTCAGCTGTTTCGTAATGATTGATCAGTCCTTTTGATTATTTGAAACACTTCCTGTTCCTTGCTGGAAAGACACATAAGTGTTAGTTTTTAAGAATTGAAACAATTTTGTTAGTCCTCATTATCTTAAATATAAGAAGATAAAATAAACAAACAAATTATTTTTAAAAACAGGATAGATATGTTTGTGACGCAAGTCGTTATGCCAAATTTTTGTTTCAATTTTAAAAGGAGATATTGAATTTTGTAGCTAACTTCAATTAAAATATAAATATAGGAGATGTAACACAAACACAAATGAAATCAAATTGTCTTTTAAGAAAAAAATCAACTAATATTAACTTGACCGAATCAAAGTAGTGCATATTCATGACAAGCAAAACAAATTAAACTTTTCAAGGCATTAAACAATAAATGAATATTGAATTGAATAAATATTGTATTTTATTTATTATTAATTTGTTATAATTTCAATAACATCAACCTACATAAAAAAATAAAATAAATTATAAAAAAATAAAATATGAAACTTACAATTTATTGACTTAACTTTGGTCTCACCAAAAGCTAAATACACTTCACTTCATTTGTGGATAGCAAGATTGCTGGTCCAATTGATTAAATTTATCGAAACCTGGAGGTATTTGTTTGCAATCGGATTATTAAATTATAGACTGCCTAGTCAGATCAAGAAGACTACATCAAATGAGAATAAAGAAGATATCTTTCGCAAACTCAAAACTGAAAAATAAATCATTATAGTTTCTTGCTAAAACAAACAAGGAAACAAACTGCGCAGTCAGTATTTTGTTTAATTCACATGAATTGTGCTTGAAAACTTATGAAAATTGAACTGCAATTGGGACTCCTCTATAAGGAACTCCCCTATAGCGAAGACCAAAGACTATGAAAATATGAAGACTGAACAGTTCCAACATATTCGGACATCGAAATTGTGTTCGCTCTCAAAATTGGTGTTCCACGCAAAATGCCAAGATTCTATTCAAAATCTCAAGATTCTAATGAGAATTTCATTGAAACCGTAACAAACTTTTTCGAAGCTTACTGACTCAAGAGGAAAAGATTGCGAAAGAGAAAAAAGAGAACGCAATGTTTTTTGAGCGAATTGTCTAATCTATGTTATATTGGCGAAGACTTCTCTGTAGTAAAGTTTTCTGACCGAACCCAATGACTTCGTTACAGAGGAGTCCAACAGTATTTATTTATGAGCTAAGCCTCTTCTATATTGTTATTGTTATTTTATTTTATTTTATTTTATTTTATTTTATTTTATTTTATTTTATTTTATTTTATTTTATTTTATTTTATTTTATTTTATTTTATTTTATTTTATTTTATTTTATTTTATTTTATTTTATTTTATTTTATTTTATTTTATTTTATTTTATTTTATTTTATTTTATTTTATTTTATTTTATTTTATTTTATTTTATTTTATTTTATTTTATTTTATTTTATTTATTCTAATCTCTCCATCTAATCCTAGTAAGATTTAAGTTTAAAATTAAAAAACTTTCTCTGTACAACATTCAACTCTCTATGTCCAAAAGTAAGAAACCATCTTGCACGATAACTCAGTGACTTGGTTGCATAGAAATGATAAAGATCAGATTGATTTACATTGGAAACATATTTTCCCCAAACTTTATATTTCCAGGTCCCAATAGGGTTTTGCCCGCCTAGCAACGGTCCAAGAAGGCGTTGCAAACCAATTTTGCTTGGACAGGGCCAGAAAATTCCTTTATTTCCAGTCCAAAATTACCCCAACATCACCGCTTTGATTATACTCCTACCATTTAATATTCAAACAGAAAAATAAAACAGTATGCAATCGGTTGTACAACTTCATCGGTTGAAACACTGCTTGTTGGTAAGCGTAAGAAGAGTGACATGACGACGGTTGTAAACTGATTGTATGGATTGCATAATGTGTGGACACCTTTACACATGCCTAACTTTTCTACTCAATCCCACCTATCAGACCCAAGAGATCATATTCAGAGCGAAATGTCTATAATATTTATAAAGTAAAATCAAGTGAATGGAAAAATGAAATCATAATAAAAAAAAATTAAATTGAAAAAATATTTAAATACATTTTTGAGAAATCATCACATGAAATAAAAAAAACGCATATCACATGAGTTGATGACAAAATACATTATTAGAAAATTTGAAAGCAAAAAAAAATAAAATAAAATCAAAATAATTGCAAACATTTTGCAATAAAAAAGAAGCCGACATAAATTCAAAATCGTCATCATCAACTAGAGCTATTGCCGTTGGTGATGATGATGATGATGATGATGATGATGAGTATGATGATGATGAAGATGATAGTAGTGATTGTCATGATGTCGACGACGATGACGACGATGATGATGATGATGATGATATTGATGATAACTTAATGATGCCTGTTAATTAACTTAAATGGTCATGAAAACACATAATTAAATGAAATGAAATACTACATCGTAACCAAAAAAGCCACCATCGAAATATGTATTGTAACTTTTATTTTGTTATTTTTAAATTGATTTTATTTTAAAGACAAAAAATAAAATACAATATCACACATTCATTCTCACTTTGTTGCGAATTTTCACATTTCACAAAACCAGGAGAAGGCGGAGAATCGAAGTGTGTAAAGGGAATTGATGTAATCGATTGATCTATGGTTCAGTTCAACTGAATTATCGCGCATTATGGTAGTTGCCTGTTTAACTTACTACTACTCTGAGGGACTGACTGACTGACAGACTGACTGACTGACTGACAGACTGACTGACTGATTGACTGGCATAGTTAACACTTTTAACCACACGGCAAGGGTTGCAAGGTCAGCGCGTTTTTTGTTTGTTACAGATACATGATAATTACTATGTAATTTATTTAAACTAATTAAATTTTGTTGAGAATTGGAAACATAAAAGGCAATGAAAGCAACACAAAAATCAGTCAGCAAAGTGCATTGTTAAATTTAAATTTTTGAGTGTCGGTTTGGTTTGGTTTGGTTTTTTGTTGATTAATGGATTGAATATTTGAATATTCGCATCGCAGTTTTCAGTTTTCTGTTTTTGTTGAAATCAATTTGGGTAGTGGGTAGAGAGAAAATCATATAGTCATATAATACTCGTAGTTGAATTTGAGACTGTTATATATACAATAGATACTATTTAATTATCTGAATCCACTTAAAATTACAGATAGAGATCATTTTTATGTTTTATGAAAGCAAAAAATAATTTATGAAAGGAGTCCAACAAATACGAGAAACAACATTTAATTTACAAAAACTCCTATTTTCTTTCAATTTAAGTAGTTGGAAAGTGTTTTTAATATTTATCATATATCATTTAAAACTAATGAGAAGATTCAAAGACTTTGATCTCGAAATAAATAAATATTTTCTGAGAAGTATTATGTAACTAAGACTATGATTTGTAGGTATACAGTATGAGAAGACTGCTGTGGGCATGAAATTGAAACAGAAAGAAGCCAATTAAAGTCATTTGACTACTCTGCACTTCTTGTAAAACTGATTCAATATATCGGAGAATTATTCTTCAATAACCTGGACAGTCTTGAAAACTTCTTACTGGTGGCTTGGCCTTTTTGTTGACATCACGACATGGTTTCAGAAGATTAATGATACTTACCGCTTCAGCCATCAAAATTGGTCGTCAGGATTACAGCCAAAGATAGTAAAGATAGCCTTTGGAAAACAAAGAATAGTATCAATGATAATTAAGAAGAACACCCAAGCATAAGGCTGTGGGGAAAGAAAGAGAAGAGAATTATTTTCTTTCATTTAAGCTGCTTACGAATTAATCTAAGCCAGAATAGTGACTGAATGTGTGATTGTAAATTGAATTACGTATTAGAACGTGCAGTCTTAAGGAGCATTAAAATCAATATCCTACAAGGCATAGCCAATCATTGTTGTGTAATTGATTATGTCTAACCAATGAATGATTGATTGCAAGTGAGTCAAGAGACATGAGCAAAAGCCACTTTAGTGGGTAACCCGAATGCACTCAAGAACTTGCCAGCAGTGAGGATGAAAGGAAATTATGTATTTGGATTTGTATCATTGCCTTGATCAACATCAAAATTCAATAGAAAATCTTTGGTGTGAGCATGGCACAGGCCAAAATCAAGAATGTCATGCCAATGCAAGTCAACAAGGCTCAAATCAGTTATAATAAATCTTTTATTTTGTTGTACTTATTCCAACTGATTTTTTAGATAAATCGATCTAAATCATGTTCACATATTATCAGAAAATCATGATCATTTGGCAGAAAATAAAGATTATCAAATGTTACAGAGCACAAAAGACTTTTCAGTTCTGCGATGATGAAGTATCACTGCCAACACAAGCATCAATTGATGGGAATCAAATTATTATCAATAATATAATTATAACAGAATCATTCACAAATCAAGCCGTTTATACGTCAACGTCCACAACATTGATGATACCAACTGCCACCTGATTTAGTACTATATAATGATAAAGAATGAACTTAATATAGTGGAAGAGTATTTCAGACTTCTTAGTGAACTCTTCTTTATGGTGGTCATCCTTTTTATATTGTACAATGATAATCTATTTTATCCCAAGACTGCATTTGAAGACATTGTAATGTTTCTATGAAATCAATAATTTAAGAAACTTCCCATTAAGAAATCCATATGATTGAAACTGTTATCTAATAAGCTAATCTGCTTTTAATTTTTTTCAGAAATTGTTTTCAATATTGAAGAAAATCCAAAGACTTCGAACTCTTAACAAACAAATACTCTAAGGAGAACAATAAGACTGTGGCTCATATTTTATACTAACATAAGTTTATCCAACTTAAATCAATGTCTTTAATATAAAAAAATAATAAATAAAATTTAATATAAGAAAATCCAAAGACTTCGAACTCTTAACAAACAACCACTCTAAGGAGAACAATAAGACTTTTGCTTATATTTTATACTAACATAAGTAGGAGTATATCCAACTTAAATCACTTAAACTGAAATCACTTAAAAGAATTTTGATCATGATATCTTCCCTGGCTTAGAAATGTCTTAAATATAAATATATTTTTTTTTTTATTATTATTATTTTATACTGTAAATAAATCATACATTTATGACTAACGAGCAATTTAAATATAATAAATTCTTAGAGTTTTTATGAAGCAGTAAGATCACCGGGTACTAGCCAATCGACTTCATTTAGAGTGAAAGCTTCTTCATTAATATGATTTGTTACCCTGTCTTTATGGACCACTGCAATTTTTTTGTTTTTTTTTTTTTTGTCTCTGATATCACTCCGAGGACGCTCTGAATTTCAGCACTTCTGCAATACCAGGGTGCATTAAGAAATACACCTAAGTACTTTGTGTTTGATTTCAATATTCAATTGTACATTATTACTTATAATAACTGGATTTGTGTGAATAACATTGATTGACTACCTATAAGCTTTCTCATGCTTTTTATTTTAATATCAAGATAATTTTTTTTTTTTCTTGACGAGTTCCTTCCACCGAAGTTTGCAATCGTTTGTCATATCGAAATATTTTGCCAAATTTGAGTTTGTAATCTGGACATCCTCTATATAGAGTTGTAAATGGTAAGTTCTGTTATAAGTTAGGTTGAGTTTTTACGACAATTTTTCGCCTTATGGAAAACTTTATTTAATGATGTCTGAAGTTTTTCTGCTGTGTCGCTTTAGTCCATCATAAGCGAATGTTGCTGTGAAGCAATTTGGGTCAGACGACCAACCCTCTACCCTCTTATGCGGAAACAATTTAATTTATTTAATGTATGAAATAAATAATTTAAGTAGTCTAGCTGCTTTCTTCTGCTAATGGACATTAAAATTAAGCTGAGATTGTTGTCAATATGAAATAGTTTGCAATAAAAGCCACTGCAGTGATTCTGAGAGTTTGGTCTCTGAACTTAAATATAAAGAGATGCAATCTCAGTTAAAAATATTATAAGAATGAGTCTGTGCCTGTCATTACGCATACATAACTGACCTGTTGACAAGTTCAAGTCACTGAACAGACTTAAGGCTTATGACTATGCATGTTCCCCGTGGTTTGGAATCATATTTAATGTTCTTATAATACACGTACTACTTATATACAAAATATTGAACTTCATCTACATATTCACGCATTCAATGACGTGTTGCTAACAAACGTGACTCATTTGACTTTAATTAGTTTCATGTCAAAATAAAGCTCATTAACCAAAGGTCAAAAGGTTATTAAGCAGAAAACAATTAAAATACAAAACAAAAGAAAAACCAATAAGAACCAAGAACATGAAATTAAAACCTGCACATAAAGTTAAGAATAACTTCATATAAAAAGTCATAAAAAAAAATGTAAAGAAAATAGACTTATTTACTTACAATAGAAAAATACTTGCAAAAAAGGATATAAAACTACAACACACACACTCACACACACACAGATGCATAATTAAAAGGACATTATACATGATGATGATGATGATGATGATGATGATGACTATGTGTGAATGAATATTAATTAACAGCTTAAGTAGACTCACTCATGAGTTCAACAATTGACTTGAGATTTAAATGACATTGAAAAGTGATGATGTCTGAAAAATTCATTTTATTTTTCTATCTAAAATCAGTAACAATGATTATGAGAAGCAATTAATAAAATAGTTCAATGGCCAACATAAAAATTTGACTTAAATGCAAAAAAAAAAAAAAAAAACAAGGATTACAATGCACAAATTGTATTATAAATCAATGATACAAATGTATCTTTCCTAAATATAAATGCAAAATTATACAATGTCATGTTTCATTGATTGATTTTCGTGTTGACTTTGAATATTATTCGCATGTTTCTAGTATTTGAGATGCTTGTGATTTATTGAGATACTCATATTTTATATAATAAATTTTAATACAATTATTATTATTATGATTTTCACATGCTACTCATTCACCTTAACCATCCTTCATTTATTGAATCACTTAATCATCACTTTACCTCCCACCATCTTTCCTTCTTTCCTTCCTTCCTGCTTATTGGGATAATCTCAGATACTTTGCCGTCATCATTTTTATTTACTCAAACAAAATTCAATGGAAACCATCGCCTTTGGCATCATTAAATTGTTCTTCGTTTTTTTTTTATTTTTTTTTTTTTTTTTGATTTCGTTACGATTTTTTGTATCTACTACTTACTATGTAAATTTCAATTAAAAGTCTATTTGCATTACTTATTTATGAATATCTACTTAATGGTTTATCTTCTCCGAATTCCCCTCATCATCATCATCATCATCATCATAACAATAAAAATCATCATCTACTTTGAGTGATTTGGATTATTTTGTTATTAATGTTGTTTTTATTATTTTTTATACTCGTATTATATATTTAATTCGTTTAAATATTTTGAGTGTCAATTTTTATTTTGCTAAAACGAAGGACTTTTGCCTATTATTTCTACAATTTTGATTATTTGAAAGCGTGAGAAATTAATCTATTTTTAATGAGTTCGATGAGTCATAATTTGTTTTGATTATTGGCATTAATTGCCTTTAAGTTGCTTTACAAAGAAGGACAACTACAAATACAATCTATAAAGTTGACTTCAAGTTTTCGAACTTGAATTTGTGAAATGAAGAAGATTCATTCAAGGATTATTAGAGTGAGTACTATATAATTTAATGAAGACATCGATAACTTTCATGACTTCTTAAAACAATGAATACTCAATAGAAATATAGACTTATAAAGTCGAATGATGAATGTACAGTAGGATCACAATATTGTAGTTGACATTATGGAAATTACATGAATGCGAATATTAATATAAAAAATAAATCAAAATAATTGTAGTGACTTTCTTCACTATGTTTTTAATCAATCGTATTTTTGTGATCTTTTTATTTCTAATTCACAGTCAAAATTATTGCTTGGACAAATATTGAGAAAAAAACTGTTTTAGCTCAGGAATGATTGCAAAAGGTAAATATTATTATTTCATAATAATTTACAACAGTTACTGATCAAAATTGAAGTCATTTCTTTTCCTACAAAGGGTCGATCCAAGGCACTGCACATCTGAACAGCGTAAGGTCTATAAATTGGATCAAGGATACCATGGATCAGCACCTTTATGTGCATATAATATAATAAGAGATAATGCTGTCATATACTCGTGATGAGAGTCCACTGAATTGGGTGTTTCAGTAGAACAATGATGCGAAGCACACAAGTAAATTAGCCAAACAGTGGTTACAGGCCAACGGAATAAATGTACTTCAATGGCCTGCACAGTCGCCAGATCTCATAGAAATTGAAAATCTCTGAAGCAACGTGAAGAATTAAATTGCCGCACACATAAACAGCACACATTTTTTCACATGCCTACGACAAGTTCTTTCCCTTATCTTAGTAAAATTGTAAATCTCAATATAATTTTTACCAATGATTAACAAAATCCTCAGCTGTGAAAAGTTGTCCAATGTAACAAACCTTTTAAAAGTTATGACACTTTAAAGCCAAGTGAACAGAGTAGGGTCGCGTATTTTTTCCTCAACCTAATATTTTTTTTTTTTTTTGTTATTATTTATTCAATTATCTGCTTTAAATTAAAAGTTTGTAACAGTCAACATAATATTATAAATCTTATGTATTGTAAAAAAGAAGAGAAGTTTTCATTTATCAAATTTTAAAATTTATTTATTTATTACAAAATTAAATTAAAATTAATTAAATTTTTATAAACTTCTTGATATGAAAAAAAATTATTAAAATATTCTTGAAAATAAATTAAATTTATTCTATTAAAAGAAATTAATACAAATTTCATTCAACTTTTTGTTTAAACTTATTATTTCATGCCGCTTAACAAAAAAAATGCCAAAAGCTTTCTGATAAATAAAAGCTTACAACTTGGTGTAAAAAAACCGAGATAAAGAATTTAAAGAAGCCAAACAAAAACAAAATATACTACAAACAAAAGAACAATGAATCAGTCAAGAAACATAATCAACAAGTGCAATGCGCGAATGTATCTGCATCACAGTCATTTAAGTAACATCAGTCGAATAAGAACAATTAACATCAACGCCCAACAAAAGATAAGATTCTTCTGGTATAAAAACTTAAATAAAATAAAATAAAATAAAATAAATTATTACCTACCTAACAAATTTCATTATGACGGATGAATTACAGGTATGTTGTCTGGGTTTTACTAAAGTATCTTATCAACAAAGAAATACTCATATTATTATATCTCATTCGCTCTCCATTCTAAGCTTATATTGGCACATCAAAATCTACGCTCACTGCCTGATAAAATTATAGCTGAACATGCTTTAACAATTGAATATCTTGACTTGAGTGGCAATCATTTGAGGCATCTTAATTGGCTTTATGACTTTGTTAATCTAAAACATTTAGTACTTGATTCGAATGTATTGCACGAGGCCCATTTACGCATGCTTAATAGACCCATAGAACAATTGGAAGTGCTTATGTTAAACAAAAATGAGTTCAGTGATCTGCATACCACAGTAAAGCATTTGAAACGATTATTTCCCAATTTGATATATTTGAGTTTACATGGTAATCCAATATGTCCCGATGGTTTAGAATTGACACCGTTTTCTTCATATGTAAACTATGATTATGATTATTACAGGTTAGTATGACAATACTAAAATACAATCATTTATTGTATTTGCGCGGTCAATGAATTCATTGGTTTAATTTTGGATCACAAAAAATTTCATTTATTTACAGAACATTTATTTTGGAATCGTTAAGTAAACTTAAGTTTCTGGATCATTGTGCTGTTGAACGAGTCTATAAATATGAAAGTTTTGCAACAACACGTCGAAACATAAAAAAAGCCAACACTGCCAACATTAAAAGCACCTTATCTTGGAACAATGAATCTCAGAAAAGGTTTGGCATACATAATGTTAACAGGTGTAGATAAATTTGGTTAATGGGATTTTGATATAAAATTAATGACGTTTTATAAATCGTGTGATAATAGTAATTTAAGGTGTTAAAAGAATTTAATTAAGAAATCTGAACTTCTGGTATTTCTGGTATTTCCTAATTTCTATAATCTATAAACAAAGGTAAACACTACATAATCATTGTTTCTCTTTAAAAAAAAAAAAAAAAAACCCACTACTCTCGAATCCCGCACTCCCTTCCGGTTTCTTTATCTTTCTATCGCATGTTTTCTCTCACAAAAGCTTAGTAAAGTGTTGCCGTGCTGAAAATATAATAAAAGCTTAAATTTATAAACATAAAGTTTCGGTCAAAAAGCTTATGAATTTCAAAATGTAACAGTTGTTTCTAGAGTTCCCATATTTTGTTTGAAATTTCAATAGAATAATCAACTCTGCTTTGTTCTCTCAACTCTCTTCATTTTGTTTTAATGCTCACGAATCATAGCATTAAGCAAAATGCAAGAAGAGAAAAAGCTTTTAATTGACATAGCAGATATATCAAATACACTATATAGATAAATTTTGGGTGAATTTTCGAAGATTTTTTTTATAAAAGGCAATGAAGTTGTGGAACAGAATTTTATTAGATTTTTTTATATAAATTTTTATTTATTATTCAATTTTTTTTTATAGATTAATTTTCATAATATTGATGATGATTATGTTGAGTTCAAGAAACTAATTAATTTTGATAGATGTAATTATGTGTTCTTATTTTTATATAGATCTAAAGGATACCATCTACTTGCTTCGATCGCCTACATACGACATTTATTATTTTCTACTACTAAACCTGATGATCTGCATTGAGCTTGTGAAGGGATAATTGGGAAGTTCTTCAAGAATTTTAATTGGAACTTTGGATTTGAAGCATCCAGGATCTAAGACAAAGTAAATAATGAAATAGAAATTGCAGATGGAAAGAATTCTGTACTTTAAATTATTGTTTATTAAGGATATATAATTATTTAATTAGTTAATTTTTTTATTAAATTTGTTTGTTTTTATTTTTCAATTTCTGATGATTTCGTTTTTGTTGTAGATAAATATAAATTTTTATAATATAATTTTCATAGGTTAAGTTTTAAATGTTTCTTATTAAATTTTTATTTTTTTTATTTTATTCTACTTTGTTTTGTTTTATTTTATTTTATTTTTATTTTTGTTTTATTTTCTATACTTATAGCTAAACTAAAGCTAAAAGGGGAGGTGACCATGACTGATGTGGCCTTCGACCTATAGACTATTCGGCTTATAGACTATTGAAAATAGAATACTCGTACAACCTTGTTCAAAGCTATGATTACGAGGCCTTAAGGTTAACTTTTAAAATTTTTTATTTATGTTTCAAATCGAAGGCAAATCGCAATCTTTGAGACCAACAAAAGATACTCAACCGCCAACTCTCTTCACACAACGGGAAAAAGACTTCTGAGTGAATTCGTCTGGTAGAGCCCAGATGATTGTTGCTCATAAATATAACTTGGTACACTATTATAATATTTTTGTTAAGTTCTTAAACAAGTTCATTCATTTTAGAAGTCCCCATGAATATTCTTTACCTCCTTCATAGTAGGGTATCTTGTCATAATATAGCAAAATTAATGCCGGCCGGCACTTGCAAAAACCCTCATACAAGCGGCATATAAGTATTTCAGACAGTTGTCTGTATATAGAATAACTGAGAGAATTGTACAAAATGAATATAGATAAGTGAGAGGCAAAATTGAAAACAAAGAAGAACAGGAGAGAAGCTAAAAATAACACAAAACAAATTGCATTTCCAATACAATTGAAATCAACTTGAAAACTGGACTGAGTATAAAACACTGCCAACGATGCTTTGCAGCTTCAGTTTTGTTGCGGTTTTCAATTGGATTTGTTTGTAATAATTTTATACTATTTCAATTAATTTTTAAATCATAAAAAAAAATAATACATTTTTTTGTTTATTATAATTCTCGCGTTTGTCATTAATTCAATTATAAAACAATAAAATAATATCAAATATCAAATCAAATAATCATGGCAGATTCAAATGCAAAACCAAAATATACAAAAGTGAGTAAAATTATTAAAACAATAAATTGATATAAAAAGTAAAATAAGTAAATGATATATTTCAACAAGCACACAAACACACATGTGACATGTATTCAATCTTTTAAATGCATATAGATTTTTCACAATTTGTTTTGTGTACATTTTAAGTTATTCAATTAAATTTATGGAAAGCAATAAATAATTCACTTCGTTAATTGATTGGCACCACTTCGTCATGAAGAAGAAATAAAATCTATGAAAATTTATAAAAAAAAAGCAAAAAAAAATAAGAAATTATTAAAACTAATAAGAAAAGAAAATAATAAAAATATTAAAAAATTAATAAATAATAAATTAATGGTTATTTATATTTATTGCACCTGACTGACAACCTTCCATTCTATTTTCTCTTTGTTCTACTTTATACAATTTTTAAGTGCCCTACTATCTACAATATAATGTGATTTTGAAAAATTGATAAGAAAATGATTCTATTCAACAGTTTGGAAATAAAGAATAATCAAGGAAAATTAAATATATATAAATTATATATGACAAACATCTATTCTCTTTGTTCTATCAACAACTCTTAAGTGTTCAAAGTTTATAAATAATAAAAAAAATAAAAAAAAATATATATAAACAATTTTATAAGAACATTTTGTATTCTATAGAACAAATTGGAAATAAGCATGAATACCATGGCATTTTTGCATTTTTTAAGGCTTCATATTTGAAGATTCGAAAATGAAAATTACTTTAAATAAAATATCTCAGATCTTGTAATATTCAGTTGAAATTTTATACAGCGAAACTATTTGTCACCCTAAGGGTTTTTAGAAGACCATATACGAGTATAATAGGACTTTACCTTTGTCGAACACATCTTCAGCATGGAGGCCTACAAAAGGATATATATATATATCCTACTACCGGTTGTATTTTATTTTAAAAACATAACTTGGAACTAAGAAATTTTTCCAACCACGAGAGATATTTGCCTGAGTGAGATGTCCACGACGATTTTACTGTATTGAACAAAAATATTACTTAAGGTCTTCCATACTATCACTTACAGTTATTAGAAGACCATGCAAAAATAAGAAAATTATATATATAATATGAAGATTTATAAGTCATCAAATTATATGTGAAACTGAGTTGTAGAAATTGAATCTCTTTTGTCTTTGATTCTGAAGTATCAAACTATAAATTTGCTTAAAGTCTTTGAAGTCAAGCATAGTTTTTGTAGGCCAAAAATATCCGGCAGTATAAATTACTGATCTAAAACTGGTTTGTGGCTAGAACCAGAACCTTTGGAACCAGTGCCAACTCTTTAACAAAGCGATGTCATTTGAAAGTGTCAATTGCAATCACCTGCATTAGTAATTTCTCACTTATCTACATTACCCTGTGACTAGTGAATTCACCAGCCATCAGTAACACAAATCGGGGCTAACAAATTACTATCGAAACAGGGATTATGGTCACCAAGCATAAAATATATAGATATTTAAGAGAAAGTTTATAGAAACTAAAATCTTTTTCGATTCAGTAGTTGAAACAGCTTAGAGTTGTTATAATACTAAGTAGATCACGCGATATCATTTATTGGAATTTTATAATCTTGTTTATAATTTGAAATTTATTTCATTTTATGCATTTACATTTTATTTATTTTTATTCTTTTCAATTTATTTGTATGATTTTTTTGGACTTATATTTTCAATTTTTACTGTTCCTTTTTTCTTGTATTGTTTTTGTTGCATCTTTCATTTTTCAAACTTGTTTATCTTGCAGTAGATATACATATACAAATATATAATATGTATATACATTTCTATATTGGTATAATCGTATTTGTGTTCTCTTTATTTTATTATTTTATACACTAATAATAACATGACTTGATTATACACAGCTGTGTCTGTTTATTTCAAATATTTGCGGCATTTTTTTTTTTTTTTTTTGCTTATTTTTTTGTCTTCTTCTTATCGAAGATAGATACACGCATACATGTAGTATATTTAATGATGTATATATGTCTAATATATGTATGTATATTTATTTTATATACATATGGTTTAGTAATTTCTTTATCATGCAACAATTAGTTAATGCAGGGTGTCAATACTATTAGCTTTTTAGGCTTATGAAGTCTTGTGTCAACTCGTAAGTTGTTTTAGTAAACATACTCACCTATTTACTTAGCAGTTCTGTGATAAGCTTTGAATTAATCATGATAAGAAATTATTTAGATTTTTGGCATTCTATTTTATTATGTTTTAATCATAGATATTTATTAAGCTTTAAAGATAAACCTTTTGACTAAGTTTTAATGAAAGAAAATGATAGGATAGGAGAGGAGAGGATAAGATAAGACAGGGTATGATAGAAGAAGATGGGATAGGATAGGGTAGAATAAGATAGGAGAGGAGAGGAGAGGATAGACAGATTAGTTGACTCAAGTTCAGCCCCAAAACTTACCTCCTATTGTGATGCCTGAAATATGGGATATGAGCTACACGTTTATTCTAATGAGGTTTTTGGCACTCTACGTCTTCAAATCTATCCTGCAGAATTAACAAAAAGTACCCCTTGAATATTTTGAAGAATGGTATACATAGGTAGTAGATAAAACTTCCAAGAAGTATAAGGCATTTACCTGGCCTTGTTACAACGAAAATAGGTCTTTTAGACTTATTAACAGAAGACGCTCGGATATCGCAAGGCTCACAGCGGTTTTTACCGGTCACTGGTGTGTAGGAATGCACGCGGAGATTTCGTTTAGAAGCCATTGTAGGAGCTGCGAAACGAAGAGGAGTCACTCACCCACTTTCTATGTCAATGCCCACCCTTGGCAAAGACTAGTAATAAGTTCCTGGGCAAATACTTCATTGACAATCTCTCGGACTGTTCAGTGATATGCCCGGGTGATTTACTCAAATACATAAATTCGACAGGTTGGATTTAGTAATACTGATTGCGTTCGGCGAGGAAGTGGTATCAAAACGGCACTCTCGTGCTAATTGTGGCTCGTAGTAGACTATACGAGCCAGCCACGGTAACCAACCATAAGACATTTACAGAGGAGCTTTGTCTCTTCTTTACCAGCACAGCTACGAAAGAAATTCTCCTTCCTTTAGGACTCTCATCACCTGGTTGGTGATGCTTCCAAGTCCATTTCGTTCCATTTATAGCAATGCCAAAATGCCCAGAAGAAGTGGCCCTCTGTATACTAAGTATATCCCTAGTGTAGCCATAGATGGCTTATATTGTAATTTCAATAAATGATTACATACAATTCAAATAAGAACTTACTTTTTTAATGATTTTTATCTTTTTTTAATTTGTACCCTCAGTACAGTTAATAAATTCACACTTATAAAATTATTTAAGGGAACCTTTGTATCATGTTATTTATATCATAATTGGTTCATTTAGAAATATTTAAATTATCATTCAAAACACTAATTGGACTTTCATGTTGAATATCATTTCAATTTCATCTCTTATAAACTGAAAAAAAAAAAAAATCTTATCCTACATTCAAAATACCTTTCATTTGTTAATCATTTAAAAATAAAAAAACAACAACAAATAATGTAATTTAATACTGAAATAATAACAAGGAAATACGAGATAATCATGGGATGCATTCTGAATAAACAAATAAATAACAAAGCATTGCGTGTTGCCACATAACAAATGAATAAACTGACAAATTGACAACTTGTTAAATAATTTTCCACATACATAGGCAAAAATTAAAAAAGATACAAACAGATAAAAGTATCTTTTTTAAGTATCTTTATTATTATTATTTTTTTTTTTTTTTAAATTAAAATAACAAGCAATGAAAGGAATATGGTGTCAGTTGAGATATGCAAGAAAACGCGTCAACCCCTGTGATTTCATTGACCTTAAACCGAAATACTTACAGGTAACAGAAAACAAATTTTATTATGAAAATATACCAAGCGGCTCTATAGAGTGGGCTCGACTTTTAGATACTAAAGTATCTACCAAATATTCCATTTATTTTTAAAAAAGGGGAATTCATTAAGCAAATGTAAATAATGACAAAAATTAGCACAGTGTCCAGTTATGAGGCAGTTCGTGTTCAAGCAACGTAATGCAAATACAAAGGTTTCAGAACAAAGTGCTAAGGCTAAGTGTTCATATTAATAATGAAGCTTCAAGCCTTTTACTCCTAAAGTAACTAAAATCTCTACAATCGGAGCGAGAACAATTTAAAGAGGATCATGCTAAGTCCAATTCAAATTGTCCGTTTGTTTAAAAACTTTTAAAACTAATTGAAATAACAAACTAAAGAAAAAACTTAAAAACTATTATAATATTTTTTGATTTATCTATGGCGTACAATAGACAATTATGTGCTATGATCTGCCTTAGATTAAAGTCAAGCAATATATCAACATAGCTGTCTCGCCGCTCACTGCCACTCCCTGTAAAATTTTCATCAAAATTGTTGTTTGCACAGGAATAATAGGAATAATGATATTTATTTTATTGAGACTCACATTTCAATGTTTAATAATATTGTCATAATTATCTGCGATGTTTAACAAAGACCACTTTATTAATCATAAAACACATCTCTAAGCTTTATATGCAAAATTTGATCCAACAATTTTCCGGTGGTTCAAATTTCACAGAAAACCTCTGCCAGAGTTTCCCTGAAAACTGCATCAAAATCGATCTAGCGGTTCCGAAGTCCATACACAGTTCCAATTTTATATACGAGTATATAAATGACATCCAATTTCTCTCTTGGTATCAATAGTTTTTTGAAACTGCTTCGAAACAAATAGAATCTGTCAATGCATTGACGTGTTTTGTCTTTAAGGGGGACATAAAGTTAAAAAGATATATCTTAGAATGAAAAACTAATTACGCTTGTGAGTCCGTTGACCTTATTGCCTTACGAGAGGCTGGAAGAGAATTGGCAAGCATGTATGGATTTGACTTCCTTTTTTTGGATTTTCCAACAAGTGTACCTAGCGCGTGTTTCTACGCCCCCGACGTGTTGTTAATGCGAAATTTTTGTAATCATCATTCCTGTCATAATACTTAGTATTGTATCGACACTTTGGTCATGTCGTTAACTTTAGTCATTTGATAAATATTTGGTTATATAGTAAACACAGTTCACTGCTTTAATTTAGGAAAATTAAACTCAAACACTCTTCAGACTATGCTACAGTTTTCCTGAAAATTTCATCAAAATCGGTCGAGCGGATTTGGAATTCATAAGGAACAAACATACAGAAACACAGACTTAGTTTCATTCATATATAATTAATGTAGGTAAAAAATATAACTTGGATAACTCGGTTTTTGTTCGAGGGAATTTTCCCCAAGTGACTATGTGATAGTTTTTGACCCAAATTTCTGCTTTCTTTCAAGCTTTTTTAATTAATAGTTGATTGTATTGACAAATATGGTTCACATAAATTTGCCTTATCATGCTGATTATGATTTGGTAGGGTCCTTTTTTTCTCTCACCTTTGGTTATTGTATATATTATTATAGTACAAACTTAATATACCATAATGTGCAAGGTACTTAAATTTAAAAAAAAATAATAATAATAATAATTTATTGATTTGTATTGGTCAAGAACATCTGCCTCTCTGTGATTATATTCTATATACTCGTACAAAAATAAAACTTGATTTAACATGATTTAATCAATGAATTATATATATTATTATTGTATATTTGTAGCTCTTTATCAACAATGAATTTGTTGACGCTGCATCTGGCAAAAAGTTTGCCACACGCAATCCAGCAAATGGTGAAGTGATTATAGAAGTTGCTGAGGGCGATAAAGTAAGTACATCTGAGATAATAATAATACTACACACATACTAAGTTTATTAATAAAAAAAAAAAAAAAAAATATATATAAACAATTTATATTTATTTCAACTCATTTGAACTTGAACTAGGCTGATGTTGATTTGGCTGTGGCAGCTGCCAAGAAGGCATTCCATCGTAACTCTTCATGGCGTAAACTGAGTCCATTGCAACGCACTGATCTTATGATAAAGTAAGTAAAATAACCCTTTCGATTTACTTTTCTTTACAAACATAAGTTAAACATGTGATACATATTTATTTAACCTAGACTCACTGATCTCATGGATCGCGATAAGAATTTCTTGGCCAGTATTGAGACTCAAGATAATGGCAAACCTTTTGCTGAAGCACTTTTCGATGTTACAATCTCCATCATGACTTTGCGTTATTATGCCGGTTGGACAGATAAATTTTTTGGTGATACAATACCAGCTGGTGGTTTTGTTTCGATGACACGTAAAGAGCCCGTGGGTGTTGTGGGTCAAATTATACCATGGAATTATCCCTTGCTAATGTTGGCTTGGAAATGGGGTCCTGCCTTAGCTGCCGGTTGTACAATTGTCATGAAACCAGCTGAGCAAACACCACTCACTGCTTTGCATATGGCTGCTTTGGCTAAGGAAGCTGGCTTCCCGCCAGGCGTCATTAATGTTATAAATGGTTTTGGTCCAACAGCTGGTGCTGCTATAACGGCACACCCTGATGTACAAAAGGTTGCTTTCACTGGTTCAGTTGAAATTGGTCGTTTGGTTATGGAAGCAGCAGCAAAATCAAATTTGAAACGTGTTTCCTTAGAATTGGGTGGCAAGAGTCCTGTGGTAGTCTTCGAAGATGCTGATAGTGAGTATGACTAAGGCAACTAACTCATGGTTATATAAACTTATTTTATTTGATTTTTTACAATTTTTTTTTTTAGTTGATTATGCCGTGGAAACAACTCATGAGGCACTCTTCTCGAATCATGGCCAAAGTTGCTGCGCTGGTAGCAGAACTTATGTCCATGAAAAGATCTATGATCAATTTGTTAAGAAAGCCGTAGAAATGGCCAAATCACGCAAAGTGGGTAATCCATTTGATGATACTGTCCAACAGGGTCCACAAATCGATGAGGAAATGATGTGCAAAGTATTGCGTTACATTAAGAGTGGCGTAGAAGATGGCGCCAAATTGGCAACGGGTGGCAAACAAATTGGCGACCAAGGCTTTTTTATTGAGCCAACTGTATTTGTTGATGTCAAGGATGATATGAAAATCGCACAGGAGGAGGTGAGTCAATAAATAAAGCAATAAAAAGTCAAGGCGATTTTATAGCGTTTTTTATGGAATTTTTATCAATGTTAGTTTTAAACGTTTTTAAAAGCGATTTCTTTTTATAATAGTTAGCACAGCGATTTTCATGCATGCGTTTTTAATCGCGTTTTAAAGTATTCAGAGTTTTTTTTAAGTATTCAGAATTCAGAATTCATTGAACCTTTTTAAATTTTTGAAACAATTGCAGTCAATCGTTTTTGATGCGATTTCTTAAACGATTTTTTTATTGCGACATTTAAGCGTTTTTAAGCGCATTTGGAAAGCATTGAGACTTTGATTTTAAGAAGATTAGTTTTTCATGAAACAGGAAAGGAAACAAAACATTGAAAATTTTTTTAAGGAAATTTAAATTTTCATTTCATAATGAAACAAGAAAGGGAAACAATTTTGGAAACAATTTTTGTTAAGCATGAGAGTTGCTTCAAAATCGCGTTAAAAACGCTTTCAAAATCGCTTGAGAATTGCTATTGAAGAAATCGCTATCAAAACGCTTAAGAGTCGCAATTCAAAAACAAAAATGTTCTAGAAATCGTTTTCTTGATTTCTTGATCAATGAATATTAATGTGTAGGAACATGATTTAAAATACTCAAGAGTTGCTGTTCAAAATGCTTAACTATAATTGAAATTTAAACGCGATTTTGAAAGCGTTTTTTAAGCGTTTCCAACATTTTAAATCATTTGGACTTTTCATTGATAATTTCTAATTAATTTCATTATTCTCTTTACAGATCTTTGGCCCTGTACAATCGATCTTCAAGTTCAGCTCCCTGGAAGAGATTATTGATCGTGCTAATAATGTTCAATATGGTTTGGCTGCCGGAGTTATTACCAATGATCTCAATAAAGCAATGAAATTTGCCAACAATGTGGATGCTGGTTCGGTTTGGATTAATTGCTATGATGCTGTTCTACCACAAACTCCATTCGGTGGCTATAAACATTCCGGTATTGGACGTGAATTGGGCAAAGATGGTTTGGATAATTATCTTGAAACAAAAACCATTACCATGAAATTGCTCTAAGGTGCAAAATTCACATTCTTCGAAATCTGCTTCTTTGTCTTCGTCATCTACTAAACCATAGAAATAAAATGTACACACACACAAAGAGGTTTTTTTTTACACAAATACATATAAAAAAACATTTATGTCTATAAATTTAAGTTAATTTTGTTTTGCACATTTTGGTTTGGTTGGTTAAAAGTTTTTTGATTTTTCTTAATGAATTAAAAATTGAGTAAATTAAATAAAAAAATTGTTTTAAAATTACTTTTATAAAATATCATCATTAAAATGTTTGATCGCTTAGTAGTTTGAAAATATTTTTTCTTTTTTAAAAAAAAAAAAAATGTTTCCTGAGATTTCTATTTCGAGTGCAAAGAAGATTTTTGCCCACTTAAGCCACAATTGGTTCCATTGTCGTCGTTGTTGTTAGCGATAGCAAAGGTGTCCCAACTTCACTTAAATGCGATTTAGCACTTTGAAAATCATCTTCAGACTTGGGACGATCTTTCTTTGATCGCTCTTTTTGTTGTTGTTGTTGTTGCTGTTGTTGATGATGATGTTGCTTTTGTTGTTTGGAATTATAATGTTCATGTTCTGGACTTCCCAGTGGTAATTCACTATAAGGTTGTTTTACTATTTCCCTCTCAAACATCTCATCAACATCTACCAGTTGGAAGTCAATGGCTAAGATATAACGCAAGACCATTAAGAACAGAGCCAAGAACCAAAGCACCATGGTTAGTATGTAACAACTACGAAAGAGTTGCAAGTAACCTTCAAGGGGCATACTATGCTGACGTATTCCTGGGCGCAATATGGTCAAGGCCTGGCCGCAACTGTAAAGTAAATAAAAAATGTTGATTAAACACCAAATCAATTGAGATCAAACAAACCTTATGGCTTCTGGTTTTGTTAGATGACTACGTAAATCTCCACAAAAACGCTTGACATAACTATTTGCCATGATTGTATAGATTAAATTGCCAAGGAACATGAGTGAGAAAATTACCATGGAAGGCACAACAATACGCCAAGGTTTTGGTAGACCCCTAGAATACAAGAGAATATAAAGTATTCATTGATATAATTTCTTAATGTTTTTCACTTACCATGTTTTCTTGGTTCCCGTTTGAAAAATGAGACACATTGCTGACCAAATAATCGCTACGATTTCCGATATAAAAGGAAATGTATAGAAAAACTGTGCCTTTGTACCCATACTCCAATGTGTTTGATGAACATCAACAGTCACTATAAAATAAATGTTTAAACTTTTGAAGCATTCTTTGTTCTCAAAACTGGTAAGACTTACTATTTCCCAAAAATTCACGATCTGCTTTTGGATCAAATATAACTTTGGTCTTCTTTGTAGATAAAATTTGTAGTTTATCATATTTTTTCGGCAGTGTTGATTGTTCTAAGGCATTTACTTCTTCTGCATCTGAAGAAGTTGTTTTAAAGTGCTCTATCTCTTTATCTAAATAAGAATATGAACGTTTCTGGCGCATTTGATAAGTTTCCTGATCTGTTGTTACAGTTGTTGTTGATTCAATAATTGGTGCATCTGGAGGTTTGTTTTCCACTCCACTTGGAGTGGTGATTTGATCACTGGAATTCTTTGTGGCATTGATAAATTTTTGATAAATATGTGGAATTTTACGAATTTTTGGTTTTTTAGTTTCTAGAAAGAAATATTGAAAAAAATATATTATTATGATTTAATGTTTCAATATATATTGTAACGATTTATTGTAACGATTTAGAGTATCATCATTTATGTAATCAATTAAAGGGCGAAATGTTAAATTAAGGTTGCTCAGCTTTCTTTATACGAGTATTTTTAGGTAGTGTATCATGAAATGGGTTTCTCAGAGTTTATTATACCGATTTATGGTAACGATTTATTGTTACGATTTATAGAATCAATAAATAATATAACACAATTAATGGATAAATTATGCGACTATATTAACGTTGATCAAGTAAGTAAGTGAAGAATTAAGTGTGTTTTTTTTTTTCATCTTTAAACCCCTCCCGACTTAACGCCTATAAAAAATGTATGTGACAGTATAACTTGAAATTAGCAGATGACTTTAAGTGGAAATAATTTATTTGAAAAAGTTTGATATTATCAGAAACGGAGCCTACGTCCACTGTGGTGTCTGTGTGTGTGAGAGATTCAGAAAAAAATTATAAATAGTCACAAAAAAAAACCCTAAAAAAAAAGCCAATTAATGTTTTCTAATATTCTTTATTTATAAATTATTTAATATTTCCTCTGATTCTATCTTTTGTTGGCAGGCCTATAAAGCAACCAAACTCGTACCATTAAGTCGTTGATGCAAAAAATCAATCAATCATTTAATTGACTTTACCATCTTTGAAGTTATTCTCATATAAAAAAAGAAAGTGGAAGTTATTTGTTAGTCCAAGGTCCTGATGATTACTATGGACAATGTAGAAATCTTCCAGCTTCCGTAGTTTCACCATGGTGATTCGTGGTTAAACGATGACAAGTTATAAAATCAAAGTAATTCGATTGACCAATTTTGGTGTCTCAATTAAAAATTGTTGAATCATTTCGTTATGTTCTTTATAGAAGAAATAGACTGAAATCGTATCAACAGATGGAAATTGAAATGAAATTGTTGATGGATGAAAGCAGCGCTAGCCTTCGCCTCTAGTCCACTTATAATCTCCATAAGAATCTTTTGATGTAGATCTCAGTATTTCGCTGGTTTCTATTGGGCTAACTACTACCACTACTTTGAATTATGGTTTTCAAACATAAGCATAATTTTCCAATTTTTATACTCTTCACGCAGTGACTAGACGATTTGATCTATCTATGTCCGTCTGTCCGTTTGTCTATCTGTCTATTTGTTTGAGCTTTCTTTCCACCATACGCAGTACATTTGTCGATCCAAATTAAAATTCTTATTAGACAAACTTTTTTGTTTTCTATGCTATGCCCTCGGACCACTAGGAGAAGCGTGAAGAGTATTACAACTTAAGCATAGCCAAAGTTAGTCTTTTTTTTTTACTGATTTTCTTTTATTTTAATGAAGTTCTGATCAATTAAATTTAAATTAAAAACCACATCCCATTTCATATTACAAAACCTAATAAAACTGAACAATAGATGTAAATTTAATGAATAGAAACTTACGATTTGTCGTTACAGTTGTTAATTCTGTTTCTGTTAATATTATTTGGTCATCATCAGCATAAACATCATTGATGATTTGTTGCAAATCATTATAGAATATTTCCTTAGTTCTATTATTTTCAAATTCACGTTTACGAAATGCTAATTTGGCACTTATTATTGAATTGGAAAAATCACCAGAAATTATCAATAATGATATTGTCCAGATTATAGAACATATGGCAATTAAGATCATCAAACATAGTACAGTATCTGCAAATAAAGAAATACTATATAAGTGAGAAATTATTTTGCATTCATCATTTGATTTTTCTATAAATTATAAAGAGAGAATAAAGAAACTATAGAAAAAACAAATACCTGATTATTAAAATATACAATATTAAATGGACAAGTTCCAGATTTGCATACTAGAAAATATTACACAAAATTTTAATGCATCTCATAATTGCGCATGATTTAATCCAAATCAAAATTAATTGAATTGGAAACGAAGAGAAGCGACTCATGCGACTCATGTTATGAATTTCAGTGTTTACGCAAAACAATTCAACCAACAACAATAAATAACAAGAAATTTTTATTATGGTGGGTGGTCATTCACCATTCACAGATGCCCAAGACACATTGTATTAACATGAACCATGAGTATATAATAAATAAATAGACTTATTGGCGTCTACAATGGCAAACACTTTAAGTTATTTTTGATTAACTAGGAAACCTGTAAGTTTTATATTCACACACACACACACATAGATCCACAAAAAGTATATAAATTGATTATATGCAGGGAGAAGATAGAATAGATAGAATTTCCAGATACATTGTACTGTGATGATGTAGATACTTATATGCTTATATGTACTGAATAGATGGAAAGAAGGCAATGATATCATAGCATTTAATGGCATGACTGATGAACAAATGAATTAAGATTTGGTGCTCGCAAAAATTTATTGATGCGTCTATGATGTGTTTGTGTTCTTTGTTTTGTTTTGTTTTGTTTTGTTTTGTTTTGTTTTGTTTTGTTGTATTTTATATTCTTTTCTTTTTTCTATTTTTCAGATTTGTTTTATTAAGAAAATTTAATTTCTTTTTTATATTCTTTTGTAATGTTTTCCAAATGAAAATATTGTGGAAACACAAAACGCAGTTAATTAAGTTTTCTTCTATTTTCTTTTCATTTATTTATTATTTTTAGTGATTTTTTTTTTTCTTATTTAGAAAATTTATGTGAGAAAATGAAATAAATAAATAATAAATACAGAATTTCATTATTTATTTTTAAATGAAATTTGTGCAATTGTGAATAAAAATCTATTATGCTTTATAGTATAATTAATATTATCAATTATATTTTAGATAAAGAAAAATCAGTTCAGAAAATACCTAGAGAATTTATTGTAAATTTACATTCGACATTCCAAATTCTATAAAAAACAAAATTTTATATAATTTGATTTGTAAATTAATACTTCAATTGTATAAATCAACTTCATTACAGCTTGAGAAGAAGAGTAGTTTCAACAGTTTTCAGCCTTTAGAGTTTATATACTGAATTCATTATTTGCATCTCTCCCAAAGGGAAGAATCAGCAAATGTTTTGAGTTGAGATTGTTGATGATGTTGTCATGCTAGTTAAAAACTTTATTATTGGAAGTTTAAAGGATGAAGTCCTTTGCTTAGTCCTCCAGTGATCTGAAAAGGAGATCCAGGAGTGATATGCAACAATAAATTGACGGCGAGGTGATTTTTGTGCATCTCAAGTCAGATGATATGTTTTTTCTTTGCTGTGGTTCATAATTTCCTCTGTTACCATTGAGATCTGCAGGTCTCAGTGAATGATGGAGTTGCTGACATATTTACTATTAAGCATTGACAAGCCACCTTAAGAGCTTGGACTTTAAACGTTTTACGATTTGGGCGATTGATTTTGAAGCTATATTTGAAGCCTATCAAGTGTCAATCCAAGGTGCTTGGCTGAGGTGTACGTGAGTATTTTGTTTCCGTTTAGCTGGAACGGGGGACAAGATATGTGCCTAAGAGTGAAAGTGTCATGCGGCTGAGTCAGAGTGAAACGCCAGGAGACAGTCTGACAATAATGATGACATTACTTATCACTGTTTTAGCTTTAGTTTTACGAACGCTGACAAGATCAGATACAATTATCGCAACTCACGACTCTCTTACGAAATGAACATCGATTTGAACGTACTTCCATGAATTATTTTTATCTCTATGAATACCGAAAAGATTCGACATTTCTCTTTATTTTTTTTTTTTTGACTTATTTTATTGACTCTACTCAAATTAATTACCGATATAATCGGACTCGACTATGCTGACTCTTAGCTCCTACTGACTACTTTATGTTGGGCATTGTAGGACAATGCTATCATAAGAAGTATTACTACATTTAATAGGAATGATAGAAAGAATGATATTTATTTTATTTTGCTGATGACTCATAATTCAAAAAGATATGTTTGACAAAGACTACATGTTTTATATTTTTTTTTTTTTTTAGTTTTATATGGAAAATTTCAACTACACCAAACTTAACAGGAACATTCTCAAAACTATGCTAGAGCTTCCCTAAAAATTGCTTCAAAATCGTTCCAGCGGATTTGGAGTCCATAGGCAACAGACATACAAACATACAAGGCTTTTGTTTCATAACTTCAAGTTCTCTTAGTTTTAGTTAAATTGTTTTTAGATAAAAATCTTTTCAAATAAATTTTAATGTAAAAATTTTATATTATTGAAATCACGTTCTTGCAATTATTATTAAAAAATTCTAATTAAAAAAAAATAAAACAACTTAAATAAATAAATTAAGATTCATATTAACAATTCATTAATTACTTAATTTTTTATTATTTTAGTTCATATAAATTTATGAGCAAAATTGAATAAATACTATAAAAATGACTTAATGCATCCATATATTTTTCTTACAGTTTCTAATTTTTATTTTCATATTAAGTCAAATTTATTAGTTTTTATAATTATTTGTAATATATTTGGAGCGCGCAATTAAAACCGGCATCCAAATCAACATGACGCATTTTTATTTTTTTATTTTTTTTTGCTCTAACGTGCCACTTCCAAAATGTGAAATCAGAAATCAGAAATCAACAACAACAAGAGGGAAACTGTGAGAAACTTTATATTAAACAACAAATATGAATTCTATGATTTTATATTTTTTATTTTATTTTACTTTGTTTTCTTTCTTATTCTTTACATATATATATATTTTTTTTTTTTTTTTTTCATTCCATTGTAAACTGAATTAATGAATTTGAAGTGGCATAAATGACATCATTCGTAGTGGTGGCGTTATTATACACAATGGGTGATTGTGTGTATCGTGTACATATCTGTGTATATTACGGGTTTTTTTGTTTTTTTTTTTTTTTTTTGTTTGTGTTTCAGAACTATGCCGCGTTAACATAAATTTGTTCATACAAATACGCACATATGTAAACGTACAATGTATATACGAGTAAAATAATATCATGGATTATATTTTATTTGATTTCATTTTATTTTGTCTATGAAACTATGTAAGACTTAAGCCACATCAAGAGTAGAAGATGCTTAGGAAGAAGCACGTTTTCTATTTTTATATTCAATCATATTATAATACATAGTTTCACAATTGTTATAATAAGTTTGAATGCTTGTATGTATTTATGCCATGAATCAGGCAGCATAGACCTCATAAAGAGAAGAATCTATTGTGTCATCACTGTCCTTCGAGTGTCTGTGTCTCAGGAAAATAGTCTTCCAGTTTTTATGCTAAAATTTAGTACAAATATTTTCTAATGGAATATAGAAATTATTTGTCGAAACCCAAGTTTTCTGATCAACTACAAAAAAAGTACATTAATTTTTCGACACTTCAATGGAAAGTTTTACTCGATTTCTTAAGTGATGAGTACAAATATAAAAAAACATGAAAATCCGAACACACAGTGTGGTTACGATGACTTTTTTAGAGAAAAGCTTCTATTATGCACGACTTAGTAGTCTAAATGAAGAAAAAAGTGGTGTTAATGGAAGTCTAACTACTAATAGACGTCTTATTCTGATAGTTAAATATATAAAGAGATTAAAAATACCGAAAAAGTTTCCTTCTAATACCAATTCCTAAGCACAACTCTATGGTTTTTAACAAACTCATCTTACCAGAAAATAATAAAAGAAATATTGCAGCAAACCACTCAGTATTCACTTATTTTTTGGGTTAAGCAAAACAACGTTTGCCGGGTTATTTAGTAATATAATAAAACTTAAAATGCATTTATTGTCATTTTGAATTCATAAAAATGAAGGGAGACATACATTTTTCTATGAAAAATGATCTATAAAATTTGTAATTTGAAGGTGCTAAAATATGTTGTTAAAAATGTAATAAGGGTATTCACGCAATGTGGCAAACATGACAAACTTGGCAATAATAAACAAAAATCTTTTGTATTAACTCAATATAATAATAAATTCAAATTTCTTTTGAAAATTTTTCATGAAAATCCCAATACATTGTAGACTTTTGTATATAGAAATTGTATACTTTGATCTGATCAGTGAAAATTTAATATAAATCCATTTAGTTGTTATATGTTTATATTAAATTCATTAAAAAAAAAAAAAAAGATCAAAATGAAATCATTGCCTGCTAAACACCCAGATGGCGTATGCTTAATATTCTATTTTCATAAAATTAAGTATACGTAAAGGAAGTTCATTTTATATTCTTCATTCAATAAACAAAAATCTTTTGCATTAACCCAATATAAAACATTTTTTTATAATCAATAAATACAATAAAACAAATATAATAAGAACAAACAAGCAAACAAATTTGAATAAAAATTATAATGTCAATTAGCACCAATTTCAATTGGCAACTAAAAAAAACACAAAAATGAAATGAAATAAAAACGAAACAAGTTTACTTGCGTAAAACGAGAAATGTTTACTGAACACAAACAAACAAACATAAAAAATAATAAATAAAAAAAAGAAAAAAGGAAAAGCAAACAACAATTTCCTTAAGTAACAATAAACATTTGCAAAGTGCCATTTACTACATTACCATTTAACAATATCTCATCACTATGCTCTCTCGCTCTCTCACTCTCTCTTTCCCTTTGTTTCTCTCTTTCTCTCTGTTTATCTTCATTATTACACGCACCTACCTCACTTTAACCCACTAGCGTTTGCTTGTATTTATTATAGCTCAGATTATCTTAACTTTAATTAACATTTGCGTGCGAAGAAGCAAAAGATATTTTTAAAAAATTTATTAAATAATATAAAAAAAAATAAAAAAAATAATGTTTTATATATTTACAAAACCACAACAAAAATATAATTTTTCCTTTTTCATAATTCTCTTTTTTTTTATACTTGAAATTGATTTGTTGACTTGATTTGTGTTACACATAAAAAATGTCAAGCCCCCTCTCAACAATCAATTAGTTGTTGATTGATTTTTCTTATTGTAATTTATTATTATTTTTTTATACCTTTCACACTTAGTCAGTATGGCATATTGTTTGTACAATATTGAAGGTAACATCATAAGTAGATCTTATAATAAAGATTGTCGTCATGAGAGTGAAGATCATCTTTCGATCAATTTGTTTGATTGGTGAGAAATTCTAAATGAGATTTTAAGATTAAATTTTGTACTTCTCATTAATTTTTAGATCATTTATTATTATTCACTTACTATTCATCATCATCATCACCATCATCATTGAACGACTTAATAAAAGAATCTTCATATATCTACGATTTTCGAGATCTTAAAATGAAATTTAAATTCATGTCATTAATTTGTAACGTTATTTGATTACTGAAAAATATTCATCATTATCCAGGAATGTCATAACAATGAAACCACTTAGTATTTGAGATTTTGAGTTGAAATTCTGTTTATGGCCTTGTAAGTATTAATCATAACGGCAACTCAGAAATGTTTGGAATATGGAATATGTGGGAAGAAAATCCATTTGTTCGTTTTGTTTGGATTCAAGTCATTTATTTGTTTGATATTTTAAAACGAAACTTTGTATTTATCAATTTACAGTTCATTTGTCGTAATTTGTCTATTAAAAAACATTAATCATCATCATCATGGGACTTCATAATAAAGGAAAATCATCAAGTGAAAATATTATGTTTTGCTATAAAATAAATCATTCAATTGTTGAGATTTTGAGAAAAAAAATTTATCTACATGGGTCATTTGTCATTACATGTCCTCAGTTCTTAAATCTTTGAATTTGCTTAATGTTAATTTCTTCAGTTATAATTAGTAAAATTGAAGTGATCGTATGCAAGTCAACTCGATTATGTTAGAATATGAAACTTGATCTTATGAATGGACACTACTTTTATTTTCTTGACTCTCCTATTGCTAGTACTACTTCTTACTACTTACTACTTACTTTATACTTGATAAACTTATAAGTTGGACGTTTTAGGATGATGTAATCAGAGCATGCGCTCATCTCTGTTTTTTTTTTTTAACTTTTTTAAATGAATAATAGCATTAAGATTGTTTTATCAGGAACGAACCTAACAATCTCTCAAGGATTTGACTTCTGATCACTGTGACTTGAAATCAAGAAGTCCATTTGCTTGGGTTATTACTTGCAAATCATTACAGTGAACATGAACAGTATGAAAGTATTTTCTTCGAATTTACTAGAAAACATAACTAATTTCGAAATTATTTTTATATATTAAATATAAGTAGCCTTTATTTTAAATGATTCTCTTATTTAAGAACATAAAGTTAAAGTAATCAGAATATTTCAATTTAGGTTTTTTTTTTTTATTATAATATTTTTGCATAAAATACCACAAAATATTGTTATGATTCTATGGAATATTCACATATGGTGTACATTAATTTTTATGGTAACCTTCTGCTTCGAAGTTCATCAGGATGAAGGCTCTTTAGTCGACGTCGCCTCACACCATGGATGAAAGCCGTCGCCACTTTGTTTGGTTGAGTTTACAACCTCTGTTGGTAACGGATGCAGTTTTGAAGGATTTCGTCGCGCACAGTGTGCATTCTCTGTAGATGATGGAGCCAGGGAGCCCCAGTTATGCGGCATAGTGCCTTGTTTTGGTGCATTATTGGGTTGCTATGTGCTTTATTTACCATCATAAAGGCAAGAAATCAACTGAAGCTCGCAAAATAATTTACAAAAATTATAATGTTGAATACTTAAAAGAATACATATGTCGTCGGAATCGATTTCTGGAGATACATATTTGTTTTAAAAAATAAGTTCATAATTATAAAATGAAAGCGATCACATTTATGAAAACGCAATAATTGAAAATCATTTAAGATATCATAGACTCTGTTGTATGTTCCCACTGGATTCATTACAGAAAGTAGTTTGTATATTGTTGAATGTCAGCAGTCTTAAGCCAAAATATAAAAATACTTTACATTATAATAGAAAATATAAATATTCTTAAATAATAAGAAATTATTATACAATACATTATACGAGTCTGAAGTTGAGCTAGTAAATATTCTAAGCAACAATGTAGAGCCACCATATATAATGCTAACCTCAGCAATTCTTCTAAGCATTAGACAACAATATAATTGAAATTAATCTAAGAATTTTGTGAAGACTCAGCATTTTGTATTTATAAATTAAGAAACGAATTCAACCGAATAACATCACTTCTCTTTTCAACTACTACAATACTAACTCCATCAATTGAAGTCAAGAATGTGTCACCCAATCGATCATTCAAACTAAAATAATCGAAAATCAAGTGTGAAGTGTATGTAAGCTTTGGTTAGACTAAAGAAAAAACCACCAATTATTTGATTTTCTTATATTTTTTTTTTTTGTTAGAATTTTTTCCCCCCTTTTTTCAACTTTAATTAACAATGAAAATTGAGCAATGAAATTTTTTATATTGTAGTATTTTGTTTTTGTTTTTCTTTCATTCTTCAAAAGCCCATTTCAAGTTCAAATTGTTCATTGTCACTGTATTTCTGTAGTCTGTAGTAATATAAATGATTTGTTGTTGGTTTTAGTGATGTTAATGTTCACATAGTTGTTTTGGGGTCCCTCATATTTAAGTTCATGCGCCCTTTGATGTATTTCGACATAAATAATTTTCTTGCATGATTTATGTTATTATTTCTATGTTTTTTTTTTTTTTAATGTTTTTAGAGTATTTTTCTTTAAAATTTTTTTTTTTTTTTTTTTAAATATTTTTTGATGAGCTTTAGTTTAGTCTTTACATGTTTCATTTATTTTTAATTCAATAAATTAATCTCTATAGACAAGAATCATGGGAAATCACTTTTAATAGAATTATATAGTATAAATTGACACAAATAACTAAAAAGTAATAATATTCAGGATTGTTGTGAAATCAAATTGTTGTTGGCATCGTAATTAAAACCGAGAAAGTAAATTATTTACAATAAAACTGCGAGGTTATTATAGGCATAATTAAATTTGTTTTCCCAATTTTAAACGATTCTGTAGATCGATTTTGATAAAATAAACGCTATATGTTACTCAGAATAAAGCTTGGTAATTTTCTATAATTCGATTTTGAATCCAATGAGTGACTTTTACTTGATGCATGCACAGACACAGGCAGTCTACGATTTTATTATGTGTATTGTTTCGTGCTATGTGAAAAATGTATGTAATGGAAACTTCAATCATTTCACGGTAGCCTATTGATCAAGACATAGTGACGAAATTTCGCAACAATTTCATGCTATTGGACATCAAGGACATCACCTACCCATATGCGTACAGTGCGTACGGAGAAAAATATTGCTGCTGTATCCGCCACTGTTAATGAGAACCGTTCGGAGAAATTGGGATTGTGTTAGTCGACTATGTAGCAGATTTTACGCAAGGACCATGGGCTTTACATGGCGCTACACAGCATGCGAATCGATGGACTAGTTGAGAAATGAGTTCGGTCAAATCACTTAATAAGCCAGAATCAATTGCAGCATTGGAAGACATCATTAGACTTATTAATATCGAGATTCCAGCAAAAAGTATAATAACTCAAAATTGGATTTGTCATATGGAGCACGTGAAATAATCTTTAAAAAGTAAATGGCAAACATTGATTTATCATCTCAAATAAAATTTCATACACATTTTTTGTTTGTATTATGTTTTTTTTTTTTTTGAAAAATCACTCATTACTAGAAAAACATATCAATATTTATAACTTCTATGTTGTCAAAATAAAACTAACTATAATACAGAAATAAATTCATCATGGGAACTACTGTACAAAATTTAATTTTATTAATATTGTTAATGCAATTGAAATCTATAAGCATGCATACTATAAAGGATGTCGGTTTTCCAAAACGGATTGATCATTCATGTAGAGTTTTAACTGATGAGAATTGGAAAGATATGAATAACGGATATCATTGGTATGTGTTGTTCCATACAAACTTAACAGACAAAGTGCAGCATATAATGAATTTGTTCTATGAGTTGTCATTTGTGGCCAATGAACTTGATCTTCAAATGGGAATAATTAATTGTACGCATTACCCGATTTTGGAGAAACGATTCATGCTACGCAATATACCAGAATTATACCATGTTCGAGGAAGAGAATATCGTTTTTATAATGACAAGCTAAGTTTAAACTATATGAAGTTTTACATTATGTTTAAGAATTGGCAAAACGTGAAGCCACTGACAGGTAACTTGCTACCAGATACTTGGATGAAGGATCTTGTGATTTTATGGTTTCAATTTAAGTCATTCTTACTTCATCAATTAAAGATACTTAGATCAATAAGTAAGGACCAACTTATGGTGTTATTTTTCTTTATGGGAACAACCACATTTCTGGCAGAGGTTGTTCGGCGGCGTGTAACTTGCTTCCTTACAAAGCAAGCTATAGAATTTGATTTGATATATCAACTTCTTCCAACCTATTATATTTAATTCTTTTATAACATTTAATTAATACGTTAAAATCTACAAACAAATTACACTTTTGATGATGCTGTTGTTGTTGTTGTTGTTACACTGAGATATTCACAAACACAAACTTTTACACTTTCATAGACTAAAACTTTTCAATAAAAATTATAGGTATTTTATTAATGCAATAATTCTGTGTATTGAATATGAAAAATCGGCAGTTATCGAACATTTCACCTAAAACTAACAACATTTTTAAAGATTTGCTTAGGTTAACATGTAGCAAGGTTCTTTAAAATGCCACAAATGAGCAATAATGTTAAAGAATAAGACACAAAAGGAAAGAAAAGGAGTGGAAAACAAATCTGAAAATAATGGGTAACTCAGCATCTGCCAATTATATTTGCAGCAAGTTACTTTCACTTACTAATTGTTCACCTTCGTAGAATTTATTGATATCATGCTGCTACTGCATATCATCAATCCTTCTCCAAATATAGATATGACTGAGCGGATAATATCGCATGATCTTCGGAACTCTAGTTCCCTTAACAACTTATGACATTAAGAAGTCTCATGGCCACAAACACAAAATTAAGAGACTTGAATCGAATGGACTGACTAATTGGTTTCCATTCGGGGTGATGATTTAGATTAGATTAGATTAGATTGAGTATAAGGATCCAATGGACCCTCATGATCACAGTTCCTCCGATATCCTGTTATTCATCAAGAATTCCAGAATCCTTATCGCAGATAAGCCTGCGATATCATTTGGTTCCAGGTACTGGGAACCCAAAAAGCGGTGTTTGGTCCAAATTAGATCCTCACAATGGCATAGAACATGCTCAGCCTCGTTGCATAGTCTACATTGATCATTGTGAATGATATGCATATTGCGTAGATGTTATAACATTCTACAAAGACCGGTTAACAAGCCCGAAACTAGCCGTATGCTACTCAGTATCAGTCTCAATATGTCCATTGTTCTTTTTCGAGAGCTGGTTGGCATGAAGATTTTTGCAACTCTAATATTGTCAGTATTCATCCAATATTGATGCGATCTTGATAGAAGCCCTAGTAGAACTCCTTGGCAGCCCGCAGAATGGTTTAGGTCCAATGAGGACGTTTGCAGCTCCTTTTCTGCTGAGTTCATCTGCCCCTTTGTTCCCCAGGTACCCGCTAAGTCTTACTATCCGAGTGAATAAATATATGCTTATTAACCGTAGCACACCCCTGTTCTTCTCTGATACATAATTCTATAGCATGTATTTTTACCTGAAAGATAGAGATCTCTTGGCTCATACTACTGAATATGCGCCTCCTAGGGTTTTCCCCAAAGACTTCTACTAGACTCTGTATTAGTAAATATGAGGTTATAAAGAATATTATGAAGCGGTGTGCATTTTAAGTGACGTCAGCCATAGACGACATAAGGATTAACATAAATTGGATAAATTCTATGTAAATAGAAAATAATAAAATTGATAAAAAAAAATATATAGAAATGATAATGAGAAATGTGAGTCGCAAAGAGTTTCTATAGCTGATAATGCACTGTGATACGGTGAAGCAGTTCTACTATTGAAATTCAATTTAAATACAAATTTAAGAATTGAATCTATCTTTTTAAAATGTATCTTCCTAAAATCTATTTTCTATCTCCATCTGTCTATCTATCGATCTTTCTGTCTATCCAAACCTTAATTCAGAGATCAAATGTAATTACAATGAAATCTAGAAAAGAGATTAGAAAAAAGAAATTCACATAGAAACATAAATGAAATTGAATGTGAAAATATTGGCTCTAGAATTGTTTCTACGTGTAATAACAAGCAAAAAAACCAAAGAAGAATCAACAATAATTTGCTGGATCATCAAAATTCAGATACAATTTCCGATTTATTCTTTATGCATTCCAAGTTTTTCGATAATAAAAAGGTAGACATCGTGACTGAAACCAGCAAATTGAAGGCCAATTGATCGTTCAAATAAATTTATTTCATCAATTGGAAGAAAAACACCCCAAGCATACCAAACAAGTGAAAATAGAGCAGTTGGAATGGAAGTACAACGAGAATCTCGACTTGAAAAACTTAGAAATAGAACATCAACATAAAGAACTGCAGAAACACCCGAACAACGCATTGAACGACTTGAGCGACCAATCAATCGCGTTTCACTCATTCAAGAGAAACAACCGATTTAATGTTGGTCGCATACAATTATCACAGGAACAATTACTAAAAAACTCACGCACTAACATCAAGCCGGGGGCGTAGCAAGTAAATACACCATAAAAATTCAAAAATTTTATTTCTAACTTTGTTTTAATGATATGTTTTACATACAATTTAATTTTCTCACATCGCCTTGTGTTAATTTGCCTTCTTTGTATTTCTTTATCAGCTCCATTGTTGCATACTTTTCGTTTCGTGTGGATTGTTGTTATATTTTCAGAGTTTTTTTTTTTTTTTTTTTTGTTTTACTTTTGTATGTGGTTTTTGTTTTAATTATCAACTATTTATATTCTAAAAACAGAAAAAGTGGTTTCACATTAGCAACATTATTTGTACAAAAATTTACATATCACACAATCACACAATCACAAAATTCATGTTTTATTGTTGAATATATGAAATCCACTTCACAGCACTGAAGGGTATTATAATTCTAAGCTAATGTTTGTAATGCAAATAAATAAATGTCCATCGAAGACTACATAGTAAGTAACATATGACTCAATAAGTCCCAAGGCTATGAAATAAATTAATCGTTCAACAACAAAATTAAATTAAAGGTAACCAGAATTATTGAATTGCTCTTGAAGGAGACAGTTAGCCTTGAGACTTGTTGAGTAACGTGTAATATATTGGCATAATCAATGCAAGAAAATCAAATGGAACTAGTTCATTTAAATATTTCATCATATGTTGAAGAAATTAATCTTTTTTCTCCTTGTTATATGATTTATTACTTTTATAATTTAGTTAATTCATTTTCCAATTATATTTTAATTTATTTCCTAAACACTGAAAATAAATATTCATTTTTCTATTTTTTAACATCTCAAATGAAAAACTTTTCCGAAATCTTCATTAATCTTAACAGATGCTAAAAAATGTTTCAAAAAAAAAAAATGGCGGCACTTAATTTTTTGACATTTTTATTAATTTATTTTTTTTTTTTTTTAGTTTGTAAAAATGAAAAATGTGTTTATTTATAATTTTCAATTTATTGTAAACAATAATTTTCTAAACAAATTTTTCAAATTTTTATGAACATCAAAATAATAAACAAAGTCATAATAAGACAACAAAATATTGTCTTACTACAATATACTCGTAGTGAGGGGACTGATGGATTTTTGAAATAAATTTTCATTGTCCATAAAATTTTAATTAGTTTTTGTTTTCCTTTTTTTAATGTCTTAACTATTTAAAGATTTATTTTATTATTTATTTTGTTTTCTTCCATTTTTTTTTTTTTTTTTTTTCATTTAATTAGCTTAAAATATTTTTCATTCAAATTTATTAAATATTTTTTTAATCAATTTAACTTTTTTTCTGTCATTATTATATACATTTTTTTTTTTTAAATTAATTAAATAATTTTTTTAATCAGTTTAACTATTTTTTTTACAATATCTTTTTATTATATTTATTATCAAGAACATATTTCATTTTTTAATTAAAGATATTTTCATTTAATTTTTTTTTATAGTTTTAAATCTTTCTTTAAAAAATTTGAAACTAATTTTTATTGTAATGTTATTAATAATATTTGCATTAGGCTCAAAAATTTATTTAAAAACACAATTTTGTTCTGTAAACTATTTCTTTTTTTCCTTAAAATTTGTTGACAAATTATCATTGACATATTTGAATAAAAAGGTAATCAAGAACTTATCATTTTTCAATTTATTTAATTATAATAGATATATTTTTTTTAATTGCATCATGGATCCTGGAATATCATTTTTTTTATATTTTTGTCTTTATTTATTTTGTTTTTTGTTTTTTTTTTTTTCATGAGTTCCCCTTTAACGTATTTATTTTATAAAATTTCATTCAATTATTAAATTTTTTTCATTTAATTTTATAAAAATACCGATTATTTTATTTATTTATTTTACTTATGTATAAATAGTTTGGGTGTACTTTATTTTATTTATATTTTCCTTTAATTTTCTTCTAAAATATATATTTTTTTTTTATTAATTTATTTACTTGTAAAAGAATATTTTAATTTACAACTTAAGTTACGCGCACACCTCAATCAATTTATATTTCTATTTATTACAATATTTCTTTTTTATTATTAACATTCAATCAATTACAATAAATAATTATAAATGCTGCGCGTCGTGAGTGTAAACGCGTTTTTTATGCTCGAAATAAATTTCAAATTGTTTTTCTTATTTTTTGAATGGAACGTGCGGCGCACACGACCGAAACTTGGCGCCGTTTCTCAAATACTAAAGACTTTTTTGGGGAGCTGAGAGCCAACTGAGAAATAACTGAGAGCCATCGGAAGCGGCGTTGGCGGCGGCATCAAAATAATAATTTGTTATTGTGTGCCATCAGAAATTTTGGACAACAACACAAACAAAAAGTAAATAAACAAAACGATAGCAACAACATCAACAACAATGCGAGCAACACATTGTTATTGTAATGTTCTCACAGGCATGTTCTCTCACTCTCTCTCTCTGTCTCTCTCACAATCTCTGATACTGTGAGTGAATCTGTGAGATATTTAGTGTTTGCTATGATTTTTTGGAGGCACCTTACGCTCTCACCTACTGGGTGAATGAGAGCTTCTTCAATAGTTTTTCTTGTTATTCTAACATTTGTTTGCTTTGTTGTAATTTGCAATTACTTCGTGTTGTTGTTTTTCTTCTGGTTGTTGCTGTTTTCATTTATCTTAATTTGTTTGTTTGTTTGTTTATTTTTCTTTTTTTTTTGTGGTCTTTTGTTTATTATTTTTCGCATACATTTGGCAACTCTATGGCGTCATTGCTTTTGTTTTTCTTTACTTTGTATTTACAAGCATATTTTTCTTCAAGTTTCATATGAACTTACTAACATTGCGTATACGCCATAGCCTTCTTACTCTTCCTCATTCTTGTACTTCTTCATAGTTCACTTATTTCGACTACTATTTTCTTCATTAAGTTTTTTACAACGAAATGATTTACATATTCAACTTTGTTGCTGCTATTGCTGTTCTTTTTTTTTAATATAGAACAAGTTTTAGTCGAATGGGTCCGACTAAGGGATACCCTGAATCGCCAAAATCATTTCAAAACTTATTGATGGATAGTCATATTTGAAGAAAGGTGACTTGAGTAAATTTCTTATCGAAATCCCCAGAACTGTGAAAGGCTTAAGAGGTTTTTTACTGTGGGTTTCCGACAAAGAGTTTAATTTATGTTATTCAATCAAATAACCAAGCTTTATGATGATGATGTTGATGATCTATCTGTCTTTTCTCTTCAAGCTGATCACTTCCCTATATGTTAAAGGGGGGTCATACTCGTTTTCTTCTGACCACTGTATACTTATGTACATACCATTATTCCTACTAACTTTATATACCCGTACAGGGTATAATAACATCAAGAGCAGCTGTTTTCCAAACTCTTTTTTTTTTGCGGTTAGAAAAAACAAAACTCTTTATAATATTTATCCATGCCATGACCTATTAAAGTTATAATGACGCTTTGAATGTTTGATTTTTGTGGTTCTTTTTGTTGTTGTTGTTTTTGCTATTGGCGTAATAATAATCTATGATGACCCTGAAATTGCCATAGCATTTTGCTCTTTACTTGACTTTGGACTTTAGTTCAGTTTCAGTTTTCTTCATGGTTTTTCCTTGGTCACCACAGCAAAGTGCACTTAATTACACACGTGAATAGACGTAAATATTTTCAAGGATAATAGCTGGAAATACTCCAATAAAAATACATAATATGTAATAATAATGATGGCGTGTCTCAATTCTGCTTATAAATGTAAAATAGCGTTTTAATGGAAGTACAAACAATGATGACTTGGAGAAAAAGAGAAAATTTTCTTTGTGAAAAAAGATTGTTCATAAAGAATTTTTAATAAAAAGAAATTTTGATTGTCTATTATTTAATGTGAAATAACTTTAAATATTTTAAGATTCTATCACATACATATGTCATTAAAATATATGTACTATATTAAATTCATATAATCAAAATCGAGAAAATGTGCACAGCATAACATAATTTATTATGCCTAGCGGGTGCGGCGGAATGAAACCGGAACGATATCTTAACCGTTTTCTTTACTTCTATTTAGAATAATTTAACATAAAAATGTTATAGAAGTTTGAATATATAATTTTTGAGTTCAAAATAGAAAAAAAAAGCACGAAATCCAAAAATCAGGTGCGGCGGATTGAAACCGGAACGAAAACTAATTAATTTTATTTGCTCTTAAAGTATATAAATGGTTAAGTATAACAAAAAAAGAATTAAATTAAATTGTTCGTATGTTATGCGCTGCCATACAGTTCATCTGATTGCATTCAAATTATGATAATGTCTATGGTTCTTTTCCCGCCTTGAACATAAGGTCCCGATATGTGTCCCCGTTCCCGAGATTTGAGATATTCAAACACCCAAACTCTTAAAAGTATACTATAAAAACTTAACTTAAAAGGCACTTTAATTTTCTGATACTCAAACTGTGGTCTTTGTTGATACTCAATATGTAATAGAGAATAATATAGTGATGCTAAGAAAGGAACCAAACCGTGCGAAGCAACGTCGGGTACGCTAAACATATAAAAGAAGTTAGTACACATCTTTTTTTTAAGGTTAATTAAAATAATATAGGACACAACATCTAAAGCGGTTCAAAAGTCATCCAAATAGACTAGCTAGGTGCCTCTTAAAGCGACACAGAATGGGAGGAATCGGAGTGGAGAGATGGTTGAGAAGATCTCATCCTGTCCACCTCTCTATTAGATCCTATTTGTATTGTAATTATTATAATTTTAATAAAGTTGTTTTTAGAAGAACAGACAAATTAAAATAAAAAAAAGAAAGACGAAATCTAAATATCAGTTCAGGAAAATTTGTACTAATATCTAAATTAGTTGTTATTTAGAATAGAATAATAGAATGCTAGCTGTAAGGTCTTCATTTCGTCTATTAAAAAACAAGAAAGAAGTTAAATGAAAATGGATAGGCAACAATATTAATTGAAGGAGCATATTTTATTGATGTTATCCAAGGATGAATTTTTGAAGAAGGTGTAGGGTAGATTATACCCAAACAACTGGCATCTAGTATTGTCTAGTTATGTGCAATCATCCAAAAGATGCTTAACTGAGAAATTGTTCCCTCATAATGGGCAGTGTGAATAGTTTATTCCGTCTAGAAGATTTTGATAAATTAGTTTTCTAGTCTCAGTTCTCAATCAGACATAAGTAGAACATATCTGATGATGGCAAGAATCAGAAAAATGGATTGGAGTTTTGGCAGAATTAAAAATCTTATAGCAATGCACATATGCATTCCATTGATTTCTTTCCATGTCACGCAATATACTTTTCAAGTGAATCTTGATGTTGCGCCTTGGCATAACCGTCAAAACAGGAGCGGTTCCTGCAGCATTTCCGGATTTTTTTTTTCCTTCTATTACCGAGTGAATGATATGACACAAGAATTAAGTATCTCAAAGTCTGATTTGCAAAAAAAAAGAAGTTTGAAGTAGGGGAAAAAATACAGATAACATTTTACTGGATCAGGTTTTGATATCACAGTATTGAGTTAATAGACTTGATAAAGAAACTCTCAAGAAAGAAAAACAAATTTTCATAATTAAATAAAATACTTTTTATAAGTTTCTCGATATACTGAACCTGATTGCTTAAGACTTAATTTTGTGTTATCATAACCTGAATTAACCAATATTTTGATTAGATTACTAACTGATCTCTATAAGGAAGTACAAATGTGTCATGCAAAAAATTGATTTTGTTTTGATTATTAAACTAAAGATTATGAAATATATAAATTAATCAGTTTTCCGATATAAAGGATCTGACTTCTTAAGAAAATTATCATCTATACTAATATTTTAAACAGTAAAATTTATTTAATTTTTTTTTTTTTTTTTTTGTGTTTTATTTGCAATGGATAAACACAAAAACTATTTAACTGATTTTAAAAATTCCTTCACCTAAAGAAAACTACATTATTTCAATAAAAGTATCAAAAATTTGCGTAAAAAGATTGAGATATTTTCTGTGAAGGAAAACAGGAGGAAGCCAGGGTTGTGAGATAGAGAGTACAATGATACTTAGAAAGGAAATAGGGTTTGTCTTTAGATATAAGTAATGATTTAATCAATACAATTATGAATAATATTTCATTTCCTTTATATATGATAAGTAGATTCAAAAATAAAAAGGCCATAGACCTGCTAAGAATTGAACTGAAGTTAGTTCAGTATCTAATTATAAAAATGTAAATATTTATCTATTTTTGAAATTAGCATTTTAAAATATGCAAGAATTCTCTTCTTTTAGTTTTTAGAATTTATTTTAGATTTTTTTTTCCCTCTTTTTTCCCATTTTTTATTTTTTAATGGTTTTGTTAAATTCTTCATACGAGAATCAAAACAAAACCAAATAACAAAATAAAGAAATAAACAAATAGTTTCAGTTTCGCCTGACAAATTCCAATTACAAACGCACAAAAATATCTCTATATTTATTTGTTCATTTATTCATTTTATTGTTGTTGTTGTTGTTGTTGTTATTTTTGTTTGAAACAACTCATTCATAGAGACACACAGATAGATACGAGTAGATAGATAGATATGTCAGTATGTAGAAGCAAGCCTCATTACAAAAACACAATATTGTAGTAGTAAAAAGAAAAAAAAAAGAGGCATACAAACTAAAAAGCATGACGACGCCTTCAGTTGCCAATGCCGAAACCACTGGCGACAACGACGACCCGCTGTCTGATGTCTATTGACAACTTGTCGTTGGTCTCATCTTTAATGTTTTCCATACGATTACGTCAAACCACCTTCTACCCCTAACTTTCCCTAACATTATCCATTAATAATTTTGTTTACTGGTATGTAGTATTTGCCATTTTGTCTTGCTTGTCATTTCAATAGATTTTCAATTTCTTAATGTTTTCCTTATTTCTTCCATTTTACTAAAACTAAACAATTCAAATTTTCCATTTATCAAATATATTTTATAACAACAAATACATTAAATTTGTATAAAATTTGTTCAATTAATAAATATTATTATTTTCTTTTTTGACGCCATTGTTCCCCAGATAGTTCAGATCATAAAAACTTTTATTGAGTTTTCTTTCTCTATATTTTACAAATTTTAATTTTTGTCTTGGAAACATACTTCATTTTTTTATATATAAACACATTTATTTATTTATTAATTATTATTATTATTTTTTTTTTTTGTAAATTTTTTGTTTATACAAATTTTCTGTAAAATGTATGTAAAACTTGTCTAATCTTTTCATTGGGTTTTGGGCCTTTAAACAATACATTGGGGAACAATATTTGCTTAGTTTAGTTTTGTTACAAGGTAAATAATATTCTTAATGAATTTGATGAGATCATGCATGTCACACTTTAAATGAAACCTGTCCAGAGAATAATTTGTTGCTCGTATAAGAATTTATTTGTAGTTGTTACAACTTTAATATATTCATTCATTCATTCATTCATTCATACATTCATTGAACTTTATTGTACAAATAAACAAATAATAGAAACTTTACTTGGGTATCTACAGTGGAAACTAATAAAAGAGAATTTACTATAAAGTTAAGGAATAAAATATTGAAATGATAATTTAAATATTGTAATTGAACTCAATAGTATTTGAATTTAGTTTCCGAATTTTGTTTATTTTAAACTATGCACATATTTAAATGCAGGAAAGAAAGTGCAACCATTTTATGAAATCTTAGAATTGAGCCTTCATTGCTTTTAAGCCTTCACTTAGAAAATTATTCGACAATAATAAATTAAATATTGAATATTTGATATTTGATAATACACCAATATTTAGGTAATCGCCTTTATATAAGGTTCAATTTATACAGTTCACATTTCTTTTCCTAATCATCAAAACACTTAAGGCAAGTATTTGCCTTTCACTCATTTAGTTTTTCACTCCCGACTTTTCATTCATTTTATTTTTTCTTTATTCATTTTTTCTTGCATTGTGATGGCTTTCGACATGTTTATATGCATGTCAAACTCATAGAATCAAGTCTCCATCAGCAGTTATAATGAATCCCATGAATGTCCAATAATGCTTTAGGAAAATTCAGTTCTTTGGAAACATTTTCGATCTCATCTCTTGGCCAAAAATATGATGGAATTTAACCGACATTTAATATCAAAAGAAATTTTGAGCAGTTTTCTTAATTCAATTGAAATATATTTTAATCATGTAAAATGAAATGGTTAATGGTACTTTTTTGATTAATCAAATGTACCAATTCCGAGATTGACTTAAGCTCATTTAATTATTTCACTTAAATTATTTTGGATCGCCTTTTATTGTTGAACTCCTATACCAAAATTTAAACATCAAAAGAAAGCCAAGCAATTTTCATTATTTGTTTATCATTTTAATAAAATTTGTATTATAATTTCTACCATTTTTTAACAAATAAAGACTTTGATTCTCATCGAAAACTTGTTAAATTGGAATTTTTACTTAAGATTCTTTAAACTCCACATCTTTTGAAGTGATGTCATTCTGCTAGTGTTTCTTACAATAGTTTGCTACCTTAGACGATGTTCCACTGTATTCCTTGTATGTATTTGGTTTCAATGATGATGATCTAATATTTAATGATCTCATAAAAGCGTTGGATTGGAACATTTATGTTTATGCAATAAATTTAAGATTAAATGACATATAAATTATAATTTAAATAAATTTAAAAAAATATTTTCAAAAATTGTATTTAAATTTAAAAATATTAAGCCGAAAGCTTTTGAAAGTTAAAGGAACTAATTTCGTAAATTTTGATTAGAAAATATTCTAATATTATTCTTATATATTTTTGATTTAATTAAATTATTTTAAATTAAAAAATGAATAGTTTTAAAAAACATAAGAAGAAATTTCATAAATTTGTATTAGAAGAATAAAAAATTTAATAAATTTTTTTCTTTTATTCTTTGATTATTTTAATAGATTATTATAATAAATCGGTCAATTTGGTTTAAGTATGTCGTTTTTATCAAAGGAATTTTCTTTTGATGATGAAGAGACAATGAAAAATCAAAGGAAATTTACTTTATAGTGTTTTATAGATGCAAAATCTTACATGTTTAAAGACTTTTGGATATATTATTTAATAGTTTTAGTTAATTTAAGAATTTACAATATAAATCTGTATTCTTGATGAAGAATAATCAAATCAGTATAACCACAAAAGACGAAATTATAAGTTGCCACCCGCTGATTGATTTCTCTTTAAGTTTCATAGACGATATATCTGCCATACATATATGTATCTTCTCAGCATGTCTCATATGTACAGATGATACTCAACCCTCAATCAAAGCTACTGCAAATATCATCAACCAGAATTCCTATTCCTCTGCCATTAGGAATATCAACTTACCTAAAAAAATCGAAATTCAAATTTATTTGGGTTCCCGGCCACAGTGGGTTTGCCGGCAACGAATTAGTATCTCTGTCCTAAAGAATCACGCTTATGTCCGTTAACATATGAACCAAAAATAACATTATAAACATCAAAAATATGTTATGATATACATACATAGCTTTCACCAAAACTACAGAATACCACACTAAGTCAATCAAACCAATGCAAATATTGTAATACAAACAAAACATCCATTCATCAATGCATTACCCATGAGAAAATGCCTCTTCTACGTTGATATTATCAAATTCCTTGGGGCACACTTAGATTACCAATAGCCACACCCCCAAAAAATTTCCCACACTAATTTAACAACCATGCAATGTCATCATAAATACATCCCACATTCTTCTTGAATGACCCATATTTCAGCTTCAAAGATGTAATTATCTGCATTCCAATCTGATACAACTACTTTTCGAATCATCTTCTCAAAATATATCACGAAAATAACTATTTTATTTAAATAATTTTATTTTTATATCCGGAACCTTTGCATCCAAATCGAAAACAAAAATATCTCTCTGTTTTGGGTTCCCAGTTATCAAGGCATCATAGGAAATGGAAATGCAAATAAAGCAGCGTTTTTATGCAACTCGTTAACTGATAAAAACCTACATAGACACCTCACTACGATAATAGATCAAAAGCATACCGAGAACTGGACAGCCTTCAATCACAGATACAAAAGATTCAATCAGAACAGTTCGGCCACCTTTTATTGATATTTATTCGCCTCCAAGCAGTACACAATCAATTGATGCATGATCACCTACTACTACTTAAATGGAACTCCTGCAAAACACTCTTCCTGCAGCAACACCCTCTCCATCGTTCATTTGTTGAACCATTGCTCAAACTTTTAAAATTAAAAAATAAAATCAAATTAAATTTTCAAAATTCTCTATATACAATATTTTTGTACATTCAAAAAATAAATAAAATTTGTTGACTGATTAGCAAATATAATTAAATTTAATAAAAAAAAAAAAAATTCAAAATCTTAAGTGTGTGAAGAATCTTTCCAGGATTTTGTACTTATTTATTTGTTTGAATAAATATGGATAATATTACTATATTCTAATATTTATAGTAGAATAATCAAGACTATTAATAAAATAAAAATTTTATAAATTCACTTCAGTTTAACTTTGTGTTTTTGTGGATTCAAATTCTCATATCTTTAAAGTCTGACAAATTTCTATAATTTGTAGTTGAATGAATAATGAGAACAAAGAACTAATATATGAAATAAAATGTTATCTTTCTTCCGATTTTTAATGTAAAATCACATTCAAACATTTTTAGATTATATAAAGTTAAACATAAACTGTTAGTGTAGCCTATAACATATATGGATTGTTATAGATTTTCAAGGTTATTTTTATTACAAACTTCGTCATACTATTAGTGATTATGTCATTCTTTTGTTGTTATTTTTTTGAAAATCCAAATCTAATTCGATTTGGAATATACTTTTTAATCAAAAATTATTGAATAACATCATCATCATCTATGAAAGAAAACGCCAACCAGACTAATCGAATACTCATAATATCGACAAGCAATTCTAACTTTTTTTTGAAAATATTGGTCAAATCTTTACTTCAAGCTTGAAACTTATTAGAAGTTACAGAGGATTTTACTAAGTTTCTTTAACTTTTCACTTGAGAGTGATTCATTATAAGTTGCCTACATTCTTGCCACCTTAGGGGTATTTGCAAAAAACAGAATCAGAAGAAAATGCAATTATATTTGAAATAATAAATAATTTATAAATAAAAAATATTACAAAACGTAAATTGGTTCGTTTTTTAGGTTGTTTTCCCAGTAATTGTGATTATTTATATTTTTTTTTCCTGAATCTGATTTTTTAAAATACTCCTAAGTTGGCAAGCCTGGTTGCCTATTTGTGATATCCACATATAATACTTGGAAATATACTTTCATAAGTTGATTATGATGATGATTTCATTGATTGCTCTAATCTTGACTTCAATTTTCAATATCAAATTCAAATGGTTTCATTTTACTATTAAAAAAAAAGCAGAAATTCTACTTTCTTTTGTATAAAATTTCAAGGAAATATTTATATTATTAATAAATGAAATACTAATACTTACGCTCATATCTCAGGACCTGATTACGTGCCTCTTTGGTAAGCATTTGAAAACTGGATCCAATAATTTTTCGCGGTGTAGACTTCATGGCGCAATTAATTGTAATTAATTAACTACGCACAAATTGCTTAATCAGAACAAAAGGCGCTCGCTCGCACACTACACTTAATTTGTATATTTCTATTCTATTCTATTTTATTTATTTTTTTAACCAACACCAAAACCAACAAAGCTAAAAATTACTTAATGAACACATAAAAATATATTAAATTATTACAAATTGTATTTCCATGATTTTGGTTGTTACATTTTAATTAATTAATTAATTAATATAATTTAGATTAAATTAAACAAACAATTAATAAAATTGCTAAGCAAAAACCTAAAACTTGAGAACGCATTTTGTTGTTTTTTTTTTTTTTTTTTTTTGATGGAAAAGAAAATTTCCTTTAAGATTTTATACAAATTTTTCCCGTTACGCGTGAGTTTGTTTTTCTTACTTAAGAAAGAAGAAAAATATTCACGTTAGACTCCAACGAAGGTTCGTTTTGAACTGACGAATAAACGATACAACGATAAAGATACCGCCGACTAGTAGTAGAATAACGAAAATAAACTGAATGACTGACTAACTGACTGACTGACTGACTGACTTTGACTATGCGAGAAGCGGCGCGCGTCTATGGAAAATTCAAATTTATATTTTTGAAACAATATTTGTTGGCGTCATTTAGGATGTGACAGGCAGACAGACAGAGAGACTTTCAGACAAATGGCGGGTAGGTTATTCTATTGTTGTAGTATTATAGTAGTAGGTAACATTGAATTGTGTTAAGTTATGTTGTTGTTGTTGTTGTTGTTGGTTTATACACTTCAATAATTGGAATATATGCTAGGCAGCCAGTGCTTTCTTGCCTTTAGAAGGGGGTTGTTCTAATACTTAACATATAATACTATATACGAGTACATTGTGTAGTCAGTCAGTTAGCAGGTTTAATATAAACAGACTAACTTATTTGGCTAAGCAACCCCTAATTAGCTACAACTATGAACTACAGCTGCAGACCATATGTCCAACAAGATGATGATGGAAAAAGCGAACAAAAACGCGTCACTAGTGTGCTGAGTGCTAGAAGTATTTATGGGCACCGGTGGCTAACTAATTTCTAATTCATTGATGGCAATGACCGCATGTCACATACATAGTACTAATATAATATAAATGCCTAATGCAGGTTTTCCTTGATGTTGTTTTTGGTTGTTCAAATATTATAGAATTGTACTTTGGGGAATCGATTTGTAGGTGTCTATGGCGCGATTGCGTGCAAGGACATTCGCTTTATTTCATTATATTATTTTCTGTCATTTCAGTTTTTTTGTTTATGCATTAATTAGCATTGAGGGGAAGATGCATTAGAATTGGAAATGAGCAAATAGTAATCTGTCAATTTTATAGTTACGTCACTGTTATCTTAGAATCTTATAAAGAATTTATAGCTCCATAAATGAACAATTTTTTTTAATTTTTTATAAAGTTGCCTCCCACTATGGACTCAAGGATTCTTATTGTCCAAGCAAGATACTCTTGAAGGGTGTTCTAGAGAGAGAATTTTGAGGAATTTGCTTGCACATTCAAATGTCCATGTGATTCAGGCATAAGTCCCATGGAGCATTTGGTAAAAACAAACAGCGACTTTTCAATTTAATAATTAATAAATTTTTTAAGAAAAATGAACGGTCTTTGATGAAATCCAAATAACAATACAAAATCAAGATCTTTATGTTTTGCCACATAAGAGTTTTCTCAACATAGAAGCGATTAAAGATTTCACAGACATACTCCTTTGTTTTAGTCTATAGCTCTGGTTTCTTATAGTCTAGGACAATGTTTTATACATTAAAACTTTTCCAGAAAAATATGAAGTCGAATAGCGAAAATTTCATTCAAATCAGATTAGTAGTTTTTAAGAAAATCACAAACACACATACGTACATACGCTGAGCTTCAAAAAAATGAACACCTCAGTTTCTCGAATTAAATGTTTTATTACTATGAAATGTTATACATAAAATAAAAAATAAGTACGCAGAATTTAAGATTTATTCAAGGAGATTTGAGATTAGTATAAAATAAATCGCTTTAATTGAAAAAGGGCTAAATTTTGTGTGTCAAAAAAATGTGAGCTATAAACCCAAAGTAACAAATATTAAGTTTAAAAAGTAAATTTTTATAAAATTTGGATTTATTACCTCATTAAGTTAATTAATTGAACGAGCTTTTTTGTCACATCATGAGAAATTTGGTTCCATTCTTCCTTTAAAGCCTTCTATAGGTCTTTCTTGCTTAAAATCGTCTTCTGTCTGATCTTCCTGTCAAGGTGGTCTCACAAATGCTCAATAGGATTGAGGTCTGGAGATTGGGGCGGATAATGAAGTGTCTTTAAAGCCCTGTACAGTAGCAATTCCTGTATGTTCGGATCGTAAACCTGTTGGAAGATCCAATTACCTAACCGGCCTAATTTCTTGACACTGGGGGCAACATTGTCCTTTAAAATGGTCAAGTAAACCTTCTTGTCCATTGTGGATTCGATAAAAGTGCGATTACCAATGAAACCCCAAACCATAACTGAGCAACCACCACATTTAACTGTGTTGGTTACACAATTTTCTTTAAAGGCTTCATTGGTTTTACGCCATATATTTGGTGTCCTCTTCGCCCTAAAAATTTTTAATTTGCTCTCATAAGGTCAAACATATATAGATTGCTATAGAATGCTATAGATTCTGAAGTCAGCGAAAAAAAAGGGAAATTTGTGAAATTTTAAGAGAAGAACAGTTTAAAATGATTTCTTTTCTTTAACCTTTCTTAAAAAAAAAATAAAAAAAACTATAAAACCTATTGCTGCGCTCAACTATAAAGTACTAGATACCCGGTCAGACGTTGTCCTAACTTTCCATCTCAAAAAATGTGTGGATAATGATTGATCGACCTGATGAGATGTTTGATTGATATTATAATATAGTACTTATATCTCTAAGCTTTATATGCATCTTTACTTGCACTTCTCACTTTTTTCATTTCCTTTTCATTTCTCCTAAACTTTCCTCATAAAATACTCCGTTCATTGGTGAAAACCGTATGAAAATCCGTTTGGTATTTTTTGAGTTTATCGTGTACAGACGTACAGACATACGAAGTGTGACTTTGTTTTATAATAGTACAATTTATTTTCAAAGCCCTGACTAACTTTTTTACTAATAAATTTTTTAAGAATTTAAAAACAAAAATCACCAATTTTACTTTGAAAAAGTTATCATTATCAAAATCCTTCTGATTAAATAATCTTCAAAATTATTAATGTAAAACAAAATTCTCAAAAAAAAAAAGTTACAAAAAAAATTTTAAAAATATTTTATATCGAAGAAGCGCCATGTCTGAACCAACTAAACTTGATTTGATCAAAGATGTTATCGAAAAGATAAAGAATATCATTAGGGAACAAGAAAATCTGCTAAAAAATCGTCCCAAAATTCCTAGAGAAGCCAATGACATTTTATTTCGCTGTGAGAGATTAATCCATAAGATGGAAAGAGAAGTGGTTATAAATCGATGCTCGGGGTATATCGCTGGAATGATACAAACAATTGTATTAAATGTTGTAATGCACCATGATGATAGTGATGATGCTTTAATAACGCTTCGGGATCTTATGAATAGTAAGTAGAAATACCCATTAGACGAAATTCATTGAATAATGACCAATTATTTCTTTCTAATGAAGCCTATTATGATATCAAGTGTATGTACCAACTGTTTACAAAGGAAAAAAATTTTAAAGACGATTCAAATCTAGAAGAACCCAGCAAAGAAATCGTACAAATGTTGGAATTTTTGACAGAAGTTTTTGAGGAACCTCCACAGATTATGATTAAGAAATGGTACCAAACCCCATCACACATGCTGAGGCGCCTTCACAAGAGATTGTTCAGTAAATCAAAAAATGGCAATGGCAAATCATCTTTTCGGTCTGAATTGGTCTAAAAAATCAGTTCTAATGAATTTTATTACAGGGTGAATCTTTTATTTTAATTTTTAAGCTGTTCGGTGTTGTTTTTTAAATATAAATTTCAAGTTTGAAAAAAAAAATGTTTAAATTAAAAAAATTAACAATCAAGCGCAATGTTCTTCACTCGAAAGGGAAAGCCCTGCTGCCTCTTACCAAATACCAACTTGCAGATGAGCTCTGAATACGTACAATGGGAAAATAGCGTAAAATGTCTCTGATTAACCATTAACTAATCTTCAATTCATAAGCAAGAAAATAGATAAAATAAATAAAACAATAAGAATAATCAGGAAGTCTAAGCTGTCAGTTAAAAACAAACTACCAATATTCTTTCCATTTATGATATACGTCTCGGTACTCCGGAATGACTGTGCAGTTAGTCATCATACCAAACTCAAAAGGGACCAAATAAAATTATTGAAAATGATTCTTAATCTACCATTTTGCTTTTCAACTTCTCTTCTCCATAAAATGGAAGATGTTTAGATTTAATAAATTCATTCATTGCTGCTACAGATTACTCTGATGCTTCTGTTGTTCTCCTTCTTTTCGACTGCTTCTTCTGCTGATACTTACTACAATGACCTCTTGCTCTGCCTTGACAACTACCGCTACTGCCACCAAGGACAGGTCGTCGCCCACTACACACCTACTAACTATTATTTATTTCTGTTATTTAATTTAAATATAATATAAAATTTTACACCTAAAATTAATAAAAGCGTACAAGTTACCAAGGCCTACGACTCTATGATGATTAGAATAGGTGGATTAAACTACAATAAAGAAGGAAATTATAAACTAAGTCAAAATTATACAAAGAAAATTTTTTCAAAAGGTCTGATGGTTTAATGCTTTTAAAAAATATAGCTCTGCCCAAGCTTGGACAGACATCTAGAATGTGGTTGACGGAAGCCGTGCAGGAACAGAGTTGCGGTGAATAGGTGTTGGTGCCTGAGTTGTAAATGTCCGATTTGTAGGCAAACAAACATAGACCGCCAGTATTTTAATAGTTTTGATGGAAAATGGATGCCAAAGCGAGTTAGAATGAAATTCGTGTATCCAAAGTCTTAGTGCATATAAATTTAGACAGATGTCTTTTCCGGTCCTTGTCAATCATGGGGTCGCCTTAGCAATTGCTACAAAAGGTGACGATCTACTACTTTTCACATATGTATGTATATAACAACAATACATAAAATATATACATAAAACATAAAAATAAATAATAATGTTTTTTTTCGAAATTTTTCATTATTTTCCTTTATTTTTTTGTTTTTTAGTTCGTGTTAGTTACATTTTCACAATTTATTCTTTCGTTCGTTAATTTTTGATTTTATTTTCTTTTCCTTTTTTAATGTAATGAAAACTATTTTTAGATTTTGTTTACTAATTTTTTTTTTTTTTTTGTTTTTTTGTTTTGTGCAACTAAAAATATATTGCATTTTTTTTTATTATTTTATATGTATGTATATTTATTAATTTAAACATTAAAATATATATAATTTGTAAAAAAAATTTAACAATGCGCAGTGTGTGTTACCCGTTAATTTAATATAATATAATTTAATTTTATTTTTTTTTTAATTTTATAAATAATTTAGTACATTTTCTTGTTGTTGTTGTTGTTCTTGTTGTATTTAATTAAATTTAATTTAATATAAATATAACTATAAATTTATTGATGCTAATTTAAAAGCGAAGATTGTTTGAAGCAATTGATTTTAATTTTCTTTCGTTTCGTTTTTTTCCGTTTGTTTGTTCAACTAAGAAATATATATATTTAATATATATATTAATTAATTAAATATTTCTTTTTTTTTTAATACTTAATTTTAATAATAAATCATCGTATGTGCATTTAATACTAAATTTATAGAGCGCATTTCACTTATTTATTTTAATAATTTTTATTTTGTATTTTATTTTTTTTTATTAATTTTTTATATTCTTTATTTATTAAATTTTTTGTTTACATATTTTATTTTATGCATTTAATTTCAGTTTTTTGAATATTTTTAATTAATTTATTTGCGTTGTTTTGATTTAGATTTTTATTAATAATTTTTTTTTTTTTTATATAATTTTATTTAATTTTTGTTTGTAATTTATCTTATAAAATTCAACATTTTTCTTTCTTTTTAATTTAAATAAATTTTTCTTTTTTTTTTCATTTGAATAATAAAAAATAAAATTGAAAAGAGATTTAAATATTAAACACAACGTTAGGCACTTAAAAATTAGTATTATTAATTAAGCAGAATGTGTTAAAGTTAATTACATAAATTATAAATCATCATCAACCAATTGAGTAGTAAAACTTAAAATACAAAAAAGAAACTATTTTTATTTTATATAAACAAAATTGTGTGTTAATATAATAACAATAATAAATAAAATTAAATAATTTAAATAAATTAATAATATTAATCATGTAATTTTCAAATAAAATATATGGACGTATTGCATAATTTGTGAATGAATGAATTAAAAAAAAACAATATATAATAAATTATTTTTAATATATTTTTCTTCTTTTTTAATCTAAAGAAAAACAGACAGTGAATATTGATAATAATAATAATAATTAACTCATATAATAAATAATTAGGTTAAATAAATAAATAATTCTTTTTTTTTTTTAGTATTAAAAAAGAAAATACTTTTAATTTTTGATAATCTTTCACCTTAGGAAGAGAGAGAGAGAGAGAGAGAGAGAGAAATGCCTTGAAATGCTCAAAAGTTAATACACAACAGAATGAGTTTCAGAGTTTCAGAGTTTGAGTTTGAGTTAGATTAGTTAATGACATCTTATTCGAGGTCTCAAGTGTATGACTGTTTAACAAATATGTAGATATAGAAATGGATATCATAGGAATGATGATATGCTATAATATAATCTAAAGAATATTCATTAGGAATGAGAGTGTGAGTGTGATTTCATAACTAAATAAACTAAAAAAAAAAAAAAAAAAAAAACTAAAACACTTGTGTTTTATGTGTTCATGATGTTCATAATATGATTTCATTTCATGCAAATGAATGATGGTGATATAATAATGATGAGGGTGGGTGATGGGGACGGTGATGGTGATGAGATAAGCCGCGCCTAATTCGAAAATACTAAATATTATTTAAAACGACGCAATGGTAACGTTGGACTCTCTGGTGGTGTACTACTGCTATTGTTATTAAGTTGAAGTGAAGTCTTCTTTGTGACGGCACTTTTAAAAGGTGCGCCCAATTTACGTGAACCACGTGGTGAAGATGATGAAGATGATGTGTTATGAGCTGCCTCCATGGCAACCGTTGAAGTAGCCGAAGCTGAAGTAACAATACCCAATGGTATATCTTTGTATGTCGAATCAATGGAAGCTTGTACCCAACCTAATTGAATGAAATACATATAAATATAAATTGGGAATTCAATTCATTCAAATGACTATACAAACCTTTGATTGAAGCACGATTATTATGATCTATGAGAGCGGCTGCTGTTGGTGCTCCTGTTTCACGTAGTGTGCCGAATGTAGCATGTGGCATAGGATTATAAATGCGACTGGCGAACTCTTCAAATGTTGTACTCTCTTTATAGCGTGAGGAGACACTGTCCAATGAACGATTGCGTTCTTCATAACTAAAGATGATACAAAAATTAATTATAATAATATGAATTTATAATATTTCTATTTCTTGTACTTACTATTGTTGATAGAGTGGCAAGGCAGCACGCTTTGTTCGACTTGCATTTACAGCTGTTGCTCGTATCAGAGTCGCCAGACAAGCACCACTAACCACACTTTCATTTGCCAATGGACCAAACCATGGTACTTCTGGCTTACGATTTACTGTCACACGAAACAGTCCATTCTTCAATGGATACACAACAATTAAGACATCACAAAATTCCGTTGGTAATATATCACGTCGGTAATCTCGACTATGTTCACTCCAAACAATATGAACTTCATCATTACCCAAATGACGAGTTTTCAGTAGAATCGCTTCTGATGAATCCGAAGGCATGCGGGTAGCCACATGATAGATGACCTCAAGAAATGGTGTTGCATAATATGGTGCTGTTGCACCACATCCTTGCCTTGGTAGACCACCAAGAAAACCATTATGTGTTTCCAAATCGATTTCCCAACCCAAAGCAGAGACAAACATTTCATACATGCTGCTGCCGCTTGTATTATGTAAAATACTATTCTTATCCTCTTGACCCGACGCCACATAGATCACTGCCATTTTGTGGGTTTCACGACATTTTTGCAAATCAACATTGCGCAATTCACGCAACAGTTTCTCCGTTCGCTGCAGGAGATGAGTACGCGAACGACGCTCCCAGCCTGCTAAGCCAAGATGTGAGAATAGCAAACGACAATATTGAAATGGTATTTCCGTGCGTCCCGGCATACTGTTCGTATTGGTAAAGGAGTCAAATGAATTATGTGAATTGTGATCTGCAGATTGCAAGGAACGTTGATCATGATGTAGTAGCGATGTAACCGAACTAGCATGTTGAATATTTGACATATTCGCCACAAATTCTTGCTCCATCAGACGTTGATTTAGTATAACAGAAATTGCTTGAGCCTCTTGATTGCTACTCAATGGACTGCTGCTAGGTGCATTCAATTGTGACACTTTCGAAGTGAGACACTCAGGACTTGTGTGGCCAATGTAGGCCAACAAATCATCCAATTGATCTAAATCGGGTGCTAAATCTTTTGCTTCTGGCAAAACGCCTGCAGGTCGATGACGCAATGTATGACGTGGTGGTTGCATATCTAAACCAACCATGGAAGAGACCAAAGAATCCATAGGTTGACTTGTTGTTTGACGTTGATTGATTGAACTACGCTGTGGGCCATCATAACGTTCAGCACTGTAAGAATGTTGTGCCTGGGATGAGTTCGCTTTGCGTGGCTCTGAGTATAGAATGGAAGCATCCCAACAAGCTTTACCATTTAGGTCACGCATTAGTACACGAACTTGCTTCTCTGCTGTCACAAGACCAGCAGTGACACCACCTCCAGGTAGTTTCAATGTTGGCAATTCAATAAAACTCGCCACTAGACCTGTGTTCAACATAAAAAGTTGCATGTTCTGAGCATTCACAACCGAAGGCAACTCAACAGAGTCACGTCGTGTGTCCACAGTGCCCACCTGACTGCCATTGGCATTGTTATGAATGTCATCCTGTTCCTCAACCATGGAACTGAGACGCGAAGCACCAATGCCCATGGGAAAATGACCCAAATGCGTGACCAAATGCATTGAAACTGCTTTGGCACATAATCTTATTGCCGTTATGCATGACTGTATGGTCTCCGAAGTCTGATAGTTAGCCTCGGGTAGTTTACCATCTGCTTGCAAATCATCACTAGAAATTTGCATATCGAAATCATCATCAGCTGTCAGCTTAACACGTTCGTGTTTTGGAGCACCGGAAGCGATTTGCAATAGAACGCGCAACACCATCAACACAAGTGTATCGCCTTTTTCGTTGATGGGCGCCAAAAGCAACGGAGCGGGAAATGCCATGCAATATTCGCCCAGGCAAAGCATCAGTGATGTTAATACTACTTTATCGGAATCCTTTGGATTGGTTACATTTTGTATTTCGAGAGCTTTACAGATGGCTGTAATGATAAGTTGAGGCATTCGTTCAATGCTCGCCAACTCATGGCCACGTTCGGCACAAAGTTTCAATGAATCGACTGCAATGATGGCAATTGTACGATGCTTAAATTGCAAAGCTTGTAGTAATACTTGCAATGCTTCACGTATCCTTGCATTGAATATTACATTACAATCCTTGGGTTGTACACCAGTGGGATGTGGAATAACTTGTTGGAAGCCTACAGACTGACGACCATGAGCATTGATACGTGTGGGATGTGATAGTTTCAATAGAATCCATTGACCCAATTGCGTTAGAGCAATGCATCTGGCTTTTGCTGAAGGTTCCCGGCGTGCACAACGTAAGATGATATTCAAGATGTGATCCTGCAGATCAGGACACTCCATTAGCTCGAACAATTGTGGTGATGGTTGCAATACTGGTTTCGGTAATAGAGTCATTGGGTAGCATAACAATGAACCAAGTAAAGCTGCTACTTCTGCTCTCGGAGTAGCGCGATTTGCCTCCAATGAAGTCAATAGGATTGCTGAAGCATGAACAATATCCAAGAGTAACAAAGTATGACCAGGCAGTAGCAAACTTAGAAAACGTGGACCCTCTAAATACTTAAGTACAGCATAGATCAAATCATGATCTTCACCAGTCAGCAACCTATGCAATGCATTATAAAACACAGGCAATTGTTGCATACCACTGACGGCTCCTTGCAATGCCAACGTACAAATCAATTGTATTGCATACAATTTACCCTTCTTAAAGGATTTGTCCAGTGTCAGTGCTCCATAGCACCATGGGGACACAATACCAATTGGTGGTACAAGTGCCGGTGGTGGTGGTGTACTTTGATTGTCTGTAGAAATCGCTTGATTCTTTTTGATTTTTATCAAATTATTTGTCATTTCCAGCAAATGCTTGAAAACCTGAGCATGCAACTCTGATTTGGGTATTCGATTGACATCACCCAGAGCGCCCACCATACGTTTCCACATGATTGCCGTGGAGTCTGGAAGCCAACCAGTTGCTGTGCCACCCAGTATAATAGAACGACGTTCTGAACCAGTAGAATAACTGCCAGAATTGCCATCCTCCAAACTATTGCTGTCCACAGCGAGTACATCGATTTGCATTTGTGCATCCTTAATGGACCCGCCTTCAATGCCACTGCTAGCCGTTGGTGAAGGGCTACGCGAACCAGCTACACTATCATTTTCATTTTCATTATAATCAACGCAATCGACATCATCGCCAGCACCAATTTGTGAGCCACGACGCCTTCGTGCTGTTTTACGCGTAGGAGCCAAGGAATCCAAAGACATGGCACGACGCAAATCCATCTGATTACATGAAGATGCTGAACCATTGCTTTTGCCATCGCCTCGTATTAAATCTGTACTCAAACTATATTCTGTTGTGGCCTGTTGGGCCAACAAAGCATTCAGTGAGTTCTCAACGCTTGTTGGTATCATGGGAGGCGGAGGTAATGCAGACTTTTGTGAATGTCTGTGACGCCGCCGCATACGTGAATTGCGAGCAGCCGAAGCCAAACTTCCTTCACTATAGCTACGACTTAACATGGGTGTCAATGGAATCGGACGATGATGGTGACCACTAGAATTCTGTGAAGGTATTGAATTACTTGTTTGATTCGATGCTTGCAATGAAGAAGTCCCACCACCTCCACCACTTTGTGAAATTTCATCCGAGCGACTACTATTCGATTCAGCAATACTTTCACGTTCCTTATCGGCTCTCTGAGCCGATGATCCACCACCGCCACTACCACCACCAGCTGAAGAACCCGATTGCTGCCAAACACTACCAATACGCCGCCTCTTGCCTTTATTCTCGGCCAAACGATCCAATGGCAAATCTTGTAGATTCAATGCATAAACATAACGTGAAAAGACTCGAGTCAAAGTTTGTATAGTTTTATCCCATTCGATAATCAATTCATCACGATATGTTAATGAAGTGAGCACCGTAAGGAATTTATCCCAAAGCAATACATTCACTGGCACATTGGTATGAGCCCGGATCCATGTCACAATAAGTGTCTGAAAGATTGCCTGTCCTAGAATGCCACCAAGGCTGGAACTCTTCGAACCACTTGGTGGATGCTGATGCAAAACAATCGACGTTACTTGCAGCAATACCAAAAGCAATTGCTCCCAAGTCCTTGGATCCATGCGGGTATTCATAACCATGGTACGATAAACATTTAACACTTTCTTGCATATCTCAGTCTGCTCTTGCAAAGGTGTTGAACGATAATCACGTGATTTGGTTGGAAAATATATATTCAAGTGTCCCGTGTTGACGAGAAAGACATTTGCTGCATTTGTGACAAATACCTGCAAGACATTTTGCATTCCTGCACGTATTACTAAGTTTTCCTTGGTCATGGCGCCCACATAGGATGGTGTACGCAGTCGCTGACTGCGTGGTGTGCCACCAGCATTGCTTGTTGTATTAGTATTTCCCGCCGTTGTTGCTATCAGACGATCATCATCGGGTTCAAGCAAAAATGGTGGTGGCGTATTGCCTGTCATCCAATCACGATAGACAGCAATCGCCGTACGTATAGCATCGATTTGAGCTTTCGATGTAAAGTTCAATAAGAACGCCTGCCTATAGACTTCATGTATAAAGTTGATATTCTCTCTTGTTGCATAGAGGACATCTCGAACAATGAGTCCTTGATGGTAGCCTTGCAATCGCACATGATCGACATCATCTATTTGTAATGCACAATCGAAACGATGATTAAGCAAACGTTCATGTGTGAAACGTGATACCCAATTGATGAGTACCACCACACATGAGGCCATAACTTCTTCTTTCTTATTTATCGAACGCATAACAGGTAATTCTAAACGTGGATGATACACAGTCATAGTCACATCGAAACTAGGACAAAATACTGGCAGAAAGACTTCCTTAAAACGTTGCAACAAAAATGCAAATGCACGATGATCCTTTTGTGCACGATTATCACGCCAACGCAAACAGGCAGTTGTATGCACCATACTATTCAAGAGTATTTCCAAACCATCACGTGGATCTGGTGGTGCTGATTTCTCATTTGATGATGGTGGCAGCAAGGCTACTAATTCTGAACTTTGTACAGGATGTGAGAATGTATTATCATGAAATACTGAGGCAACACCACCATCTACTTTCATATTGGGATGATTCAGAAAATCCGAAGCATTGAAATCAGTATCAGGACCAATACTGACACCTTTCTGTGGTACAATTAGCCCGGGTATAAGATCAGCATACATGTTGTGTACATAACTGGGGGCATTTTCGCCAAGAGTTTGATACCACAAAAGGAAATAACTGCAAACAAAAGAAAGAAGAATTCATTTATTATTTACTCAAACTTATTTCAAATATTTCGGACTCACCGCACTCCTTCCCTTCGAAGCTTTGGCGAATTGCCTAAATGCAGCAACTTCGCCATAATGCGACTGAGTGAATGACATTGCCAGCGCCTTGCTAACAATTCCGGGAGTAAACACAAAATCTTTTCGAGTAACCATAATGAACCATCTAATTCCTCACGATGAGCTTTGTGTACTATAAGGATGAAATACAGAAAAGGATGATAATAAATGACTTTATAATGGATTTAAAATTCAAAAGAAACAAGCAATAAATTTTAGTTTAAATTTTATATTTCACAATGATGATGATTGTTTTTGTTTTTTTTAAGTGCTTTTATATTTACTATGATGATAATCGATAGTTTTTTTGTTTCTGTTGTTGTTGTTGTTGTGCTGTGGAGGTTTAATCTTTTAAGCATTTTTACTATTAGAAACTGTGTGACAATTAAGTATCAGTTGATGGTACAAAAATTAATTTTTTTCTTAAATTTATTATTAATAGTTCAATGATTCATAACAATTGTTACATTGATACCATTGAACCATGATTCAAATGAGTGAATGTTTCCAAAAACACACTTTAATTTTAACTATAGAAAGGTGTAATAGTGAATAAGGTGGATCCTAGTCTTTGTTTCATGCCAAAATTGATGCACAATTAGCGTTTTGTGACTTGCAACATGCTACAGCCGACGAATTCTTGGCATCAATCGCTTCAGAACTTCTAAGTAGTATTAGTTCTTAGTAGAGCCCTGCGTGGGTCAACAGTAAACACATAATTATCTTTTCTCGCTCAAACGAATCATGTGCTACACACAATACTATCAATAGTCCCACTGTCTGCACTAGAACACTATGAATTCAACTCATGGGATATTGTGAATCAATCAACTAACTGAATTCGTTTTCAGACAATGTGATACCGAGTCACACGACACCATAGCAAGACTCACAATGACTCTCCAATGAACACAGATACATACACTATCCAATCACACTAAAATCACATCAGAACAGATTGGTACAGAGTCATATCGTAACACACGAGATACACGACAGCATAGATTCGAATCAACACACATGACTGGGAATGACTCGATTCAATAAACACTTAACTCGGATTTATACTGTGCAGAATGTGATTGTCGACTGTTAACTGTGTTGACTCGTGCAGGGCTCTAGTTTCCAGTGACAGTTTGTCTAGTTGGAATGAACTCTCTCTGTCATGATTTTTGAAGGAAGTTTTTCTGAATCACAATCAAACCATTGGTCTCCAAACTTTTCAGCCTTGGGGCTATACTGATTACTTCAGTGAGTTCCAAGGCAAACACCGTTTTAATCCAACTTATCACAACAGCAATATGCAACTAGCTGTCGTGGGCCGGAATGATGACACTGGCATGCCGGAGTTAGCCCGCGGGCGAATTCTTTCTCCGTTAATATTCATAGCCTCTTCCATTGTTAACCATTGCGTGCATTTGCCATAAAATCATTTCAGGGAATTGATCTGAAATTAGTCTCCCTGTCATGTCATTTAGCGATACTCTGCCATCCAAATAAACTTTTATGTCACAGGAAAACATTTTTTCTGATTAAACAATCAGCGCCGTACACTTGCTGCTGCATTTCTAAAGGAATTGTACCGAGGTTTCCGTCAAATTTATTAACTTTACTTTGTTCCATGATTTTATTTGTACATTGAAATTTGGTTTATAAATAAAACGTCATAAAATGAACAAATGACCATTGATCATGGTAGAATTTTTTTATGTCCAGGGTTGTTAAATCTTTGAACTTTTACTATTAATACTTAATTGTCACACCGTGTATCTATTTATGATACATGCCAAGATGCATTCAATGTAAGCTCTGTTAATGATAATCAAATGTCCTTCTTATGTTTGCTATGACTAATAATAAAAAAAAAAACAAGCTTATGGATGAACTTATTAAACTAAGCTGAAATCATATCATATCAAATCATAATAATAATGACAATAATAAAATAATCGTGCTATGAATATTAATTAATAATGGAAAACAAATCAAATTTATTTATATTTGGCAGAAAGAAAAAGTAACAAAAGCAAGGCAAATAATGAATACAAAAGGAAGAGTAAATAGTAGTTTTGTTGTTGTTGTTTTTTGTTGATTTTTTTTTTTTTTTTTCTTATGAAGCAAGTCCAATACTTGAGAAAATTAAGGAACCACAAAACTTACCAATATGAAACGGAAGTTCTGTCCGGTTTAATCAGATTATTCAGATTATTTTTATTTTAGAAAATTTGTATTGTATTAACACATAAACAAAAAAAAGTTGAAATAGAAAAATGAAACCGAAAAATATTTTACATAGTAGTAAGAAAATCGGTTTTAAATTGAATTGAAAAGAAAAAAAAAAGAAATATTTTTTAAATTAGTTAAAAAATTTTACTTATTGTAATTTTTTTTATCTATTATTGTATATCAAAAGAAATCTATGGATTATCATAAATTAGAAATATTAAAAATTATTTCTTAAATTTAAATATTTGGGATTAATTTACCTTTTTGTTTCAAGTTCGCTTCAGCTTGGATGAAAGTATCATAGAGTATAAAATAAACGTGACTATAATTGGTTTCAAAAAGAGATTTGGCATCTTCATGTTCGACATTATCTGTAAAGATTGATGATAAAAGAGAAAAAAAAAAGAAAAAGAAAAACCATTAGAGAAATTCTCAAAATAAAAATAAAGCAATTTTTTTAATTTTAAAAAAAATAATTAAGTTCTTTTAGTTAGATAAAATTAGATAGCCTAGGGATAATCATAATAACCTTTACAGTCTATAGAAATACATAATATTAAGAAATATGAATACATAATGAAATGACTTCACTTCAATGTTTCGGTATTTCTATGTAAATATAAGAAGAGTCTCGAATTCGAGTAACAAAGTTATGGAGTTCAAGCAATTCCATAAAATAATATTAAATAGAAATAAGTTTTGAACAACACTTTCCGCTAAGCACTTGAAGGATATTAGTTAATTAAAACAAAGTCATTTAATCTTCATTGACAAAGACTCTACTGACTAACACTTTCCTATTCATGTGAGACCGTACAAAGGAAAAAAAAATAAAAAAAAAACTATATACACACAGAACATAATAGTCCCTAAAGTCCTTATAGACATTAGATTACGAAATAATACAAATAATGATACATAATGGATATGGATATTCCTTCAAAGTTTGCCTTATTCTATGAAGACTTTAGAATTTAAGCATCAAGTAACTTTCTTTCAAGAGATTTCATTAATCATTTAACAAGTATTTTAGCTTCGTAGACAAAATCAATCAACAAATAGTATAAAACAACCTGAAATCATCCAAATAAATTGGATGAAAACTTTAAAAGTAAATACAAAATTCCAGAAGAAATTGATAAGGAGAATATGCTCATCGTGCACCAAACATTGATTCATGAATACATAAAACTATAAACCAGAGACAAGGAAACAACAACATCAATGGACTTCACCAGATATTTTCATTTTGAAGCAGGCGACGACTATGATGTCAATTGGTGAGGTAATGGTGAGGACCACCGTAATATAATTCATATCGATTACCCTTTTTTTTTTAACTAAATGTTGAATGATGATGCCTTTCAACAATATATTGTAGGCAAAAGTCTCCATTTCACGAATAAAACTGTGTTCTACTATCGAAACTGATCAAACCTAAACTTGGTCAAATTTCTCGAATCTACGAATTTCTCTAAAAACTATTAGTTCACCAACAAATTTTCCAGATTAATTCCCCTGCAATTATTTTCTATTTTCAATCAGAAACAAAAATCCAAAAAAAAAATCAATGAAATTTACTTTTAAATGCTTCTTGTGTGGGATTCATGTTCGCCCTTCACAACTATTTTCTATAACCAAACCTGAATTATTTTTTGGAAAACTTAATACCAAAGATGCTACAATACGTCGAATTGAAGTGATTAGTTCCCAAACTTCCCTAATCTACTAAGAAAAAACAGCATAGAAGTTTATTTTGAAGACTGTCTGAGCTATTTTTGAATAAACAGAAGAAATTGAGAGACTGAAGATTTAAATCAACCGAATTCAGTACCTCATCAATTTTGGTGTCCTGTTGTGCTTTCTAATATAATAAAACGTTACTGGACTGATGTTTTTCAGTTGCGTTTGCGCCAGGCAAAGTCCTACATAGGACAAAGAAACATTGAAGTCAATTTGTGAGTTCACTTGAGAAAGGAAAGCTGACAAGATCAAGATGCAAGCCATTCCGACTTTACTTATTTTTTTTTTTTTGACTTAACAAAATCGGAATCCCTTTCTTACTTGAGAATTATATACTTTCGACATTGATTACCGATACCTAACTTGATAAATTTCAAAAGTTGGATGTTATAGCAAGTTGCTCCCATAACAAACGCTCCTACCCTACTGATTCAATATTACAATATATGACTACTTTTTTTTGACAAACTTACAAATTAGATGTTGCTCTCATTAGACATTGATCTCATAGCATGCAGTCCTCTTCTACTTCTAATCTTATAAATCACGATTCTCTGATTGAATCTTGCTTGGGTAATCCCTTGCAAATATTTACAAACACCTTGACATATTGTATAAATCTTCTTATTGAATTAATAAGATATTTGTATTTGTGTCAAGGCTGAAATCTTTTTATCTCACCCTCATACATTTGTATAGTTTAATTTCTCTTTTATTAAAATCTCTCTGTCATAAAAAGATAATAAGCTCATATGATGAATAGGTTAGGTGAGCTAACAAAATTTGTATGATATATTTCTTTTAAGCGATTTTCTTTATTTTATGACAATTGATAATTGAGGGTGATATCTAAATAAAAAGATTATAGATAAATATTTATCCGAGTGTACAAAAAATTATATCAAAACAGGTGCAAAATCTTAATTATCAAATGAACTTTGTAGTAGATTATAATTAAGTATATCATAAAGATTATCATGTGAAACTGATTTCATTATATTTTTTATAATATGCTTGATAAAAATAGATTTCTAGATAAGAAAACACTCTTTACCTTAATCACTATAATAATCTTCATGATCTGATATCAATTTTTTTTTATTTTTTTATTTTTTATTTTTTTATATAAAAATAAATTTACAGATAAGAAAAAGTTCATTATATTAATGACTACCATCATCATCATCATCATTATCTGGAAGTGATTTTAATTTATAATTTGCTTGATAAAAATACATAATTTGACTGATAAGAAAACTTAATAACTATCATCATCATCAACATCATTTTCTGAAACTATTTTTTTAATTATTTATTTTCCAGATATAAATAGATTCACATGTGATAAGAATAAATTCTCAAGCTTTTCAACTTAATACATAATTAAATGTGTCATTGCATTATTACATTTTTGGATTATAAATAAACTTATTAATAATAAATATTATTTAGAATGAAGAAACTTTAATGACCAACACACAGTAATATGTACTAAAGAAATCGCTCCCTCATGGAAATATAAAATCATAAGAAATCAAATATGCGTCAATGGAAGAGGCGCAGCAACAGTAGTGACTGAATTGCTGACGGAATATTAGCGTGAGCAAGCAACCAAGCGAATGTTTAATGATGATAATCATCATTATAATTATGATGATGATGATTCATTAAAAAAAAAAAAAAAAAAGTGGTAACTTAAGTGAGGAACGACAGACAGATGTGACCGTGAGTAGTTTACCAAATCAAAGATTATTATGTTGTACAGAATAAAAGCCTCTAAGGGCAGAGATTCTTAAACTTATGTATATTTATAGTTCACAGATTCTTCTTAAACCACAGTTCTTTTGCAGACCCTTCTTTCCATAGTCCATGGCAAACCCATATTGATCTGTGAGCCCAATTTTCACTATAAAAATGTTTACTAAAGCTAAAAAAACTAAATTTCATTGATATTGTTTTTAAATGAATCTATCAAAGAAAATTATAGAATTTTAGGCAATCCGAATGACACCCCTCTGAATGGCGTAAAGAACTCATTAGATACCCGGATAGACGTTGTCCTGCCTTCTATGTAGACCGCCTTTTATCTTTTGCCGCTGTTGTCAGATATTTTATGCATTTGACTTACATCGGTTGGATGCTTTCGGAGATTAGCGTGAACGAAAACAGTGACTCATGATTTTATTATAAATAAAGAAGATGAGTAATGAATATTGAATCCCATTTCTCTTGTTTAATAATTTCATAAGTCAGAAATGACAAATCCTTGTTAATCTATTAGCCTCATTTTCTCAAAGAAAAGCGCAACAAAATGGATTCGCTTGATTATTTTTTAGAATTTCAATTTCACAATGATTTTTTAAAGAAATTTAAGTAATTTAGGTCTTCTGAAAGACCCATTCCCCTTTGAATGACGGGAAAATTGCACCTTAATTTTTTTAAATTCTTTCATCATTATTTGTTAAATTTATTAAAATTAAATATTTATTGGTAAAATGTTAGAAAGTTTGTTTCAAGGAATCACAGCCAATGATACCAAAAGCCCCCCCTGGCTTCAGCAGACCACCGTTTAAGAACAACTGTCACAGAGGAAGTACTTTAAAAAGCTTAGCAAAATTCTTCTATGTAGAAGACATAAGACAAAGTTCCCCATTTGCTAGCTTCTTTTTCTACGCATATAACAGAAAAAGTAGACAAGAAGAAGGTACAAAATGGGGAAAGAGCAACAAATGAGGAAGAATACGAAAAGTGTGTGAGTGAGTATAGTCTGAGTGGAATGAGTGACTTTGAGAATGAAAAAAAGAAACAGGTTTCATTGTAGTCGTCGTCAAAGGTGTTTGTTGTTGACGTTGGCGATAATATGAAGAACATGAAAAAAGGTTAGAAGCAAAAAAAAAAAAAAAAAAAAAAAGCCAAAGACCTTAAAATGATAAAAAATACAACAAGCAAAACACAATTGGAACATAAAGAAATGGTAACAATTATAACAACAACAACAACAACAAAAACAATCATAAGATACCAAAGAGTGTAATATGTGGTGTAAGTGTGTGGAAGGAAGTGTGTGTGTGTGTGTGTGTGTGTGTGTGTGTGTGTGTGTGTGTGTGTGTGTGTGTGTGTGTGTGTGTGTGTGTGTGTGTGTGTGTGTGTGTGTGTGTGTGTGTGTGTGTGTGTGTGTGTGGAGAGTTACAAAAACAGTTATTGTTTTTTTTAGTTGTTATTGTAATTATTTAAAAAATTCATTGTGAAATGATGGCTGGCAGTTAATGTGGAGTGGTTGACTACATACGTAAACAATTTGTCATATAAATGTTTGCAAAATGAACTCAGTGGGGAAAGTAAGGCACTATTGGCCAAATTGCCTTAGCGCCCTCAATTAGGCCTAATCATAATAAAAAGTAGGAATTACCATATTCCGGAATTTATAAAGAATTCCAAAACAAAGAGACAAACATTTAAAGATAAGAGAAATTAAAGTAACACTATTTTTTTATTGATTTCCACAGCAAAATATGTGACATCACACCAAAGGGGCGGGGGTCTCAGAATTGTGACCACCTGTGAAAGGGAGGAAGTGTAAGAAATCATGAAATTCATGTGACTTAATATGTGGATGACCCCTAATATTGTTGAAACTTTCTTCCAAAAATGCTGAATCTAAGTATTTTGTGAAACTCCATGACAGCCAGCAAAAGAGTTCCAGTATTATATAAATATTGGTAGCCCATTATCTCGCAAGTTCATCTCCCTCTTCGTTCCCAAGTTGTCCACTATGTCTTGATATCCTAATAAGATTAACGTTATTATTGCCCGTTATTCTGATTAAAGAAAATTTCATTGATATTATGACACAAATAATTTAATTTGGAAATTCTAAGAAACGAATTAGTGACCAATTTCCAACAATTTTTATTTAAAGATCCTCATCCCATCAATGACAGCAATGTAATATAATAATTATAATTTAATGTTATATAATCGCCCATATTTGCAATCGAATGATAAATGATTCCAATACCTATATAGTTGATGAATGTCCTATAACCTGAACTCCTGAACCTCAAAAACTTTTAAAGAATTTTAGCAATTGTTGGTGTAGAGAACGGCGACTTCTCTTCAACTAGTGAGAAGAACGAACGTGTCCCATTCTTTATAATAAATATTAGGCACATGTACAAAATGTTTATAAAAAATTATGATTATTGGTTAAAACAATTGCATATAAACATTAATTGATAAAAAAAGGTTAATTTTTGTATAAATAAACTGAACTCTAAAACTACAGCAAAATTCTTGATGCACTTTCACAAATCTTAGTATTTCTCCTCTTGATATGAAAATTTGTGGATCTATTTACAAAAAAAAAAAAAAGGTGAAACGAACTCTAAAAAGAGAAATATGAGTTTATTAAATTATGAATCTAAGAATTATGATGATTTGAAAAGTCTAATTTGATCAATGCAAAAAATGTTTTAAAATGTAAATAATGTCAATGGTGGACACACCCTCAAAAAAGACATGACATTTGGTATTTTCACAAATTGAAGACGTCATAATGTTGAAGATATTATATATGATAGATAGGAAGTCATTTTGTAAAAAACAAATATGTAATCAAGTGCATGTGCAAAGTTCATAAATATAAAATGTTTGAATAAAGTCAACGTTAATTATCAAACTTAGATAACAGATAATCCCAAAAAAATATGTCAATTTACATTGATACTATAGAGGTGTGCAGAATGAGACTCATTTCTTGTTATGAATAGGTTACAAATTTTTGAAATTCCACAAGCTTTTATTGTATTTGAAGAAGCTCAAATCGATAGCCTTTCCATGTGAGACTCTGCATATTTCTATAATGTAGTGGCAACTGAATCGTTGTCCAGATCGTGTTGAAGGTCACTTCCTTAGTAGTACCAATTACCATTAGTATTTTAAATGTGAAAACGTTTTTAAAAAGGGGACACATGTCAGAATCTGACATTCTTTCAGAAATGTAATAAAAATTGTCGCCTTTATTTTTAATATAAAAAAAAAAACTCAAAAACCGTAGCGCCAAGTAACATTGTGCAAAGAGAACAAATGAGCAAAAAAAAAAACAACTGATCAAAGAGAACAACTCAGAAAAACGAACAACTGAGCTTGACTGAGATTGACTGTGCAAAAGGAACACATGAGTCAAAAAGAAAGATATGGAAGGAACATGTTCACTTGCTCAGTTTAGTGAGCAACTCTTTTTCTGTTCACTCACTCATGAGCAACCCAACAATAGTCCATAACCTATGCACATACTGTGGTTCATAAATAAATAAATAAATAAATAAAGTTAGTGTCTCACCAGCCACATATAGTTGATCTTTTAGAAAGTCATCAACTAATTAACTTATAGACCTCAAAGATAAGAAGAAGTTTTACTGTTGGCAATTTTTTTCTATTTTCAAAAAAGTGGTAATACAAAATATAAATCCACAGACTAAAAATGAAAACGTTCAACCACTAGGACACGTTTTACCAAATTCTTGGGATATAAGTCATCTTCTGACTCGACAAATTTTCCAACCAAATAGGTATTTTATATATGAGAAACACATACGTAATCTTCTGATAATCTTCTAATACAGGCACCGAAAGCTTTACAAATATAATGCGAACTCATTCGTTTGTTTGCGGTATAGTTCGCTCGGGAGCCGGAACATCACCGCATAAACCCGAACGGATGAAATAAACGCAAAGAAAGCATTCTTTCGATGTAATGTGTACAGCAAACGAATAGTCGCTCTCGTGCGTTTATGTTCTTTCGCATAATGAGTACATAATTTAAGAAGGGCAACCCTAAACTGGCAGTTGATATCAAAGTGTATTGAAAATACAATAAATATTCATTTTCATTTTGTAAATATTTATGTGATAAACTGTATGTTTGTATATATGACGACCATGTGCTTGTGTGAATGTGAATGAAGTATGTGGAAAAAGAGCAACAATTGTTGGCCACAAATTTAACTTCTTCACATTGAAACTTGCACATAGTACAGTTCAAAAGCCCCCATCACCAGCACCACCATCTGCTCCCCACTTCCTCATTCACTCAATCACTCATTCATTCCCAACCACTTTACACTTTCTCATCATACACAATAACAATAACAACAACAACAACAACAACTACAACAACTACAACAACTACAACAATTACAACAACTACAACAACTACAACAACTACAACAACAACAATGATGACGATAATGATGATGATGATGATGGTGGAACTGCGCGTACAATATATTTTTTATCATTTCACATTTTCATTTGTATATTTTTATTCACACATTTTGTTAGCACATTTTGTTGTTGGTTACTGTTGCCTTTTATTGCTTTTTGTTGTTGTTGTTGTTGTTGTTATTGTTCTGACTGATTTTTTTTTTTTTTTTTGTTATTTTATTCTGTTGCCACACAAAATAATACAAAAAATACAAATAAATTGTATGTACAATTTGTACTTCACAACATTTGCATAAACCAATAGAAAAACCACCAAAGTATTTGATCATTTTCTATGAGGTTCGTTGGTTGTATGATTTTGTATTACTTTTTTTTTTATTTTTATTTTTTTTTTTTTTTATCGCTGCCCATATACAGTGAAATTTGCAAATTACAACAATAATGATGGTAATAATGATGATGGTAACAATGGTAATGGCGATGATGATATGATGATGATGATGGAGTTGAAAAGGGGAGAGGAGACAAACTGACTGTCATTTTTATTGTTTAACATTATTTTGTTTGATTTAGCTTTGACATTTTAATAGGTTTACAGGAAATTGTGAACCAACAACATCAACATCAACACCAACACCAACACATGATGATGTACACATGATAGACTCGCTCGAGGTCATCAACAAAGCAGAACCATTTGTTGGTTAATTCAAAATGACAGGTGTTCTTATATACAAATACAATTTAATATTTCTAGCAGTGACTATGGCTATGATTATGATAGAGGTTTAAAGGTCCTTTAATTCTGTGTATCATCAACCCTAACCCATTATATAAAAAACTATCTCGAGGTCATCAGCAAAACAGAATTCAAATTGGCAGATGTTCTATACTCCTTCCTGCTGAGATTGTTGACAAAGGCTAAGGCCTGGGTTTGGAGGCCTTGGAATCCTGTCTGTTGTCTGTTTGCCTGTGCCTGACATCATGATTTAAAGATGCCAACCCACACACTCTCTCTCTCTCCCTCTCTCTCTTCGATTCAATCAATTTACTTACATTGTGGGCTGCTAAAACCGACCATAATATGATAATAATAATAATAATAATTTTGTTTTTTTTTTTTTATATATATATATAAATGAAATAACATTAAAGAAGAAGTGGTTGTCATTGAAAGTCTTCGGTCTCCGGCCTCCGGCCAAACTGTCAATGACTAAAATGGAGCAGCAGCAGCAGCAACATGACTGATACCCACACCCACGGTTTTGTTGAATACTTTTTTGCTTTTAGCTTAAATCAACTGACAACTGCTGAACCAGTTTTCGCTTTTCTTTCCGCAATAAATTTTAATTTCAGATTAAATAATAATCAACTATGCATACACACACACACACACACACAGTGAGAGAGAAAGGAAAAAGACTCACCCAATATCATGCGTAAATGTCGGAGACGTGAGGCGGAATCCTTTTTGCAATCCTGTAATTTTGCTGTTGATTTTCTTATATCCGCATGTGTTCTTTTTGTAAACATTTTGATTGTTGTTGGTTGTACGTTGTTTGTTGTTGTTGTTGTAGTAGGAATATTATTGTAATTATTTTTTTTTTTAATATTATTATTATAATTAATTATTATTATACTTAAAATACACTTGCACTTTTGTAACTTAATTAATTAAATTTATTATTTATTTATTTAACACATTTTTGCATTTTATTTCATTTCACTTCGTTGTTTCTGTTTTGTTTTGATTAAATTTCACTTGACAGAAGAAAATATTTCTATGGTTTTTGTTGTTGTTGTTGTTGCTGCTGCTGCTTCTTTTGGGTTTCTTGCACTGTTTTCTCTTTTTCGTTGTTCTCGGCATTATTTTGTTTGCAATTTACAATAAATAATTTCAATTTACACAAATGGTTTTTTTTTTTATTTAATTTTTTCGATTTTCACAATAAATTATTTAAAACTATTTAATAAAAAAAAAACTATATATATATATGTATATATATATATATATATATTGTTAATGTAAATATTATAGAAAAAATTGTCTAAAATTTTTACGCTGCACAGCTTATTAATTACGTCTTCTTCTTCTTAATCATCATCAACTTCTGCTTCTTCTTCTTGATTGTTGTCATTCACGGGGAATAATGATTTTTGGTGTGTTGTGTTGGTATCGGTAAAGTCACCACAACTGCAATGGTGAACTGAACTATCAGTGTTGCATTGGACTGTTAGATTTTCAAATGTTCTTTGGTAAATTGAGGAAATTGATTTACTTAAGTTTATTTTTGTATTTGGAATTTTATAATGCTTACATTTATACATACAACTTTTGCTTCTTCACATCATAAATCATAAATTTGTAATTAGATTAAAGATAATCTTCCAAAAAAAAAAAAAACATCTAATGAAAAAATTGTGTATTGTAAAGTTTAAAAAACCCGGATAAATTTGATGATTTGGTACATATCAATCGTTGCAAAGAATTATCCACAGTAAGTGACTCCCCTGTAAGCCATTTCGTTTGTCCCTACTTTTTCTTATTCACACTCGTTCCCGTCTAAAGTCTATATGGTCTACCAAGCTACCATAGACACATCTTAGCCATTATCTCAAAGTAGTTGAGTTCTTGTAGTGCAACCTTGCTTTCAGAGTGAATGTAGTATAATGTGTCTATTGACAGTAGCACACTCTATTTCTTCTCTATTTCATGGAGTTCTGCCTGACTTATACTTAATCATTTCATTATGAAGAGATAAAGAAGAATTATAGTTGATGCTGGGTAAATGATACAAATTGTTTTCATTCTTCATTCTTTGTCTACTGTTTTGGATTTCTATATATAGACTAAGGCAATTATATAAGATACAGTTTTCCCATGGAATGTATTGATATCAACTAAGAGGTTGAAACATCTTAGTGAAATATATACGTAGCTTTCTTTTTATTTATATATAATTTGATTCCCCAATTTGTGAAGTACAAGTTTGATAGAAGAGATTATTTATAGATGCATAATTTTCACCTGTGCAGTAAATTGCATTTACATATAGCTTTCATATAAACTGATTATTACATTCGTTTTTTGAAGAAAATCTTCGAGAAGATAGAAGCTGTCATTTTTTATTGACTCTATTTGTTCATCTTCCATGTTGTCTTTTATTTAATATCGAATGTGATAGACAACAAGAAATTAATGGGAAATTAACAGATAAATATAGATTCAATAAGTCTTTTTGCATTTTTAAATTATATTAAGCATAAATACACAAAATGTATAAAAAATCATAATAATTTGAAATGTTATTCAAAGAAATGCGTGCAGCCATTCGCAGTGAAATGATGAAATCGCAGCGATTTTACCAGGGCTAACTTAATATAAACAATAATTCAAATGTTGGTTGAAAAACCATAATAAATGTATACAATAGTTTCTAATTAGAACATATCAAACTGAAAACTCTTAATTTAAATTATTATGTTTAATATTAATAAAAACAATTGAATAAATTAAATTCAAAACAAAACAAAGCAATGAATGTTTGCACATGAAATGACAGCTCTGCTGCTTTAAGTAAACAGCTGACTCAACAAAAATTTAGCAAAAATAAGAAATGCAATAAACAAAACAAATCCTTAAACCAAAAACCAAATCCTTTATAAAAACTTAAGTAGTTTTAAGTTAAAAGTAGAAAAAAGTATTATACTATAAGCAAAAAATGGCACGCATAACATGGCGGCATAGGAATTTAATGTAAGTAAACATAAATCTAAAATCATAAATTGTGCAAATCAAATTGTACGAGTATATGTTTGTTTTGTTTCTTATAGTTCTGGATTACATTTACGTTGGTCATATATAAAACATTGTTGGCACTCACTCACCTATAATGCACATATGAATTCCTCCTATGCGGCAGATGTTTGCATGACTCCTGTAATGTGGGTGGTGGATAATTATACACATTGCTTGGGACCGGTAATTCACAAAATAACAAAGAAATATTTTATTAATTATACTCATATTATTTTATTATCCATTATCTTATCAGTTCTTTGTTGTTGCTGTTGCTGTATTAACCACTGCCGTTGTTTCTATTGCCTATTGGATTGGTTTACCATTTTGGTGGTCAAAGAATCAAACAATGGGCATTTTATTGCTCATTATTGGCAATTGGTTGCTGCTCAATGTAGTATTTCATTATGTTATGGCTGTGATAACACCTGCTGGTCAACCACCAGAGGTTTGTTTAATAATATAATCTTTTAATTTAGTTATTTCTTAATCTCTCTTTAATCTTTTAATTCAGGGTGTTTCCTTGGTGGAGGCTGTTAGTGTTTGCAAAAAATGTATAGCACCAAAACCACCACGTACTCATCATTGTTCTGTTTGCAATAAATGTATACTTAAAATGGATCATCATTGCCGTAAGTATCAAGTCAACAACAATATTAAAACTGGGTCATATTTTTTGTTTAATTAACAAAAGACTTTCATGGGAAAAGTTTAAAAAGAGAAAGAGATACAGTTGAACTTCTGTAAATTGAATCATCATAATGCACAAAATAATGTTCATTTACATTAAGACTAATGTCAAAAATGCCTTTGCAATGGTTCCGTCACACCCCCGGTATGTGGTGTGGCCACTAAAAATTATTCCGCTTTTAAGATATTTTTCCACCCTAGAACTATTTTCTCATTGCTGCAGTATTCATATATATTCTGTTATACTTGCGTCCAGGTCCCTCTTCCTACATCTTTATATTTTTTCTATGGAGTGAGCTATTTGTGCCCAGTCGTGGTTACTCACCATCATCTTCTCTATTATAATTGCTGCGCCTCACGTTCTTCTCGCCCCATCTATCACATTCGAAGAAGTTGTAATTTGCATCATCTATTTCAGTGATTCCAAACATGCAATTTGCATTAGCTGCTTTCCCTATACTACAAAGATATTTTCAGAAATATCAGTGTCCCGATAGCAACTGTGTGATGTAAAAATCGACATCACCCCATGACTTCCTACCCACGGATGCACATCCGGTATAAGTTTTCGAGTTTTAGAAGCTCAAGTTATGAAATTACATATTTATATTATAAGTAGAAGTTCGTTTTATGGAAGTTTGACTGTATTATATTCTGATAAAGTGAAATCATGCCGCCGCACCCTTGTAAACGTTTCTTCTGAATTTTAAATCTCTTTGCAAATATTTGCTTGGCTTAATTTTGAAACTAAAAAACCAAAACATGAAAAATAAAACAATGCATCTGTCATCCACTCACTCACTTAGACACTCAGTCAGTCAGTCAATGAAGTGAATCGGTGAATCTTTAATATGTATAATAAATTTATTTTCATGTTTATTTTTTTTTTTTTTTTTTTTTTTTGTTAATTGCAGCTTGGCTTAACAATTGTGTCGGCTACAATAATCATCGTTACTTTTTCCTCTATATGCTATACACGACCATGGGTTGTTTGTTTCTCATAATCTTTGGCCTGGAAATTGCATACAAATATCTGTGGCTAGAGCATGGTGACAATTGGACCGAATTGGAACCATTGGAAGGGCAACCAGTTAAATTTAATATAAGTGGACACATTATACCAGTTGTAAGTCTTTCAACAACTTTTGATTAAATCTATGATTCATTTGAAATTTCTCTTTCTTTATCATATTAGACGCATACAAATGAATATGATGATATTTTACATTTGCCTGCTCAGCATGATTTACCAACACCTCAATATGAGGACCATACGAATACCCCAAGTCGGAGAAAAGCTTTGTATTTCATGGCTTTTATTAATGCTGCAACAGTGGTGGCTCTTGGTACTCTTTGCATGTGGCATGCTAAACTTATAACACGCGGTGAGACCAGTGTTGAGGCTCATATCAATGCTGCTGAAATTAAACGTTTGTCTGCACAATCCAAAATCTATATAAATCCTTATAATTTTGGTGCAAAAAAGAATTGGCGTCTCTTTTTGGGTTTAGTTCGTGGTCGTTCATTTTGGCGTACAGTTTTATTGCCTTCATGGCATAAACCGGAAGGCACTGGTCTTAGTTTCTATACAATTAATGATGCTCCCATGTTTACACATGATGAATGGCCATAACCTTTGTATGATATAGTTTCCTAGAGCAGTTAAAGGATACAAAATTTCAATGCAATTTATGTTTCTTAATGTTACAGATTTGCAAGAGAGAGGCAACATATTCCATTTTTTTATTATCTTTCTAAGTTAGTTTAAGCTTAAAGTTCATTACACATACAGTAAGTAAAAATGTAATTTAATTCGTTATAAATTAATTAAGTCTCAACACTTTTGTAATACAATATTTTTTTTTGTGTATACAAAATGCTTCACAATTTACCAAAGTCACTTCTATTATGATGCCATTTCCATACCATTTTGAGTGAGATTAGACAATGTGCATGTCATGTTAAGTTATGTTAGGTTAGTCTTAGTCTAATGTTTTAATTAGATAGATAAAAGTGCAAAATCCTTGATCTCAAACTTTTGAAAATTGATCAAGCAGCAAAGAAACAAGCAAACAACGGTAATTTAATAACATTTCAGGTCAAAGAGGGCAATAAATGTTTTAATATAATAATTATTATAAATTTTATTGTTTGTTTTAAGACAAATCTTACACACTCAATCACTCACTCAATCAGTCACAATATAATACAATACTATGTAATGTGACCTGACAAATTTGTAAGAAGACAAATCACTAAAATAAATATACAAATTTTGTGAAAACTTAAAGCGCGAAAAATTTTGGTCAAGAATATCCAATGAATAGCAGTAAAAACAATAAAAACAAATTGAAATAGTAAAATAATACAAAATAGAAACGCGTTTTTGGCTATGAATATATTTATGCCTAAAACTAAAAAACCAAATCAAATTCCGTTGACGCCAAAAAACACATTAAACAAACACAGCGAAATAGAAACTGTTAACTTTAAGATAAAAACAATGAGAGAAATATTGTTATTCGGTTTCACTGAATAGTGGATACTCTTTTATTTTATATGGAAGAATATAGAAAAAAACGAATTCAATATTCAAAAGTGAATGGTTGGTTGTTTTCATAGAAATAATTTAAATACTTTAATTTTAGTACTTAATTTTTATGGCAACAGTTATAAATTATTTTTAATTATTTAATGTATTAAAATTTATACTTCAATATAATAAATTCTTTATGAAAATAAAACATTATTATGGGTAAAATGAATTGAAATAGTGTGAATGGTTGCCATTTACACTGACATTAAAGTGAATGCATCGATCGACATTATTGGCATCTATGAATGGCAAAATGAATCAAACTTTAAAGTGAAGGCGATTTTTGCGATGTACAGCCTGAGTGACAGTAAATCATCTTTTTTAATAGACAGCAAACGAATGACATTTTTGAAATCATTTGAAGGATGACAAGAACTGAATATGTTTTTTTTTTATTAATTTTTTAAATAAAATTTTCTCTCTTAAATGGTTATGTTTCAATCATTTGAACAAGGCAACATATGTCTCCTCCACTAAAGTACAAATCGAACAGTTGGAAATTGGAAAAAGGTATTTCAAACTTACTAAACTGTCAAAAAAAAGTGCCATTCACACTGTCATTCAGCGTAGTTCCCATAAGTCTGATTTTTTTTTTTTTTTTTTTATTTATTTCACCGTGACGTGTTATTTTTGCAAATCAATTTAAGTTAATTTTTCAGAGTATAGTTTTACATTAACATCACAACTATGATATTAATATTAATAAATGAAGAGATATAGAAAGTATAGTATGACTAAAGTCTGAATACTTGCCATTCATTGTTATCATTCAATTGGCAAGTCCTCGTTTTCCAATATGAAATAATATGGCTTATTCATTCTGAAAAATGTGGTTATTTCTTCAAAGTCTACCGCCTAATATCTGGGGCTCACCCTATATATATGATTGATCTCAAAAGTTCCTCAACAGCCATAACAACTTTATATCAGTATGAATAAGAGAATATTTCGTCTTCTTAGACATATTTTGAAGATGTCTCTAGTAAGAGTAAGACAAGACAGTACTGAAACATACATACATACTCGTACATATATAGATATATGGCATTTATCTACGGGACTCTACTACGCTCTTAAACATTGGGGTATTGCAGATAATCCAATTAAAGCTCTGGTTACTCTGGTTAATTGAGGCTTAATGGTACTTTGTGAGCCATCACCATTCAATGAATAAAGTGGAACATCCAATCATGCACCGTTTACCGACATACTCTCTCCTTAAGACTTCTTTTCTCACTCATCCACTCAAGAGGAGATCTACTATTTAGATTCTCTAAATTGTGAGTAGTCCTCGTGGATGTTATTTTCGCAAAATAAAATTGGCTGGAGTCTCACGGCTGAAATGATTGGTCCTTGGCCAATTGTTATCAGGTGATTCCGGAAGATAGATCCAACCACTCGATAGGATTTCGTTTTCCTCCTCTTAGTGAACGATTCGCTCGACTCCATTTTGATTACGTAAAACTCACTTTAAATGCACTTTGCGGATTGTCTTTCATTAAATGACAAAAAATATTGACAATACAATGGGTAGGATACAAAACAGAATAATCAATCTGCAAAAAAAAAAAAGAATATGAAAAAAATTTCATCTTTCTATCTCCAAAGTTATAAGATATTTTTTCAAAGACTACGTTATTATGACTATATAAATATTTTATAAATTGCATTTCTTTTCTTTTCCTTTAATAAATCACAAACATCATGACAAAAACTAACAAACAAATATCAATTAAACACCCAAAATGTGTAGGGTATAGAAAATGAAGCAAGTGTTTTATATTCAACCAGGCATCGGAAAACTTAAAATTGTTTCTTGTTGTAGAGCACAACACCGGGCAAATGTTTGGTCAACACATTCAATGAAGTCGATAACACATCGCTCTCGCTTTTTGTTGTTGCCACTTCTACTGCCGTTGTTGCTGTTACTGTTGATGTTGTTGTTGTTGTTGTTGTTGGTGTTGTTGGTCGTTACTTGGATTTGTGAGCAATTTGATGCTTAAGCGCGCAACTGCACAGCTTCAGTTCAGTTAAGCGGCAACAGTTGAACGTGAAACATGAACATTTTCTCCTTCATGCAAAAATTAAAAAAATAAAATCCGCAAAAATTTTTAAAGTATAAAAAATCGTGAAAATTTGTCTAATAGTAGTAAAAACAAGAAGTCTAAATAACGACAAGTGAGTAGTGACAGACAAATCGATAGACAGACAAACAAACAAACAGACAGATAGACAGACGATAACAAGAAACAAATCAAATAAATCAAAACTTACAAAATTCAAACGTAATCCAATCCGTGAGACTAAACACAAAATATTGTAAAGAAAACGAAAGACTTAAGCGACAAACTTGAACTTGTGTGTGAGTGAGCGTTTCTTTCGTTGGTTAAATTGGTTAGTAGTTGATTATTTGTTTGGATTTCTATGTGTGTCAGTGTGTGTATCTGTGAGTGTGTGTGTGTGTGTGTGTGTGTGTGTGTGTGTGTGTTTGTCGCGCGCGGGCGAAATGTTTTGTGTAACTGTAAATTTGTCAAAACAAAAAAAAACCAAAAATTAATTACGATTTTTTTCCATTGTTTAATTTGTTATAATTAAAATAATAAAAAAAAAGTTTGTTAAGTTTTAATATCAAAGAAAAATAAATTCATTTGACATTGAGCTACTACAAAGAAAGAGACAAAGATTTAGTAGCCAAGGAGATTTTTCAATTTATTATTTATTTTTAAGTTTTAATATAGTTTTTCAAAATATTTTACTTTTTGTTATTTTAGTTAGTTGAACTAACAAATAAGAAAATACTACATAATTTGTTTGACAAAGACAATTGAATTATTTATTTTTCTTAAGTTTTTCATTAATTTTTGATTGATTATTTCACTATTTCATATATTTTTTTTTTTATTATATTAACTCTTGACACAGAACAAAATGATTTGGTAGCCAATGAGATTTTTTAATGTATTATTTTTTTATTAATTTTATTATACTATTTTAATACAATAAAAGGTGAGTTTAGGCTACACAGGGCGCTCGCCTCAGGAACGGTTTATTGCCAATTTCACCTCCTGAATTTAGTAAAAGAGCGAGGAAAGTGGTTGGAGAGTTGTTTAGGAGAGTTGACGATATTTTATCTTATTCCTTAAACAACCCAAAAAATCAATAAATAAAGCTAGATTACCCTAGTTGCCAAATTTACCAAATTATTGAAGAAATGTTTCCCGAGAACATGAATCCGTCTTCCAAGAAGAGTAGGGTAGCAACATATAAATACTGTCTGAGTTTTCCTCAAGTCCGCAGCTGCGACAGTGCCCCATTAAATCTCCCGTCTTCATTCAATTTTTATTCTTGTTAAAGTATAGGAGCTCATAGCAAGGTAAGGCCAGAGTACCCGGGCGACAATGCAACCAGGCTCTTTGCTCATTACATGCCTGCTAGCTCCATGCCTGAAAGAATATCCTGTACAGGGACTTAAATATAATGTTGGAAGATATATAATTTTTTGTTTCTGAATAAAAATTAAAATAAATTAATGAATAAAAATAATTTGATAATTTGTTTTTGTCAGATTTTTCCTTTACAATTTTCATGAATTTCTTATTAAATATTCTGTAGTATTTTTCTTCAATTTTTTTTTTAATTTTATTATTTTATTTATTTATTAATAATTTAATTTATTAATTGCTCTAGTTTTTATTTATTTTGCCAGGCATCATTTTTAAAATTTTTTGTTTTATTTACATATTTTTCTACAATACAATTTTTCTTTATAAATTGTTTTTTTTTTTTTTTTTTTTTTTTTTTATATTCTATAGTATATTCTAACCAAACTTATTTATTTTAATTTTTTTGTTTATACATACATATTTCTAATTTTTATTATTTATTTTTTGAAATATATATATTTTTTGATAAAAGTTTCTAACTTTTTTTTTAATTTTTATTTATTTCCTTATTTTCTTATTAACATTTCTACAATTTTTTTTTTTTATTTGTGTTTTCATTATTTGACATATTTACTGTTTTTTAATTTTTATTATTTTTTTATATATTATTTTTTCCCAATTTATTAAATAAATGAAAGTCTCATATTAATTTCCTTAATATTATTATAATTATTTATTTAATTAATTTTCTTATTTATTAAATATATTTATTGTATTTATATATATTATGTTATTGAATTATTTCTTTATTTATTTTATTTTTATAATATATTAAAATTATATTTAAAATTTCAATTTTTTTATATAAAATCTTCCATTGGGTGATTAGAAAAATAAATAAATATAACAAAAACTTAAAAAAAAAAAAATGCATTTAAACAAAATCTGCAGTCTTCGATTGCTTTAAAAATTAGCAAATCATTTCTCTTTGTCTTCTTCAAAAAAACAGTTTTAAAAAAATACTCTTCATTAGTTAAAAGAGCACCAAGACATGTTTATCTTGATATTTGCAAATGTTGTAATAACATTATATTCATATATATATTTTTTTTCCATCATTATTACAAAGAAACATCAAATGTTTTAACCAATGTATTCTTGTTGTTGTATGTGTGTGTCTTTTTGACATTTTATTTTTTATTTCTCACTTATTTAAACATTAAAAGGCGATGCGTTGCAGTTTGAAATCGATTAGTTCCGTTTAGTTTTGTTTTGTTAAAAAATATATTTTTTATTTATTACATAATGAAGTTATAAATGAAAAAGGGCAATATAAACAACAACAATTATAATAAATTTAAAGATGATTTACCGTTAAATGTTGATATAAAAATTATTGTGTGAGGTCCAAAATAAAAATATAAATGGAAGAAAAAATTCAAAAATGATAAAGTTAAAAATAAAAAGATAACAGTTGATTATTAAGTGGGAGTTGTGTGACTTGTTGATTATTAAGAGAATCCAATTAGATTTCATTGTGGAGATATTTTCTTTATTTACAATATTTATTTTGTTTATTTTACACTTGAAGAGATTTATGAATTTTAATTCATGGTTTACCATAGTTGATTTATGATTTCCGTTTGATCTCTCATTGATCTTTTCGGTAAAACTCGTTCTTACTATAGTTTATTGTATGTTCAAGTTACATATGTTTTTTGTCATGTATAGTTGATTATGGTTGTTGTTTTATTGTAGTCTATAAACGAGTTACATATTTTTGTTAATTTTTTTGGCCATGTGAGGGTCAATTATTAAATTATGTAAAAAAATTGTCATATTTGTTTGTTTGATGATTTCATCTCAATTTGAATGATATGATATCATTTGTCTAAAAGGTGACAACATACAAATAATATTTTATCCACATAGTTCTTTGTGTTCTTTTAAATGTTCGGAAGTTCACACAATTTGCTATGCTTATTATGGATTTCTACTTATCTATATACAATATATTTCCGATATTCCATATAATTTAATTGTTATGAATAATGTTGCGAGTTTTGTATGGGAAACAAGAAAGGAAAAATAAAAAAATTCTATAATCTCTGTTTCTAGTTTCCAAGCTAACTAATCTTTTAGCTTTTGAAATGTAAAACTAGAATTCGGATTATAAATCATCATCATTTTATAAAGAAACTTTTTTATCATTGATAAATAGTTAATGGTTCACCCAAGTATAAATGGCTAGAAGAAGTGTAGATGAACTAATCATGTTGATTCCTGGAATCTGAGTAAACTAATCCCACAGCTTTGTTATAAAAAACTAAATATTTTCTTGGAGTCTTCATTCTGTTGACCCTGTGATCCAATTACTTATCTTAAGAAATAATTATCAAATTATTAAATTAGAATTCCTTTATGTTTTATTCATTCACAATCGTATTAACTTCAATTTTCTTCAAAAGCTTTTCAGAATAATATGGAAAACATTTTTTGAAAATCAAACTTTCTCCTTGTTTTCATAAATTTTGTATTCGTTTCGATTCACTTGTACTTTATCTTGTAAGCGGAAACGATGATATCATGTCAAAGATTTCAATAAAGACCAATTGTAGTCATTTAATCTTAGTTTAAATTTCTTTTCTAACCTTAATCTAATCAGAAGTAAGTCATTCAATTATATTATATTTCGTGAAATTCTTTGATATATTTTTTTTATTTATTTATTTTTTAAATTGAAATCTGGAAATGATATCATTGAAATTCTTCTATGTATGTTTAGTATGTACTAAACATTACATAATGAAATCCCATAAAGAATAATAGGAAAAAATTATCATATTTTATTTAAAAACCAAAATTTTGTCTTCACTTTCATTGATCTTTAAATAAAGAAATTTTATTTTTTAAATGGTTTTATTTAAGTCAGAATATTCTGTCGTCGGAGGATCAAATCTTGCAAGCAGAATTAGGACCACTTTTTGCCATCCGATTGAGTTGAAATTTTTGCATACACTCAATACAATTTAGACCATTGAACAGACTAAACTAAAATCGCGTTGCGAGTCGATTATCTATTATCTACAGTCAGGCACTCATTTAATGCGCTCATTGGATGCATCTTCTCAATAGACAACTTAGGTATGCAAACACACATTTTGCACAATAATATGAGCCCCATGATTTTATTTTAGTTTGATCAAAACTGTACATTGATGAGGAGAGTGTTGTGATGATTGATACCTGGTACCTATTTAATTATTTTTTATCTTTGAATACATTGCCTGCCGCATTATTATGTTTTTTTTTTTTTTACAAAACTAAAACCATTTTACTTAAAAATGTTTTTTTTTTTAATAAATTTTTATTTTATTTTTAATATCAATAATTTTCAAAGAGCTTCATCCATCATCTTTAACTCTCTTACACTTCTTTAGTATTGTACAATATCTTTTCTCTTTTTCTCCCACTCTCACTCTCAATGATAATAAATATATTTTTTTATTTATTTTATTTCTTTCAATATTTACCTTTTAAGTTTTGCTAAAAGATCTTACATAATGCAACAACACAGAGAGAAAACGCAACGCAACTCAACTCAACTAAGATGCCACCAATATTTAAGGCAGAAAGCAAGTTAGTCACTGAGTCACTCACTCAGTCAGTCAGTCAGTCAGTCATTCATTTAGTTAGTTAGTATGTCAATCTGTCGATGAATGAGTCAATGAATCCATTTCATTCCAGACAACCAGATCCATTGAGGCCAAACAACCAGCTGGTGGTAGTGGGCTTTTCTTTCCTCACTCTCTCTCTCTCTCTTTGAATGTTTTCACAATTGTTATCAGAAGCCGGTTGAGTCTCTTTAGAGTTGTCTTGACTAGACTCTGAGTCTGTTAGTCAATGAATTTTCTTGCATTTTCTTAAATATTCTTCTGTTTTTTCGAAAGAGTTTAATTTTGCTCAAATATTTTTGTCATTGATTTTTATTTAATTTTTTTTGCAATTTTTTGTTTTTTCTTAAAAGTTTTTTTTTTTCATAAAAATATTTGCCAATGAATCTTCATAGATTATCTTGATTTATTATAGGTTTTTGTAAGGGTTTTCCTGAGTTTTTTCATATTTATAATGTTTGTCAGTTCAATGTTAGACAATTAAATGTTTGACAATTCAATTGATTTAAGTTATAGAAATCAATTTTTCTTAATGAATTTTCTTTTCATATTTTATTTATTATAGAGATGATAATAATATCAACAATAATAAAGAAGATTATAATCATAATAATGATGATATGTAATAATAATAATAATAATAATATTGACGATGCTTTAGTAAGTAGTAGTAGTAGTAGTTCGCTCAATATTCAAACAATTGTTCGTTGGCATACAAATGATTTATTTTAATTTTAACTTTGGTGAAGCATAAAGCAACAAAGTCAAGTGGCAGATATCAAGTGTATCTGAGTATCTATGTATATAACTATCTACCACCATTACCGTACCATTATATCTGTTATTGTTACTGAACCTCAAGCGCACGATGAAAACGACATGAAAACAACTTTCAATGAAAGTGCAAGTGTTTCCGTGGCATTGTTCGTTTGTTACATTCATTCAATCATTCATTCACTTGATGGTCCATTTGGTATTTAAGGGGGTAGATATATACAACATAGATATATTTCCAACGATGCAGACAAACTCTTAAGCTCTCTTAGAGCAATCACTCATTCATTTATTCATTCATGCATTCATCGAATGCTTCAGTGGGGAGCAAGGGTCTTGACTTAGTTGGTTAGTTCGTAGGTAGATGGCTTAGTTGGTTAGTTGATTGTTTGGAAGTTGGCTTATTTGGTTGGTGGGTTTTTGTTGTTATTTTGGCTGTTATCTTTGTTTTTGGTTGATCAAAAGTAGGAAGTGGGTTACTGGTTTTAACTCACTCAACTCAACTCTTTGTTAGCGAAAACTTGTAAATTTCTTTTGAAGTTGCAAAGTTTTTTTTTTAATTTGAAAGAGAAATTGGAAAATTTATGACATTTTTTTATCGTTAACAATTTTATTTATTTATAGATTTTTATGTAATTTATTATTTGTTTTTATAATTATAAAAAATTTGTTACAATTTTAAAAATTACAATATAAAACAAGTTTGTCTTTAGTTTTGTTCAAATAAATAAAATATATTCTCCCTTTACAAATCTTTGTTAATTATTATGATGACTTAATCATATTTGTTAATGATGATGATTAACCTTGTCTTCCTTAACCAACGAGAAATGTAAATAAAATACTATATCTAAATTCTGAGCTAAGTCAATTTATTAAGCTGAAAATTACAGTAAATATTTATTTAGTTAATTAAGCAAATAAAAAACTCAACTCAAGTAAATCATAAACCAACAACTTCTACAACTAAGTATTTCTACTTAATATGATGATGACCTTAAAAACAAGCGAAAATTTATATAAAATATATATAAGAAAAAAAAAAAATAAAGACAAATCAGGTTAAGAAACTCTAACTAAGGCGGCGTCTAGGCTAATCCAAGTTTGTTTTAAGGCAAACAATCAAATAAAATAAATTCAAAATTAAAATTAATGTCGTAACACAGAATTTTGGTAATTTGACTTAATAAGACATTTTACGACTCTTTAAAGAAAATATGCTTGTTCCGATTATTGTCATTGTTGTTCGTATTGTAGTTGTTCGTTGTTAGTATTATGGTTATTAAAGCAGTTGACATTCGCCTGGCCATGACCAAGAAGTCTGCATGATGCGTTATGGTTATGCTGCGTTGCGTTGCGTTGCGTTGCGTTGCTAACACCAATTTGTCTTACATACTCGTACACAGCCTTGCGCCCTGCCTTGCCTTACTTTATCTGTATACATCATACGAGTATATTTTTATCTGTCTGACTTCTTTTGATTGTTTAGCTTGACTTGACTTACTTGATTACTGGTCAAATTAAAACTAAGTCAAGCACCAACATAGTGAACTCTAGTAAACTTCGTCATGCTGCTGTTTTATTATATTGTATTATATATTTCTTTATACAATCTTTCGCTTAGTCGCGTGCTGAATTATGGTGTGATAAAGACAGAACGCTTTAATTGAATTAAAAAAGTGTTTACAATGCATTTAAAAATGCAGGGGCTTAATAGAAAGTGTTATTTCAAAGAAGGGGGTGGGGGGGTTCTATTCAAAACAAAATATCTAAGAAAATTCATTGATTAAAAATCATCAAGTTATCCCACATATTATGATTTCAATACAAACAAAAGATCTTCACAACTAAGACCCGTATTACACTTATGTGTAACACACCGCGACTGATCGTTGATTCTTCTTTGGTATCGGTTTCACACTAATAACGATCACAGCGACTTAGCGACCCGCGCTCTTCCCTTCTTAATAAACGAAAATTGAGAAAGAGAGAGAGAGAGAACTCTGCTGTTCAGACCGCTAGTGTAATAACCGACTAATAAAGCTTACATAAAGGGTAATGGGTAAAATTTAACAGCAATAGACTTTGTCATTCTAGTTTCACAAATGTTAAGAGAAGTTTCACTTTTATAAATAAACAATTGTAAATGCTTTCTTTAGACAAAAATATCATTGGAATTTTAGGTCAGGAAAGGTGTCGTGTTACAGAATGCAAGCGATGTACTTAGGACTCATTTCAAACCAAAATTATACATAAAACAAACTATGTATGTATTAGCAATGATCATAGAGAATCTTATTGTCCACTTATTTTATATGCCAGTTATTAATGGCAATTGATAAGAAAGATTTCTCTATAACAAATGGGGGTACTTGTGATTGATGAAAAACACTTCATTGATATAAAGAAGTATGACAATGAAAGTCATCATCATTGACGCTACGACTCTTTGTGAGCTTTGGCCTACTGCACATGGGACCTTTGAGACATATGATCATGTCCATTATTGACTCTCTCCAGCTAATATGCAATATCTTGTGCTGCTTTCATCAAAATTAATAGTAGTGGGTTGTCATCTAAACGACGCATACACTGATTTTCACCAGCGAAGAGTTACACCTCCATTAATCCATCAACAGAACCTCTTGATGCATCAACGTGTAAGTGAGGTTGGCTGTTGGCTAAGAGAGTCCTGATGTTCTCATCCATTTAGTATCCACAATGAAAGTAGAAAGGTTTTTACATTAGCATCTCTAAGTATTGATCGTCAATCAAAACAAACTTGTAAATCTATCTTCTTCAGACAGAGTTCTTTTCGAAACATCAAACTGAGGATTAGATGTCGAAAATTTAACTTAAATAAAGAGCAGCAAAGATTTTTGGTTATCTATAAGAAATTATAAAGAGACTTTTTTAAGAATTCTTACTAAAACCCTGTGATTCTTTGCCCTTATCTTATTAAAACTGATGAACTAATAATATCTCATAGCTCTTTACTTAGTTGAGTACTATGTTATTTTATCCCTAAAATAAATCAATTACATTTACCATCTAAGTACAAATATTCTTTTTGCGATCATGGGGACAGTAGAGAGCAGTTTTTCGTTATTGCGTGCGCGATAGGAATGAATCCCGTCGTGTTTGGTGTATCCACTAAACATTCTTCCTCTTTCCTTGGGCAATAGCATAAACGCTTCCTGCATTATTTCGGATGTCGTGCCATCACTTTTCCTTCAGTTCATGCATTTGTTTGCCTACATGGTAGGCTGTGGGTAATCGCCGCATATCGGGGAAGGAGTCTTACTGGGAGTCCCCCAGCCTCTTCAAGATATATCTTCTTCTTGGTCTAGCCGTCATGCCTTATTGAGCAACTTCAGCAGCTTCCATTTTCTTTGCCTGAAGAACCCTTTTGGCAAACACAGCAATCAATCGAGGTCCAGTTGGCCTCAGGCTCTGTCATCTTTTGAATGACGCTGGGCGATAGTTTTAAGCGAGTTTAAAGCCCCACATTCTGTATTAGATCGGCAGGTTATCTTTGCTTTTCTTCCAAAAAATTCCCATCATGGTCTCTTAGGCAATTAATCTCTTAGTATTACAATAAATCAAACAATTTTACCATTTTGTACTTAAATAATTTTATGTCTTCATGGCCTTTCCAGTAATTGAAACTTCTGTTAGTGCTTATTATTTTCAAAATGATATCTCGCATTCATAAACGTTTATGACTTGTCATAAGAAAGTTTTTCAAAATTATTAAATCTTTTAATTTTATTTTCATACTTAAGTTAAATGATCATCATTATTTTTTATATACAAAGAAGATCTCATATCCACTTTAATTATAATATTAACATCAAACACTACGCCACTGTCAATGAAAACCACACACACCCCCGCGACTCAAACATGACTTTGATGCAATTCATTTTGCGCCCCAGAGACCATTAGTTTATATTAATTTGATTTCATATCATTTGAATACATAATAATAATAAAAAATAAAATACAATAAAAATGAATAATTAAATGAATAATAATTAAAATGTGTCGATTTTTTTAAAAGATTTAAAGTTTTCCTATGACAACAAAATAAATTTAAATTTAAAAGAAAACAAAAAAGAAATAAAAGTGTTTTAAAAATAAACAAAACAAAACAAAACAATAAAATCAAAATCAAAATAAAACAAAGAAGCAACAAAACAATTAAAATGATACGCAAAAGACTTTTATCACTCGTTACACTGATATGTCTGACAATCATCTTACCGAACTTTTTGATTATGGAGAGCCACGCAATTGCCATAGCGCCCTCAACTTTTGGAACGGCAATCGCTCGTGCCGGTAAATTTTCAAATACACTTAAGGTAAGTTTCTCAATCTCAATCTCACTTCATTCATTTGCATTGCAATTTTGTTTTTTTTTTTTTTTTTCTAAACAAAGATTTCTACTTAAAATCAAGAAGTTAATGAAAACTAGTAGTAAATAGTCAAACTTGTCCAATTTCTGTTGAATGGGCGTCATTTTTCTGTTGTATTTCAGTTTCTTTCTTGTCTTATAATTTTTCTTGTTCATTTTTGCTTAGTTGTGACTTTGACATCTCGCTTAAATGGATTTTTATTATTTTTTTTTTTTTTTTTGTTATTATTTTTTATTATATTATAAGTGGCACAACAACAACATTATAAAGTTATGTTATGCACAAAAGCTTCAAGTAGTCGATGGATTTTTGACTTTTGACTGCTTTATGACTTTTGTTAATAATCATTGTTATTGTTTGTTGTTAGTGTTGTTATTGTTATTGTTGTTGCTGTTGTTGATATTGTTGTTGTTGTTGTTGTTGTTGTTATTGCTGTTACTGTCATTGTAAATGTTTTTATTTTATTACTATTGTTGTTGTCATGAATTTGCATTTGTCATGTCCACTTTAAGTAAAAAAAAAAAAAATATCTTTTTACATGTTTGTGTTAATGAATTTTATAGCTAATTTTTTGTAATGTATAGTATAGATCTTGTCTAGCTACATCTAGTAATATGCCATAGTATGGTAGAATGTGTTAAGATGTATTTATTTTATTATTTTTGGGAAACAATCACTGCGACATTGTGATAAAATAACAAATCTTATTATAATTCTACATATCTGAGAATTTGCAACATTGCAAATTCGAAAGACTTGACGAAAGGATCTTAAATGGAACTAAAATTACATACATAAATATATGAGATAGATATATGAATAGAGAGAGATAGATATGAGTAAGTATCATAATAGATTATGATAATATTTCTTACTTAATTAGAGTCATTAATTTTGCATGAATAATAAATATTATAGAACACCTAAAATATTTGAGTTTGAATTTTTTCTTGTTACACTTTATAAATTCTAAAAGAGATTTACTATTTGTTGTTTAGATCTATAAGTTACAAGATATATTAACTTACTTTTAACAGAAAATAAAACTCAAACTTTGCTTAATTTAAGAAATATCTGAAACGCTACTAAGAGGGGAGCAGGAATTGAATCTTTTGCTTAGACGCTGATTAACTAAACAGAAGATCGGAAACAAAACATATACTAATTGTAATGAAAACTTCTTCTTAACTTATAGTTCTCGCAATAAACTCAAGAATACTGACACCAACTTTGAAAGATATGAAAGGTGTCTAGATATTCATAGTAAACTAGTTTCAAGCATCTTGTGGAATAAGACTTAAAGGCCATTGAATTGACTCCTATATCAAGGCAACCATCTAATATAAGTAGAAGCAACAAAATTTGTAGACTTATATCTCTAAAGGAACTGTAATTATGGAATTTGCAACAGTAGACTCAATTCATCCAAACAATCGTAAAAGAGCAAATATTGTCTAACCAACCTCAAGAATAAAGACAAGATTAAGGAAATAGAGGCTTCATGAAGTGACAAGAATCTTCGCAATGATCTTTATTCCCGATTGAAACAATCAACAAACAATCAAGATTCCTGAAAAACATATTGAACAAAATTTGACTTGGAACATTATTTTAATATTTTATATCAAGTTATATGGAGAAAATGATTTTTGCTTAATGGGCATTTTCCAAAAGAGTAACTAAGTATTTGATATGAATTATGCTCCATATAAAATAGAGAAAAGAAATAAAATAAAGTTGAGTCCAACATCAATCAAAAGAACTTATCAACTATACTAAAAGTACTGTAGGCACCTGGGACAATTCTAAGTTTTGCAACTGGCAACAAAATCAGAGCGATACAATTTAATAAGATTTCGACTGTCACTTGCAATAAGATCGTCGACAAGATCGGACGCAAGTCAACTCGAATATGTTATGACGATCCATCCTGATGCTATAATATTATGATCATTAAAAGGTGACAATAAACTAATTGTCCTCCTCAAAACAAGTGCATAATTTGATTGTGTTTTAATGGAGGCAATTCTAATTTGTATTAATATTACAATTTTATCTTCAGTTCTTCTCTTTTTAATATAAACTAGAGATTCGTCCCTGCTTTGCACAGGAGTATTAGAAAACCTGATTTACGTTTCTTCCCCGGTTTCATCATTCTATATTTCGCAGAACTTGAAAATAAAATTGTTAATATTATCTTCACAAAAAGAATTATTAATTCGAAAATGTTTAACAAACACAACTTAATAGATTTTAAAAAATGTCTCTAAACCACCATATACCCAATGTACAAAGACTTAATAAGAATGTATTGTACAAATCCGTTATCCATAGAATATTCTCTTAATGACAATGCAAACCTTATCAAAATCCGTTCAGTGGTGTAGCAGTTATGCGTATCGGAAGAGGCAGGAATTTCAACTTTCATTTACACAATACTCTCGAGCTAAAGTTCATTCTCCCCCTTAAGTTAAGATTAGTTTTAAAAATTGTAATTATTAACTTTAATAAATAAATGAATACTTCTTCCCTTTACTCAAAATAAATTGAAAGTTTTTTAGAAAATATCACTCGAATAAATACAATAAAAGATTTCTGCTCTAGATTTCAATAATTTTATTAATTAATTTAGTACCCATAATCAAATTAAAAATAATGAATGAAAATACTAAGTTAATAGTAAGTATATCAAATTTATCAATATTTTCTTCATAATTTATATTATATTTAATATGGTAGTATATATTTTTTAATATTTTCCGAAGTGCGAAACCTCCAAATCATAAATTATATTCATTACTTCACACGATGAGTGAGTATACTCATACATTTGTTAGTATAGAAATCACTTTGAGACACGCACGACTCAATTCATTGTTTTTTCAATGTTTTATCTTTATTATTTTCAAATTTTTAATTTTAAAATATTTTTTTTTTTTTCTTTTTTGTTAATTGCAAATTCTAGTGTTTTATTTGATATTTCAGTGGCACAGTTTATTACTCAGACAAAAAATAATAGAAAAAAAAAAAATGAGTACAAAATTTTTAAGTGAAGTCATAAATTTTGTGTTGATTTTATCACCTTTTTGTTTTTGTAATTTGAAAAAATTCTTTTATATTTTTTTCCATGTTAACTTTAGATTCTTTTGTTTAGAATTTGAAGGCAAAAAAGCGTGAATGACATACTAATTTTATTATTTTTAGCAACTTTTTTTTATTTGTTGTACAAAAAAAAAAAACAAAATTTAATGAAATAAACTATTGCGAAATAATTTTATGTGTTAAGGAAGTTTTGTTTGTTTATTAAAAAAATGTAAATAAATAATTTTGCTTAATGAATGGAAACTTTTTAGTTTTCTGTTTTTTTTCTTAAGTTAATTGACTAAAATTGTTGTTATGTACTAAGTATTGTAGTATGCATGATTAGTTTTTGTCACAGTGTGGTAAAGGTTCTAATTGATTAGAAAGTTTTTTAGTAAATACATAATTGCAGTTCTGTGTTCAAATTTTCCAAATATTCCATTTAGTTTATTTACGGAAATCTTTTGTATTTGAAATATTGAAACTAAATTTAATTTAATAATCATTTATTATATTATAATTAATGGAATTTGCAAAAATTAAAATCAAGGCAGAACTTATTAAATTCAGTTTATCAAATTTAATGTTTAATCTATTTTTTTTTTTTTTTTTTTTTGGTCAATTTCCAATCATTCGGGAAAGTTCTGTTTGAATGCAATAAATAGTTGATTTTTTACCATAACCTTATGTGAAGACATTGTCAAATTTTGGTCCGAATAGCTTAACTTTTGGTTATGCTGGTTAATTGTTGTTTCAAACATGAGACTAAAAAAAGTTAAAGGAAGTTAAACACATCAACCGAAGATGTTTTGGTTTTTTATAGGAGGTTTAATTAGTACAGTATTTGAGGAACTTTGATGACGTTATATTTCATTTCGAAAAATCTCAAAATCTGGAAAACTATTGTACTTAGATTGAATAGAAGCAAAGGGTCATAGTAACATATGGTTAAATCATCTTATTTTACTTGCCATTTTTATTTTGGTTTTTAGAGTCACCGAAGTGTCTCTTTTTCTTTTCATTTACAATGAAACTCCTCTATAACGAAGTCGGTCGGGGCCGGACAATAACTTTGTTATAGAGAGGTAATTCGTTATAGAGGAGTTCGCTACAGAGAGGTTAAAATATATGAAAAAATTGAAAAAACGCTGTGTCTTCAAAATGTCTTCGTTATAGAGAAGTATTCGCTATTGGGGAGTTTGTTATATGTCAAGCAATATATCGACAGTTGCTAAATTTCATGAGGGATTCAATTATCTTGAGGTCTTATTAGGTCCAATGGGGTAATACATTTTGATTAGGGCACTGGTTGAAAATGGTTAAATCTGCGGCATTTCTGACTGTTGTCCATGGGTTGTTCTCAAGTCAATATTCGTAGCGGCTACTATAATCAGTGATGGTTTCTTTAATCATATCGTTTTTGTGGTCACGTTAAATGACATCGTTGCAAACATAGAAAGGGACACCTTGCTTGTTGCGTAGTAAGAGCTGCAATCTAAACCTGAATAACTTGAGCTTGTTTAGCGAGTGTTTCTTCCAGATGAGTGCTCAAGCCTTATTGGGAAGAAAGAAGTGTATTGATGGGACAAAGTGATAATACCTATTAAAATATTCGGAAAGGTATGCAAATTAAAGAAATGTGAATGTGATTTGATTTTAAGATTATATACATATATTTTTGTATATTTTTAATGTAATGTCATTTGTAAAATCACAGATAGTTCGATACATTCTGATATATTGATGGTGTTAAGCTTAGAAAAAATTGGAATAGAATCAAATTAACTACCAAGAGAAAATTGAAGATTCTATAATAATGTCTATTTTGAAAAATAAACAAATTGATGTGAATAGATTTAAGAGTATAAAAGTTAAAGTGAGAACTTTTTTAGAGGGCGCAAGGCCGTAAGAATTCAGTTGAAGAAAAGTGATAATAAAAAAACACTTTTTTTCTTTGTGTGGCTCGATGATGAGTAGAAAAAAAGAAAAACCTTTTTTTCAGTGGTGACCAAAAGACCATTAGAGGGCAGTGCCCGTCTAGCCCTTATGGCTGCTACGGGCCTAAGTGGGTCTTAGTAAAGTTGAATCCGCTGTTTAATATTTAGACTGGCCCTCTGAAAAGGATATAGCAAAATGCTATTAGCTCGAAATCTAGAAGAGATATGAAGTATCTGTCAACAAAAAATCAGGAATAATACCATTCCCTTAAAATCAGAAACACTAGTTAACTTAGAAGCAGAAGGACCTATTATAGTAAGAGTTCTCAACTTAAATAAAAACAAAGAATTGCTCTGTTGCAATGACAATGATATGTTTACTTATTTGAACAAGGACGCCGTTTATTCAATATGTTTGTCTTTTCTAATGAAGGAAGTATTTTTGCAGACCATGAAGCTTCAAATATACCTACAAATACTTTCTCAGATAATTTTTTAAAATCATCTATTAATTAACTAACAAAATATGTCATGCCACATTGTCGTGTTTAGAAGACTTAATAGTTGTTAGGACTCTAAGAATAATACCTGTGGGAGATATCTCTATCGGTAGAGTCTCCCATTCCCCCAAGCAACATGTCTGCCCTATCCTAACCCATTCCATTAAAATATGTATGCTTATTTTATAGATATCGTGTAATTACATTTTATTATCACTCAGATATCTCAAAAATTTAATATAAATCTTAATTAATGATAATAAAATATTTTTAACATTTCCGCTGCATTAAAAAAATAAAAATAAATAAAAAATTTGTATGACAAAGATCACAGAAGAAAGACAATAACAAAAAATTGATAATAAAAAAGGTTCATTCAAAACAACAAAATCAAATTGTTGCATGAAATTGTTAAACAGCTTAAAACAAACTAAAACACATGTTAACAACAATAAAAAATAATACAAAAATAAAAAAATATAAAAAAAATGCAGCAGATCAAACCACATAAATACCTTTCTCATTTCCCCATTTCCCCTCTCATTCATTGTGTGTTTCTATTGTTGCGTGTTTTATATAACGAAATTATGATTACATGAAAATGATATACCAAACAACAATGGAAAAAACAAATATTTTATTTAAAAAAAAAAAAAAAAAAAAAACTATGAAAATCCAAACTCTAACAAAATCGAATTTACAATAATTTGAAGTGTTCAAATTTACTGCAACATTGAAGCGTTGATGTTGCATAGAAGCAAAAATCGCGCGCTGCTTTCATTTGAAAATTGTTACAAACAAAAAAAAAGGAAAGACAAAAAAACTGTGCAAATTTTATATGAAACTGTGCAGTTGTTAATCAGTAATATAATAGTAACGAACAATATGTGGTTGATTTCCTTTATGTGTTTGGTTTTTATTCTTTGTGAAAACAATTGATTCGAAATCATTTTTAGTGCGACATTTTGTTATTTTCCAAATTCCAAAGAAAATAAAGTAAATATTTGCTGGAAATTTCCCTGGCTGTCACTAGTCGATTGCATAAAAGCCAACACAAATCCAACGGTGGTGTAACGAACCGCAACGACATCAGCACAAGTATAGTTTAGTTTAGTGTAGATAGAGGGTGGCAAAAGCTGAAGCTTGGTAATGGTGATAGCCTCCTGTCGACGTGCATTGGCATGCACTTTGGCCATTGTAGCCATTGCTTTGGTCATTGGACTGATTATTTTTGCCATTGTTGCACAGCAAGACAAAAAACCAAAGCAGAGTCAACCAAATAACGAGAGAAAGTTGCATGAAGATCATGAAAACCAGGCAAATGCAAGTCAAGCTTTATTATTAATTGGCACAACAACAACAACAAATACAACAAATACAACAACGACCATTAAGCCTAGTAATAATGTGTGGTACATGATTACAACTTCACCATCACAACCACCACCACCACCACCACCACAACCATTAACTTCAAAAGTATTACAACCTGATACAACAACGATTACCATTACGCCAACAACTTCCGGGTTGTTGTTCGATGCTCATAGATTATTTAATACTACAAATTTAACATCATCACCAGCAGCAGCAGCAGCAATCCCAACAACTGAGGTGCGTGTCATCTGCATTTGTCTGCACTTTAATTAGCCCTAATTTTTATTGCACTTATGATAATTTAGTCTAATATATTATTTTTCTTTGCTTACACCATGGTTCAATATGCTTCATTTAATTTCCTTTTCAAAGCTTCAGGGAAAGTGCCAGAAATACTCTACCTACTCTAGTTATGTAACCCATATTGGTTATTATAATACAACAGTACAAACATGCATGATATATCATTTTATGGTTAAGAGATTCCTTAAAAAGAAGAAACAAACACAAAAAACAAACTATTTCAAAATAATTGCTAAACAATCAAGAGAAAGTTTTGATTTCAAAGTTACTTATAATAATAAAATTAATAAAGGGTTGTTGGCATATTTGGTTTTTTTTTTTTTTTTGTTTATTTGTTGATCTATTTAATGTTGATACTACAATATTACACGAGCCATAATCATGCCATAATTTTGTATATTTAAATTAGTACAAACGTATAGTTTTTACTGCTTTTTCATAATATACTTAATTATATAAATAATTTATACAAATGGTCATACATTTGTTTATTTGTAATCACACCCACTGCCAAAGAAGAAATTATTATACACAGTTATGTCTCCATTATTCGGACATCGATTAATATTATTTATTTATTTATTTAACAACATTAAATCTAATATAAACAAGTATATTACTAAACTACTTAGCTGCTAGGGCCTTCGATCCGCGATTAATAAGATCTTTGGTCTAAATATTTATGTTGAGATACTTAAAGTATTTATGTATACCTTTTTGGATATATTTAAGGTTGATGGGGTTTTTAAGAGTTGGGATGGGACTAGAGGGAAGCCCTAATACTCCACAAGTGCTGACATGCATCCAGAAGATGGTCTACAGTAAGTTCGCCTCCGCAGAAAGGGCATGGAGGACGGTCTGTTACGTTGAAAAGGTGTTGATGGGTATCCTGCGTATGAGCAATATGCAGGCGGATAAAAGTTCCGCATGCCTACCTGAATATGTTTGAAGGCAAAATAATTTTTTCCCACGTTGGTAGAATACCAGTGGATAAACTGCCGCCATTCCGTCAATTTCTTGGTATGAAGGTGACAGGTAATAAGGTTATTTAAATCTTTGGCGCTGTATGATGGGATAGTGTATTGGTATTCATTTCCGCGTATACCTTGATGGCTAGGAGCATAAAAGATGGTGATTTTGTTGCGGTATTTTCTGGATTTCCTGAATAGTGATATCATTATGCTCACGATTTTGAAAGGAAGGAAGAAAGGCTGTCTGAGCAGATTACGAATTTCCCATTTTTGTTGATGGCAAATTGACAGACTTTTAATATCGCAAATGCCTCTGCAGTGAAGATCGAGTTATATAGTGGGAGGGACCCCCCAGCTATGATCGTTCATCCATTAATAGATTACATTTGTTAAACAGGTTCTAATATTATTCTTGATTTCTGTCCAATATCCGCAATGTTCATTCAATTTCACAATTTCATGCATGAGAGACTAGAAGCTAATGAATATCTTAATTATTAATATTGTAACCCTAATCTATGAGTGCCAGTAAGCATAGGGACAGTTTACAGTCTCAATTGGTTTGACTAGTTGCATTCTTCTGCAAGCTTTCAGAATTGGAGCTCTAATAATGACATACTTTATAGCTTGAACTCAAGTTATGGATCTTAGAATAACAACAATACACCACCATCATTAGTGATGTAGCAAATATTCGCATTGGCATTCGAAAAAATATACCCAATACTTGTCCGCTGGTGGAATCTTTGGTCCTGTGAATTCCATAAGTGTTCTAAATGATTCAGTTCAGGTGATAGTGATGACGTTTGAAGTTACCTAAGAACACTACAAAGTAACCAAAACTTAATTGTGAATATCGTATGTTTAAAGTTTTTGCCTTACTGGAACTAGTAGTAATTGCCTAGACGTCATTTCTCAGGGTTTTGCTTTAACTTTAGCTTTCAAAATATTATATTATTTACCTTGAAAAATTATGGTAATTTGCAGTATTCCATTACAATTTGGATCACATATTAAAAAGATTCCACTGTATTTAATAAATTTTAAAACAAATATACAACGCAAATAAACTAAAATCTAATATTTTATGGAATAAACGTGTAAACAAAACATTAAAAACCTTTTATGTTACAACTGGAACCTCAAAACTCGTTAACTTGTTTTATTTTAAGTGATGATAAACAAAAGAAGAGAAGACGCCTTTGCTTTGTTCTAAATAAAGTTCTCAAACAACTTTGATTTAAATGTAAACAAGAAAAATTTGAAATTTGTTAAAAAATTAACACATCACTTATTTGATTTGAAAAAAAAAAAAAATAACAAGTTTTCAAATCAACAATCACAAAACACATTCACATGGCTCGTTGTGATTGTTATTTTGTTTAAAGAAGAAGAAGATTAGGTTATTGCTTAATACCTACAAAATTTTTAACCAAAGTAAAAGCAACAAGGCTGTTAATTTCGATCACGATACAAAGTAAATTATTAAATTATATAAAAGACAAGAAAATGGTTTTCCGAACTATTCAATTGTGCTCCAAACGTGTGCCCCTTTTACAATTCCGATATGGTGCAAATCGAACTCAAGCTGTCACCGCAACCAGCAGTGGATCTGCATCAGGCCAGGCAAGTTCAAAAAGTGTTGGATCCACAAAGGTTAAATGTTTATTCTATTAACCAAAAGAACACTCTTTACCTAATGACTATAAATTGTCTCTCTCTCTCTCTTTTTTTTTTTTTTCTTTCTATCGTTTTTGCACTTTTATTGGTATGCGCTGACGCTCAGGGGTCTGGTGGTCCAGTTATAAGCGATACTGAGTTACCCTCTCGTTTTGCTCGCAAACCAATCAGTCCACTGGAAATGGAATTGATAAACAATGGCGGTGTACCAAATTAAATAGTGATTATTATGCTGACATCACACTAAATAGGATTTATTTATTATGCAAATTTACTACAAAAAGAACCAATAAATGTTTTCGTTTGTCTACTGACTGTGCTTGAATAGCATAAATTATTTGTACTGCTTCGATCAGCTGACTTTTGTTGTTGTTTTAACAGCATATAGAGGTAAAATTACGTTACATTTATAAGAAAATAATTGAAATATTAAAGAGAATATAGCACAGACTAATTAGAAACCCCAAGGAATGAAGCCACCTATATCTATAAATCGCATCCATAACTGACTATAGGTGTGAGTGAGAATGGAATGAAAAGGTAACCGTACTAAACGGTAAGCCACCACACTACCAAGAGACCTATACATTCTCTGTATCACTATAGGAAAAAAAAAAGAGTCCAGGATGACGTTAACTGCTATTGTAACGTGGTTCTAGTGCTTCCAGAAAGTCTCATTTCATTATTATCAATTGGTGGATAACTAATGCATTTTAAACTGCCTTCCAATGCAACTCTTATCGATGCCGTTATATAGTAATTATTGTCAAAAAGTGTCGCTTAATAAATGATTGTCACGTAGTATATGTCTGGGAGGAGCAACGCCCATGACAGTACTATAGTCGGGATATGCACTAATAAGTATGTGTAGCCATGGGAAACTGGCTGGCAAACCAATAATATTTTTGCATCCTTGTGGAGATGGTCTATATAGACCATTTGGAAGCAACCGATCATTGTACGAAGGTCATTGTTTTGACTAGGTTGCAGATTGTCCCCATTCAGTGATGCCCACTAGCGGCGTAATTCAGGATAAAATGTTCAATTGTTTTGTAGGTGGTAAATGAAGACTTCTTCTCCTTTCCTTAGGACGTTTTTGCAAAAGTAGGGCTTCCACTTTCTTCATTGTCCCGGGACCCCAAACACCTAAATCCGGATCTAGATACTACTGAAAAAATAGATAATTCTCGTTAGAAGGAATTGTCGTAATAGAATATGAATGTGATATCAATTTAGCTGCTACTTCTACCATGTCATCAAAGACTATTAAACAACTTCATCGATTTTATTTATGAAAACTGTAGAAAATAGTTTCGAACTAACTATCTCGGGATACCAGTCCAATCCATGAATATATTCAATAGTTTTAGATTTTGTTAACAACCAACAGCAATCAGCATAAATTATTTGTCATATTGTTTTCACATTTGTTTTTGTTGCTTCGCTTGTTCGAAATCAGCTGATTGCTGTAATGGTTCAGTGTTGCCGTTGTGAGAAAATTCTGTTTTATAGGCAACACTTATTAAGCAGTTGGGGTATCGCGAGCTCCAAACGAATTGTGGAGCCAATTCCACTTTTTTGTAATAAACCAGTTCTTGAACAGCTGCTGGAGGATAGACAAGTATAGTCAATCAGAAGTGACACGTCTGATTCTAAGTTAATGCATTTTGTACTCGTGTGAAAATATAATACATAATTCAATAAAAATGTTAACAAGTTTATATTGTCAAATACCATTCGCTTAATTCTTGAAATTCTTCAATCAATCGAAACCACAAAAAACCAAGTGCAATTAAAGTGTTAATATAAATAATAATAATAATATTTATTAAGTAATTTCCTGCTAAAGATTTCTATATACATATATACAAAGAAATAAAGTGTCGTCTAAGAATTTTATAAGTGAAGTGTGAAAAGTGAAGTCTTTGTTTCAAATTGGTCAATTTATAGACCTTTGGATGGGTGTGCAAGTTATGAAAAATTGTAGCAAGGATTGCCTGGGACTGCGTAAACGAGTCAGCGGACTGCATCAAACGTGGAAGTGGCTTCACCAGACACCAGCGCTCCACGCCTATCTTATTGTCGCTTCAGCCGATACAGCAGCAGAATCCGTTAAAATGTCAAAAAAGATTGTACGCGCGATCTAAAGTCCAATTTTAGAACATTTTTTACTAGACACACACAAAAAAAAAGACACTCACTCAACCCCTCCTCAATACTATAGACAATATATGTATTTATGTATGTATGTATGTGTATATATATAAACACATATAAGTAAGTACATATAAACTCTGTTGAAAAATAATAAAAGAAAAACAAACAAAAAATAGAAAAACAAAAAAAAACATAAAATCAACTAAAAGAAGTGCACAAACACAAGAACCCAGACAAGATAAAGAAAAATATATACATAATATATATATATATAACAGACATACTTATATACACAAACATATAAGTAGACAACGAACGATTTTCCCCCTACGACTCTTCTATCGCTTCATATACCAACATATATAGTATAGTCACTATGAACACATTATTGCGCCGCAATTCCAGCCAGCTGCGTATGCTGGCACAGCGTTTAGCGCCTACAGCCACTCGGTGTCTATCTGCTATCAATGGCAGCAGCGACGACGGCTCATCGTCGTCGTCGTCGTCAAATAATAATGACGACAACAACAACAAAGTTAATAACTTAAAAAACAAGGGCATCAGCAATAATACCAACATAGCAACAACCACATCATCAACAGCAGCAGCAGCAACAGCAGCACCATCAACTGACAATGTAAATGCAAGCGCAAGTAAGCCGGCGACTTCTTCAACCCGGAAGCAAGGCCCTACTATTAGTAAAATCAATGATAGTGATATCAAGAAATCAGTTTTCATTTCACAATCTAATGATATTTTTACTAATCTTGCCTTAGAAGATTGGCTCTATAAGAATTTCGATTTTAGTAGTCATCATGTTTTGATGCTATGGACAAATAATCATTGTGTGGTCATTGGACGTCATCAGAATCCCTTTACCGAAGCAAATGTTTCGAAACTTGTTGAAAAGGGCATAACCCTAGCACGTCGTAATAGTGGCGGTGGTGCTGTCTATCATGATCTTGGCAATCTTAATTGTACTTTCTTTACCCCGCGCGAACGTTATAATCGTAAATATAATCTAAATATTGTGACGCGAGCGTTGTTTCGTGAATGGGCCATAAAGGCAGAGATAAATGAACGAGATGATATTGTTTGTATGGATCGTAAGATTTCGGGTACAGCTGCAAAACTGGGACGTCCAAATGCCTATCATCATTGCACTGTCTTGGCTTGTGCTAATAAATTACATTTGGGTGAAGCTTTGGTAAAGGATGAGGCTAATTACATAAGTCGTGCAACAGCTTCGGTGCGGGCACCTATAAGAAACTTATGTGACGTGAATCGTAATGTCAATGTACCGCAATTATTATCCGCTGTTGGCTATGAATACTTGCGTACAGCAGCTACAGAACTCGAAGATGGTGGCAGTGCGAAGGCCATGCAACAACGTGGTTTTCAATTGATAAATCCCACAGAGAAATGGTTCCCTGGTATTGATGAATTACGTAACAATTATAGTTCATGGGATTGGACTATTGGAAAAACCCCCAAATTTACTGTGGAAAAAGAACTTGGCTTAAAAGGCGGTGACGCACAACTAAAGATCACCTTGAGTGTTGTAGTCGAGGAGGTATGTCATTATACGTCAATTTTATTTTAATTTGATTGAATAATTAATTTCCATTTATTTTTATTTGTTTGTTTGTTTTCTTTCATTCTTTCTTCTCGCATCTATTTACATTTTGACCTATCTACGTCATTCCCAGGGTCTTATGACTGACATTGCCATAATACTGCCAAACAACAACGATCAACGCGTTCCCGTCGTTTCTGCCTTACATATGAAACCCTATAACGAACAGAATCTGAATGATATCGTTGGCGCCCTAAAAATGGCCTCCACCGAGAATGTCCAACAGGCAATGAATGGATTTCATTGAGTTTTATGTGTGTGTCTAGTTTCGGCTACCGCGTCGTTAATCTTAAATATTTTCTTATCTCTTTTTTGTTATAATTATAAAATTATTTTTGTTATATCACAAAAAAAAAAAACAAACTAAACAAAACGAAACGAAAACAAAACACAAAACTTTAATAACCTTTATTATTTTATATACTATACATACATAGTTTAGTAAGTAAATAGTTGGCAATTTTGCTATAAATCTCTTTTTTTAATACAATGTAATACTATTGTTTATATTTTTTATATATATATATGATATACTTATACTGTACACAAATAAACAATTTATCTTTGCAAGAAGTACGTTAATAAAAATATATAATCATAATCCGTTAATTGTATTTTTATTTTGTATTTAAGTATTTCTTATTTTGTTTTGACATAATTAGGTTTATCCCCTTAACTTGACAAAACATGAGAAAAATCTTTTCTGAAGGTCAATTTAATGTTAATGCAGTTAAGCTTAAATCGATTCATGATTGATGGTTTACATTTTTAGCCTTCAAAAATCTGTTTTTTTGTTTATTGAATTTAATTTTTAACTTAAGATTTTATACTTTGGAACTATTAAGATCCCACATGATTTTCTCTATAATTCAATACAAAAGGAGTGTTCACCCAGATGTCCATTATGATGCCTGATTTGGATTGCTTTTATATTCAATGTTCGCTTTCGATCTATTATAATACCGGGATCACTCTCAGGATCGTTACAACTACAACTAAGTCCCTTTACCACAACAAATAAGCAATTCTTTAGCTTTATCCCGTGGTATATTATTCAACAATAATTTAATAAGAGATTTTGAAATGAAAATTTATAAAAATTCTAAATATTATTTGGACTCAATAGAGCAAAGTAACACACAAAGGATCAAGCTCTTTCAAAGATACTACCATCATATTTCAGATTATCAAACTATGTATTTCTCCAGAGATTTAACGCCTGGACCAAGAGTTGGGATATTGCCATAAATGCCTCAAAATCAGCAAATTGCACATATACAATAAGGCGCGATGCTTGTCCCGTAATAAAGCTTAACTCTATCATCATTCCACAGGTTAACCAAATATTTTATTTACATATATAAAAAGAGGCATTGAATTAAAAATGTATAATGATACTGAAAATAGTCTTACAGTTTACCTTTCTGTTTTGGGTTTCCCGATTCAAGAAAGCAAATAAACTAAATATATGTATAATGTGAACTCATAATACATGCTAAGGTTCAATGCCCGCAAAGTATTTCACGTTGGCAAACTACTACGAGTATATGCATAGTTTTAAGAAACTTCTGGACTTTTGTGTGTTTCATGTTCAAACTAGATTTATTAAAAGGATCAAGATTCTCAAAGAGTTTACACTACATTTCAGATTGAAAAACTATGAGTATAAGGGTCTCATTTAAAGAAAATATTAAGTTACAAGATACTTCTATACCCTGACTCTGACTAGATTTTTCACTAACTAAGTAATAGTTCGAACCGATAATTACAGAGTATGGGAATATATAGTATTTTGAGAATTTACGGTCTAAACGCCTGGTAATGTAGAATGTGATAATTCTGATAAAATTATCGAACATAACAAATTATCCAAAACTTTTTCTAATAAGATAATTGGAGTTCATGATTAACGTAGGTATCAGAAAGATTCTTTACCAACTTTATTTTGAATTTTATAAATTTTAGAAGAATAAGCTTTAAATTATATCCTTCGAAACGGAGACTTAATTATTAATATATTAATACTATGACTGTATTACGATCTCCAGATTTTAGTCTAATGCTAATGCTTCATCATACTTATGAACCTAACAATTTAAATGAAGTATGTATTCTTTATTAGGATTATTGTTCCATATCTTTAAAGAATTCATTGAACATGTACTGATTGATCAAGTTCACCGTACCGACAGTCCTCAGTTTCCAGAGGTTACTAACTAATATGTTATGATATTACAATATTTTGAATACTCTTTCTAAAGATAAAATGGGATCCTGACGAAGCTCCTATTATCTTAAATGGACCTATATTCCATGGAGTTCTGTTTAAGTTACCCTGAAGTCTCTATGAAGGCTACTTTCAACTATAATGTTATATAAGGCTCCTATGCCTAATACAGTCCCTTATTTTACAGACTTCTCTTTGAACCATCCTAAGTTAATAAATGCAATAATTTTTCTCAATCTAATGTCCACAATTCTTGTAATGTATTCGAGATATTCGATTCGGAGTGTGGATATCGTTCTCCTGCCATGGAACCATACATTCTAGTTACTTAAGATACAAAGCTATATATAATATATCTAAATATGTGTAAATATAATTTTTTTGTAAATTGCGAAATTGTCTGCCTAAAAGCATTGGTATTAATAGATTTGTTGAGGAGACCTTGAGCTTTTAAATTAAATATATGTAATTATAATTCTACAAAATCACACTAGAATCTACATAGATTCTAAATGGATTCAAAGGTTCGTTACTTCTTGATTTTATAGTATATTTTTCATTATTTCCATTATTCAATTTGATTTGATAATTAAAAAAAAAAAAATTTTTAATTTATTTTAGGAATCAACAGCATGGAAGACATTGACATCACATCCAAATTCCTTAGTGCAACTTTTGCCATCACGTGCAATGCGAGTTGTACAAGAAGTTGTTCGCTCATTGAGGGTAAGTTGCATAGGTGGATGATAAATATCATATAAGACCAAGACTCCAAGTGCCAAAAAAACAAGAATTGTTGCACCTGTTACTGCTGAATCTATTCTTTTTGACATTTTTGTTGAAACTAAACGACCTTCAGTTTTGGGCCTCTCTCAATGTAATACAAATTATTATTCAACTTGAATCCAAAAGCCACAAGATAATCAAATTCCATACTATTCTTGTCTTATAGTGAATGGATATAAATTTCTGTGAGGCTTAATAGCTTGAAATGCCATAAAAGCTTTTTGAATGGAAAATTAACTTAAGTCAGTCTGTTAGTCAAAGTGGCACGTCCCCAATAATTGGTCATGTACACCACCTTTGTACAAATATTTTATTATATTGTAGATGATGAATAGATCAAGCATAAATCAAATTGCAGCTGCTTCGCTTTATACAATCTAACCACATATAAACATTGGCAATGGCAATCCAATCTATGATGACTATTTATGTTCATGTGTTTGTGAGGTCAAGATTATTCTAACTATTTAATAGAAAAGACAACTTCCAATAGCCTCCTCCTTCTCCTATAGAACTTGTTTTCCCCACAATTGGATTGAGTGACTAACCGCCCAAAACCGAAATACAAAAATCAAACCAAAAAATGTATAAATAAATTAGAAACTTACAAAGTTTTATGCAACTGCGACGCACCATGACATGATTATGTCCATAAAAAGACTTGCGTAATGATTATAGAATTAATGCTAAATAAAAATACTTTATAAATGAAAAAAGAAAACACAATTCAACGCAACTCAATCCAAAATATTACGCAAGTCCAAGAAAATTTGCGCACTTGTAAATTGGAAATCGTTAAGCATGACGATAGACGCCAGACCAGTTGACTGTAAGCCTGCATTTGTCACTTGAAATTATTTTTTTAGAAGAATTTGAGTGTCACGTCTAGTTCAGTTTAATAACAAGACAACATTACAAGACCTCAGGGTTTTCGTCATTAAATCGAAACTAATCTGGGACTACTTTATACTATTGTACTAAAAAGACTAGCAAGAAACCACTTTGTTCATAGTATTTGGGTGGCGGGGCATAATGGTTATCTTGGAAAGGAACGATGACTTGAAGGTAAATTTCATCAACATTGGAGGGAAACGAATTTATCTTCTATTCATATAATAAAATCGTAGACTGTTAGTGTTTGTGCGCGTATTACATAAAAGCCACTCATTGAATTCAAAATCGAATTACTGAAAGATAACAAGCTTTATTGTGAGTAACTATAGCGTTTATTTAATCAAAATCGACCTACAGAATCGGTCGAAATTGGTGGATCAAATTTTGCATATAAAGCTTAGAGACATATTTTCAAATCAATCAAGCAGTCTTTGTCTAACATCTATTTTTGAATTGAGTCACAAAGAACGCCGGGACAGCTAGTATCATAATACGTAAGTATAAGAACACCAAAAACCCTTCTGACTCCTAGCTCTAGCAGAAGAACTCAGGACTCAATAGAGCTAACTTGAAAAGTATATGGTAGTCTCAGGCTTTTCAACAAGAAATTGCAGACTTATCTTCGAAGAATACCAGAATTTCAAAGGAGCTGGAGCTATGGGGTTTGACATAATTGAGGTCTCAGAGACTGGGTTACTAGTTGCTGCCCTTTCTTTATCTCACCTAATCTAATGAGATTATTTTTATTATTATTTGTCCCGGTGATGGAATACAGTGCTTATCTTGGAAAGGCATAGGCAGAGAAACATTCTGCCTTTTTGGTTTCAGCTCTTGCTAAAGAACTCAGAAGATAATATTCCAAAGAATATGTTAGAAATTCTAATGAATACCATAATCTCGGAGGATCTGTAATTATAGGGGCTTGGCAAAATTGAAGCCATAGTGACTGGGTTACCCGTCCTTTCTGAAACTCATCTAATCTAATGAGATTCTTAATAATTCTCTTTATTATTAATTTATGTAGAAAGAATCCAATGTGGTGGTCACTACAACAGCAGGGAAAGTACGTGGACGTTATCAAAAATATCGTTCTGGTGAACGTGGGGGCTACTATAGCTTTAAAGGCATACGTTATGGTAAAGCGCCCATAGGAACTCAAAGGTAATAAATAATTGAATTCTAGAAAAAAACAAAGATTAATTAGTAATTTTCCCAGATTTCGAGCTGCTGAACCTGAGAGACCTTGGTTTGGTATACGTGATGCTTCACGAGAGGGCAACAGTTGTCCTCACAAGAATATGATACTAGACACTTTCAAAGGGGATGAGGATTGTCTATTTTTGAATGTGTTTACCACACGTCTACCTAAGGAGGATGAGTAAGTTGTCTCTATGATTCTTTAAAAATTGATTTTAAAATGATTTTCATGATTTCCCTAGAAATGTTCTATTGCCTGTTATGGTTTGGTTTCATGGTGGCGGCTTTTCATTTGGCTCGGGCAATGCCTTCCTTTATGGACCTGATTACTTAGTAGCCGAGGATATTGTTCTAGTAACACTTAATTATAGATTGGGCCCACTAGGTTTTCTAACTGCTGGGCCAGATGCTCCTGGCAATCAGGGACTAAAGGTTTGTATAGTAAAAATATAATATTATAAATCATATACATATAATTATTTATTTTACCAGGATCAAGTGCTTGCTTTGAAATGGGTTCAAGACAATATTGCTGCCTTTGGTGGTGATCCCAAACAGATCACAATCTTTGGTGAATCAGCTGGTGGTTCTTCAGTACAAATGCTTTTGTTATCGCCTATGGCCAAAGGACTGTTTCATCGTGCAATTTCACAAAGTGGTTCTGCCTTAAATCCTTGGTCCATGGGTAAAAGTAGTACAGAACGTGCTGCCCGTCTTGCTGCTAATTTGGGTTATGTTGGTGCTAATCGTACCGAAGATATTTTGGAATTTTTACGTCGTGTTCCTGCTATGAAATTAGTTGAGGCAGCGCCCACAACACTCACTGCTGATGATCAACGTAATAATATTGGTCTACCATTTGTCCCAGTTGTCGAAGGCTATTGGAATAAACCCGATGGCAAACAAATGTATTTCGAGGCACCATTTTTAACAAAACATCCTAGTGAAATGTATGACGAACATCAGTTTATTAATGATGTGCCCTATATGACTGGTTATAATACACATGAAGCTATGCTTTTTATTAGAAGTGAGTATTTATATAAATACTAGAGGGAGTCTTTTAGAAAAACTTTTCATATATTGATCATTTGTAGGATTACGTAAAAATCCTCAATTATTGCAAATCATTGAAAATGATTTTAGTCGTTTGGTTCCACAAGATTTGAATGTCACCGATGAACGGGAAAGTGTAACCCGTGATATACGACAATTCTATTTGGGAACGAAGCATGTGGGTCTTGAATCTGTAGATGAAATGATTGCGGTATGTTTTAGTAACAAGGACTTAAATACTTTACCATATATTCTACAATTTTTGACTTTACAGCTTCTAACCGATTTGATGTTTGTACAAGGTATACGACGTACAGCCCGTAATCATGCCCGTTATAGCAAGGCTCCAGTTTACATGTATCGTTTCTCATTTGATGGTGCCTTGGGTCTTTACAAACGCATGCTGGGCATACCAAGACCAGGCGTTTGTCATGGTGATGAATTGGGTTATCTATTCAAATTTGGTTTCTTCAATTTGAGTTTAGATCCTAAATCAATGGAGGTTATGGTAAAGAATCGTATGGTTCGCATGTGGACAAATTTTGCTAAGTATGGGTAAGTTGTCATTAATAAATAAAAGTGCATGGAAACTTTAATTCTAAGATTAATTGTTATAGTTCTCCAACACCTCAAAATGAAGATGATTCCATAATAACAACAAAATGGACACCAATTGATCCATCAGATGTTATGAACAGTATTAATTATATGGATATATCAGCGACATTAGATATGAAGGTAAATCCGGAACCGGAACGTCAACAATTCTGGGATGAAATGTATAAACATTTTAATGGTGCTGCTATGTGAAAGAAAGGAGACACTTTATAAAATTTCAATTTGACCAAATAATAGAATCCACACATCCCCACACAAATCAATCATCAAAAGAGAATTAAAACACAATTTGCCATTTTCAAAAATATTTAAAGACACAAACGGAAAATTCACTTTCACAAAATTGTACAATATTTTTTTATTGTAGATTAAATTAGTTTTATATATATACTTAATTAATAATTAAGTTAATTATTCACACAAGGCATTTATCTAGTTAGATATGTAAGCATCATCATTATTACATACATAATTATGAAGCCACACCCCACACCCACATAACTTCTTCAGTAAGAAAAGTATCTATCTAGAAATTGTAAATTCAATTGACCTCATTAGTAATATTTCGCGAGTTTTCTTATATTCTTTGTATTGTAAGTTTAAATTTTTGATTATATAGAATTTCTAAAAATCTTCGCTCACATGATTTAAACTACAGTCAATGAACTTCTATATAACGAAGAAGATTTCGCTTCAAAACCATTTTTCTTCCTTTTACCATATATTTAGGGGATTCACAAAATATAACAATGTTTACAGAGACACCATAGACTATGAAATTATATAGACTTGAGAAATTGTTCTTCGTCTTCTTTTAAATCTCGGGACACCCAGAAACAACTTGTGTGTAATTTTGCTATTAGATATCAAGACATTGCACACTATTTTCTATTGGATAATCTCGATATACCAAACAAAGAGAGAGCTCGATCTTTGTAAGCAATGTCATAGTCTTTGCAGAAACAACCCAAACTGAGATGAGTTTCTTTATCCATGAAAATATGTATTTCGATCCTTTTTGAAGATGAAGAATGCAGTATCGATTAATGGATTTTTAGATCCCTTTAGAAAATTATGTTGAGAGAGAAAATTTTAAGAAAATAATCCAAACTTAAATTTTAAATTACTTAAATATTTTCAATAAAAGTTGAATCAAGGAGAATCAGTATAAAAACATATTATTTCTTTAGAAAGAAGTTTCAAATTCATTAATGGGAAATTCCATTGTACGAATATAGTATAAGAAATTAGCGAATCAATCTATACTTAAAATTGGATACAGGAAATTAAAATTTTAAAAATTATTACCGCAAACAATTTTAATTATAATTTATGGATACTTTTTCTTACTGATTATATTCATTACCATAGCATGCCAACAATTCTATAAATTATATATTAACTCACTTAAAGAAAATGATATATTAGCCTCATCATTATATGTATGAATCCACATACCTTCTTCAATAAGAAAAGTATCCAGAAATTGTAGTTAAAATTAACCAAGCAGATCACTCTACGCAGGCCTTTCATGAATTCTTTGTATCAATAAATTGGCATTTTGGCTAACATTCTTAATGATCCAAGTTATAGGGTCCCAAATTTATTTAAACCACCGCCCACTTTCAGCTTTAAAAAAAATTGTAGTGCCCCCCAAAATATTAAACTTATCTTTCTTAAGATAGAATTGATCTGCCTTTGTACATTCAGCCTTCTACTATCCCCTGCAAGACTCCAGCGTCTACAAGAAGGCGTTGTCGCCCACTTTGGAAACGTATGATTCAAGTTATACAGAACTTCAATTAGTTTTTATAGAGAATTAGACAGAGTCAGAAAATATTATGAAAATGAATTTAAATTACAATTTATGGATCCTTTTTCTAACTAAATATATCATTACCGAGAAAAGTATTCGTAATTTAGATTTATAAATTTTTCAATATTTGTAGGCCTTTAGAATGTTATGAATTGCTTGTAGTTTTGACAATAGAAGAATCTTTTAACATTCTTATTCATTGATTTAGATGTACTGATTCTTTACAGGATTAAAACAATTGGTTGATAGATCATACTACAAATTGACTACAGAAAATGAAAACTTGAAGCATCATATAATGCAATTAATTTAAATTTCATTTAGGAGAAATACATCTTCTTATCATTCTCCTTGAATTTACCATTAACATAGAATACCAATTCCTTAAATTATATGTTAACTCATTGAAAGATATGGAAGCATCATCATTATATGCATTTTCATTAAGAAAAATATCCAGAAACTGTAGTTAAAATTGACCAAGTAAATGAGTATAGAGCTTCCTTGAATTTTTTATACAAATCTCTAAAAGCCTTCTACAACAATCTCAATGATTGAAGGAAAACTAAAGTCTACTAATTCAATTAAATATTGTGAACAGAATGGTTGACAGAATTCACTCTGCACTGAACTCATAATTTAGCTAAAGATGATGAAATTTTTAAAAATTTATTACTAAAATCAATTAAATTACAAATTTGTAGATACTTTTCTTTCATTACCATAGCATGTCACTAATTTCTCTAAATTATATAAAATTAACTCACTTAAAAGCAAAAGCACCCTCTTCCACATCCCCCCAGTCCATCATGTGTACATAGTCAAAATCAAAATCAAAATCAAAAAAAAAAAAAAAAAAAAAATTATATACAAATTTCATTATTTTCTTTGATTTTTTGCCAAATTAATTAGCATTATTATTAATACATATATATATATATCTATATATATATATATATCAAAAGAGAGAACATTCCTTGTAGTTTAGAACCATTTACATTTAATATTAACAAATTATATAAATTAATTATATTATATAATAAAAATAAAAATAAAAACTAAAATTAAAAATCAAAAATCAAATCATCATTTAATTTATTTACGTTATTGATGTAGGAACTGACGTACAATGATGTTGAAACATTTGCATTAAGAAAATTGTATCATCTAAAGTTAATTCTGCTTTAGACAAAGTCTTAATGCGATTCTTAACTTTGGCAAGGATCTCAACTTCAGGTGGTGTAAGTGTTTCTACAATCTATAAAAAAAATAACAAAAATAATCAAAGATTGATATCACAAAAATAGATTTATTACATACCTCAGCAATATATTCCTCAGATTCACCACGTTCCCGCATAGCTTCAACTATACTATCCAAACGTTGAGATTTCTCAATCAGTCCTTTGTTCTCATATTTCTCAAAATTTGAACGTTTTATTGTATTAAACATTGATTTAAAACAAATATCCAGTAACATTCTGATAGTTTGTTTTAATTTTAAATGAAAGAGATAAAATGATTTAGCTGGTCCAGAGCCACCACCACCTGATTTTTTAATCGCCTTCACATGTATATATTGCTCTTGAAAGAGATTATAGGCTAGAGATTTTGCCTCTTTCGCTGGTATCATAGCCTCTTTTTGTAAATCCTCTTGTTCAATGTATTTTTTGAAACGCACCACACGAAATATACGAGTTCCTTTGGAACCAAAACGTTCGGTTATTATACCTTCAATGCAGGCAAAAGCTAATTCTTCAAATGATTGCTCAAAGTCAACAACATATTGACCACCACCCATGTCACCAATTTTACGTATAAAGGAAAGTGAATCCTCGGCTAAACATATACATGAAATATTGAAATTAAAAATGAATGAATTGGCAGATTTTTTTTTTTTTTTGATAAAATTCATTCACAATTACTTCTTACCAATTAAGGTCACATATTGATCTAAATTTCTCATTAATTCCATATTCATAGAGACTTTTTCTAAGGCTTGTTTGATTTCGACAAATGTAAATGGATTTGAGTGTTTCTGGAAGAAATAAAACAAAAAAAATTAAATTAAATCAATGTGAAACTAATGGAAATCAGATGATAACTTCTTCGATTAGATCGTTTACCATATAAGAAAATCTTTTAATTTTATTTAATAAAGAAATATAAACTATTAAAAAAAAAAAATTGGTCTTTCATTTGTTGTGTTATATGGATATTGGTGGATATACTCGTATATGATCAACCGAATATATCAGCTCACTATAGTAAAAGCTCCAAAAGAGAGAAAGGATGCTGAAGAAACACAATTTGACAAACGCAGAAAGACAAGCGGTCAGAGCGCAATCGATGCAGCTGTGGCAGCAGCGATGGGCTGCAGAAACGAAAGGCAAATGGACAGCTAAACTAATCCCAGAAGTGAATCCATGGCTAAGTAGACAGTGGGGTGACGTAAATTTTTATATCACACAACTACTATCGGAACACGGCTACTTCCAAAAATACCTACACAGAATAGGAAAAGCAGTAAATGCACATTGCATTTATGGGCACGCAGAAGTGGATGATACAAATCACACTTTCTTCGAATGCAACAGATGGGAACAAGAGCGTAATGAGCTCGAAAGCAGAGTGGGCCTCGTCAATGCAGCAAATATTATCGGCAAGATGCTGGTGAGTAAACAAAACTGGGCACAAGTAGCTTACTACATTGAAAAGATTTTAAGATGAAAGAAGCGGAAGCTGGACGCAGGTGTTACAGTTGACATATGAAGTCAGAAGAGGATAACCACCTTGAATTAATGCGCAAGCAGTTCCAGGGTGGACACAAGTCCTACAAGGGGGGGATGCGACGGCACCCCTGACGATGCGAATGCATTTTCGACCTCCCTAACCGCAAAAAAAAAGTAGAAGCTCACAAATTGGAACTCTCAAAAATTTGATTCTTCCTTTATAGAAGAGTCTAATGTTGTTAAGCATTAAAACATTAAAAGCTATGAAATTAGAACATCAGGAGATATTTATATTTTCTTTTTTTTTTTTTTAAAAAAATAATTACAAAACCTTGGGCGACACTCTTGAATTAATGCTCTGTCAATTCCGACAGTAAGGACAACAATTTGCCACTACAAATCTAGGAATCCAATTGATCTAAACAGTTTTGTGTCTGTAGACAAAATTGGAGCATAGAATGCTGACTCACAACAAAGCAAAATCGGACGAAAAAGGATTTTCTTCTGATGACGATGCACACCATTGACGAATAGAAAATTGTCGATACCGGACAATTTAAAAAAGATGTGCAAAAAAGGCGAGTCACCTCCTACCAATCTATTGGCGATAATAATATATGTACTCTATAATTCCCACATGAAAAATCTGCCGAAAGCCCTAGAAGCTATGGTTGTTAAATTTAGAACAATAAATAATAAATATACTCTATTATGCTTTTAACTAGACCAATAGAATGTAAGAAGAAGAATTCTGAACGGTACTGTGTGTTCTCTATTGACCATTTTAACAAATTCTTAGTACTGTTCAATGTTTTGAATAAAAGTTAAATAACTAGGAAAGAAATTTGTACACGAATATCAAAAGATAGGTGTATGCTAGATTCTATTCATTGAGATATACGAGTTCTTCTTGATCTTGATTTAAAAGTTTCGAAAAAACTTCTAATAAATCCTTGTCACTTTGGTTACTTACGCGCTGCCAAGGATCTGTTCGTTCATACATTTGCTTTAACATCATACGAAAACATTCGCCTGCATGTTCTCCCAATTTACGTACAATCGCATCTACCATAAGTGTATCACGGAAGTCTTGATGAAAACGTATATGATTAATACGCCAAAAGGTTGCTATACAAAAATAGACAAATAGTACATTTTAACAAATTGTTAATCTTTTTCAAAATAACAATTAAATTCAATTACTGACTTGCATCTCTGGCATCTTTTGCTTCAGCTGTCCCGGCACGAACTTTGCTAACAAAATGCAAATCAATCTCCGGTGGCAGATAGAAATCATATGCATTTGTTTGAAACTTTGGGACTGCTACATCCTTAATAATTGGCTGCGTATTCTCATCCGATCCTGTTGACAATTGTGGTATTTTTATTAAATATTGATCTTTTATCAATTGCAAAATTGTATTGCGATATGTTTCGGGTGTCTCATTTGTTTCGCTGTTATTTGCAAGGCATTTTAATAAAATATTTGTTGCTGTTTCCGAACCAGCGTTAATAAATTCCTCAGTTATAGCAGTACCCACATCACCATATTTGCTTTGTATTAAATGCGTATAACTAAAAGTAAGGAGATGCAACAATGATAAATTTCAATTCATTTTTATTTCATTATAAATTTGTAAAATAACTTACCGTGAATAACGCAATAAATATAAAACATTTTCACGCTGAATTGTATATTCAGCAACAAAAGGATTTAATGGTGATGCTTTAAATTCGACAAGGCGAAATTTGATCAACACACTTAAGGATAAGGCAACCTAAATGTTAAAAGAAATCATTCAATATTAATTTGTACACAAAATTAATGTAATAAGTTTGACTACAAGTCAATGGGGAAGTTATCATAAGGATATACTTACAAGGATCGCCCTTATACTCACAAGAGTCTATACTTATACTCACAAGGGTCAACTTTATACACAAAATTGTTCACCTTTAGACTCACAAGGGTATCCCTTTATACTCAAGAGATTTCCCCTATACTCACAAGGGTCCCCGCAATTAAACTGAGCAGCAGTCCCATTGATCTAATAGTAGCCTTCTCCAAAGTATTTGAAATCATACTTTTAAAAATAATGATACCATGACCATGCGACCTTAATATCATAGATGAACCTGATCAGTTTAGATTTAGAAGAGCACATGGAACGTTTAAGCAATGCCAAAGTCAAAACTTTTGTGGAAGCACATGATGAGTGTAAAAATATAAAAAAAAATACTAACTTTGGCTATGATGAAGTTGTAATATACTCTACACGCCCCTGCTAGTAGTCCGAGGGTCTTAAAGTGTATAAGGTTGGTGGATATGGGTAAGACACTTATAGTGTCCAGATTTTAAGTCGATAGTACAAAAATCCCCCAAAAAAAATCTAATAAGAACATGAATTGGGATCCAGGTTTATATGGGGGTAACCCCCCCCCCCCCCTCCCGCCTATGGTGAAAAGAAAGCTCCGTGCAAAATTTCAGCTTTCTAGCTCAAAAACTGAGGGACTAGTTTGCATACATTCAAACGAATGGACAGACGGAATTAGCTAGATCAACTCTTCTCGTCGTGCTGATCAAGAATATATATACTTTATGGGGTCTCCGATGTCTCCTTCTGTGTGTGTTACGTGAAGAGTATAGAAATACTGAGATTCTATTATTTATATGCTACTACTCGTATATACTCGGGTAGACGTTGCCCTGCATATCCTTTCCAAAAAATTAATTGGCTCACCTAATGAGATGTTTGACGAATTTGACTTGATTGATTTATAAATATTTTTCTAAGTTTTAGATAAACTACACTCTTTTCGATTTTTCAGCTGCTCCTTTTGGATTTTTCGAATTTTCTTTCTTCCTAAACCTTTCTCATGAATCACTCCAATCCATTGATGAAAACCGTATTAAAATCCGTTCAGTAGTTTTTGAGTTTATCGCATTCAGATATACAGTCACACGAGGCGGGGGACTTTGTTTTATAATATGTATAGATGTTAGATATCCAACACAAAGATTATATAGATTCTGACTTACTGTAGTGCTTCACCAATAGCTTCCTGTATCTGTTTGTTAAATCTTATCACCATTTCTACGTTCAACAGTCGGGCGAACTTTCAAAGCTATGTACAATTAATGCTGGTGTAACCCCAAGAAATGGTATTAGGCCCGGTAAATAATTATATTGAGGTAGGAACATACGAGTATTCAGATGCCAAAGAGATCATTGCATCAAATAAAAAACATGTGGCACCTGAAAAAACAAACTTTGCATGGTAAGAAAAATGGTTGAAGCAATGGAAAATAGAGTTCAGACCGCTGAATTTTGTTCAAATAACTTTCTTATTAAAGTAAGAAAACTGTCTCCACCAACATTGAATCACTAAACTAACAAAGCGATATAGTTCTCGAATACCCGGGATGTGTCTGGATTGGAGGCTCACTGGGAGGCGAAAGAAAGGCAGCTCAACATAGAATCTAGAATGATGTACTGACTCATTGAATGCAATACAGTTTGCAGGGATTGGAAGGGAACTCTAATATGGAGATACTGTAAAAACATCAACAATTTTGAAATTTACACAAAGACCTGAACAACAAATTCCATGTTTCATCTATTTTACTTATATTGTTTGAACACACGGAAGAGCCTCTCCAATTACCAGTCTTATAAACCCACATATTACAAAATTTGTTGGCTGTCACAAAATATGTGGCATGTTATTGAATATAAAATTGTATTTTCAGAACAATAAAATAATAATAAATAAGTTCGACTGACCTCCTTTCGACTGAATTTTGTCATTTTGATAATTTGACTTAATGTGCAAGCTGTGGCACCAAATAAACAGTTCGCAACTGTTTGTACCATTTCACCAAAACATTGCTCCAAAATGGCAGAACACAAATTGCCATAATCAGCAGACATTATTTCAAAATTTGTACGAAATTTAAAAATGTAAACAAATAAAAACAAAGAACCGCACGTGCGGCGCGCAGAAAAATGTTGATGATGCTGATGATGATGATCAATGCTGCCAACTAACTCAGAGTAGATGCTGGCATTGTTGCCAACCAACTGAATTTTACTACTTTTCAAAGGTATGGCAACACCAAGAAACCAGCTGACTTAATTGAAACAAAACAAAACAAAACAAAACATAAACAAAACATTTCTGCCGCCCAATAAACTTATCAAAATAATAAATAATAATAATAATAATTAATATAATCAGCTTTAAATCATTTATTCAATTACAAAAATAATACATACAATTTATTTCTTGTGTTCACTATAATAAACAAAAACTTAACTTTTAATTAAATATATAAACTTCCTGAATTTAATTCAAATCGCTTTGTGGAAATGCTTATAATTTCAATCAGGTTGAGTACTGCCATGTTGCGACTGAGTCGATGTCAATGGTATTTGCGAATTGAAGCAATCATACAGCAATGGTTCAGATTGCTGCTTAGCATTTTCATTAACATTAGTTTGCTCTTCCGAATTGACAATATAATCGCCTTCAGTGTCAATAGTCATTGATTCTGTATTAAGCTCGGCAACTTCTTGTAGAAGTCCTTGACTAGCTTGCGAACTAATTGTAATGTCACACGTGACCTCTTGTGTCCTGGCTGTATAGGCAAGCATATCAGCCAGTTCTTGTGTCGAAGCAAGCCGTTGCTCTGGTATTTTTAATCGACTTTCTTTTCCATTTGATTGTGATTGCGCAAAAGTTTCATTTCCATCAACATATTCACTTGGATTCATATCTAAGAATTCGATTTCATCATAATCATCTGAATTATTGGTGGTCTCGACATCCTCAGTGTTTTCCAAGTCATTTACCATTGAGTGATTTGCTTGCTTGTGCCCACTTTCATTTTCTTCCGCTTCTGGATGCAATAATGGCGACAACTGCATCAATGGCTCTCCTCCATTTATAATGGAAATATTTGAAACATCGCTAGCTTCATGGTCAGATTGGCTTGTATCATCTATTAAACTAATCTCATCGCTTATTAATGAATTCTGACTATGTATTACCAATTGCGATAATTGATGTTTTCTCTTCTTATTTAGAGCAAATTGATTTTCAGTTTTCCAAACCAACAAATTGAGATTGTTTTGTCGACGACGTTCGCGCCATTGAAACTGACGATACATGTCAATTTCGTTCTGTGTATACAATGCTGTGGCCTTATTACGCATAATAGCTTTCGTTAATATTTTATTAACGTAACGCTCTGATCGATTTTGAAGACGTCCTTCTCTCCTTAAACGTTGAGCATAATCCTCGACAGGATTAAATAATTCCATGCGAACTTTACATTTGACACGCGTACAAAATTCTTTTAGTTCTTCTTGAGTATATGTCCGCGTTAAATCAGCTGCAGTGGGTTTCTAGATTTTGGCGCAAAAAAACAAATGCGTTTAGATACAAAGTCGTCAATAATACTGCGAATTTATACGAACTTACATGATAATTGAATAAATCTCTAATATCTGGAAAGGCTGGCGTTCCATCCTCAGTTAATTTATTCTCCAAAATTGCTATTTCAGCTTCTTGCTTGGCATACACATTCAAAGGATCGAACAAATCAACAGTCCTCGTCCTTGATGATGCATTGACATTGCTCTTTCTCATAGCCGCCTTCTTTATATTACTTTTTGATGATTTGGATCTAAAAGTAACATTGTCTCCAAAATGTACCCTACGATTTGACATTTCCCTTTAATTTATTTTTTAAATAAAGTTTTCCTATTGCTTTCTTTTTAAATCAAAATTACACTGCGCCTTTTCCAACAAGAGTCGCGAAATTCCTATGCTAAGTAACAGTGTTGGGAAACACAATAGAAATCATCTGAATTTGCATAGCACTGAATGTAGAAAATCAGGGCTGGCAAAATTATTAGACTATGAAATTATTTATGTAAATTTTTTTGATAATTGTACGAATTTGATTATAATATTGGGTTGGGGAAAAAGTAATGTCGTATTTTGTCAATAGATGACGACACTTATGGCAACGGGTCACACTAAACGGCGATTTGAAGACGACAATCTGTGATACAAGTGTCTCTTTGACAGTATTGCGATCGTACGTTTCAGTCTCAAGTTATAGCGCGTCAAAGATGGAGTCCACCAAGGAAGAAATTCGTCATATTTTACGTTTTTACTACCTGAGAGGTAAAAATGCAACGAAGGCGGCCGCAAACATTTGTGAAGTTTTATCGTCGAAATCATCCAAGTAGACCGGCATGTGAGCATTCGCTCGATTGGCCAGGAACTGGGTGTAGACCATAAAACCGTTTGGAACCATTTGCAGATGATTGGATTCCAAAAAAAAGCTGGATGTTTGGGTGCCACACGAGTTGTCGTAAAAAAATCTCTTAGACCGAATCAACGCCTTCGATGCACTGCTGAAACGGAACGAACTCGACCCATTTTTGAAGCGGATGGTGACTGGTGATGTAAAGTGGATCACGGACGACAACGCCAATCGAGGCGCGGCGAGCCGGCCCAAACCATCGCCAAGACCGGATTGACGGCCAGGAAGGTTTTGCTTTGTGTTTGGTGGGATTGGAAGGGAATCATCCACTATGAGCTGCTCAACTATGGCCAGACCCTCAATTCGATCCTCTACTGTGAGCAACTCGACCGTTTGAAGCAGGCGATTGACCAGAAGCGGCCAGAATTGGTCAATAGGAATGGTGTTATGTTCCACGAGGACAACGCTCGGCCTCACACATCTTTGATGACCCGCCAGAAGCTACGGGAGCTCGGATGGGATGTCCTATCGCACCCACCGTATAGTCCGGACCTATCACCAAGTGATTACCATCTCTTCCGGTCCATGCAAAACGCTCTTGGTGATACTAAGTTGGCCTCAAAAGAGGCTTGCGAAAACTGGCTGTCTGAGTTTTTTGCAAATAAGGAGGGGAGGTTTTAAAAGGGGGGGGGGGGGGGATAATGAAGTTACCTTCTAAATGGCAACAAGTTTGCGAACAAAACGGTGCATATTTGATTTAAATGTGATCGTCAAATTCCGATCACAAATACGACATTTCATTTTCCCCGACCGAATATAATGAGAAAATGAAGTCACTTCAAACGACAAAAAACCAAGTCAATGAATGAACATAATCTTGGGACCCAGCTTTTCGAGGCATCTAGCAACAGTGTTGGTAAACTCTATCGGAGTCTAACAGTAATAAACCAGTGCTAGAAAATCACAAGACTTTTACAATTGTTTGAATTAAAAATTCGATATTGAAATTTTTATTACAAATTATTGATTATACGAAATTTGATTACAATACTTACTACATACTACATATAAAATCTCTCATATATTATATTATATACACATATATAAAGAAATATCTTATGAAGTACAATATATACATACGCATACGATAAATAAACAAAAAACATATTAATAGTTATTTATATAAATATTTTTTTTTTATATGACGACAAAATCCACCATTTAAAAAAAAAAATTTAATATTTTTTATAAAACGAAATAATTCTCTATAAACGATTATGGACGATATACACAACACATACTACATAAATATATATATATATAAATTTAACTATATACAAAACACTACACACTTGATGGCTAATTTATAATCTACTACATTAAGATAAAAGTAAAATACACTTATGATTGATTTGAAAGGAAATCTATGTTAATTAATATTAGATAAATAATTAATAATTTCATTTTTCGAATGTTGAATGCTTGCTGAGGCTGGGTTAATTAAACATATAGAAACTATTTACACAAGATATTTGTTCTCCGATAGATTGATTGGCAATCTACTATTGGAAATGATCAAACATGAACTGTTCCATGAACAGCGATTCCGAATGCTAGTTGGAGTTGTCTCCGTATTCACTGACGGAAATTGCCATTTTTTCTTCTTCACCGCTATCATCTTCCATCTCTTCATCATCTTCGGTATCTTCTTCACCAAAGCTGTCACTGGAACCACCCGCCATTTCGGAATCCTCATGCGTTGATTGACTTGACATTATGGCGCTGCCGGCGCCAACTGGCAACTGCAATATTGTTGCACCACCTGCTGCTGTTGTAACAGTTGAGCCCGCAACCGTTGCTCCTACACTCGAGGATGTGCCACCACTTACACCGCCGGGCAATTCAATTGTCACAATACCACTAGCTGTATTGATGGTCTTAGGCATATTCATTGACGCATTACCATCGGCATTTGATTTCTCTTGCTTAATATTTACTTCGAGGAGTTCAATTGAAGATCGCGACTTAAAATGTGTCTTAATGTGCTTTGACAAATGATCACTGCGCATGAATTTCTTATTACATTCGCGACACTGAAATCGTTTTTCACCGGTGTGCGTCCTTCGGTGACGTTGGAGTTCATCGGAGCGGGTAAATCGTTTGCCACAGAAGAGCCATGAGCAGACGAACGGTCGTTCACCGGTATGCCAACGCAGGTGGGCGCGCAGATGTGATGTTTTGCCGTAGACCTTATTACAGCCGGGTATATGGCAAATGTGTTGTCTCTTGCGATCGGCATGTTTCTCACCATCAGTGCAATTCGGACAGGTGCAAGCGACACGCTTGAGACGTGGTTTAATCTCTAGAGTATTGATATTTACATTTACCGAAGTCTGTGGGGCAGCACTGGCAGTGCTTTGTACTGATGGCACCACTGTTGGTGCATGAGGTTGTTGTTGCTGTGATTGTGTTGCTGTTCCAGCATTCGTTGTGCCCGATTGGTTTTGTTGAGCATCTCCAGAATCTGTGGCAGTTTGCTGAGTGGGAGCAATTGTTATCTGCGCTGTGGTTGTAGATGCATTTGTCTGACCATTGGGCTTAAGCGTTATACGCGATTGTCCGGCATTTGATGTTACACTTGGTGTTGGTGTTAGTGTTGTTGGGTTGGGGGCAGCAACTGCTGTAATTTGTATTGAAGCGGGTAGTGAGACGGTGGGCAATGTTGTACATTCAACATTGGTGGGTGTTGCAATAATTTGTTGTTGCTGCTGTTGTTGTTGTTGCTGCGCTTGCAATTGCTGCTGTTGTTGTTGTTGAGCTTGTTGCTGCTGTTGTTGTTGTTGCTGGGCCTGTTGAAGTTGTTGAATTTGTTGTTGGAGCTGTTGCTGTTGCTGCTGTAAATTAGCGGTTAATGTTTGCGGTACAATCCATTTAATTTGCTGGGCATTGGCGACATTGGCTTGTCCTGGTACCGCTGGCGTTGTGTCTGGTGGTTCCTGCTTAATGTTAGTTAAAAGTTGAGGTGGACTTTGTGGCTCTTGCTTGGGTTGAACGGTTATAGTATGAGCCTGAGGTATAGATTGCAATGGACTTTGATTTGTCCCGGCAGCTACTACTTGATTATTATTTGTCGTTGGTTGCTGTTGTGGCAGTTGTGCTAGCATTTGAGCTAAATTCGGAGGCAATTGATTTGCTTGAATGATCTGCACTTGACCCAGACCCGGTATCGTTTGTATGGGCAACGATTGCAGATTTGGCAAATGCATAATTTGATTGATTTGATTTGCTTGCGGTGCAGCATTTGTTCGTATTTGTTGAGCGGGTATAACCGTTAGTTGTTGGCCTTGGGCATTGGTTATGGTTATAGGTTGATTGGCGGGTATTTGGGCGCCAGCTTCATTTGCAGAGTTGATAGCATTGATGATTTGCTGTTGCTGCTGTTGGGCCTGTTGTTGCTGTGCTTGTTGTTGAGCAGCTGCTGCAACCGCTTGTTGCTGTTGTTGTTGCTGGGCGGCCTGTTGTTGTTGAGCTGCTTGCAATTGCTGTTGTTGAACAACTTGTTGTTGGGTGACCTGAGTCTGTTGTTGTTGCTGCTGCTGCTGCTGTTGTTGCTGAGGATTCTGTATATGTATAATATTTGCATTGTGTGGCAACTGGGGATAACCCAAGGAGCTAAGTGGTGCCAATTGTACTTGTTGTATCTGGCCATTGGGTGTAACGATCTGGGCGATTTGTGTGAATTGTGGTAGTATTTGCATTTGTGCCGATGCAGGCAACGCTGTAGGCATTGGTATAGGTTGAGCAGGTAACAAATTGGAGAGACCCGGAGCGGCCGCTTGCACCGGCACATGCACAGTCTGATAAATTGTTTGACCGCCAGCAGTCTGTATGGGTATCTGTACAGCAACAGTCTGTTGAAGCGTTGGCGCTGGTTGAGGAAACTGCACTAGCTGAGGACCAAGTGTTGTAGGTACCCCGGCCGGCCGCAACTGTATATTTTGTAATGTTTGACCATTGTCAAGCTTCAGCGTTGATGTACCCAATAGATTCGATATGTTGCCCAATAGGCCATTGGCTGCTGCTACCGATGTGGGTATTTGGATGTTTGTGCCCGGTATGGTTATGGTGCTGGGTAATTGTGTAGCTGAGGCTGTGGCATTTGTAATAGTTTGATGTTGTTGCATTGAATTGGCAGAAGAGACATTTGGGTTTGACCCTGCTGCCGTTTGTTGTTGATTTTGGGCTTGTTGTTGTTGTTGTTGCTGCTGCTGTTGATGTTGTTGATTTTGAACTGTTTGTTGCTGCTGCTGTTGAGCCTGTTGTTGTTGTTGTTGCTGCTGCTGTTGCACAATATTTACTTGTTGCTGTTGTTGCTGTTGCTGATGTTGTTGTTGTGTTATAGCTGTCACATTGGCTAAAGGTATTTGTATATTTGTTCCCGGTATTGTGAAAAGTGTTTGTTCATGTGGAGCCGAAGGCAATTGTACAGTCTGTCCCAGACTATTTATGAACTGAGTTGGTGTTGCCGACTGTATTTGCATGGTGGCAGGTGCCTGGGGCGCTCGCACTATTTGCCCATTGGGAGTGATGAAAGCCTGTTGGCCATTTATGTTAACGGATTGTGCTGTCGCAAGTTGAGTATTTAAATTCGGTATAAAAATAGCCTCCTGTCCATCAATATTCACTGTCTGCATTGGTTGCACTATTTGAAACATATTCTGTGGCAGACCAGTAGCAGCATTCGCTTGTCCATTGCCTTGCAGTTGAGCTGCGGTGGCCGCCTGCACAAAATGTTGTGGCAATTGTTGCAAATTGATTATTTGTTGCATTTGTGGTGCTGCAGCTGTAGACTGTGTCGTGCCATTATTCACGAAAGTCGCCTTTACGGCTGCCGTAGGTGTGGCAGATGTCTGCTGCTGTTGTTGGAGTGTCGTAGTCGTTTGAGTATTTGACGCGCTCACCGTGGCGGAAGCCCCACTTGCATTCTTATATTGTAACATGTCTAACAAAGATTCGCATTCGCGCGCGATCTCACTCAAACTCACACAACCTAAGCCAAAAAATTATTCTACTAAATATTTTATTATTATTTGAATATATATTGAAACACTTTATAATGCGATTAAATTTGCTTGTTTTTTAGCACAGTTCACTCAACAGAGGGAAAAATATTTTTGACATTTTTTCTTCTAGTCATTTTTCTAAAATTCATTATTTATCACTATTAAAATATATGCGCGCACTTAATCCCACTCACATTAATATCGATTGGTACAAATTTGTGTAAATTTACTACATTTTATTTCAATAAAAGCATTTTTCTTTCGCAATTTTGTTGTTTATTGAAAAATTTTCTTCTTCTTCTGTTGGTGGGAGATGTACACTTGAGTTATGCTGTTAGTTATGGGGAAAAAGCGTACACACCCTGCTAATGAGGGTAATATAGCCAATTAAAACAGGTTGGCAGTTCCTATTAGTGCTGCCAATTGCTTATTCAATTTCTGCACACTTATTTATGCATCCCTAGCAACCTGTGTACCCTTGAAAATAAGCATATTCTCACAATGCAGCCCTAAACGGCAGATTTTCGTTTGATACGGTAATACTACCATCGGAAGATGGCGATCCAAAAGTTATAGACGTAGAAATATTTCATTGGTCTATAAATTTGTAAAAAATATTCAAGAAATCAAGAACGGTAAAACGCGAATTAATTATTAAAGTGTAGATAAGCTTATTATAAATCAATTGGCAATATTTTTATATTGACTTGCATGGTAGTTACCATGTAAAGTTATGATATAAAAAAGGCATAGCCCTTTCACATGAAAAAAAAATTTCCTTCCATTACTGCTGCTGCTTCGTCTTCGACGTCGTCTTCGTTGTAGTTGTCGTTGTTCATCTTCTTCGACTCTCGACTTTGGCGTGTGTGAGTTTTGTGTCACTCGCAGCAGTCACAGTCGCCATTAGCGTTGTCTCACTTGCGCCTGCAAACACACATACCCAATGCTCAATGTTCGTGTCTCCGACCATCTCGTTCCGTTTGTCGCTGTCGGTGCCGTCGTCGGTCGGTTTAAGTAAAATTGTGTGTGATGTGATTTTTGTACGCTGTGCTCCGAAGTCGAATTTACTCGAAACGAAATTTGTGAACTACGAATTAATTAAAGAAGAAATTTATATTAATTTCTAACGAAAATCAAGTAAAATACATACGACAACAATTACAAACGACATAATGCTAAATTGTTGTGGTTATATAAAAGTCAAAAGCCAAACCACGCTGTCCTAATTTTCTATCTTTTTTTTTTCTTTATATTTGCTGCTGCTGCTTTTGCACTCTTCTACAAATTTATATTACTAAAAGAACCATCAATATGCATTTATATTGTATTTTTGGCTTATAAAGTAGAATCAGAATAAATTTGAAGAAATTGTAATAAGTAAATTGCAGCAAGTGTAGGAGAAAAATAGCCTAAAATTGTGAAAAGAAAAAAAAATTTAAATTGAAATATATGATGAAGAAAGAAGGCTGGGCGAATAAAGTGGAAGAGTGATAAAGTGAAAGAATGTGCAGTGTTGCCATATCGATGCACAAATATATTTCTTCGATTCGCGTTTTTCTTCTTTTTTTTTTTGTCGTTCGTTCGTTCGGTTTGATTTGTGGATCGCCTGGCACTCACTCGACCGACGTTTTCTTTTATTTCTGTGTCTGTGAAGAAGTCATATACTACCGTTGATATAACTGAGAAGAAAAATCGAAATAAAGAAAGAAACTCATTATTCTAGTGCTCGCTCATATAATATATAATAATACATAATATATATTTATAATATTTTATAATAATAATATATAATTGTTGAGGAAAAACTGAAAATCGATTTGAACAAAAGCATGCTTTCAATTTGTTGTGGTTATCTCTCAATGTATTCTTTAATAATGTGCTTCGAGTGTAGGAGATTAGGTTAGCATAGCATGGCATAAGTAAGTAGAACCAGCATATCGTGGGTTCGAAAGTCGATTTTCAGTTTTTGCTCAACAAAAAGCAAAATACAAAACAAAAAGCAAAAAATAAAAATAAGTTTCTCAATTTTGTATTTTTATTATTATATTTTTATATATAAAAAACAAATTGTTTTTATATTTTGTATTATATACTTATAAAAAATAAAGAACGAAAGACAAAAGTAATATAAGAAAAAAAATTTATTAACAAACAAAAAAACATAACATAGAAAACAAAAAAAAAAAAAAAAAAAGAATTAAGAAAAATTAAAGAAAATGAATAATGATGATAAAAATAATGATTTGAGTGTGTGTTCTGCTGCTAAAATAAAAACTACAAAAACAACAGCAATTGCTAATAACAGAATTACGACGAACAAAGCAAATTCAAAAAAAACATTAACTGCAGCAACAAAAACAGCAATAGCAGAAACAAACGCACCAAATTCTTTAATATCGTCAAAACCGACAACAGCAAAAACAACCGCTGCATCTGTTAAACAACAACAGCAACAGCATCAAGTGACTTCAACCGTTGCCGCTACCGCTGCTGGTTTATCCACAAAAACAAAACAACAAATTGCTGCTAAAGCCAATAGTAGTAGTTGCTCTGCCAAGAGCAGCAACAACAATATTAATAACAATAATAACAACAACAACGTTAAATTGGCTACAACAAAAGCAAAAACAATTGCAACAGCAATATATAGAAATTTCAGTAATGACATCACATCATCAGAGCTGAATAACGACGACCTTATCAATATTAATCGTAACGTTAAACTCAAGTGGAAAGCCGGCAAAGTGCCTCAGAATAACATTAATAACCCAAACAACAACGTAACAGCAACGGTAGCAAACGCTGCCTCAACTGCCACCACCACGAATAATAAAATGTCAAAAACCTCTGCCACAAAAAATGTTAAAAGCGAAGCGGCTGCCGCCCTTGTTGCCTCAACACCATCATTGTTAGGAGCATCAACGGCGGTATCGGCAAATGCTGCCGCCGCTATAGCTTTGTCTTCTGCAAAACAAACCCCAAATCATACCAACACAAATATCGGTATGATTAACTCTATCACCCCAACAAATCCAGTTGCAGCATTAGCAGCAGCAACGCCACCAACATCAGCATCAACCACATCGGCTATGACCACAGTCAAATTAAAATTGAGCTCAGCAGCACAATCACATGCCGCTGCCACAACTAGTAGTGGCAATGTTCCTCCTGCTGTTGTAGCTTCGACTGCTGTTCCTGTTGCTGTTGTGAAAAAGTCATCATCATCATCAATGTCTGCTGCCGTAGCCGCTGTAGCTGCAGTTGCGGCACAGCAACGTCAAGCCACCACACCTGCCTCAAACAACCACCCAGCCTCAAGTGGTAGTGGCGCAACGGGTACGATCCCAGCGTTATCTGCTGTTGCGAAAGCAACAAAGTCCAGTAGTAGTGCGGGAGCGGCTGTGGGTGGTGCAAGTGGTGTCTCCTCAAAGTCCAAAGATGCACTTAAATTCGCTGCCTCATTGCCATTGCTCATAAATGCTGCAGCAGCAGTAGCCGATGGCAACGGTAATGGTCCCGGCAGTCTACCGCCTGGAGCACCAGGTGAACAAAAAACTGTAGTAGCCTCTGCAGCGGCAGTGCTCAAACAAAAACTGAGACATGCCGCCATGGGAAATCGTTCAACCTCATCGTCCACATCATCAAATTCATCAATGTCATCTTCGGCCGGTTTTGTTAATGCGCTCTCGAATGCCCTTAACAACATTATAAGCGATAATTCGGATACAGATACAGAGTTATATCCAGCACCAGCGACAACAGATTTATCAGAATCTGATGAAGAATCTGTTTCGGAGGTAATTTTTCCTTTTTCTATATCTTCTTCTTCTATAATATTTAAAATAATTTTTATAATTTGATTCTTTAAAAAAAAAAAAAAAAAATTTTTTTTTTTTTGTAAATTTTCATTTACGTTTTAAGTTGCTTTTGCTTGCTTATTGCTTTATATACTACATATTTTATTTGATTTTGTTTTTATTATTTTTCTTTTAACTTGTATTTTTTTTTTTTTTTTTAATTTATATGGTGGGCGGTTTGTGGTGGTGCAAAATACAGAAATATGTATATATCTTTTTTAAGTCGATTATCGATTTCATTGTGATGAAACTATTTATCAACATTTAATTTGTGGAAGTTTGTCTTACTAATTTTAAGATTTATAATTTTTCATTTTCCTAATTCACTCATTTTTAGCATTCATTTTTTTTTCTCTTTCCCTTCTTAGTACAATTACAAACAACTGTGAGCTTTAACAAATCTTTTTCAAATTGTGAAATGTTGTAGAAAAATATGCAAGTGTCAGAGAGAGAGAAAAAAAAAAATTGATGAAATTGTTTTTGTTTTGTCGTCGTCGTCTTATAAAAATAGAAAATATAAATTGCAATTGAGTATTTTTAAATTTATGCATTAAAACATATAACTCACACATACACACACACAGGCACGCAGAGAAAGACAGATGGACATATCGAGCCAAACGTTTCTAATCGTAAGCAAAGCAAGCAAAAGCCGACTGACTGACCTGACTTAATGACAGACGACAGACAGTCAAGCAAACAAGCAAGCAGACAGAGAGACAATTTATTGTGTTAAGCTTTGGCTTGGCTTGAAATAAGCTTCCATCAACGGAAGTTTATTTGTATTTGCATAGTAGAAAAGAAACAACAAGAAGAAGAAGAAGCAACAGCAACATAGTAGCGTAGCCAGAGAGGAGAAATTAATTTGAATGAATGAACTTTGTCACATCAGAATATTTTTACTCTCTTTCTTCCTTTATCTCTCTGGTAAGTGATGATTCAAAGCTGCCAGTAGACTCAAAAGTTTAGTTGGTGCAAAGAAATTGATCGTTTTTAGGAGAGATTTCAAAAATTGTGAACAGAAATTGTAGAAAATCATATTGTTGGATATTAATTTTGCGCAATGCCGAATATGTATAATGTAAAATGTATCGACAATTCTGTTAATTCAGTTGCTCTTTAGACATTGAAAGAAATCGATGAGAATGAACAAAACGAAAGAGAAGATGTTTATGTACCAAACACTAATGGCTCTTTGGTTGAGGGTGAAGACTTTAATGTGAAATGTATCGAATTAAGCGAATATCCCGAACAACGATACGAAAGAATTAATTCAAGATAAATCACTTATTTGCGAATAAACTTTCAGAAAGAATCGCAATTTATATACTTAAACAAATATCCAGAAAGAGAATTGATTTCGCATTGAACATGAAAGTCATCCATGTCCACACTGACTTGACCCTCCTTAGTTTTTATATCAAAGACTCTGTAGTTCATTTGATGTGCTTAGTGTCTAATATTGTGCAATGTATTCAATGATATCTCCAATAAGATTGATATAATATTGTATGTCTAAAAACAGCCACAATATTTTTATGTTGTGCAATAATGTTGTATGTCTACTAATGGCTTTACTCTCTCCCTTCTCTATCAGTATTGGATTGACTGACTTCAGTCATTAAAAGTCAGTCGAATTGTGTTTGTTCATACTATTTACTTCCTCCTCCCATTACCACCCACTCTCGTCATCCCTTCTTCTGTGTTTGTTCATATTGTCGTATGTGATTCCCATTCATTAGAAAATGTTGTTAATTTTGATGAAATGTAAATGTGAAATTTTATTGAAAGTAAAAATTTTGTTAAACACGTTTAAAACAGCAAAACTAAAGACATAAATGAGACACTCAACAAACACCACACCAAAAAAAAAAAAATAATAGAGAAAATGCGTTGAACGTGTTATTTCATGGTTTTTTATTATTAGTTGTTATATTTCATTTAAATGCGCACAAAAATAAAGTTGTTTTGTTTTTTTCATTTGAAATTTGTAAAGCTCATCATCATAAATGAATGTTGTGTGAGTGATTGTAAATGTATTATGTTATGAATGTGTGTGTATTATATGATTGTGAGTGTGTTTATTTGTTTTCTAAAAGTGAATAATTTCCTGCGTATGCATTTTTTAATGTTGTTGTTGATAAGCATATGCGGAATAAGAGAGGAGGAGGAAATTAAGAAGAGAAGTGAAATGAATGGGTACCCTTTATTATGTTTCTTGCTGCTGCTGCCTGCGAATTCATAGGCGCTTTGGCGAAAAACCCAGGCTTCCATGTATAGGGGAAACCACCCAACATACATTGAGCAATCCATGTATTTCCTCATTTAACAAATTTCTGAAAAATTCAAATCATAAAAGCAATCAAGAGCAAAGAGTATGATCATCAGCGCGTTGTGTTTCTAAGAAGATATGCTGATTCTTATCCAACGAAACAATTATTTACTCAGTTTAGGAGCCCCTTGGGAGGAGACCCACTAGCCAATACACGCCACTGTGCGTCATACCATGTACATATACATAAGAAAAGTGAGGAATGAGAGTGAGTATATGCGCGCTAATGAGCAAATTGATCTGTTGAAAAATAGGGGTACACCACCACCACACATAGCCAATACACATACATACACATACACACATACATACACATACACATACACACACATACATACACATTTGGTTGGTCTCTTGTAATTTTTCTGTTCATACAACAAACGAAACCAAACCAAACTAAACCATCAAGAAAAACCAAATTCACTTTGCTGACTCTGGGCTCATTTTTGTTTTTTTCGAATATTGTTTTATTTTTTTTCTTATTTTTGTTTTGTATCGTTTATTTTTTTTTTTTTTTTTTTTTACTAATTATACAGAGCAGCAGCAACAGTAGTGTTGAATCAATTAGTTCAGTTGTAGAATGTTGTATTATTTATGTAGGTCAGACGCGTCGAAGAAGAAGGGTATAACATATACATATATTGTATAAAATCATTTAACTGTAGATGAATTGAATGAAATCAACTCATTAAATGTTCATTTATTACTACAGTTGAGCATCGATTATCCGATCTGGATTATAAAGAAGTCTGACTGTATTTTATCAGGTTCCATAACAGCAAACGTCCCTCATTCTTCCATTTGCTATGATAGATGGTATTTTCAATTAATCATTTACATATTTTATTATTCTTATTTATTATGTTCCATTGTTGTACCCCCATTTAAGATTATTTAAAGCCACCACTGGGGTCCCCCAAATAGTGACGGCATAATTTTGCATAAAACAAAAGGCCGCCAAGTTTCAAAAAGACTTAAATTGGCCTTTTCTGTTTGGATGACTGACATATGAAAATTAAATAAAATAAAATGTAAAATTATAAATTCATCGACGTCGTCGTCGTCGTCGTCATCGTCGACTAGACAAAACATATTTTCAATTTGTATTTTTTTTTTTTTTTTTTTTGTTCATTTTCATTTTAAAATTTTCTTTATTTTTCTTTTACCAAATTTTATAGAATATTTTTTGTAAAGAAATTTAAGGTTATAAGAAGCCAATAATTTGTTTGTGTTTGTCTCGTAAATGGTTCAAAATTTTGTTATAAATTCTTAACCAAAAGCAAAAAAACACAACAGGGCTCTCTCTCTTCCTTATTATTATTAGTAGGTAGTCAGTTTTAAAAGACTCAAGAACAAGCCGCCCTCAATTGATCAACATTTGACCCCGAAAATTTAAAACAAATTAAAAAAAAAAAAAAAAAAAGAATAACGCAAGAAAAAAAAATACAATAATTGCACAGTTGACTTTTTGTTGTTGTAGTTGTTAAGTATTGAATATGTTGTTCTTCTTGTTGTTGTTGTTTAGTCGTTGAATATGTTGTTCTTGCTGTTGTTGTTTAGTCGTTTCTCGATTCTTTATAATTTTTTTTTTGCGCAACTCACTTGTCTCCTTCACTTCACTTCTCTTTAAACACACACAAACACACACACACACCTATACTATGTTTGACTTTCTTCTACTTGTTTGTTCTTCTTCTTTTCCTTCTCATACAAGTTTTTTTTGATTGTTGTTGTTTTCTTCTTTGCTGCTTTATGATGCACAAGAGATTTTTACATTGCATACATGTGAATATCTGTGAGTGAGTGAGTGAGTGTCTGTCTACTGTGTGTGTGGCTTTTGTGTATGTGTGTGTGAAATTGTCATTTTTGTGTGTATTATTGCATTGTGTTGTCTTGCTTTTTATACAATGCATTATTTTTATGAATTCATCAATTCTATAATAAAATAATACATACATACATAAAAATCCATTAATTTATCAAATTGTGGGAAGCATAGGTGCTTTTCCAAAGGTCAAATACCCGGCGGACTGAGAAAATTGTTTCCGTTCTCACTACAAACATAAATACATATCCCCTTATTTAAACAAATTTGGAAATAACAAATTGCAGAAAATAATCAATATCAAACTGAGATCAGTAAGGGTCTCAGTAAGACAATTGGGTAAAGAAAAGTTTCCTAAACTATATCCTTTTACCGGCTACTTAGAATTATTTGACGGTATGCAGTTTAAGAAACATTTGGTTAATGGATCACCAGGAAATAGTTTTCCACCCTCAAATACATATCTTTGATAATTTTTGAATTTATTCAATGTGATTATGAGTTTAGAGAAGTCTAAATTTCTATTTACTTTGCTCATGGCTGGCGACCCCTACAAGTCATAACGCTGCTGTGCCACTGATATGTACGAGTATTAGAAAGAAGAGTGTGTTGGAAAATCGTGGAGGAATATGATGTAAAAGTGGATGGAGATAGATTTGATTGTGATAACATTCATTTAATATCATTATCAATCACCACCATCAACATTACATAGTTTGTTATGCGACAGAGAGACTACACACATCTTTGAAAGCATATGTCGATGGAAAGAGAGACCAGAGAGAGAGAGAGAAGATATTGTTTGTGTAACAGCATTTTTTTTTTTTAATTTTATCTTTTGTGTTTTCAACTTTTGCATTTTTAACTTCTTAAAAACTTTACTCCTCTTAATATTACACACATACAGACAATGTTGATTGTTGTTTGTATATGTGAGTGTTTGTTTGTGTAAGTGAATTTGTAAGTGTGTTTGTATTTTATGTGAATGATGATTAAATGAGTGAGTGTGTTTATTTTAAGATTTTTTGTTTTTTACATCTTTATTTTTTTCTTTCTTTACTCACAACATTTTTATATTATTTTTGACTGCTGTTTTCTTTTTGGATTTTCATCATCATTTGTTGTTTGTTCTGTTGTGTGTCTTACATACATTTTGTATGTGTGTATGTGTGTGAGTGTGCTTGTTAGTCTCTTATTCAATGTGTCTGTGTGTTAGAATTAAATAAAGAAAAAGTGTGTAAAGTAGAAAAAAAAAATAAAATAAATTAATACGAAATTTTGCGGTCAATCATCTGCTGTTGCTGTGACGACGTTGGATGTTTTAAATGACGACGATAGAAATGCTTGACTGTGTTTGTTGTTGTTGCTGTTGATGCAAGCATGCATTTACATCTGTGTGTGTTTATATGCACACACACACACACACATACACATCTTTAGATAATAGAAATTCCAAAGTCGTCATCAGCCTCAGCAGCAGCAGCATCATCATCAGTCTCAACAGCACCAGCAGCAGCTTCATCATCATCATAATCAACGACAGCTGATGATGTGGTTTTACTAGTAAAGGAAGGAATGAGGGCCACATAATCATTATATTTTTTTTTTATATAGAAAACACATGCGGCTAGCGGCTGTTGAGTAGACAAATTCAACAATCTGGCAACTCTCTGTCACAGAGTGAAATCGCATGCAAAGCAGAAATGGCAAACACAAAATACAAAATAAATAAATTTCTAAATTTTTTTTTCTTATTGTAAAGGGCAACAAGAAAAGAATGGTAGAAAAAATATGCATAAAACCATTGATGATAGAAGGAAATAGTGAGGGAATGGAAGAGGAATGAGGGGAATGATATATAACAACAAAGTCATAATTATTTACGAAATTTTTTAGTCTATTAACATTTCTTTCTTTTTTTTTTGTGGTGCTGCTTCGTCGTTGTCTTCTTTCTTCTTTGTATTGAATCTATATATTTGTTTTGCCCAATTTAAATATTTTTGCAAAAAAATATAAAACAAAAATAAAGTAAAAAACAAAATTATTATAAGAAAAAACAAAATATCACATAAAAAAAAAAAACGAGAACATACGAAGACAAGACGAACGAACGAACACACAGAGAGAGTGAGTGAATAAAAAGAAGAATGTTGTTGATGAGACCACCAACAACATCATCAGAAGAGCGAATACAGTGTGAAGCAGAAACTGAAAAGATGAGGAGTACATATAAGAAGAATATACAAAGTAAAGATCGTATAGATAATACATATATAGTAAAAAAGAAAGAAAGAGAGAAGAGCACCGATAAAGTGAGGGAGAAGACAGGCAGTAGTGATATGTATATGTAGAAAAGGCAAGAAGACGAAGTGGTAGATTGAGAAAAGGCAGATTGATAAAGCAGTTAAAGAGGGGGAGAGGATGAGAGACAAAGAGTGAGAGAGAGAGAGAGAGAGTAAAAGTGTGAAGGTTGTTAATCATGAGTTTTATAGTTTTAGATAAATGGATAAATTTTTAGGTTTAATTTTCCCTTTTTCCCATTGTCCCATTATCTCTTATTCTTTTGTCATTAGCTTACTACAATAGCAACAACAACATCATCAATACAATACCCTGCTGAAGGTTAAAATCGACTTGTATTGTATTGAATCGAATCAAATGTGTTTATTGAAAACAACAAAAGATACAAGTATGAGTAACGTCAAAAGTATGTTTCATTTTATGTATTTCATTTCATACTTTATTTTTGCAAACAAAAGGCAAAAAGGAAAAAAGTATATTCATAGTAACTTCGTTGTGCATTGCATATCTGTGTTTGTTTGTTTGCCTGACCGACCGCCTGCTTGTCTCTGTCTCTTCCCCTATCTCTTTTTTTCAACCATTATGCGTAGTTCTCTAGAATACACACACACACACACTCAAACACACTCAAACAAAGCAACACACATATACTTGCATATAAATACAGGGAATGACTCATGCAATTCTTCGAATTCCATTTTCGAATTGTCAAATTAACAGACATTTTTGTTTGTTGTTGTGTTTCTCTTGCATTGCATGTTGTTGTTTAGGTTTTAAAAGGGGAACAGAGAGAGAGAATCAAACAAACAGACAGACTTTCAAGCGTTGGTCATTGAAGTCTGTCCAGTCCAGTCCAGTCCACTGTTCACGACTCATAGTGACACGAAACACGCAAATACGAATAAATGGAAAAAAAAATTTAGGTATGAGGTTGAGGTCTACTACTACTATCTCTACCTAGAAAGAGCTGAGCAAAGCCAGGCAGATAATGAATGAATGAACTGTGAACAACGAACGAAAGCAAAGCGTAAAGCACAAAGCAAGCGTATCAAACCACCAATAATAACTGCACAACACATTTGTACATACATTAACAGTATGGTACACTTTATTATTATTATTGTTGTTGTTGTTCTCTAGTGAAGGGGGCGAGAAGAAAGTAATTGCAACAATAACAACAACACACACTACCAGTATAATACAATATACATAGTATCTTGTGGCTTGCTGCTGCTTGCTATCGTCATCTGTCGGTCGTTCATTGGCATTATGTCGTCATGTGTTTACTTTGACAACTCTATATACTTATTATTTTTAATACCCTGTACACTCAAATATGATAGATAATGAAGAGAACCATATGTATTAAGTTTAAGCAAAGGGGGGAAAAAGGGGAGTGGACAGTAAGATAAAGGAAGTATGTGTGTGTGTGTGTGTGTGTACGTGGGACAATCAATAAGCATCAGTATTAAAAATGTAGATCATTCAGATAGGATTCGAGTATGTTTTTGGTAAACAGTTGTCTGATATCCGAATACTAGGGGGGAGTATTTTCAGTTTAAAACAATTTTATGTAACAACCAAAATGTTTTGGAGAAGGAAACAATATTAAGAATGTTCAAAAGAAGCTAAAAATACATACACCCGCATTATGAATGAAGATCAGTATGACAATGAGACAAATTGATTTAGTCAAGTCTGGATTTCCTTCGTTTGCTTGATTCTCGGGAAAGCACCATTCAGGAACTCTACAAAAAAATTGGAAATTTAATTTTAAAGACTTTGTTGGTTGTTTTTTTTTTTTTTTCACAGAATAAATTTGTTGAATATTTCTATTACTTACATTCTTGGATTATAATATCACCCTTAGATGATGTACACTTGTGACCTGTGTGAAAGGTCTATTGTGACTGTCTCCTGTCCCTGAGTTATAATCATTTTGGACAAGGAAAATCTAATATATGTAGATTTAAAATTGTCTTTTTCCTTAGCATATTCTCACTCAAAAATACCTCAGTAGAAAACTACCTGTTACCTCGACTAGATTTTAATAGTTGAGGGATTACTATAATCCATTGTTTAGTTAGTCTGAAGAAGATTTCATCTAAAGAGATTAGGATAAATATGTTCAAGTTTTGTCCACTTGAGAACGGGATGCTGTCATCTCACTTACACCACATCTCTTAGACGATAAAAGTTGTTCTTCATGCATATTTTGTGGTAATAATTTGTCAACCAAACACATTTTAGATGATTGCACGAAAATTGACAGGATTAGAACACAATTCACATTAATCTTCCTTCATCAAGTCCTGTAATCATAATTCTTGAATTTAATACTTCTTTTCATAAGATTAGGCGAATCGCGAAGACCTTAAAACTTAAGTTAGATTATGTAATACATACGATGAGTCTCTCTCCCATTCAATATTTGAATCAATTGTGAAAGATTAGTAGACATGTTTCGACATTATCCTTTTCTACAAATAGAGTCTGCCACCCAGATTTTTTAAGTTTTTTTTTCGGTTTGTTTCTTGACCAATACCATTAAAATCTTCCAGAAAGTTTGATTTGAAAATTTCTTATGATCTTCCTCTTTAACCTTGATAATATAATTTTGATAGATGAATCAACATCAACATATGGAAACTGTCCATAATGAGAACTTTTACTGTACATTCCATGTATTTTCCAAATATATTTAAACCTCTTGATGATTCACTTTTCACTATTTTTTAGGATAGACAACATACAAATTTCATCATTTTCCTTTAAGAATTTGCAAATAGAGTCTTCAACTTCTTTAGTTGGTTTATGAGTCTGCAGTGATCACTCAAAATATTGTTGTGAATTATCTGCTTGTTCTTTGATCAATACTTTTTTTTTTTTTTTTACATTCAAATGTCCCAGAAAAAGTTTTTAAGAATATTCTTATGAAATTAATTTTTTACCTTGGAAATATCAATTTGATATGAAACAACATAAGTTTTCTTATCAACAACATTAATTAAATCTGATAAAATTATGCATGATGAATTATATATCTTCTTCTTTGTCCTATCCTTGTCCTATTTTGGATCAGATCTCCATGAACAATGTGCTTCGCATTTTGTTTCATTTTTATAAGAAGTCTTATTTTTGTTGGCTAAGTTTTTTTTGTATACGACGTACAAGTCAGTAACCTTCTCTGTGGTTTTAGTAGTCGTCATTGATTCTACCCAGAATTCATCTGCTGCCACACTATATTCCACCGTACCTGACATATGCAGCAGAAGCATTGAGCCGCGTTGACCATGCAAAATGATACATCCGCCTTTGTTAGGAATTTCCTCCCATGAGAACAAGCTTTGCATTAGACTTGGTGTCACTGTTGTTGGGTGGAGTTGCTTATTCCGGCAACTAGTCTGTGTTTATCCCCGTAACGCGGCGATGTGGTAAAGATATGATTATTTTAAAAGATAATTTTTTCATAAATTTCTTTGATATCTACATTTGCTTCATCATTCATCACCCGATAGAAAACACTATTTCAATCCGATTGTCTTTGTCTAGACTGTCATTATTTTATTATATGTCACATATATGTATTTTGTCATCAAAAGTCATAAAATTTCATTTCATTTTTTATTGTTCATTTTTATCTGTCATTATTCTCGTTTTCTCTTGTTATTTGAACTACTATTACTATTATTATTTTTATACATAATTTATAAAGTGACACGAGTAGGCTTTGCTTACATAAACAAATAAAAATTTTAGTTTGAAAGAAAGAAAAAAAGTTATTTCATATTTAATGTGCAAACAACATCGAAACATAACAAAAAGAAACAAAGGAGAAATACACAATATTAAAAATTACTCTTTTTTCTTTTTAATCAGAATTATTAAATATAAAACACATAAAAATTAATATAAATGGCGACTAAAAACAAGAGGAGGAGGAAAAAGTGTAAAAAAAATCGTGGTTTTGTTGTGCTGCAAATTTATATCAAAAATGTCATGAGGAATATTTTACATAGAATGGAATATATTATTAATGTAAAAAAAAAAACTCAAACATATCAGATAACACATCGTTCAATATCAATAATAATAATAATACCATCATCATCGACACCACCCCACCACCATCTTCATCAAACTCATTATGAATCGAAAGGCAGAAGAAGTTCATTTTACCATTCAAGAGACAAAAAAAAAAAGAAGAAATTGTCATAAATCAAAAATCATATTAATTATTTTTGTGTTCACTTGTCCAGAAATTTTATCCTTCATATGCATTTTATTTTATTTAATTTTTTTTTTCTTTCTTAATGTGTCGAGATCTCTTTCTAATCCATCCTAGTTCCTAGTTTTCGTTCGTTACATTTTTGTTCGTTACGTTTTGGAATTTGGTGTTCGGTGGTTTTTATGATTTTTCTTTAAACAAAAATTTTGTTTTCTTTTGTTTTTTTTTTTCTTTCATTTTTTCTTTTTGTAGATCCTATTGGCATTCTTGTGTTTAAGGCCAGATCTACTGGTAAGTCTTGCGTTCCAAAAAAAAAATTTAAAAAAAAAAAACAACAACAAATCCCAGATAATAAGATACTACAAAGTTAAGAACGCATACATAACAAAATTAAAACAAAAAACAGAACAAAACGCCGCCTCTGCCTTTATATTTTATATATTTTTTTTGCTTACATTTTTGATTGATTGATTATAATAATTATTAACCTTTAAAGAATAATAATAATAATGTAATAATGAGGCCTCATTGTGTTGGCCTCTTGTTATATTTAGAAGAGAAGTGTAATCGTTCAAGTAATCCTTCGCTTTAATTGAATGAAATTTTTTGATTTGATTTTTAAGTAATAAATAGATTTAAGGAGGTTTTTTTTTTTATTAATTCATTTTGACAAATGATAACCAATTATTAATAGTTTATTATATAGATTAAAGACCATATTAATAACCCTTTGCTTGGTTAACAAAGAGTTTGTCATCTCTGCTCTCTGTGATCTGTGCTTCTATTCTTATTTATCTTTTCTCGAAAATAAAAACAGAAAAGAAGAACCTCAAACTACTTTTATATCTCTCAAAAACATACACAACAACAAATACATATTTTGCTGGCCTTGGACAACAAGAATCTGTTCTGTTCTCTTTTCTATTCTTTTCATTTCTAATTTTTCTAATATAAATTAAAAATAAAAACTGCTTCTAACAAACTTTTTCTTTCACTCACCAATTCAACTCGCCTCATCGCATCCATACTCAGTAGTTCATCGTCATCTTAATAATATAGAAATAATTTCTTTGTTTTCTTGTTTTTTTTTCTCTTTTATTTTATTTATATATATATTTTTTCCTTTTATTTATATTTTTTTCTTCTTCTTTTTTTGTAATAAAACTTATAAATTCATTGTAATTTCTTTGTATTATAAAATATTATGTTTTTTTTTGACAAAACCGCCATCATCCTGTGCATTATTTATTACTAAATATTAAACTAAATTCTTATTAATATTTATTACTAAAACAAGAAGACGCTCGCTCTTTGTTATTTTATTTATTAACTTTAATAACTTTATATTAATATGGAAATAATATTTATTCATTTTATTTGAATTTTTATAGGATGATATACCTGAATCGGATCCTGAAAGTTGTGCACAAGAAGTTGAGGGTCAAGAAGAAGATGAAACCGAAGAAGAATCTGAAGATTCTGAGGAAAGTGAGGGCGAAGAAGAGGAGGAAGATGAAGATGCAGGTAAATCACCATAGAAATATCTCTATAAATTGTTCATATTTTAATAACATCTACATAATTTCATTTAGAAATCCTACAAGATAACGATGCCGATGAAGAGGATGTGGATGAAGAAGACGAAGAAGTTCAACAAATTGGTGGCAACTTTTTATTAGATGCTGCCAATAATGATCATCGTCAACGTAATATATCTGCACTGTTCGAAGCCGCTGCCAATGATAAAGCACCTGTGCTACGACATGCCACCCATGCTATTGATGAGACTAAACAAGCCCTGACTAAAATGCGTTGCGCCAATAGTCCACGTGATAAGACGTAAGTACATAAAATGATATAATAATAATAATAGAAATAGATAAGAATGAAAACATGTTTCTATGTTTTTTTTTCTTTTTCTAATTGTTTTTTCTCTATTTTATCAATCAATTCTTTTTTTTGTCTTTTGCGTTTCTTTTTTCTAGTATTTTTTCGCGTTCCTTAGTCGCTGCCTGCACAGATAATGATGTGAATACAGTGCGTCGTCTGTTGTGCAAAGGTAATGTCAATCTAAGCGAGGCTACCGATGATGGCGAGTCATTACTGTCAATGGCCTGTTCAGCTGGTTATTATGAGTTAGCACAGGTAAGTGAATTGAAGTCATTTGAATTGTATTTCTTGTGATGTGATTATGGTTAAATATAATAATAAGAGTAAGAGTAAGAATATAAAACAAAGCAGAACAACGTTAAATTGGTGGACGGGGCACCACTACCACATTCAATAATCGAGGAACTTTATTGTCGAGAATAAAACGTGACGTCACTAATTCAAATGCTCTGACACTAATATCTATACATATATGGAATAAATTTGGTGACTCTTTCCATTGCCTCCAAGGACTACCGATTAAATTCGGAGACACTATTACTTTCAGTAATTGAGAGGCACTTTGATTCAAACATATTTGGTACGAGAATAAAACGTGACGTGTCTATCCTAAATTACATGTCACTAATTCAGAAACTGACACTAGTTTGAAAGTATAGAAATAGAAGAAATCTACAAAATAGATATAGAGACACTTCCACCTCATTCATTAATTGAGGATTTTTGCATCTGAGACATAAATGGTACGAAAATAAAACGTGACGTGTCTATTCTATTCCCTTTGGATTTATAGCCAACATCGTGACTCCGTGTGTGGTGCATCCTCCCTCCTCTTCCCTTGGGCAATATACCTACTACGGAACCGCTTTGTGTTTTATTTCGAAGTGGGAGTACAAGGCATTCCTCTTAGAGGTCAATTATCTATTCACCTACCTCTAGGTTCGCCCACGATTTGTTGCTACGATTATGCTATGGGCTCGTCTTCTTATAAAGTGCGTAGCTCTGCTTCTATGTAGTCGTGCCTTCACTTCAAGGAAGGCTGTGGGAAGTCGACATGCGCCGCGTCTCCGGGAATCTCTTTGCCTTACTTTGAAGGTATAGAAATAGAATGAACCTACAGATTAGTTGTGGGGACAATAATCGCGGAACTTTGATTACGAGACAATGTGGTACCAATATAAGACGTTTCTGTCCTAAATTACATGTCACTAAGTCAAAAACTAAAACTAGTTTCATAAAGGTATAAAAATTTGAAGTTCCTTCAGAGTAGATTTTCATTTTGATAGACGATTTGAGAGATTATGAGTGAGAAAGTATTGATTAGATCGGTTTAGTATTTAGACAGCAATAATCTCATAATTTTATTGATCTTTAGTTTCAGTAACAGCATCAAGTGGACTTATTAGGCTGGTTTTACTAAGATATCAAATAAAAAACCCCTCTTAACTGTCTGAAGTTAGGTCGTCTATTCCTATGATAGATAAGTTGCTTCCGAAAAGGTCAAACTCATCTAGAAACCTTACGGCCTTTTGTGATTGATGCCTGGTTTGAATTGTTCTTAGCTTCAACCGGATGCTTTGACTCATAGATCAGCTGAGGTTTTAGGTGGGTCTCAACTCTAAACCAATGAGTGAGTCGTACGACCAAAATAACTATGACTCGGAAGTCTTTTTTGTCTGGGTTTTTTTTATATGAAAGCCCAGTAATTCAGGTTATAAAATGACAGTGGACAAATTTATAATTAAAAAATATTGATCTCACTCACTCTCTTGTTCAGAAACTAAGAAGGTCCCCCCTGCATTCTGGATATATTCATACTCTTATCTATGTTGGCCATAAATATTACATATTATATTATTATTTTTTATTAAAATTATGTGTGCCTTTCTCTTTCCTTTTATGATGTGCACAGGTACTTTTGGCCATGTCAGCATCACAGGTTGAAGATAAAGGTCAAAAAGATTCCACACCTCTTATGGAAGCTGCCTCGGCAGGTCATTTGGATATTGTTCAACTTTTACTCAGTCATAGTGCTGATGTGAATGCCCATTGTGCCACTGGTAATACGCCATTGATGTTTGCCTGTGCCGGTGGTCATGTGGCAATTGTTAAGGAACTTTTGAAGAATGGCGCCAATGTTGAAGAGCAAAACGAGAATGGACATACACCTTTGATGGAGGCAGCATCAGCTGGACACGTTGAAGTTGCCAAAGTAAGTTTCTGTTATAGACAGGGGAAAAAAGAAATATATTCATAACAAATGATTACAATCCGAGATTTGAGACTTTTAAGTTGCAAAGAGTTGCACACATGATTGAGTTAATAATCGTGCAAAATCAAAGGCAACTTAAGGTCGATGAATACCTTTGATCTTATCTGATAATAAATTAATGTTATATAAATATTTTTGTTTATTTAAATTGCATGAAATTTTCATTTGTAATTTGTTTGTTTTGTCTTCATGGTTTGTTTTCATAGGTACTCCTTGAGAATGGAGCTGGCATTAACACCCATTCGAATGAGTTTAAGGAAAGTGCTTTAACCCTCGCCTGCTACAAAGGTCACCTGGATATGGTACGTTTCTTGTTGCAGGCTGGAGCAGATCAAGAGCACAAAACCGATGAAATGCATACAGCGTTGATGGAGGCATCTATGGATGGTCATGTTGAGGTAGCACGTCTATTGTTGGATTCGGGTGCACAAGTTAACATGCCAACAGATTCATTCGAGTCGCCTTTAACATTGGCTGCTTGTGGTGGACATGTTGAATTGGCCACTTTATTGATTGAACGCGGAGCAAATATTGAGGAAGTCAACGATGAAGGTTACACACCCTTGATGGAAGCTGCACGTGAAGGTCATGAAGAAATGGTTGCACTGTTGTTAAGCAAAGGTGCCAACATAAATGCGACAACCGAGGAAACACATGAAACTGCCTTAACGCTCGCCTGTTGTGGTGGCTTTAGTGAGCTTGCTGAACTACTCATTAAAGAAGGAGCCAATCTTGAGCTAGGAGCGTCTACACCCTTAATGGAAGCTGCCCAAGAAGGTCACACTGATCTGGTTCGGTTTTTACTTCAAAGCAAATCCAATGTACATGCAGAGACCCAAACTGGCGATACAGCACTGACGCATGCCTGTGAAAATGGTCATACGGATGCTGCCGAAGTTCTATTAGGCTATAAAGCCGAGTTGGAACATGAGTCTGAAGGTGGTCGTACACCATTAATGAAGGCATGTCGCGCTGGTCATCTGTGTACGGTGAAATTCCTGATACAAAAGGGAGCCAATGTTAACAAACAAACAACCAGCAATGATCACACGCCATTGTCTCTCGCTTGCGCCGGTGGACATCAGGCTGTAGTTGAGTTGCTACTAAAGAGTGGCGCCGATCCGTTCCATAAACTGAAGGATAACAGCACAATGTTGATTGAAGCTGCAAAAGGCGGTCATACACGTGTTGTTGAGTTACTCTTCAAGTATCCGCATATAATGCAGAATGAACTAGCCGCCGCTGCTGCTGCTGCTGCCGCTGCCAATGGCACCGCTAGTGGTAGTGGTGGTGGTGCTGCCACTGTTGTGCCTGGTGCAGCTGCAGCTGCTAGCCAAATGCGTATTATAAATACGCAGCACCAAAAAATTCTGCAGCAACAGCTCCAACAACAACTCCAACAATTGAGCGCACCACCAGGCCTTCATGAAGTGTCTGAAGCCGTACGTGCATCCAATCAACAACTATTCCATCAGCAACAATTCAATGGCAATGTCATAACCGGTGCCGGGGAATACCTTGATGCTGGTGGGGAATTGCAATTGACTGCTGGAACAAGTGAAGCGGGCAGTACTACAAGCACTGAAGAATATGCAGCTATCGATATTAATTCACTTAGTGCCCAACAACAGGAAGCATTGATTGCGAAATCAAGACTATTCCATTTGCAAGCTGGTTTTGATCAGGGTATTGCCCAAATGACACACCAAATGCAGCCGCAGCAACAACAACAACAACAACAGCAGCAGCAGCCCCAGCAACAGCAAGTAACACTGCCACCTCCAATGGTGCCGTGCAAACATGTTGGCGCAGGTCTTGATATGGGTCATATTAATTCACTTACGCCACCTCAGAAGACACCACCAGCACCACCTGTTACTCAGCAGCAAAGTGTAGATCAACAACAACAACAGCAGCAGCAACAACAACAGCCATTACTAAAGTCCAAAAGTGGTGGAACACGTAAGAATCGCAATGCATATTTTGATGGTCAATCACCCCAACAACAACAGCCACAACAGCAGCAGCAACAACAACAGCCACAACAGCAGCAGCAACAACAACAGCCACAATTTGAAGATGTCCGTTCTCAGCCAGTTGGTGATGATGGAAGTGGTGGCATTGGTGGAATGCTTAAACTGCCAACAACAACAACAACAGCAGCATCAACAACCCAACAAAAACAATTTGTACGTCGTCGTGGTTTTTTCCAAGATCTAAAGAAGGTAATAATAATAAATATAATAAACAAATTTTGTGAGTGAAAATAAACGAAATTTTGATTGATTTCTTTTCAAGGTTACAAATGATAATAAAACTGCCCAAGACAATTCATTGATGTCGTCTAACATAACTTCATATGTTGATGGTTCTAATGTCGTCGATAGTACTGGAGATGCAAACCAAAATAAAGGTAAGTGAACATTGAACAATGTTTAAATTTAAAATGAATTCTATTTTACTCAAATTCATTTATAGGAGCAATTGGTTCTTCAGCAGATGGCAGTGATATTGTTATGCCACCGGCTATTCCTCATTCAGATATTGGACAACAGCAACAACAACAACAACAACCGGTAAGCAAGAATTATTGATTATTATCATCAATGGGGTGGGGGGTTATACCATGCATTAGATTACAAGAGAGACGGAAACTACTACATTATAATGAAAATTACAATGAAATTACAGTTCCTTCGAAATTATGGTATTCATCAAGAATTTCTTCTGATGCATGACTGCAATTTCATTTGGTAAAAAAATAAAGGCTACGCAGGTATGCGGAGTTTGGTGCAAGTTAGGCCCTCACAATGACAAAAGTAAATACTCTGCTCACTTCTCATTTTCATTACATAGCCATGCATTAGTAATTTTTACTGATTCCCATGGGGTTTATAAGAAAATTTATGTAGGAATATTTCAACCATGACAAATTAAACATACAACAGTTGTGAGGTAGCTTTATAGCCTTTTTACACTGGGTTATGATTCAAATCAATGGTGATTCAGCGTGTTGATAAAAATCAAACAACAACCACAAGGAAAAGAGTTTTTTTTTTTTTTTTGTTGTACAATTTGATGCAGAATTGAGAATGATCAGTCGCGTTAGTGTTGGGCAATTTCTACCTTTTCTAGGTCATTTTTCATTTTCAATATTTCAACAAATTTCAGCAAAACCTTTATGAAATATACACTTAAACCTTCCTTTTAAATCACTCCGTCCATTGGTGAGAACCGTATGAAAATCTGTTTAGTAGTTTTTGAGGTAATCGCGTTCAGACAGACAGACAGACACGTTTGGGGGACTTTGTTTTATAATATGTAAGGATAATTTGTGCCATTATTATGAATTTACTTATCTTGAAATAAGTCATTGAGTGGTGGAGTATTGCTTAATAGTGGGAGGAGATTTCTCCATCCTTTATATGAGGAGGTCTGTTCCTTCAACAATTCAGTGATTTTGTGATTAAATCCACATTTGATGGAACAAAATGAATGGTATAGGACAGTTTGTCATTTGGTTTATGATATTTTTTGAATTCACATTTATTTATAATCTTGGATTTTTTTTTTTTTTTGTTATTATAGCGTGGCGCAACAACAGTTATAACGCATTCATCTGATGTTCTACCAAGTACTGCTATTAGTGATCGTCCCAAGGTGAAGGCCACAAACAAGAATAACCGCAAACAACAAGTGGCATCAGCAGCAGCTTTGCAGCAAAATCAAATGGTGTCCATCATTAATAATTTGGTGAGCAGCAAATAACATTTTACAATAATTTTAGTCTTTTCCTGATTCTATGGTATACCGTATACGTATAATAATCATTATCATCATCTAATATTTTATTTGTTCTTTTTATTATCAATAATATAACAACAACAGCCACTTTTTGCAAATGATCCAAATACTAAACAACATTGGGAACAATATATTACAAATCATATAATGTTAGCTGCTCAACAACAACAACAACAGCAACATCAACAGTTGAAACAGCAGCTCGATCAACAGGATCAATTGGCAAGCGGCGGAGGAGGAGGAGGAGGAACAGTTTTGGATATTACAAACACTACTACAGCTGTGACGACAATTACAAATTCACCAGCATCACCAATACCTTCGCCTTTATTATCATCACTTACAGCAGCTGTGTATGCTGAACACTTGGCATCAGGTGTTGAGGAAGAAATACAACAAGGAGGAAAACATCTTCATCAACAAAATCAGCAACAGCATCAGCATATTGGTGCAACACCAGAAGCAGCCGCCATATTACAAGCGCACAAAATCAATGCAGTTATTGGTTCACAAGAACTTCATGAAGCACTTGAGGCAGCTTGTTGTCAAGCGGCTTCATCACTCATGCAAGAAACACCGTAAGTGTGAAGGATAATAAATAAATGAAGATGTGATGTGGTTAATAAAATAAATATATTCTCTTTTATTTTAGTGGTTCAACTGATTCAATCAATTCGCTTGGTATGAACGCCACTGGTTGTACTACGCCAGCTTCAGAGAAATTCAATTCACAATTGAAATTGTTGCATGAGAATTGGCATTTGCTTGGTATGCGTCGTTTCTTTGGCGATCAACCAAAATCACCAACAGAAACACCACCAGAAATGGAAGAAATCACAATGTTGCCATCCGATTCCATGGTGGGTAGTGGTGATGAGACAACAGCCGAAATGAAAAATCTTGCGACCTTATGCACGGCAGCAGCAGCAGCTGCTGCAGTTGCAGAAGCCTCTAAAGATATTGATTTAGCGGATATGTTAATGGGTTCCGATGATGATGGTGGTGAAACTGAAATCGAGGAATGTACATTGCCGCCAGAACCCATTGAAATAAGTGATGCACTTGGTGATGAAGATGCAACAAATAGTGGAGTCGACAATGAAGATAATGAACTCGACGATGATGACGAAGAAGTTGATGATGATTTGGAAGCAGATTTGATTGATGATAATGATAATGAAATGCTCGATGATGATGATAATGGAACAACTACAACTGCTGCGACTGGTGATCAGAACGATAATAATATCAGCGGCGGCGGCAACATTGAGAATAAACCCAAGAAAAGGGTTGCTGGTGGTGGTATTAGAAATTCTAATAAAATATCTGCTGGTGGTGGCAGTAGTAGTAGTGATGCTGCCATTAATATGTCACCTAAAGTTCGTAATTTATCTGCTCGTCTTGAAAATCTTATACTATCGAATGTCTCATTGAAACCGGAAATGTTATCACAAGCACTGTGCGACTTCAGACAGGACTTGAATCATGCTGATCTAGTGCAGGTCATACCACAAATTGGAAACCTTAAGACAGCAGCTGGCAATGCTGCAACACTAAGTTCAGTTTTGCAGCAACAAATTGCAGCTGCTGCAGCAGCAGCAGCTCAAGCTAAAAACAATAAAGATGGAGGAGAATTAAATGGTTTGTATATATATAAAAAAAAAAAAAAAAAAAAAAAAATTAATGATTTGAATGACTAATTGATATTTGCACTTTTTTGTTTACTCTTCAAATAGATGAATCAACAATATCTAGTAGTGTTGTAACTGGACCAAAGGGTGAATTATTTCAAGTTTTGGAACATTATAATTCTGGTGAAGTGGATGGCACACGGGAGCCAGCTTATGATATTGCTGTTGAAATGGAAGAAATCTTTCAAGTTATACATAATGTTAACGATCCTTCCCTTCAGGTTGGTTAAGATACAAAAATAATATAAAATCAAAATCAATTTTCAACAAATTTTCTGCTTTTGTTTGTTTTTTTTTTTTTAAAGGAATTTGCAAGCAATTTGAATTATACCGAATTGGCCGATTTCGGTATTAATCCAATGTGCAAGAACCGATGGAATGGTAACTGGAGTCAAACACCATCGAAATGGACCAGTCAAGAGAATTTTATATCTGCTGCTCATCAACAGGCTTTGCTAAGTGCCGAAGAACAACGTGAACAGCAAAGGCAAACGAATCTTTTGCTGTTGGACTATCAATTGCAACAGCAAGAATTACAACAACGTTTCGCTGAAGCCGAAGTCAAAGTTTGTGAAGAGTTACAGGTAAGAAAAAGAGAAATGAACAACTATGTGTTAGGTCTATTTCTATGAAACTGCCCACAGAAGGAGACATCGGAGACTCTATAATAAGTTTATATATTCTTGATCAGCGAGACGAGTTGATCCAGTCCTGCCCATCTGTATGTATGCAAACTAGCCCCCCCCCCCCACTTTTTGAGCTAGAGAGCTGCATGCACGGAGCTTTCTTTTTTCCAAACGCATTCGGAATCAGCCGAATTGGACCACTAGGAAGGGTGCCCCCATACAAAACTGGATCCAAATGAAAGTTCTTCCTATTAGAACAAAACCAAAAAATTGGGACATTATAAGATTCTGACCCATATCCACCAGCTATGAAAATTTAAAGACCCTCGGACCACTAGTGGGGTACCCCCCATACAAATCTGGATCCAAATGAAAGTACTTCTTAAAAAAACTTTTTTGTTTATTGTTGTGCTATGGAACTGAAATTTGGACACTATAAGTGCCTAACCCATATCCACCAACCTTCTAAATTTCAAGACTCTTGCACAACTAGCAGGGGCGTGAAGAGTATTACAACTTCGGCATAGCCAAAGTTAGTCTTTTTTATATTTTTTTTTCCTTCATATTTTTGCCAATCAAATTGAAGGAATTTGGCAATTAAATTAATAGCAGTCGCTGATTATGAATTTCTCCCATTTGTCAGGCAAAGCATGGATTCCGCGCTCGATGCAATCCTGGTAGTCGTTTGAGGCCATACATTTGACCAATCAATTTTCAATTAGTGATGCATGATTAATCGAAAAAGTACGATTAATCGGTTAATTAGTTGGACATTGCTATACAAATTAATCGAAAAATCACTTTCGATTAATCGATCACATCGAATAATTCGATTCGGCCTTTCCACTTTCGCTTCGATTAATCGGTTAATTTATCAATGATTGATTGCAATTTATAATAGCTCGTTTCAATTAATCGATTAAACGATTAATTTAATTTGTGTTACTATCACTATTTTTGACTTCTTCATAAGAATGTTATTATGCAGGGGTGGTAGGGTAAGACTTCCCCGTTTAGTGCTTCCAACGTTTTATGGAATAGTTTAGCCACCACACCACAACTTTGTTGTATAGAGAGCCGAGTGAATGTGTGGAGATAGCAGAGAAGTTGGAGAATAAGTAGACTGCTATTTAGTGTGCGTGAGTGCTGGAATAGAGAAGAATGAAAAGGCAAAAAAATCAGCGAGGTTATCGCGTTGATGATGGTTTCTGACATGAAACAAAATCACTCCCATGTCTGTACGCCCCCTTTTCGCGTTCTTCTTTCAGTGCTCTGTTCAAATCGATGAGTTGTTATCGATAGCAATGAGTAGTAACAGTTTGACCAGTTTTTAGATTCTCAATTCAATTCCTGATTCAACCAGATGCAGAGCAAACTCTTCTTTCCATGGATGATCCGTTTTGACTGTGATGTTGATGGTTGGCCTGGATCAACCAAAGAGTTTTTAGGTTCATGATTAATTTTTCATCGCAATTGACGATTCGATAGAAGAAATTTTTCCAATTCACAATTGTTTTTTTTGTCTCTTTCGACGATGTCTCAATCATTTAATACTTTTGACATGAATTCTTAGCCAATAATGGGACATTGATCCTCATCCAATCAAACGTCTTTGAACTCCTTCTCAGTCCTACCACGCTTCATGTTGTCCAAGTCTAAATAACTTTTTTTTTTATTTTTTTTTTTTACTTGTTGGAACCAATCTCTCCATATTCTATCTGAAAGAGCATGTTCGCCATAGGCTTCCACAAAATTTCTATAAGCTTCGGCAGGAGTTTTTGTTCTAATGAAATGAGAAAAGTAAATCGGCAATTTCATAGGAATAGACGAAGAAATTTATTGAACCATTTAACTATTTTTTTTTCTGCTTCTTATTATATCATCAACAGCATCAACATCAGCAGACAACACTTTCTCTTATACCATTTTCACCTGAAGATGCCGCAGCTGCGGTTGCAGTTCAACAACATCAGCAACAACAACAGCAGCAGCAACAGCAAATACAACAGCAATCACCACTGCCAAATGCTACAGAATTTTATCAACAGCAACAACAGCAAACACAGAAATTTCAACAAATGGCCATGGAATCTGATCGTGAATTGAGACAACGCCTACAACAATTGCAACATTTACAACAGCAACAGCAATCAAGTGCTCGTCTTATTAAAGCTGTAGCTGCAGCAGCTACTGGACAACAACAACAACAACAGCAGCAGGAGCAACAACAGGATATAAACCAGCAACAACAACAACAGCCACCAACGAATTTTGTTTTTAATGTTGAGGGTGGAGGAGGAGGTGGAGTAGGCGCAAATGATAAATCAGCGCAATCTCTTCAATTGTTGTTCCAATTACCAACAACTGTACAACAACAACAACAGCAGCAGCAACACGATCAAGAACAACAACAACAACTTCAGCAGCATTTCCATAATCAAGTGCTTCAAAATCAGCATAAGCAAGACCCGACAGCACTTAAATTTCTACATCAAGCTGATTCTCTAATCCATCAACATCAGCATCAACAGCAGCAACAACAACAACAGCAGCAGCAGCAGCAACAACCACCACTAGAACAACAAGGTGCTGCTTCAGCTACTGCAGGTGCTGCTGGTGCTTCTTCATCTGATCTTGATCCTCTGACACAGAATCATTTGTTAATGCAACAAAAAGCAGCATTGGCACAACAAGTTCTAAATCATCAAGCAATGAAACAGAAACTTCAGGAACAACTCCTTTTGGAGCAGCAACAGACTCAACAATTACAACAACAACACCAGCAATTACAACAATTTCAACAACAACAAGGTTGCTTACAGCATACACAGGTAAATTGATTGATTGATGATAATGATTATTGAAATTTAATTGAATTTGTTTATTGCAGCAACAACTAGTACAAGTTGCCACTCAGACGCAACAACCTATTGTTGTACCACATCCAAATGTAACAACTTTAACACCACCACCATCCACAACACCACGAAATGCTACCACCCAGCAATATTATAATACTACACATTATAACAATGAATGTGCGCCCAATGGTGCCGTCAATGCTCATTTGCCCATGTGGCCTGCACCAACAACCTCTTCTGCAGCTGCAACAAAGACAGCCAGTGGTGGTGGTGGAGGTGGTGGTATATCGAAGAAAGCTATTGATAAGCAATCACGCAAAGATCGACGTTTCTCAATGTTAAGACAAACACCTGCTGGTAGTCAAGGTAAGAGAGAATGATGATGATGATAATAGAAATTTAAGATCTTTTCTCAAAATACTTTCTTTTTTTGTTTTGTTATTATAGCAAATACAACCATACAACAACAACAGCAACAGACACAATCACAGCAGCAGCAGCAGCAGCAGCAGCAACAACAGCAGCAGCAGCAGCAGCAACAACAACAACAACAGCAACAAAATCCTCAAGATGGAGCAGCTGCTGGAACGCAACAACAACAACAACAACAAGATAAAACTATTGAAGTTGATTCAGAAACAGATTCAAATCATGATACCGCACTAACATTGGCTTGTGCCGGTGGTCATGAGGAGCTTGTTGAATTGTTAATCAGTCGTGGCGCCAACATCGAACATCGTGATAAGAAAGGCTTTACACCATTGATCCTAGCCGCAACTGCTGGCCATGAAAAAGTCGTTGATATTCTACTTAAGAATCAAGCTGAACTTGAGGCACAATCAGAGCGTACCAAAGACACACCATTGTCACTTGCCTGCTCTGGCGGACGTTATGAAGTCGTTGAGTTACTTCTAAATGTTGGAGCGAATAAAGAGCATCGCAATGTCTCCGATTATACGCCACTCAGTTTGGCTGCAAGTGGTGGTTATGTGAATATCATTAAGCTTCTGCTTAGTCATGGCGCTGAAATCAATTCACGCACTGGCAGCAAATTGGGTATATCACCATTAATGTTGGCCGCAATGAATGGTCATACCGCCGCTGTGAAATTACTACTGGATCAGGGTTCCGATATAAATGCCCAAATTGAGACAAATCGTAATACTGCTCTAACTTTGGCCTGTTTCCAGGGACGCCATGAAGTGGTCAGTTTGTTGTTGGATCGTAAAGCGAATGTCGAGCATCGTGCCAAGACTGGCTTGACACCATTGATGGAAGCCGCCTCGGGTGGTTATATTGAAGTTGGTCGAGTTCTATTGGAAAAGGGAGCCGATGTGAATGCTGCACCGGTGCCCACTTCACGTGATACTGCTTTGACTATAGCCGCGGATAAAGGACATGAGAAATTTGTTGAATTACTATTGCAGCATTCAGCTGCGGTTGAGGTGAAAAACAAGAAAGGCAATTCACCACTATGGCTTGCTGCCCATGGTGGTCATTTAAGTGTTGTGGTTATACTTCATACCCATAATGCAGACATTGATTCACAAGATAATCGTCGTGTCTCCTGTCTAATGGCAGCTTTCCGTAAGGGACATACTAAAATTGTTAAATGGTTGGTCCAATATGTTACACAATTCCCATCCGATCAAGAAATGAATCGTTTCATTAGTACGATCAGTGATAAGGAGCTTTCTGAGAAATGTTACGATTGCATGAAGATTATTCGTGCTGCAAAGGAAGCTCAAGCAATTAAAGCTAATCAAAATGCATCAATATTACTCGAGGAACTTGATATGGAGCGGAATCGTGAGGAAAGTCGTAAAGCAGCTGCGGCACGTCGACGTGAACGCAAGAAGAAGAAGAAATTGGAGAAAAAAGAGAAACGTCGCCAAATGGAAGGCAGTAGTGGTGGTGGTGGCGACGGTTCCAATGGCGCTCGTGGTGATCATCACGATGATAATGATGATAAGGATAGTGATAAAGACGATGATAGCGACAAAGACGATGACGATGATGATGATGTACCAAATCAGCGAGAAGAAGGCGATTCGGGCATCGATCAAGGTTCATGTTCCAGTAGCGATATGAAAAATATTCATGTTGAACAACAGCAAACGGATAAATCATCAAATGGCAACAATAAGAATAAAAACAACAAAAAACAAAAGCAAAAACAGGCACAGGCACAGACTTCAACATCATCGTCAGCAGTTGTCTCCTCGATAGTTGAAGAACATACAACAACAAAATCAACAAAACTTCAACAAGTCAAAAAAGAAGAGACCACTAAGAATGCAAACAACAATAAGAAGCAAACAATTGTTGCAGCTTCTACAAACGGTAGTGATGTTGTTGCCAAACCCAATGCATCCAGCAACAACAAACGTGTGGTGGAATCGAAACGTGAGGAATCTTCTGCATCAGCTCAGCCTGCGACTAACAACAAGAAGAAGGAAGTAAGCAATAAACAACGTGAAAAGGAAAATATGGCACCAAAAGAAAGTGTTGCCATCTCTTCAGCCAGACAGCAACAACAATCAAGTCATCAATTGCAACAGCAAAATATTAAAGATACTAACAGCAAAACAAACATAAGTGGTGGTGGGAATGATTCATCATCATCATCTAGTGGAAATCGTAAATCTGTTAGTGCTTCTTCTACTAATCATCGCAATGATGCAGATGCCAAGAAGTCTTCTGATGAATCGTCGAAGACAATGCCGTCGTCCTCTGCTGCTGCTGCTGCTCTAAAACGTGTAGAAATCGATGGCTGGAAAGAAGTTGTTCGTAAGAGCTCCACCCAGCAACTAACATCGACTTCTTCACAAGGTTCAAGCACTTCCAGCAATACAACACAACAACAACAACAACAACAACATGCTAGCACTTCAGTAACCAATAATAATAATAACAATAATGGTACCAGTTCATCAACATCAAATGGAACCACTGTATCATCAGCAGCTGCCAGTTTGGCAGCTACCACAACTGCTACAGCTGTTGCTGCACCAGCACCAGAAATGACATGCAAAAAGGTTCAAGTGCCAGTAAATGCCATCTCTCGTGTCATTGGACGCGCTGGTAGTAATATAAATGCTATACGCGCCACCACAGGCGCCCACATTGAGGTAGAGAAACAGGGCAAAAATCAATCAGAGCGCAGCATAACCATAAAGGGTTTGACAGATGCCACTAAACAGGCACATATGCTTATTTTAGCTCTTATCAAAGATCCTGATGTTGATATACTACAAATGTTGCCACGCATCAACACCAGTATTAAGGCATCATCCTTAGCAGCATCGTCATCCGCAGCTGCTGCATCATCATCATCAGCATCTGCACCCATGACAGTTGGCACTTGGGATAATAGAACAGTTGCCTTACAATCTTCTAGTGGTGGTGGTGGTAGTCATTTTTCATCTGCTGCTTCAACAACATCAACTTCATCGACCAGTTCAGCAAGTTCGACACCAGCAATTGGTAAACAAACTTCAAAAACTTCTATTGGCAAACAATTGGCAAGCGGTACAACCTCAACACTGTCATCAAGTAAACCAATTGCCAGCGGCAGTACACGTGCTCAGACAGGAAAAACCTACTATACACAGACACAATCTGCTCGTGGTGGTGGTGGTGGAAGTAGTGCTATTGGTTCTAATGGCAGTAGTTCAATGCAAAAGATGAAAACTTTGGATTCATCATCATCATCATCAAATGCAAGTCGAAGCTCGTTAAATTTATCCGCACAAAAGAACAGCACAAGTCAAGGACTCAAGACAACGAGTTATGGGTCCAATGCAACCGGTGGACAAACATTTGCATCCAAATTGTCATCAGGTGGTTCTGTTCCATCACCAAAGAAGAGCGAGACACGGGGTGGTGTGGTTGCGCCTTTTGGACGTGGCAAACCTTTGAATAGCACCTCATCAATTCCTACACTTGGTGGTGGTGGTGTTGGTGGTAGTCTCAACAATAATAACAGCCACAACAACAACAATACATTATCTGGTCCAATTGGTACATTTAATGTAGCGGAAGTGGCTGCTGCAAATGCTGCCGCAGCAGCATTAGCTGCATTGAATAGTAACAACAACAACAATAGCAATAATGGAGGTGGAATTAGTAGTAACAACACAATCGGTAGTGCTGTTTCAAGACCACGTGCAGTGACACCAATAGGTCCACCAAGCAAAAATGTAAACAATTCTCCAACACATGGCGTAACACAATTATCAAATCTGATTCAACAACATCAACAGCAGCAGCATCAACAGTCGTCGTCATTGGCGGGACAAGTTGCTGCCATGCAACAGCAGCAGCAACAGCATCAACATCAACATCAACAAGCAGCAAATGGTGGTGGTGTTGGTGGTGCAGATGGAAAAGCAACAGCTGGTGGTGGTATGATGCCATCGATGCATTCTGCAAATCAGAATTTAATGATCAACACGAATCTTTTGAATGATATGAGTAGCAGCTCCTCCAATAGCAGTTTCAGCACACAATTGGCAGCAAAGATTGCAAGTGAATATTCATTGTTCAATGACTATCAATCTCAATGGGGCAATGCAACGGCTGTGGGTGATAATCTACCTTATCATCAGAATACCGTCAATGTAAGCTCACTTGTTGGTGATATTCTGCCACAGGCGGATGCCTCAAAAGCACCAGGATATAATCGTAACATTTTAAGTTCACCAGTGGGCAGCTCAAAGGCTTCCTCGAATCACTCAACATCACCGCCATCGGGTAATGTAACAATTTTGAACAACAACAGTGTCCAACAGGCATTGAATATAATCACATCGGTTGGTAATTCTGTTGGTGGTGGTGGAGGAGCTGTAAGTAGCGGCTCATCTCGTTCGCCATTGGCAGCAGTCATTGCTGACAGTGCTGGTCAAGCGGTGAATAGCGGCAGTGGCACACCGGTGTCGTCAATGAGTAATGTTGACGCTTCGGTAGCTGCAACACATTCACCAGGTATAATTAAACCCCCAAGTGCACCAGCACCCATTCAACGTCCGGTTGGCAGTCAATTACATGGTGGAACTCCAAATGTTGGAGACTCTCAATCGGCTAATAGTATGAACTTTGGTGCAATTGGCTCCAATGCAGTTAATGCAACTGGTCGTTCTTCTGGCAATGGCAATGATCAACAACAACAGAATTTGCAACGTTTCTATGAGCAATTAAGTGCTGCTACTCAACAACAAGTAAACTATCCCATGGATCAAGCTTATGGTGGAGCTTCAAATGTTGGTAATGGCGCATCTTCAGCTGTTGGCTTATCTCGTCTTAATCCTCGTGCTTCAGCTTTCTCACAAGGTAACAATGGAGGAGTAGGAGGAGGCGGGGGCAATGGTGTAGCCAATAAGGCTCAACAGCAAGCGGCGGCTAATATGTTCCAAGCAAATCAAGGCAATTATAATGCAACAAAAACTTTACCCAATGCCTCTGGTAATGCAGTTGCTGGTCTTGCGCGTCAACAAAATCAACAACAACAACAGCAAAATCATCAAGCAGCGCCACAACAACAACAACAACAACAACGTTGGTATGGCGGTGCTTTGGATTATCCAACATATATGGGACGTGAAATCCTACAAATGGAGAATGGTTCACCGGCAGCAATGTCACCAAATCCAGATGATATACGTAAAATGCCACGTCCCATTGGAACGGAGCGTGCATCATGGAAATATAATAATTATTCAAATGCTGCAACATCTGCTTCAGGTCTTAATATTGACGACCCACTAGCAGCAATGTCACAGTGGCAAATAGATCCGAAGACAGCGGCGGCAGCAGCGGCTGCTGCTGCAGCGGCTGTAGTTCAACAACAGCAACAGCATCAGCAGCAGCAGCAGCAACAACAACAACAACAGCAACCTGTTCTTTCGCAACAACAACAGCAACAACAACAGGCCAATAATTGGATGAAACAACAATATCGTTTCTATAATAATGCTCCATATGCACATCAACATGATCAAATGAATGTAAGTACAACAACAATAACAATAACAAGGAAAACAAATTGAAAGTTGATAGATGTAAAAGAAGAAAACTGAAAGTGAAGGTTGAATCTTTAGAAATGTAGGAATTTTAGATTATAGTAATTATTGTATGCTATTTGTGTCCAAGAGGACACCAATTGATTTGGTGAACCTTGGCCGACACAGTCTGGTCTGGTGGATAATTCAGGAAATTTTTAATATAACATTCCAAATTTTAAGTTCAAATTGTAGAAGAATTTAAAGTGATTTGACTCTGAACTTTTCCGGCTTTTCGGTCAGTTAGGTTAGCATACGAAAGTATTCATGAAAAAATCAATGGGTAGCAGGCCGAGATCAATATAGATTGAAGCAATAGAAGATGTGAAAAAGTTTCTATATTAAAATTGGAGAAGGGCAACAAGTAACCGAGTCATATGGAGATCCCATGTGCAGCAGCCCAAAGCTCACAAAGAGCTGTATGAGCCAATGATGAAGATCATGATGAGGTTAACATGTTGTTGTCTGTGACAAATCGCTCGTCATAAAATTATTACTTGGCCAATTGCAGCTGAAATTTATATTGAAAATTTTTGAATGGGTTGAATCGGTTTTCACCAATGGAAGGAGTAATTTATGAGGAAGGTTTAGGTATATAATTATAATTTAGGTTTTACCTCTGCTACCCGTGATAAAAGGCGGAACGAGTATATAAATAATAATTGGATATTTGTATTAATGAAATAGTTATTATTGTTGTTATTATTGAAAAAACTAATGAGGGATTAACGAATATATTTAATTTTTTGTATTAACTATAGATTCCGATGGATTATCATGGTATGCAGCCACCTAATTTAAGTCAGAATCAACACATGAATATGATGCCACCTTATGCTTATCCACATTATATGGGACCAACAGCAGCCGATATGACAGCAGCACATATGCCCGAGAAGGTTGAATTATGGGATCATCATGATAAACACGTAAGTTTCTAAAAAAAAAAAAAAAAAAATTCTAAAGTTTCTAATTTACTTTTTGGTTTCTTTTTTCAGCCATGGACAACAAATTGGACAAATTGATGTAACGACAACAGCAGCAGCAACATAAACATCAACAACATCAACAACAAAAAAAATAAAAATACCAGCATTACCAATAAAAAAACAAGGCAACAAATCAGTGTCAAAATGTCACAAGTAAAAAAGTTCAAGTAACAAAAATAAAAATGTTGCCTGTGTTTTCATACAAATCAACAAGGATTATAACTATAACAACAAAAACAGCACAACATTAACAAGAGATCTGGCCAGCCAACAACAACAACAACTACAAACACGCCTCTTAAAGACAAACAAACAAACAAACGTCGTCAAAAGGATTTTTTTTATGTGTCGCTTTTGTTAACAAACAATCTTCGGCAGTAACCCCAAAACAAACTACTTTACTTTATTCATTCATTTATTTCTAATTACGAATAAACGAAACAAAATAAACAACAATTCAACAAGAAAAACACGCAACATAAAAATATAAGAATGCTTATCAGCAAAAATTGTTTAAATAACAAGAAAGAAGTAAAATTTATTCGAACTAGATTTTTTATAATTTAAAAATTAATTAATTTCGAAAAGGGTCCCAACCCCCCCTACAATACATGGAAAAGAAATATGAAACACAATTGTTTCCCATCATTTTTTTGGTTTTGCGATAAATTTTTTGTTTAATTTATTTAATCAATAAAATCAATAAAAATTTATATCTATATATTTTTAATTATAATTAAAGACAACACAAATAAAATGATGCATGTGTAAAAATTAAAAATTCATAAAAAATAATTTAAAAAAAGAAAAATGAAAATTTTCACATGCATGTTGATAATATAACAAAAAAAAAAAAAAAAAAAATCATTAGCATGGAGAAGGAAAATGGAGGCGAAAGGAAAAAAAATACATGAAAAAAAAATGGTGAAGAAATTTTTGAAGTATTTTTTTTTAAAATTAAATATAAAATATGTAAATTGAATAAAAAATGAATTAAAATAATAAAATAATATGAAGGCGTTTAATTTCTACAAATTCAACAATGATGATGATTAGAGTGATGAAATGGAGAGAAAATTCAAGAAAAATAAAAGCAAAAAAATTGAAATCGAAAAATTGTTTTATACATTTTATTTTATTTGGTTTTGTTTTGTTTTATGTTTGGTTTTTTTCTTTTATAGATTTTTATTAAAATTATATTATTATGATTAAAAACAAGAGCAAAGAAATGAAAAGAGAAAAGCGAAAAATTATAAGCTGCGCCTTAACTACTTCAAGTAAAAACGATAAAAATTTGTTAAAATGTTTTTTCATAAACATAAACACACATATACTACATATATACACACACTCATGCATATACTCAAACATACAATATACACATTTAAATTAACCTAAAAATTAAAAACAAAAATTTTTTATTTGGTAATTTAATATGGAAACAAAAAATCGCTTGTAATGTCGATAATTTAAAAACAAAAACTAAATTTCTATTTAATTGTATAATTACAACAACAACAACAACAACAACAACAAAACCCAAAATAAACTACTTTACTAAATTATTAAATACATATAAAATAACTAAATCATATAAACTAAAGAAAAAAATTAATTAAATCCCTCTCCCTAACTAACATTCTCTCTATCTCTTAATGTATACTAAATAAAAGACAAGCATAATTGTAAACTTCTTTTTAAAACCAAGGAGAGTGTGTGTTATTAGAATACACTCTCCATCTATCACATACACACACACACACACACACACACAGTCACACCTACAAAAATAAACATTTGTTGCTGCTTGCTTAAACACTCTGAGAGAAGTTGCTAAACATTAATTTACACTATTGTACTCACAAACATACTCAGCACACACTCATACTCACACACACACACAGTGCGCCTCATCAGTTGCACAAACAAATGGAGAAAAAATGTGCTGCTGCTGCTTTAAATAAACTAAATAAAAACGCAAAATTATACAAATCTTTAGCACTAAAAAGAAATTTAATTTATAAATAAAGTCATAAAACAAACTGGTAGTAGTTAGTAGAATTTTTGATGGTAAAGAAACATTTTTTAATAAAAACAAATAATTGTGCGTACACACAAACACAATAAATAAAAAACTAAAAATTTGAATATTCCATTTATACATACTTATGTATAAACAAAATGTAATGCTAAGAGAAATGCGCTTGCCTTTTGCATAGAAGAAGCTTCTCACTAGCAGCATGAGTTCAATTACAAAAACAACAACAATTTATTGATATATTCTTATTAACACCATCAGCAACAATAATAGCAAAAAGCTCATGGACGGAGTGAAGTGGAGAGAGTGTCATTGCCTAGACGGCCAAAGGCCTTTGATACTTTGTTGCTTGTTTCTTGCAAGAATCATTAAGCATAAATTGTTAATAAATGTACTCAAGGCTTACAAATAATATTAAAAACAGAATATTACGTATAACATTTAAAAAAAAAAAAAAAAAAAAGAGAAAACACTTAGATATGCATATAAACATTATTATATTGTTATAATGAAACATAATAAATGTGTAATGCAACTTTGAAGGGAAAGCACAGGAACATTGACATGAAACCGCCAGATAGCGAGGAAAATAATACAGAACTTGTTTTTTTTTTTAAAAACATTTTTAGCTGCAAACGTAAAACAAAACAAACAAATGATGTAAAGAAATTTATTTAAATAATATGAAATAACTACAAGAAAAATTCAACATAATTAATACATACAAACACTACAGACACACACACTCACACACATCTACTAACAATGTAGGCTAATAATAGCAACAAAAACAACAACAACCACAAGATCAACTATGCAAAGCTGCAGAAAAATATTAAAAAATAATTAAAATAATTACGACGGCGCAATACAAAATAAAAAAACGATGTAAAAGCGATTAGTTGTTTTTTTTTTTTGAAATAAAGAAGATTTCATCTTATTATGAAAATTAAATGAAATGAAATGAAATATAACAAAATTTCATTAACTAAAAACTACGTGAAAAATTATACAAACAATTATACAAAATTATGTTATTTACATAGATTTATTAATTAATTAATTGATAAATGCGAAAAAAATAATAACCACATACTTTAATGACAAAGTATGTAAAATGACGATGATGACTAAGATAAAGAAGATGATTAACAGCAAAAAAAAAAAATAAATAAATAAATAAAAGGATGAGGGACAAGCGAAATCATAACTATATACATACATACATATATATGAGTATACTATGAATTATTATATTATTATTACTCTTATAATTATTATTATTATTATATTGAAAACGAAGCAAAAACAAAAAAATTATATATATAATATATATATTAAAAAATAAAAAGAAAAACAAAACAAAAACAAAAATCATTAAACTGCATAATTAAAAAACAAAAAAAGTCTATTGTTTATTTACATATGCATATCATATTGTTGATTGGCTTTCAGTAAAATGGAGAAGAGTGTCACATAAAAAAACTACAAGTTTATTTATCAGGAATAACTTTATACATGTTTGCGTGATAGTAGAAATTATCTTCTGTCAATTGGCCTCTGTTTGGAATCTTTCGATCAAATGGATCTTGCATTATGTTCTAAAGCAGAGAAGAGAATCGCATAAATAACTAAAATAGAGCCATTAGAAAAGCTTATTTACCAGGAATAACTTTATACATGTTTGGGTGATAGAACTCTTTCTCGGTCTATAAACGTTGATTAGACTCTGTTTAAGAGCTTTCGCTGAAAAGGCTTTTGTGTCCATGCTTTATTAATTTTTTTTAAATAAATAGTCAATCCTCTAGGCGCTTGACTCTGTACGCCTGGTCGAAGAAGATGGGCAGTTTTCCTGTAGAACCCCTAACACCTTCGAAACCTTTTGTTCGTTGCTGTGTGGATTTTTGCGGTCCTATTAACAATATACCTAAGAATCAGAGGCAAAAGAACTTACAAAACATGTATCGCCGTTTTCATTTGTTTATGCAGGAAGGCAGTGCATATAGAAGCGGTTTCAGACCTGTCCATTGATGTATTTCTGGTTGCTCTAAAACGCCTTGACCTACCTCAGGAAATACTTTGCGACAACGCTATTAACTTTGTTGGTGCTTGTAGTAAACTTTCAGATCCCAAGAAGTTTTTAACCCACGGAACAAAACTTTAATCATTGATTAATGTGCTAATGAATTTATTGATATTCATTTTATACCTCCCAGGGCACCTCATTTCGGCGTCCTTTACCGTAGCCTGACCAATGCTAGATTAACCCATGAGGAATTAACTACGGTATTGGTCGAGATAGAATCAGTTCTTAATTCTCATACAATTTCACCACTTTCATCAGATCCAAATGACTTCGAAGCATTAACACCGGCGCGTTTTCTTATAGGCAGTTCACTCAAATCATTGCCAGAGCGCCAATTGGACTACAACGAAACTAAACTTCAATGATGGACAAAAGTGGGCGCAATCAATCAATGCTTTTGGAATCAGCGCTCTAAAATAATGTAAAACATCTGTTACCTTTTATAATAACTGTATTTATTTTGCTTACTTGTACTTTGTGTTATCATTTGTATTAAAAAAGAGAATTTATTCGTGCAATCACATTCAAATCAACTGCATCGTTTTACTACTTAGGTCTTAAAAACGCTTAAGACTTTACATTTAATTAATTAACTTCAAGGTAATTTGTAATCATCGAAACAACATAATGCAAGGAGGCTGAATGCATTCAGTTGTTGGTTGAGCTTTAAATTAAATCTCTATCAATGTAGCCATGTTCAGCTTTCAGTATATTCAAGCAAGGAATGTTTATAAACAAAGACTTTCCTCTCTTTGAAACATTGCTGATCAAAGAATGTATATAAACAAATACGATGATAAAGCAAAGCAAACAAAGAAATTGGTAGCGAACGTCAGGCTTTGTGAACAAAACGATCAGCAATGTTTTGAAGAGAGCAAAGAAAGAAAGAACAGCAAGAGACAGAGAGAGAGAGAGAGAGAGAGAGAGAGAGAGAGAGAGAGAGAGAGAGAGAGAGAGAGAGAGAGAGAGAGAGAGAGAGAGAGAGAGAGAGAGAGAGAGAGATAGGGATGATATGAGAGCAGAGATGTGCTCACTACAATATGAAGTTTGTTTGATTCAACCTTATCTCTAAAATTTTAATGGATTTCTATAAAAAATTATCCTATACATTTTATACAACTTGAATAAAATAAGGAATGGCCTCTTCTAAAAACTATTTGTTTAACAATATCAAAAACTGTCTAAGGACAAGAGACAACGTCATAAGTCAAAAAAAAAAAATTATATATTTTTTTTTTATTGAAACACTTCATCAGTTTAAATAATATTCATTTCTCTTTATTTCAATAATAATGATTTGAGCCCATTTAGGAAAAGAAAGAGTGCATTATGATGATAATGACGTTTGGTCTTTTAAGGAAACACTAAATTGGTATGCATTCAAAAATATTTCATGAACTTGAACTTATTTCAAAAGAAATATGTATTATAAATAATAATAGAAATAATTTAAACAAAAGGCTCAATGGTGAACTCAACAACTGAGCAAGGAGTTGTTAATTCAAAGGCTTGCAAGACACTTGGATGAAGTACACCAATTTTACCAATAGCAACATCATTTAGCATGATATTGGCACAACGACCAGGGAAATAAGCGAGATCTGAAAAAAGCAAAACCAAATACAATTGAATGAATATAAAATGCAGTTATGATACTTACCCTCAGTTGCTTGAAGATAGTAACCACTTTCGACATTTCCCGTCTTCCATGGCACCTCTAATAATTGCATAACACGATCAAGCAGACCATGCACTACCTCAAATCCTGCTGTCTTATTGCAATTAACAGCACAAACACGACGTTCATTGCGTGCACCCACTTCGGTATCATCATCCGTAATGACAACATCACTAATCTCAAACAGTTTCAATGGCAATGGCATTTTACGATTGGCGACGAGTGTCTTTAGTAAACCCGGCAATAAAGTAGTGCGCACAACTTGAAATTCAAGTGTCTTGGGATTACCAATGTGTGCAGCAGGCACAAAATCAATGGCTTTATTCAATTTCTTTGCAATATCATCACGAGAGCAGAGCGTAAAGGTGAGAGCCTCCGTAAAACCAGCCTGGGCCACTTGTTCCCGCAATTGCTCCGTCAGTTTATTTAATGGAAATTGCTTAGCGATTTGCATGAAAGTAGGCAATGATTTCTTGATGTTGTTATAGCCAAAAGCAATGGCAACATCCTCATAAATGTCACAGGCATGAATGACATCATGACGCGTTGGCGGTATGCTCACAGTAAGTACATCATTGTCTTCAGCGGATACTTCCGTTTCAAGATACATGCGCGTCAACATATCGGCAACTTTTTCAGCTGGTTCGTTGATACCAATGCAAGCATTGGCACGCTTCACCGATATCTGTTCCTGACGTGTTGCCAATTCGGGATAGGAGTAGACGCTGCCATCGGGCTGTATGACATCACATGGTTCAACGGTGAATTTTTGTTTGCAATGTTCAGAGAACATGCATACAATGGTATCCAGTACCACTTTTGCTTTGGTCAAATCTGTTGCCGTGCATTCAATGAACACATTACGCGTTCTTAATGAAATCTTTGAGTGATCACTATTGATAATGGGCGGCATGGAAAGTACAACACCCTTAGAATCATAGATTACAGGATAAACAGGTGAATCGCGTATAATTGGCAAGTATTGCTTCAATTGGGCATGTGTCGCATAGAATTCCATAAGTTGGGAGCCAGTCATTTCTTCCTTTTGATTGAGAGGCTTAAATTTAATATTATCCGGTTGGCGGGCTTCATAGGTGAATGGTCCATGAACTGTATCGAGATCATGCGTTCCAATAGCAACCAAAGTACGTTTACGGCATATATTATGATGCAGTTTATCTTGAAGATCAATGAAGCTATCATAGGATTCCTTACTGAAGCTCACATTCCGCAAGACAGCGGCAACAGCATGTTGTCGGACTTGTGCTGTTTCCGGTAACATTTTAAGCACCTGACGTTTCGCTGGTTCAACCAAAGTAAACTTCGGTGGCTTCATTCTGTAGACACAAAAAGATACTTCCAATATATGATTTCTGAATTGATGGGTCTGTCTTACTTACTTGCCCTGAAACACCAGCAAACTAGTGACTAGACCCTCTAAGCATAACAAATCATAACGATTTGCTGGTATATCAATTTTGTAAATGATTTCCTCAGAAGCATCTGCTGCTGCTGCCGCTGCATCACCTTGTTCTTTGGTTAGCATTTGCTTTTCCGTTGTCTGAATTGAATCTCAATATAAATAGACTATATCTTTAGATTATTATAACTACATACCACTTCGTCCAATTCAAGACCAAAGGCAAAACATAACTGCTGGAATTCATCATCAGCTGTAAAAGATTGGAAATTACTGTATTTATGATGTTGCAAAATGCAACGTGTCCCGGTGCACGTGTGTGTATCGGAATACTCACTGTATGTTTTGCCTAGTCCCTCGAAGAGTAAATCACGTTTAACACCAATTGTCGGCATTTCGATTTTAATTGATAAATTATCAAAGGAAGTCCTTGTTCTATTGCAATTAATCGATGAATTAAAGCAATTGTGATGAACCAGCAAAAGCAAATACCAATTGGAATGCCGCAAACAACAACAACAAAAGTAGATGATGTATTATATTTTGCATCTCACTCACACACCACACAGCATTTAAATATTTTAGTCTGGCAACACTTGACTTCAAGCTACAACAATCAAATTGAAAGCAAAACAAACACAAATGAGTTTGTAAATTTGAAAGATTACCGACAAGTTCACATAAACTTTAACCGATGAAAATTCAATACAAAAAAAAAAAACCAAAATAAAAAAAAAAATCAATATTGAATTAAAAGTACATAAATAAGAAAGCTTAGTACGCAGAACATCACAATCAGCTGTTTCACAATTCAATTTCAATATCGGCGTCACTCACCCAAAATTTAATTTCATTAAACAATAAAAAAGCTGCTTGAATCAATTGGGTTTATTACCATCTGTGTAAGTAAAATAACTAATTCCACCTCTTCTTGCTCCTTGATTTGTGCATTACCATATCGTCTGGTTAATGTCGGATATCGATCAGTAAATAATAGGCAGGCCGATATATCGGTATCGAAATCGTCAAATACGTCTCTGTAGTGAACGCTTTTTTTATATTTTCTTTTATTGGCATTCCCCCGCGAATCCCGATACTACACTTCGCAATACACGCGGATGAATAGCATATTTTATTTCAGATTGACAGAGATTAATTTGCAAATTCATATTCGCAAGCACTTCACTTCACTTAACACCACTACTAAAAGAATCAGTTACTATACTTATTAGTAAAACTCGTGTTATCTTCAATTTGCCATTTCTCAATTATCAATTCTTTATGGCCCATTTAAGAAGGTTTAGTCAAAGGGTGAGAAAGGATTGTAAGTATTCTTGATGATAATTATGAAGTGATTATAACTGCCGATATTCAATTTTATTACAGATAGTTTCAAGAATTATTACGTAGCTGACGATTGTGCTTATACTGAGGACCATGTTATGGTGTACAAGATATTTGTTTATAAAATCCCAAATGGGGTATGTTTTCAAACATCAATTGAATAGATTGTAGTACACAATAATTATTTTTATTTAAAAAAAAAACTCATATGGCAGACTACTGTTGGCGATGTCCAAACATATTTTTCAAAATGTGGTGAAATAAAGAATGTTATCTTCATTGCTGATAAAAGTCGAAGTTATGTTAATATTCGTAATGCTTTTGTACATTTTGAGAGTCCAACTGCAGCTGCAAAGTGAGTAGTCTTAATCATTGACGGATTTGATTCAATTTAAATTTTACTTTAAATCCATTTAGAGCCTTAAATATCTCATATCATCATGACGGTAAGAATTTATATACCGTAAATGCCTGTCACAGCTGGCATCAACCAAATTGTCAGCCAACTAAAGAAATTTTGCGATGCAATATGAAGAAAAGTGGAGAAGAAGATGAATTTGTTCCAACAAATAGGGAAAGCATACTTCTTTTAAATGATGACTGCCTGGAAATCATTATAAAGCTTTTGCCAATATCATCTCAACTACCTTTTGCACGCTCATCTCCACGAATATGTCAAGTATATCGGTTGACATGCAAATCTTTGTATCGTACATTATACTTGGATCGTTTGGTTGGTTTGACTCTATGGGAGATTCGAGATTTTTTTGATTTTATAGGTGATTACATAATACGCATTGAGGGCAAACTGCCAGCTCATCATATTGTAAAGATCTTGAGCAAATTTTGCAAAAATATAGAAGAACTGGCCCTGGTTAATTCAAGTTTGTCATTTATTACCTCAGAAGAATCATTTGTACAGTTCTTTCGTAAACTGAAAAAATTAAAAACTTTAAAATTGTCAGTATGTGTTGAACCAGGTTTGTGTATTTTTCTAACCATTTATTTTCATCCATAATTAACTGATTCATTTTTGTTGCAGATATAAATCTGGAAGCACTTCCACCAACACTCGAGAGTCTATCAGTTTATTATGCTAATGTCACAGACAAACACATTATTTCTTTATGTAAATCACTGAGAAATCTAAAGGAACTTAATCTTGGAAGAACTTTGTGGTTTAATGAAAATGTGGTTGAATCATGCAAAAATCTCGAAACATTTACATTATCCATCGATGTTTCGAATTACAGGTTACTTGCCAAATTGCCAAAACTCAAAAATTTGACCGTCTTAACACCTTACCATCTATACGAAAGCTTCGATCTAGATGACTTCGATTTTGTCACTGACAATGTTGCACAACAAATATCAAATCTAAAGTCACTACGTACACTTGTTTTCCAAAGTTGTTGTAGACTCACTGACGATGGCTTGAAATATTTTTCTAATTTGGAATATCTCGAAGAGATAGAGCTGTCACAATGCTCTAAACTTACCGGCACAGGATTGATAAATATAGTGCTTAAATGCAATAACTTAAATCGTGTAAAATTAACAGGCGTATCTTTTCTTTTCAAGGATATGATCTTTGAATTAATACACAAGATGCAAAAACAAATACAAAATAAAACATTTTTGCGCAAAGTTCCCGTTATATTAATGGTCAATCACCTCGATAATGTGGAGGAGATTCTAAATGTGAGTATACCATAATATGATACACATTTCACACATATCAAGTTATTAATAACTGAATGAACAATTATGTATTTCAGAATCCGGAATATAAGGCGTCTTCACATTTAGTCATTGTCGAATTTGATGATCATCCAAGAAACCGTTTCTTGTACATTCCGATATCCCCGGAAAGCGATTAATTATGGCACCCCTCCGGGTACAAAGTATATCAATTAAGCTTTCCTTATTAATTATCATTTAGTATACATATGCATTTTAAATCATAATTTTTCCAATTCTAATTCTTAAAGCAATTCAATAATAATAATAATACTCTATAATAACCACCGTCACGGAGTTCTGTTGTGAATTAAGGACGGCTGCTAAAAAAGTTAATTTGCTCAGTCAGTTATACGTCGCAGGACTTTATTTTGCATTTATAATATTTTCCTGATGTTGTAAGAAGCAGATTTGAATGCATATAGCCAGATGGGTGCCACAATTTGTCTGTATACAAGCAGTTTGTTTTTGATCCGGAGTTTACTTTTCGCGCATGCAAGCCAATCTACATTTTTACAATTTTCGACAGGAGTGACGGGCACTTGTCTAGGATCACACCGAGGTATCGAACTTGATCTACGTGAGATTAAAGATTTTAATTGAACAAGGATCGTGCTTTGCAGTATATTATCTGAATGTTCCGTTAAATCTCTGCAGATGCCGTTGGGCCAGATCTGCTGACTCAACTGGAGATGATATATTTGCAAAAATGGTGGTGTCATCTGCATAGGGAACATCTAGAATATTGTCATTATCCAGCATTGGCATATCCAGAATTGATACGTCTAATGTTAGAGTGTGTTTCGGACTCTGACTGAAAAGCTTTGTCTTTCAAAAAGCGTACTCCCCATACAAACCCGGATCCTAATTAGTTTTCTGTTTTTTTTTTACTATCGTTTTGAAATTTAGAAATTATAAGTTTCCGACGCATATCAACCAACCATTTCGAGTTCCTCGAACTGCTACGAGGGGCGTGAAGAGTATTATATATATATATATATATATATATTACAACATTTCTTACGTAAGATTTATAATATCCCCCTTCCTCCTTGTGTAAGCAAAAATAAGAAAATTGTGAACCCAACAACCCCCTGCAAACATGCTTTCATAATACTTAAAAGACCTCCATAAGGGATAGAGATTTTTGCAATGCATCTTTTGGAACAATATCATTCTCTTCAAAGTCCCGCATCATTCCTTACTACGGTATCAAAACCAGTATATAGTATATATAATATAAGTATCGTAATTATGTAGGCATACGAGTAAATAATCTGTAACACATTCTATTCTCATTTCTTAAAAATCACATTAACTAGCGTAACTGTGTCAAAAACAAAAAAATAGTACAATATAATAATTTGATGGATAATGAATCAGTTCCATGCGACAAGTATGTAAAGTAGGATGGGCGGTGTGATGACAACAAGATAAAAACTTTCAATTCTCATTACAATCAAAAAAATAAAAAAAAAAAAAATAAGCAAATAATGAATCCATTCTTACATTTATAAGAACTTTTATAAATTCGATATATATATTAAATTGGAATAAGTATGATGAATTCCATTGGAGTTGTCCGGTCGGTAAAGGATAGAAAGTGTTACATCAATACCAATATTTTATTTTTTGTGGTATTACTTACCCTAAAGTTAGTTGTACAATCTTCCGCACAGAAAACGGATGAAGTTATAGATATAAACGTAAATCAAACGTCTCTTGGTTTTGGCGCCGTGAACAATATCGAGGTACATAGAGAACAAATCGATTTTTTCTATTAATAATTATATATATTTTGAAATACAATAGGTTCATATCAACAAAGGAGGGCACCCAATTGTTATGTATAAGGAGGATTTTGTAAATGAAGATTTTGGTATTTTGTCAACGACATCTATTTTTATAAGTGATGATAAAAATGGGAACGATCCGTACAAAGCATTGCTTGAAACATAAGCTATTATAATTGTAATTAGTCCTTTATTGAGATTTTCCGACTTTTCGGGCGGATTTAGCTGCAAATGAATTACACAATCTGTGGAAATTTCAATATTCTATTTATTAAGGTTCATGAGATAGAGCTCTGTTTCACTATTTGGGTACGGAACCCTAAAAAAGAAAGATTTATTAAAGGTCTTTTTGTATCTTATTCAATTTTATTTTTTAATTTTTTATAACAAAATATATAAATGTAAATTTTGGTGATTCCCATTTAATAGATCTCAGATCTATCTGGCTTCTTCTTTTTCCTGATAATAGCAACTATGGTATGTTATCTATCTACATATTCCTGAAAGTTGAAGCCAATGTTGCTCAGTAATTGAAGGAAGGAAGTTCATCAAAAGTATTGGACCTTAGAAGTGGAATGAGGACCGACACATAAGCGAACGCTTTTCTTTGTTTTTCCTTGGGATTTTAGAAACTGATTAACTGTTCTTAGTATCGAATAAACAAGGTTTTTGTTTTTGTCACATCAGGAGGCATATTGCTCCATTTTTCCTTTAGAGCCTTTTTTAGGACTTTGTTGCTTTAAATCTTGTTCTCTTTTTGTTCTTCCATCCACTGTGTTCCCACAAATGGTCAATGGAATTGAGATCGTGGGATTGCGGCAAATGATCAAGTATCTTAGGGGTCCTGTACAGTAGCCATTCCTTAAAAATTTTCGATGTACATTGCCCATTAAAAGGGTTAAGTAATGCATCTTGTTCAATGTTCATACCTGATGCCGCCAAACCATAAGTGAATCTAGTTGATTGTTGTTAATTACACAATTTTCTTTAAAAACTTCATTGGAGGCACGCCAAATTTTTGGTATTGTAGTTTTCTGAAAAATTAGAAGATGCATTTTTTTTACGATGAGCACTTCCGTTGGCTGTGTGTGTCAGGATTGCCTACTTAGTCGTTTTCCTACCAAATTTTATAAAAATTTATGATAAACGGTTGATTTTGAACAATTTTCAATGTTTTCCGCGAAGTGAATATCTTTTCTTCTTTCTTCTAATATATAAAAATCTCTTGTCACTGTGTTAGTATTACCACTCCTCCGAAACGGCTCGACCGATTTTGATGAATTTTGTTTTTGAATATTTGGTAGGTATGAAAATAGGTCGTAAAGTATTTTTCACCCTCAACCCCCCATTTCTTAATTGCGATTTTTGTATGAACGATATCCAAAAAAAAAAAAAATAAACCGTCATTCATTGACGTGAAGTCATGGATTCAATAATGAACACTATAAATACATCACCCATATCCACCAACCATATAAATTTCATATTGTATAAATAAAAAATTTTGCAAAACGTAAACTGTTATTTTTTTTAAGAGGTTTCTAAGTAATTTTGGCGAATTTAGGGGTTTCACTTAAGCTTTAAGGGTAAAGATTTTTGCGAGTGTGTTTGATTTATCAGCATTAGTAGTCGCTTATCAGCTTCAGTGTGCTTGTACCCCAACATTGAAGCTGTGGAAGTGGGATGCATATTCTACGTGATTGATAACGAATGTTTTTGATTCTCTCGGTTTAGCTCTTAAATTTGTTTTTCTGTTTATGAAGTTTTATTACACATCTTTGAAGGGATCAGTTCAGTGTATTTTTGCCAATATCAGTGGATCATAAATTTTCAATCTACAATTATAAAAAGAAAAAAAAAAAAAAAATGCGTAAAATTAATAACAAATAAATAACTCAAATTATATTCTAAAAAGTGATTATTTATTTTATTGTGAACAACAAGAACAAATGAACAAAAAGCAGCGGCGATAATAAGAGCAGCAACAGCCGAAATATAAGGTAACACAAAACAGTGTTCTTTGGAACCATTTGGTGACCTCGACGACGTGATAAGAAATAAATATAAATGCTACAAATAGTACTACAAATTATATAAGAAATATTGAATTAATAATAGAAATACAAAATTTTGCATTGGAAAAATCCAATACAAAACCAGTAAAAAAGGACTAACTTTGGTTATGCCGAAGTTGTAATACTCTCCACGCCCCTCCTAGTGGTCCGAAGGTCTTGAAATTTATATGTTTGGTGGATTTGGCCACTTGTAGTGTTCAAAATTCAAGTCGATAGTATAAAAAACAAAAAAGCATTTCTAATAAAAACATGTCTTTGCATGGGTGTACCCCCTAGAGATCCGAGGGTTTTGAAATTTATATGAGTCCAAATTTCAAAACGATAGCACAAAAAACAAAAAAGTTTTTTTAATAAGAACTTTAATTTGGATCCAGGTTTGTGTGGGGGGAACCGATTCGGCAAATGTACTGCGTATGGTAAAAATAAAGCTCTGTGCAAAATCTCAGTTCTCTAGTTCAAAATCTGAGTGACTAGTTTGCATACGTTCAGACGGACATACATACAGACGGACAGACGGACATGGCTAGATCAACTCGCTCGTTGCGCTGATCAAGAATATATATACTTTATGGGCTCTCCGATGTCTCCTTTAGGGTGAAGTCAGTTGCAAGCCAACTAGATATTAGGCAGCTGTTTATATCTAGTGTAGTGATTTTTTGTGGGTTTTGAAGTCGGTTGCATTTTTTTTTGGAAAAGTTTGTTTATATATGTAGTAAGTCTTCATAGCAAGACTGGGACTCATTCAACAATTCGGCACGCCACAACCGAATATCATCATTCGGCTGATAATCTCTAGTCTCGTAGTTATGATCCACTCGAACTCTCATCATCAAGGAAATAACGTTCCAATAGTAGAGTATTGACTAAGCTTACAGTTCTGTCGACTAAGACCGCCTCGGTTGAAAGTTTAACATCGCTTTTAATGGGAGCAGGACTATAGTCAAGACAAATGGTGGTGAAAGAGGTGTTACGCAAAGGGCACTTTCCAATAAGCATGTGTTGCTCCAATAAACCCGAAGCCCTTGAGGACATAGTTTAAATAAATACATATACTAAAAATATTAAATTTGAAAAGAAGAAGAGTAAGCAAATAATGAATCCATCTCTACATTTACAGGAAAAGTATAATGAATTCTAATAAAGTTGTCCGGTCGGTGATTATGGTATTGTTTACCCTAAAGCTGATTGTAGACTCCACCGCGTATCGAACAGATGAAGTCGACTTGGGCCATGATACAAAATTTGCTGGGGTTGACAATATCGAGGTATAGTACATATTGAACTTGTTAATTTTGAAATTTTTTCTATTAATATTTATATATTTCTTTTTTAAACAGGTTCATGAATTTCGTATCATAGACGGGGTAATGCACGAGGGCCACGCAATTGTAGACTTGAGGACTATGGAAATAAAAAATCGAAATCCTTATTTCTATACTAACAACATAGGCTCTTTTCACTATTCAACTCAACCACAATTCTATCAAAATTCTCAACCAAATGTAGGATTTATAAGGTTTGTATATCATTGGGAAATCCATTTTAAGAGGTATTAGTAATATCTATAGTTTTATTTTCATAAAGACATGCTGTGCAGGGTAAGCCGGCCCCGCTTATTAAGCCATCACTTCTAATTCACCCGTATAAAATTGGTTCTCGCGGCAATTTTGATGACAATAGTTGGGATCAGAAACGTAAGTTAAAAGAACAGAAGAAACCATTTTCAAATAAAACTGCTCAATTTATAGCTACCAGGACAACGCCATCGAGCTTATGGCATAACTCAAATCCGGAAAATTTTGATTTTTCCCAGTATTACAGTAAGTATCAAATTTTTATTAATCAAACTGTACAGTATATAAAATTCCAAAACTCCTATACATATCAATCAATACAGATACCAAACCAAATACTGCGACACATCGTCCACTTGGCAAACCAAGCACGTCTTCGCCACAAAATAATGGAATGGGTATGATGAAATACTTTCTAAAATAAAACTGTACAAAAATCTAATATATTTTTTGCTAATTTAATTCTTTTTTTACTTATCTTCATTCTCCGCCAACAACTTAAAACATTCTGGCTGCAACACCCCTATCACTATCGACTTCAGGTAAAGTCAGCAACTGCGTTTGGGCCATTGTCAATTGTTGTACAGGGAATGACTACAAGGTGAATTACAGTTGTTTTGAGGAATTCAATTGCCACGGTGCATTCTGGGATTTAAACCCTTGTTCAGATGAAGTTCGTTATAAAGCAATTTCGTCTCTGGATTAGACATACGTGTATATTTAAGGTTCGTTTATCGATTATTAAAATCCTTACACTCATGTAATAATAATAATAATAAAATAAAAATTTAATAAAGGCCTTCTTGTATCCATTCATCATTCATCACTCATACACTCAATATAATAAAATCGTAGACTTTGTCAGTCTGCTTGTTTGTTTGTGCGCGCATCACATAAAAGCCACTCATTGGATTCAAAATAAATTTTCTAAAAGATAAAAACCTTTATTGTGAGTAACATATAGCTTTCATTTAATTAAAATCGACTTACAAAATCTGTCGAAATTGATGGATCAAATTTAGCTTATAAGCATAGAGATATATTTTAAATTAAATCAAGTAATCTTAATCATCTATTTTTGATATGTGAGTCATCAACAAAATAAAATAAGTATCGTTTTTCGTTAATTCCTGTAAAAATCAGTTCCGGGTGCTATACCATATACGATAAATGTCATATGTACTTTATGTTGGCGAAGAATATCACAAGACAATTCAAAATTTGACTAAAAATATATAAAAAAAGACTAACTTTGGCTATGCCGAAGTTATAATACTCGTCACGCCCCAGCTAGTGGTCCGAGGGTCTTGAATTTAATAAGGTTGGTGGCTATGGGTTAGACACTTATAGTGTTAAAATTTTAAGTCGATAGTACAAAAAACAAAAAAGTTTTTCTACTAAGAACTTTCATTTGGATCCCGGTTTGTATGGAGGGTACCCCTCCTAGTAGTCCAAGAGTCTTGAAATTTTCATGGTTTGTGGATATGGACTTATAGTGTCCAAATTTCAGTTCAATAAGTCAAAAAAAAAAAAAACTCTTTTTCTAATAAGAACTTTAATTTAAAAGGGGGTTTGTATGGGAGGTAACCCCCCTAATGGTCTGATTGGGCTGATTCACGAATTTGATCGGCGTTTGGTAAAAAGATACAAAATTTCAGCTCTCTAGCTCAAAAACTGAAGGACTATGAGTGCGGACATGGCTAAATCAACTCGTCTCATCGAGCTGACCTCAAATATATAGTATATACTTTATGTGGTCTGCGATGTGTCATTCTGTGTGTTACAAACTTCATGACAAACTTATAATACTATTCACTAACGTGAGACTTACGCGCTACCTACTGCGCTACCGAGGCTATAGGCCATAGGAACATAGAGGGGAATGAGAAGGCTGACGAATTGGCTCGTTCTGGTGCTTCTCTTGATGTATCGTTGGCGGAACAGGTCTCGATTCCTCTGGCGGTCGTCAAAAGGAGCAACTTCCAGTTTTTCCGTCAGCTGGCTAACGGACGGTGGAAAGATCTAGAATCTTGAAGAGCGGCACATGCTACCTGGCCTTGTTACAACGAAAATAGGTCTTTTAGACTTATTAACAGAAGACGCTCGGATACCGCAAGGCTCACAGCGGTTGTTATCGGTCACTGGTGTGTAGGGATGCACGCAGAGAGACTTCCGTTTAGAAGCCATTGTAGGAGCTGCGGAAACGAAGAGAAAGAGGAGTCACTCACCCACTTTCTATGTCAATGCCCAGCTTTGACAAAGACTAGAAATAAGTTTCTGGGCAAATACTTCATTGACAATCTCTCGGTCTGTTCAGTCATATGCCCGGGTGATTTACTCAAATACATAAATTCAACAGGTTGGATTTAGTAATACTGTTTGCGTTAGGCGAGGAAGTGGTATCAAAACGGCACTCTCGTGCAGAGACAATTCTTTAACAAGAATGTATTTTAGGCTGTTTCAAAATTCTCGAATATCACAAAAGGAACTGATTTGTTTGACTAAGATACAGAATCTTGAAGTAATTTTTAGACAACGAAAATTGGTTTACTACAATTTTTTAATGGGTCATGAAATAAGGATGCTCTTCTTTTTCAGAAAGCAATGAATAAAATGAGATTTTTTCATCAGACTTTTCCAAAAGTGTTGGCGGCTTGAGAATTACCTTTTTGACTTAAATGAAAACAATCTTCTGAGAAGAAATGTGTATCCATTTTCCCAGCTCTTGACTGAGGAAAGTCTTTGAACTGTGTGAAATATTGTATATTAAAAGTGAAGGTCTGAAAGTTTAAAGTTATTTCAGTTTTACCGAAAATTTGATAACTTTCAATTATTTCTAATATGCGGGAGTTCAATGAGAGCTGATTAAAAAATAATGAGACTAATATTTAAACTTTGTTTTGTAATATTTGAGTTCAAGGTAAATTCTAATCGAATGTTAAGTTAATCAATGACCAGATAGAATCAGAAGAGATTTTCCAGTTTTCCATACATTATTCTAACTATGTAGAATGTAAAAGTTCTATTGAATAAAGGGCTAGTTTGTAAGCTAGTAGCCAGCTAATTAACCATATGCTAGTAAATTCGTCCACTGTCATCATATTAGTTAGTAACAATCTGACTGTATACACTCTACCCAGAAAAGTTGAGAGCAGTCCTACTTTACACGCTAACTCGCTGCCAATTAGTGCTCTCACAGATAGAATTTTTGCCAGTGCTTGGCATTGACATAGAAAGTGGGTGAGTGACGCTTTTTCCTCTACGTTTCTACAACTTCTACAATGGCTTTTGAAGGGAATACCAAGTCTCTTCGCGTGAGTCCCAGCACACCAGTGACCAGTAAAAACCGCTGAGCATTGCGGTATCTGTGCGTCTTCTATTGATGAAGTCATATCACAGTTTTTTTTCAAGAACTATAAGTCGATTTTGTTGCTCTGGCTCATAAGAAACCAACCTATGGTTGGTGGCAGATCACGTAAAACAACAGCACGTGATAATAAAGCAATCATTCGATTTTTTAAATATGATCCATTTATATCGGCAAGAGCAATAGAAGATAAAGTAGACTTAAATATTTCACGAAGACCAATACAACGACGTACTGTTGAAAGAATCGACTAGCACGTCTTGAATTTGAAAGGGTTCATGTCAACTGGAGCACTGCCATGTATCAATGTTCATTATCAAAAGTTCCGATGGATTGAGGCTTGTGCGTAGGCCAAAAGGACAAAGCCTTAACTCAACGCTATGTGAAATCTACGGTGAAACATGGTGGGGGCAGTGTAATGGTCTGGTCTGGTCTGGGGTTGTTTTTCTGGCAATTGGTCGAATAAATGACATAATGGACCGATTTATGTAGAAAGAACAAAATATTTTTTGTTTTGTTGAATTCTGTATATCTACCCATAGAAGTATTCGTTGAATACCCCCCATAGAGTGTCAAAAGAAAACATCAGTGTGACAGAATATTTAATTGTCTAAAAAGTCTTTCAGTCCAGAGCAATATAACGTAATTAGATACATAGAATACTTTTTGATTTCCCCAATTGTAGACAAACAAAACAAAACAAACAAAATTTAATCGAAGTTTTGATGAGCAAAAATTTTAACCTATATTATTTTGATGATAATTATGAGAGACTCATTATACTATATTTTTCCATCAAGGTATCTCTTTCATTGTTAACTTTATAATTGTGATAAAAAATCAATTTTACGCAACTTTAATTTGCAATCTAAATATTTCACCCAAATAATGTGCTTATAATTATTGTATCTATTGGAAAAAATATATAACGTCATTAATTTGAGTTTTAACGAAACTTGAATACCTTACAAACGACTTGGTAGATTTTATATGATAATGGTGATTGTTATGAATTCGTAAAAAATTTGTATGAAACCATTATTCAATCATAAGTTTATATAAATCTCATACCATGAGGCATGCATTACCCAGTATATGTGGAATTTTGCCTCTAAGCCTGCATATACCCAATGTACAAAAACTTAAATAAAATGAATTAGGATGTATTGTACTTTCTCTTAATGATAGTGAAACCCGTATCAAAATTCTTTCAATGATGTAGAAGTTATGCGTATCGGAACAGACACGAATTTCCAATTTCATTCATATTATATATAGATGTATAGATTTTCTACTAACAAGAAATATAAATCTTAACAAAATTATTATGGTTAGTACTGTTAGTTATGTCTGTTTCAAATTTCGACTACTGACTAGACCTTCCCTGACCAAATCAAATACTATAGCTCCTATAATCTAGCAATATGATCATACTTTAATTTTCTTCAAATCGGAAGTATTCATGGATAAGGAGTTATAGATGCTCACAAACACAATTGGACAACATGTACAAATCTTTGAAGGATCCGTAATTATATAGAACTCCACTCAAATTTCATCGCAGTTGTCATTCTAGTTCATATCTCGGTAAAGTTAGCTCTTGTCGGTGTAGCTTATATAGAGTCGATCTTCCTTCTGTACTACCAGATATAATACTCGTAGATATCGTTTGCACACACATTCGCTTAATAGTTCGATTTTTCCTATAGATTCTTAGGATTGTTAGTCTGTGAATGAACGCCTTGTCTAAATTTTTATCCAAAAATATTATTCAAACATTATCATCCAATAATAATACCTATCTTGATATGTATAAAAATAATAAAAAAAAAATTCGCAATATCAATTATGAAGCCGTAAATTAGCCGTAAATCAGCAAACATTATTTGTAGAGATTATCTTAATATAATCTAATTGATTTCTTTATTATTTGTTCAGTTCAATTCAAAACTCAGTTCGAAATGGGAAAGCATTTCATTCTGCTCTTTACACTATTTCTGATTTTACAACAAGCACAGCATAATGCAAGTTTTTACCTATTTACTAAGTACATATAATCAAATTAGTTCATTCTATTGTGTGATCTTCAATTTCAGTTTGCTGTTGTCTTGAAACTAACAAATGTCGTTTGTGAATCCTATAATAAGAGTTTCATGATCTTTAGCGAATGTCGTTTATATGCTATCAAGAGGAATATAATCACTCTAAATGTCAATGTCAAGGCCTTGCATCAGGTTAATCGGGTCTTTGTGTATGCACGTTTCTTGAAGCGTGAAAACGGCTATAAACCATTCTTGGGTAAAATCGATTTTGATGGTTGTACATGGATAAAACGACGTAATAATCCAGTTGCTAATATGGTCTATGATTATTTCAAGAGCTTTTCCAATTTAAATCATACATGTCCATATAGTGTCAGTTATAGTATATTATTTTATATATTTTATTTTATTTCATTTACAGATTAATATTATATTATTTGTAGGGTGACATTTTTATAAAAGGTTTTTATTTGCGACCAGAATTTATGCGTCTACCATTACCAGCAGGTGAATATGCAATAACATTGACTTGGATCCTAAATGATCTAAAAACATTACTTACAACATTCTATTTTAAATGGACTGAGGATCTTACGAATTGAATGAAATAAAAATGCCACACAAAGTGTTGGTTGTCGCTTGTAGGGATTCCAAAAATCGAATTGTGTGTAAGCGCAGCTGTTATAATCAAATTTTGAAATATTTTTTCTTTATTGTAATTGAAATTTTTTCCAAATATCAATCAAGCTCAAGCCAAGAGAAATAAAAATACATACTTAATAATAAAAAGTCGGAAGTAAAGCATACTTATTTGAATATAGAAAAAAAAAAAAAAAAAATTCCTCTACAGTTCCCAATTTTTTTTCAGTTTCATTTTTAAACCATACACCGGTGACAGCTACCATCGACCAAAACGACAACACGAGCAGTTAAAAGGTGTTTAGCGCCCAACTTGAATGCATGCCTAAAGCTTCAATTAGGCGACTACTTAGGTAGTAGGTATTTAGTTCTGCCTCTGCTGCGGTCTTGGTCTCTGTCTCAGTCTAAACATACATAAGTGTATGAAGTATAATGAGGCAACGAGCCATAAACCCAATGTTGAGCGCGTGTGGCCAAAAGAGTTAATGAAGCGTCAAAAAATTAACTTGTGGCAACAAAAAAATAAATAATACAAAAAAAAAAAAAAAAAAAAAAATAAATAAATATGTGAAAAGAACAACAACAACTATAATATCATAAACAGTTAGTAAGGCATCTCAGACTAAAAGTGACACCACCAAGGACGAGATGTTTGAGTTTGTAAGAAAAATCAAGGAAATACAAAGCAAAACAAAACCAAGTAGTATAAGATGCTCTAGCAAGTCTAGTCAGTTTAGTTTGGTGTTAAAGACAAAGATGTTTTGCCTGAATTGAAAAGATAGAGAGATAGAGAGATAGAGAGAGAGAGAGAGTATGGCAAAAGAATCCATCTTTTATATAAAATACATACATAATATAGTATATCCTTTCAGAGCAAATGACGACGATAATTGCCTGCTGCTGCCGATGCTTCTTTAAATTCTTTTTTATATTTGTTTATTTGTTCAACCCTTGGCAAGATTGATTATTGTGTGTGCAAAGCAAACTTAAAAGAGAAAAATAAAAATAGAAGAGTTGAGCCGCGTCTGTGGTTTACACTGGACTTTGGTCAGACAGACAGTCATCTAGACAGACAGACAGAGAGACAGTTAAACAGATACAGATAATTTTTGAATTAGGGCAATTAAATATGAATTGGTTTGGTTTGGTTTCATTCACGCGCACAATAATCTTTCATAGTCCTTTTAACTCAATAACCCTTTAAACACGTGTGTTGTGCTGTTGTTTGATTGTGTGAGGAGAGTTTTACAAAAATTTTCCAAACCCTTAAAGAGTTAGACAGCATCATAATAATCATTCAGAATAAGAGATTAGACAGTTGGACGAAATAAAAAAAAAAAAAACAAAAAAATTATTGAGGGCGTGAAGTTGAACACGAGTTTTTGATCAATTTATCAAATAATTTTCTAAATTCCTAGAATTGTTATAGATTTTTCACTCTCTCTTTGGATTTATTTTATCCTTTCCTTACCATTTAATAGAGCCATCAATTTTAAGCACATTATATTTGTTCTACTTCTAGGATTAATTTTGTATCTATTCCTTGTGTGCAATGTTATCCTTTTTGTTTTTTGAATTTATTGGAGCAATTATTAATGGATGAAACCTATAATTATGTAAATTTTATTGGTTTTGAGTTAAGTAACTATGAATTTAAATTTATAATTTTTAATCCAAAGACATTATTTGCATGACAATATAATGTTTAATGAATGTTTTATATATTTTCAAGAGATTTTAGTCGTCTCTTTGTTGTAAAGGAAACTAATTTTGACTCAATTGACTTTGTAATTAATGAGTTTGCCTTCTATCGACATTTTGCCTTAATTGCAAAATAAGAAATGTTTAAATTTTCACACGTTTTCCTGGATAATTATTTTGGTGTAGATTTAATTAGGGTCAACCTACTTCCTTCCAAAGGTGTGAGATTTGTTACGAAATTTGCAGATCATTGATCATTTGGTAAATTGTTTGAGAATTTGCCAAATATGAGAGATGAGATAGTTTAGAGGAAGGGCGGGATACTATTCACCTTAGCACTGCAGCCTCATTTGAGTCTATTGTAATATGAGAGATGAGAAATTATGTTTAATGATCTTTAGAGATTTTTCATTTTATTATTATTTTTGACCTCATTGAGGACAGCTTAGATTGGTTTTAATTTCGTGATTCTCCTCAACTGGAGAAATCTCTTTCTACTAAATAAAAGATACTCATTGTCGTGAAGACCTAATTTCCTGATGTCAAGCACAAGATTGATAAAGTCCACGCCGACTTAATACTCTGGTAGATAGCAATCATAGCTAATCCCATAAATGGGCCGTACCAATTGGTCAGGACGAAACAAGTTCCTTAAGCTTCTGATCAGCCTTTGGACAGATTTCGTACCCGAAGGTACTACCAACTTGCACTCCTAGTTTCACGCACTTTATCCACCATGCTCGGTGGGCGCTTCATTTCTTCCTAATATTTTCGTAATCTTTGGCCATGAAAGACCCATATTCAAAATAAGTTTTTAATATTTAAAAGCGTTTTTCCAAAGGGAAACGATGCATATTCGTTCAAAGGAATGTTAAACATAACAGAACTTTCAATTCATTCTAATTATGGCGCTCAAATTGACAGCGTCATTAACAACAGAGAGTTCCAAATCGCACCAATAAATGGTCCATCCTGTACCTAAATTTTTTTTTTTTCCCAGAAGGGGAAGAGTACTCAGAGATTATGTGAAACAATGCTGCTGCTGATTGTATTTTCCGCTGCCATTTCCATTCCCATTTCATCTATTGTCATCTTTGTTTAGAAAGAGGAGCTTTTTGGAGGCTATGTGAATCTATAAAATGTTTGGATTGACGTTGTGATTAAGATTTTCTTAAAAATTGTAAAATATTTCCATATTTGTTCATGTCTCTTTAATGGAAACTTAGTTTTACTTTACTTTAAAATATGTTTAATTTCTATAACTCATATTTTTATATGTGTGGTCCTAAAAACCTTCTAAAAGTATCAACTTTCATTTATATTTAGACAGCAGATCAAGTTGTTGTGTTGTCACCTCTTCCAAAGACCTCACACATATATCCACATATCTACTATCAAAATTCTTTAATTCAAAATTTCTCTTTTAAGATTATTTTTAATATAAAGGAGAAAGTGAAAGTTAAGTCAATGCAACAAGTGACTTCATTTGTTTTTTTTTTTTTTTTTTTTTGTAATTTTAACACATTTCAATATCAAAATCTTATCCTATTACGCATGTCAACGAGATCCAAGGATAAAAATGAACAACAAGTAAAAAAGGACAAACAAAACAAGTGTTGCTTATCTAAGAGACAATTTTTCACAAAACTAAAAATCCAAGAAGATCAGTAGTAGCCAACATTATATTTTGAAATTGATGCTTGGCATTGATTTAGAAAAATTACCAAAAGTCTACTAGAATTTCGATTACAATTAATTTTCGTTTTCATTTTCATTTCCATTTTAGATGATCTTTTTAAAGTAAACATATCAATTACCAACAATTGAGCATCGTTGACAGTAGCGACGCCGTTGTAGGCAACATGGTTGTTCACATATCCAAGAAGGCTACTTTATTCAGGTAAACATCAGACACACACACACACATCTTGCGCTGTTGGGTATTTATTTTTTTAACTGCAAAAAGTCAAAGAAAAAGAAAACATACGGTAATTCTTAGAAAGTAATTTCAAAAATTGTGGTATTTTTGTGATTGTTAGCACTTTTTCTCATCCCTAAGTAAGTGAGGTGATCGCGCATTTTGGATTACTTACTTTACTATTTCGATAATATTTATATTTAATTTCAATTTCAATTTCTTTTGTTTCTTAATTCAATTTGCCACCTTATAACGAAAGAAAATAACAAAGGAAAAACTTGTTGACATGATTGAGAATTTATTGGATTTTTATGCAGACTCAAGTGTTGATGGTATTACTTACGAGTACTTGACTTCGATAGAACATATTGTATGAATATATATATATCAAACAAACTCAAGATCAAGTGGATTTTCAAAAGAAACAAAAGAATCAAAAGTGTCCTTTGGGAATTTGGGAAAACAAAAAAAAAAAAAAATACAAAAAAAAACTCTTGTCTACTGAAGATGTGTGATTTTTAAACGGAATCAACCTGATCAAGTGTCTGTCCTTCAGTTTTCTGCATTCTTATAGTATTCTGTTGCTATTCAGTTTTAAATTGATCATTCAGGTTGTTACCCTAATTTTTGCAAGAATAATCATCTTCAAAATGTATTTAAAGTTCTTTCGTATGCCTTGCTGACGACTGTCTACGTTGAAAATGTTGTTCTTTATGGTAATTTTATCCATCGTTTTCGTTTCTGGTATTGTTCATCAGACTCGGCACACGCGTGTCATCATCATACCCCATACAGCTCAGCGTACTTCTTTTGATAGTAAGGCAAGGCAAGGCAAGGTAAGGTAAGATAGGGTTAGGTAAGCTAAGATGAGGTGTATTCAAAGCACCTTCATTCATGCGCTCATTCATCTGAAATACAATGGCGCTGGGATAAAGCCAGCGAGGAGCGAACAATCAAAGTGATATGAAAATTGGCCTTTGGCTTCGAAGTATCATCATCAACATTATTGTAGGCAACACAGCGATGAATAAACTAAATGAGAAAATGAGAGTGTAACATGATGTGCTAACATCAAATGTTTAGCTGTGTATTTTTAAATAAATCAAGATTATTCATATTGGCATTGCACTGTGTTTTGAGGACTGGTGACTTGTTTTCCAGTTCTGATTCAAATACATGATGCTTGCTTTCTTACCTTGCTTCATTCAAGTTTTTTTTTTATTTGGGATCACTCTATCCATGATGCTACTCTCCTTTCATTGGTCCATGTGTCTCCTTATTTGGCTTGGCCCCACTTAATATCATGATGTTAATGCATGAAAAATATTGCTTTTGTTCATTTAATTTTAATTTTATTTGCCCAAAAGATTCGCTTTAAACGTGCGAATTTCACCAAAGGCCTAATCGGAGGTGATAGCAACAAAGACGGTGACGGCAGCATTCATGGCGCACTTACGGTTTCTTTCTTCATTTATTCCTTTTTTCTTTTTCTTTTTAATACAATACAATCTTCCATTCCGTTGCCAATTCAGCGATTTGGACAAGCGAACAGCAATGGTGATCGATGTGATCGCCCAACACACAGTGGTAAATGCTTTTCATTTTTTTGACTTCTTCTGGTGCACTTCGCTCTATAATATAATTTCTTAAGCGATTTTGCGGGTATTCACCTAATTAAATGTAATTTGGAACTTCCTTTTCAGTTCGAAATGCAATGCCGAAATGTTTATGCTCATGTTTTCTCATGTAGCCAGAGACACATAAGTATTTAAACACTGGTCAAAGTTGAGAAGATTCACTGATCCGAAAGTTTAGTTCACTGAAATGTGAATAGTAAATTCACCAAGATCTTTTTTTGTTCTTTGATCGAAATCGAATGCGTTTGTTTGTTTGTTTGCTTTTTTTTTTAACTTAATTTTTTGCATAAATGAAAACAAAATTTACTTTCTATTCTTATTCTCAATTTCAGGATTTTATTTTTGTTTTCAGTTTTCAAAAGGGTTCTTCCAGAGGTTTTTTTTTTTCATTTTTCTGTGTGGATTGTGTGCCCTTATAAACTGCTACACTTTTCATTGAAGAAACTTGTTAATTGTTTTCGCGCCCAATTCGCGCTCTGTAAATTCTTCATTCAAGCGTTTCAAGTGGCCGACGACGATGCACTTCAGTTTTCCTAAGAAGAAACACTTTCCATTGAAGCGCAATAAATAAAATAAATACAATAATAAAATTAAATACAATAAAATAAAAAAGAAATAAAAAAACATTGGATTACAAAGAATGAATAAAAAAAAAAAAAATAAGTAGAAAATATCCATTATTTTCATTCATGAATGAATCATGAATACAAAGCGTGGCTTCAGCACATTCCAGACAAAAATGGGATTGCACGATTTTCAAATTAGAGGCTCAATTACTGAGCTCATTTTCTAGGCTCCTTTTATTTCATTCTATAGATATTTTTTTTTTCTAGCATGAAGAATAGATAGATAGAATGGCATCATGAATGAAAAGTGAATCTTGACCACGTGTTTTCTTTATAGTTCCGGCCACAATTCTGTTGTATCTAATTGTGCAGGCAACCCTTTAAGTTTGGTTGGTTCTATTATCTTCTACTTAAAGAAAGAAAGAAACATCATTTGTTATAATTTCTTTTTTTTCTTTATTTTTGTATCTTTTGTTTTCTTCCAGTCATGCTGCTGTTGGTGTGTTGTTATCCTTCTTGCCACATCCTTCCGCGCAAATAGCAAAATGTTCTCACACTTTGCCTGCTGTGCAAGTAACAGTATTCAATCGATCGAATCATCGATCGGAAGTTGCATCTATAGAAGACTCGCGTTGGCTCATTTACTACTCACTACTACCTTAGTATATTTTCAAGAGCTCATACGAAAATCTTTTTGGTGAGTGGATGAGGAACATCAGCAGCAACAACAACAACAACAACAACAACAACAACGACAATAATCACAAGATACAAAACAAAAAAAAAAAAAACAAAAAATCTTATTAAAAATTGTTATTTTTTATGTTATGTTACCTTTTTTTTCGTTCATTCATTTTGTCTTCCATTGCTTTAATAATTTTTATTTTGTGCGGCTTCCTGTGCCACCTGTTATACTCACTGCTAAGTCTCTGATCTTCACTGGTTTGATTTGGCCAGAAATAGTAGTAGTCCTTGCACTGCAGGATTTCTCAACTCATTCCACGTTTATGTAGTAAGTACTTTGATGCACATTTTTTGATTTTTCTCAAGTGATTGTTGCATGGTTCTCCCACGTTTCCTTTCCATAAAAAAAAAAAAAGAAAAATCAATTCAAATTTGAATTGTTCTTTTCTGATTCTTCATCCACTCACCTGAGTAGGTATAAAAAACGCGTGGGATTTGTTCCTTTTGTCTCAACTAAGTTTACGCCTATCATCAAAATACTCATAATAATTTGTCATTTATGTTCTCTCTACTTCCGATATTCTTATTTTCATCTCTCTCTAAAGATTTAGAAATTAAATTTATAAAATAATCGAGTGGAAAATTAATTTGGTCTATAAATTTGATGTGTTTTTCTTGAAGTGAAGTGCATATGTGAAATGAAATCCAATTAATCTACATAACCTTGACTAATAGGCTTAGACTTGTTTGAGTGTGTGTGTGTGTGTGTGTGTGTGTTGTAATCTTAGTAAGACAAAGGCGCCTCTGTCTTTGTCTTAATATCGAAAGATCCTTATAACTAGATAAAATGTGAGTGATCCTATTAACCAAAAAAAAAAAAAAAAAAAATATAAATAATAAAAAAAAAGAAGAGAGATGCCGTAAAATGTTGGCAAAACAAGTGCATATAGATCTCATTTTAAGATAATCAAGGTTACAAAGCAAACTATGCGACAATAATTTTGCTCTTAGATACACAATGAATTCTATATATGATAAGAATCTTTTTGTCAATATTTCATAGATCAGAGGTCTAGTTATCTATACAACATGCGGTGTGGAGGCGTGTGCAAACAATGACACAGTAGGCGCTACATTCATAGACTCAAAATGAAATGAAATGATGATGAGAAAAGGTCACAAAATGAATTTAACTTCTGTAAGGTTATGAAGGAAGACGATCTTTGATAAATTTTAAACCAATTTAATATGATTTCATAGGAGTTTTTTTTAAAAAATCATCCCTTTAAAATAAACAAAAAAATTATGCACTCGGTTCATCTATTTATTTTCAGCATCCTTCATTCAACATTTGCAAATCCATTTATAGCAAATTCAATGATGTTGATGATGATGATGTCATATTTGCCTTATTCCTTATTGACGTTATAAATTCCAAATGAGTATCATTTTATAATCCTTGTTTTTTTTTCAACAATTTTTTCCACAATTTTTTCCGCTTCATTTTGCCAACAATTTATGTCAATATTTACTCATGCAACATACAAATATGATAGATTCAAGTTATATCTTGGGAAAGGGTAGACAACAATTCAATCCATTCGTGGTATAAAGACCGCGCTATGCAAATAAATGAGGGAGCCAAACCATTTATACTAGAGAGAAAAAAAGATTGGAAGGGTAAAAAGAAATACATAGTAGAATAAAATAACTCGAGTTTTTATTTTCATTTTTCATATTGTTGTATTCCTTTCCTTTCCTTTCCTTTTGTTTTTGCAATTTTAATTCAATTGTGAATTAATGTGAAAATGAATGATGACCTCCCAAAATGAATAATACTACTACTGATTTGATTGAATTGCTGGTTAGGTTATATGAATACAAAATCCCACGCCTGTTATATCTTATAACTCATGTATTGTAATATTAAAAGAAGAAGGCTTTCGCTTTCGCTATTCTTTTCTTTTTTTGCTTTCGTTTTCAACTTCAAAAATTAAGGAGTCCAAAGCACTTGGAAATGTGTTGTTAAATTGTTAATAATAAAATAAATAACATACAAATTTATCAATTTATTCAAAAAATCTTAACAAGAAGAAAACCTGAAATATTGTCGACATCACTTTCACGGCCCAAAGCGACTGCCTAATAGTAGTTGGGATCAATTTAATCAAAATTTGTTTTTTCCTCAATCAAATTCTATAGGGAAGAGTATAAAAAAAGGAAGCTCTCTTACTTAATGCCCTACAATTATTCATATTGACATGAAAAGTACGTTACGCGTATTGTATGCAAGCGATCCTTTCTGTACAATAAGGTTTTCTTAATATTTTATCAAAATAATACTGTAGTAGTTGGTTGCTTATTGTCTCGTATTGTTCCACAAAATGTGGCAAGTGAATTCGCTCTCAATATTCTTCGATATGATAATTGACAGGCACGCAATGCGCTACTTTAAAAGTCTTTGGTCCTGAAGTAAAATATACAAAATACTACTATACACAATACTTGTACACAATACAATAAGTAGAACGAGGAGACATGACAGACAATACGCTTTTTCGTCTTGGCGCGTGTATCAAGTTTTTGCTTTCCTTTCTGTAAAACATTGCGACATGGGAAGAGTTGTGAGCCACGTGCGTGATCTATACCAATATATGATCTAAATTTATAAACAAAATAAAAAAAAAGTTATATATAATAAACAATTTATCACCTGAATATTTGTATGAAATAACATTTTTGGAAAATCTAGCGGAAAGGTCGGAAATGATGGAAAAAGCTAAATTTAAAGCTTAGTTTACAATAATTATGACTCAAAAATAAATTTTAAATAAGATACTTACATACGTATTATCTTCCTAATACTACATAGCTGTTAACTGTAGTGTGTCGAATTTTTAATCAGAATTGTATCGTTTATTATATCTCCTGCTACCCATATTGTTTGAAATGCCAACGCCAAGGATCTCACCGTCATGTTGGTAAGCATCGGAGACCATAAACTGTTACATACATGCAGCATTTTTTACTTCTAATCCAATCGATGGAATATAAGTGTCAATCCAAGCAAATCATTCAAATGTAACTTCAAAGAGCGAAGCGACACTTGCCCAGGAAGACCAAGTCCGGCAAACAACGCTAATGCTGGAGAAGTGACTCAAACATGTTGCTACGAAAAGCTACGAAAATTGGAGTGGAGCTTAACCCAATCAATAAACAGATCTCAAAATTTCAGCGAAATGATAGAATGTACCTCATTTTACGAAATTGTTTCTTATACCCACTAAGTTTTCACCTGGTAAAATTTTATAATGACTACATTTAATACAGATAATACAGAATAAGATTGATCGCATGTAACAGTGTTTTTCTTTTTTTTTTTGACGGCGAAATGATCGTGTGTGCCATATAAAATAAATAAATAAATAATTGCTTTAAGTTGCAAAGATTTGCTTGATTATAACTTAAGCAGTTATAATATTCAAAAAAATGTAGCTAGCCCAATCCCTCCTATGAATGCAAATGTTTGTTTGAAACATAACCGATTATAATATTAAAAAAAAAATTATCGTAAGTAGCAAATTTAACAAAAACACTTACAAAACTTTGTCAACAAAAGGGGTAGTTGTGAATATCCAAGTTGCGACGCAAAGTAATGAAGTTGATGAATTGCCATATATTTGTAAGTATAATATTTTAACGTTCACTTAAATAGTATTGTTTTATGCAATTTTGCAATTAAGTTAAAATTAAAACGGTTAAATATATATGTATATTTATTTCAATCTAATACATATATTGTACTTCCTTAGGATCTTCCTATGTATCTTGGTGTTCTAATCCTTTATAAGTATTTATATGTCTATTCTTATTTTATTCCATACATTTACATATTCACTCTCTCATGATAACTTGGATTTTGTATAGTTTTCAATTAATTGAGAGAGAGATGAGAGAAAGAGAGTAAATACTCGTAAGTCAATCAGAATCAGTCATTTTTCATTGTGGCTAGTTGATCGTCGTCTCGTGTCCGGTGTGTTGTGTGTGATATATTAAGTATTAAATTAATATTAAACTATTAGACAATATTAATATCATATTAGTGAAAAGTGTTTTTATTTGCATATGTTAAAAGTGAATAAATTAATTAAAAATAAAATATGAATTTCATTAAAATAATTGCTTTTCTCGATTAAAAGTTGTCAACATTTTATTATTGCAAGCGTCGTTTTCGTTTTCCTTATGTTCGATACCGTTTGTTTTATAGTGTGTGCGTGAGTGAGTGAGTGCGCGAGTGTTGCAAGTGTCTATTCTTGTCATCAAGAATATGAGAGATTACAATAAAATAGTAATCTCAGAGAGTACGATATGATTGTAGTAAACTGCAACACATAAAAGGTAAGTTAAAAGTTTTGTTGTATTGTACTAGATCATAGTAAATTGTCACTTGTGGTTACAAGCAAACAAAGAAAAGAAAATATGGCTCAATCAAATGATGATAAAATGTATATCATAACTTCATTTAACTTCATTTTTTGCAAATCTTAGTAACTCAAACAAAAGAGTCAATTCCAAATGAATATAACCTCTTTCTGCAGAGAGTCTTGTACCCACACAAAGGCTATTAAACAGATAGACTGGTCAAGTCTCTCTCTCCCCCTTTCTTGCAACATTTTCGCCACACTAATCTTTCGCAACATCAATCTTCGAATTCATTGTTGCGCAACATAAAAAAGAGCGAATTGATAATGTTGTGAGAGAGAGTTGACAATTATTTTAGTTTCTTAAACCCACACAGAAGATGTACCACTCACCTCCTCTTTTTCATCTTGTTAGCTTATACAACATTCTTATTAGTATTCCAGCGTATACTATATTGCTAGTACATTGTTAGAGCTTCTATAGGGTTTATTATACCATTCCCAATCAACCTCATTAGTAGGTGTATATGTAGCTAAAGGTATTGGCAATGTTTTCTTAGCCGATTAGACATCATACCTTGCCTAACATGAACTTGAAGGCTTGGAGGGTCGAGAAGAATATTACAACTTTGGCAGAGCCAAACTTAGTCTTCTTTTTACTGGTTTTAATTGCCAAAAGTGAATTTGAAATTATTGTATTATTTTAATCTATTAACTAATCGATGCAATCTAAATTGTATATTTTAAAAAATGAATTCCCTTTATTTAATGAATTAAAAGTTAAGTATATGATGAGATTCATCTACTATAATTCAGTTTCACTCTTATGCTTTCTGATCTCTCAAACTTTATATCCTGCTTTTTATGACAATAGGAAATTACAAGTGTTCAATGCAATTTAACTTCAAGTTCTATAATGTTATGCAAAACGTATAGCAAATTGTCAGATCAATCTGTCTCTCTTGATCACAAATCCTCATTCTCTCTCTGAGTGTATGCACTTTGTAATCAGCTGATCAAAACCTTAACCTTTATTCAATGCAGCAGGTTAATTTCAAAAGGATGTCACTAACTTAAACGCAGGTGTAACCAAAGGCGTTCGCAACGGTGAAAGACGTCGATACTTTGACTCCTGCAACTGTCACACAAAGCGTACTTACGCACATACACACACACACACACACAACTCACACAAAGACATAAATTGCATTCGCATGCACACATAACCCTGACTGACTGACTGACTAAAAGATCTGAGTCCGCATTGAGGGTTCTGTTGCACTTGTTTCCTTATGCATTGTCTTCTTATGGGTTTCGGCATTCGGGTGTTTAAAACCATCCAATAAATTTGTTTGTGCACTCGAATCGGTTTGTTGTGTGACATTTTTATCTAATTGACAACGTTTTGTTGTGTCTCTTGGAGAGAGATATGCACATCAATCGATGTTGTAAGAGATACGACATCGCTTGATTGCAGAGGGTTTCTGTTTTATTTTGAAGCGCGCGCAAAATTTGTCGAGAAATTCATGTTTTTGGGGCGTGCTAATGCAATAAAAAGTACAAGGGTTCGATATTTGATGTATTCTGTGTATCCTATGTACTTACGTCAGTCAATAAAACCAAGGGGAAAGAGAAATAATGAAAATGACTTGGAAGTAAGTAGTAGGAGTTTCTTTATAGAAAAGTTTTATAAAGAAAATTTATAGAACAAATTGAGTCGGCTTTCACCAAAGCGACCACCGGCGTTGATTGCTCGCAAATTGTTTATAAAAATTCTGCCAAATCATATGATTGTGCGCTATTATGCAGTGGATCAAAGTCTTATAATACTACTACTATAAAATAAAGGTTCTATATATAAAATATTGTAGTATATTACAGAATTAGTTAGTCATTGCCACACACAGACACGCTTCATCGACACATTGAGTTGCCCTTGGTAGGCACGCTTATTAGACATACCTTGTCCATATAGTATTTGTATGAGCAATCAATGGTATTTTGTTGACGTCCACTATGAGGTCTTTAGCGCCAGCGGCGCATGCGGTTAATACAAAGGATCAGAGCCGCAACCGTAACGTATTAGAAAATTTGCCATGTTGTAATAAACAAGATTTTTCATTGCGATATCTGTCCAATCCATGTTTGTCTGCCTGCCAATGACCCGATGGATGACCGTGCCGAATTGTACATAGAACACACATTTAATGATCCTAAGCGGTAAATTTGTAATTGCTCAAAGGACAACGATTTGACCTGTAGGCAGCCAAAAGACATCAGGCAAGAGATCTTTTACTTTTGCTATATTGTTTTGTTATCGATTATGTGATTATGATAAGATTGAGTTGAGTTGAGAGATGTGCTGACAAATTTTTAGCAAACACACACAGAAAAGGCCAATAAGATATGACACACTGACTGCTAACTGCTAACTGCTTGCTTCGACACACTCATTCAAATCTTCTGTAAACAAGAATTCGTTACGTTTCATCGCCTTCGCTTCATTGAAGTTTCGCAAATTTTGTCTGTTTTAGCCGGCGCCTTATTCCATACTGTTCTGTTCTGTTCTAATCCTGTTTCAGGTTCTTTGTTTTTCTAGTAGGAACATGTTGTGCTTAGCTGGTTATTTGTATTTCCGCCCCGTGCAAATGGCGCTTAACTTATGTTCCGGTTTTTAGTATTGTATTGTATTTGAGTATCATTTTGCGACGGCTTAGCTTTTGTTGTTCTTCAAATAATAACCTATAATCATCTTGTTAATTCTTCAAGAATTACGATTTACGTATTGTAGTTTAAATAAAGATTGTAGAAGATCAGAGAGTAGATAACAGAGAGAGAGAGAGAGAGAGAGAGTTCAAGTTGTGATATGACTTTTGTGGTTTTGAGGGTAGTGATGAGATTTTATCTTCATAATGAAAGGAAAATTTAAGAAACAATAGTATACAAGTATTTGTATGTGTAATATGAAAGAAAGGGATTAAATTTATAAAGTGTACTAGGCTCTAACCTACTTATAAAGAGTATAAAATGGGCAACTGAGATTTCAATGTATTGAAACTCTACTTTATTTAACTAATAAACTTTCAATCAGAAAGAATAATATGAATTTGAATGATTTTATTTGTATGGAAAATTTAGAGGATTCTAATCAGATTCATCTAATGGTGCATTAAATCATAGGTTTGATAGTCGTAAATCAACTCTAGATTTCTGCAGTCAAATTCCTCTATAAATTGAATTGATGTACAATTTGTCATAGAACTTCTGCCTTTTTTAATAAGTTTATTTATTTAGAATATGTAGACAATAGATATGTATATTTCATGAGGGATTCAGTTATCTTTAGGTTTTATTAGGTTGCATAGGGAAATAAATTATTATTAGGTCAGTGGTTGAAGCGGTGGGGAAGATCGAAAGGATGTCTGCAGCATTTTTGACTGTTGTTCAGGAGTAGCTTTGCGAGGACGTTTACATGGTTCTTAAGTCGATGTTCATAGCAGCGGCTATAATCATTGATTGTTTCTGCAACCGAAGCGATTTAGAGGGCATGAGGAATGATGTCGTTGCTTATATAAATGGGGAGCCTACAACTTCTTCCTTGGTGTGGATTTTAATATAGAAAGAGAGCTAGTCACTTCCTAATTGTGACCTCAATTGGGTCTATTATAACAATAGTATCGAAACTATCTAAGCGAAACGAATTAATCTGCCTTTAAGACGGACGGATGGATCTTGAATACTCAAAGTCCTTAAAGTACAGAAAGCGTTTTTTTCATATAGAAAAATGTATAATGCATGACAGTTTTTAAAATCACTTTCTACTAAGTATCTATTGCTTTAAACTTCTATTCATAATAGGTATTTGCGTATCAGACCCTAGGTTAATATTTAAGCAAAACTCATAACAGAATGTATTCATACTTGTAAAGAAAACCACTTCTAACATTAATATCCCATATCCACATAAAGTTAAGAGGGTATGTCGCCTTTAAGATATTGAGTAAGTAAATTCTAGTGTAGTATTCTCCTTAAACTAATGGATTGTATCAATGCCTAGTTTCACTTTGCAAATTATATTCTTTTTAATCCACAGTTTAAAAAATATAGTGATAGTATTGAGTCTGTTCAAAAGCAATTCTTGCTTTTTGCACTGCGTCACTTACACTGGGATCCTAATATAAACCTTCCATCTTACCAAAGCCGTCTTAAACTAATCCGCCTCCCGAAATTATCCAGTCGGGAGGCCAAGAGGTGTCACATTCCAAGAGGTGTCACATTCTTGCACAATCTAATTGTAGGCAGCATCTTTTCCCCTTCCTTGCATGGTAGTATTAATTTTAATGTTCCTTCTCGGGTTACAAGGAATTATTCTCCTATACTTGTTGGTACATGTAAGACTACTTATTTGCAGCATGATCCTTTTCGTGTTTTATGTCAATCTTACAATCTATACTATGACCTTGTATCTAATTCTATTTCTTCTGATCATCTAAAATCTAATCTCTTAACTCTCCTTAACACATAGTATTATTTTAACTATTTAACTTAATTTCGCACACTTTATTGAAATTTATCTTTATAGTCTGTAGCCGTATAGTAGTCAATTAATTTCTTTTGCATGGTGATAATCTCCAGTAGTTCAGTACCGAAGTGACTTGTGGTCGATACCCAGTCTTGTTCGGTTTTTAATGGACCCCAGATCGCGCGGGCTCTGGGGGGGAAAGTGGCGTGGGATAGAAAGTAGTTTAGTTAATGAGCGCATCTAAATAAGTATCATCATAGGAATGATGTGATGTGATGCCACGGAGAGGAAGAGAGATTGGAGAAGTGGGAGAAGGGTAGAGTTGGGTGGATGATTATGAAAGGAAATCGTTTCCGTTAACAAGATGAAATATGTTTAGGAGAAGTTGATATTTGAAGTGAAGAGGCTTTGAATACGCCATCAACATATTTTGCGATTGCACATATCATCATACTTCCAGTTTAAAGATATTACTGCATTTTACTCCTTAAAGTCCAATTACTTTTAGAAATCTTTAAACTTGAACCTTTTAATGTGCTTAGTTCAGTTAAACAAAATGTCTAACTTAAATTTGGTAAAAGAAAAAACCAATCAAATAACTAACTGTATATTTTTTTAAAAGCACAAAAGCCTTCAATCCTTCAATTTCACATACTAGTTTGTGCTTTTTTTTTTTTGCTTTGGTGAAGAAGGCAAGATTATTTTATTCACCATACTCGCAGTCGCCACGATACAGGATTGGTCAATCAAACGAACCAAGTGTGAGTGATTGTGAGCACGTGCTGGTTGTTGCTTGTATCTGTGATGAATTCCCATGCATACAGACAAGCACAGACAGACCAACAGACCGAGGGACAGACAATTTGAAAACCAAAAACGGCCAACGAGAAACGTAGCCAGAGTTAATTGTTGTTAGCTGAAAGACCTCGTCAGTGCACAGAGACCAACCACCACAAATACAATATAAGACAGACAAGCAAATAGCAACAACATGATGAGAACTGCAGGAGCAGGCAACTTGATGCAGAGCATACCTGATTGTGTTACCTGCTGCTGTTGCTATTGCTGCTGCTGCTGCTGTGGTAAGTTTCTTATTCGACTGATGTGAGTCAGTATAAATAGTGGTGTAAGGACAGCACCGAGTTCAGACGAACGCAGATAGTCGTAGTGCGCGTACAGTGAATACAGGATCACCAGTATTAAATTAATTTTATTCCCCAATAAATTTACTCTTCAAAACAAAAAAAAAACAAAAAAATTAAATACGATGGCGTCCAGTGAAATCTATCGTTATTATTATAAAACTACCGAGGATTTACAGGGTTTTAAAAGCGCTGTATCTACTGAACCCTATTTCAATCCAATGGCAGCCTATAATCCCAGTGTGAATCATTATCAATTCAATGGCAATACATTGGCCAACTCCAGCAACTATTTGTCCTCAAATGGTTTCATTAGTTTTGAGCAAGCATCATCAGATGGTTGGATAACATCATCGCCGGCAAGTCATCGTTCCGAGAGTCCTGAATATGTGGATCTCAATACAATTTATGGTAATGGTGTTTGCTCGAATTTGGCAAATCCTACAGTTGCCACACAATATGGAATCAATTTGGAGCAGCATCAACAACATTCACCACAGCAGCAGCAACATCACCAGCACCAACAACCAATACAGCAAACAATCCCATTATTGGAACCCATGGGTTCTTCAAATGTAGGCACATGCAAAACGGTATCAGCATCATCATCTTTATCATCAGCATCAGTTCCAGTTCCAGTTCCAATGACACAAACACAAACACCGACAGTGACACCAGTCAAACCAAAACGTAGCTACACAAGAAAGAATCAAAATCAAAATGCCAGACAACAACAACAACAACAACACCCAGTCACCACATCCAATACCAGCGTTACTAATACTACCCCAGCTTCATCTTCAGCAACTACTATGTATAATCCAACCGATGACTTCCAGAATTTCGACTTTGATAATTCAGCACTTTTTGACGATAGTGTCGATGAAGATGATCAAATGCTGTTATTAGATGAATTCGATTTGGATGACAATGAACCAGAATCAGAACAAACAACGTCAGGTACTAATGAAGGATCTACACCAGCGAATGGAAAGAAACGTCGTGGCAAACAAATATCACAAGTGGTGAAGCGCAAACGTCGTTTGGCTGCGAATGCCCGGGAACGTCGTCGTATGCAGAACCTTAATTCAGCTTTCGATAGACTTAGACAATATTTGCCTTGCCTGGGCAATGATCGTCAACTTTCGAAACATGAGACGCTACAAATGGCTCAAACATATATCTCAGCATTGGGTGATTTGTTACGTTAAAAGATTGATTGATTGATTGATTGAACGAAGAAGAGTGGGAATTGGAGCAGTATTCAGCTAGCCAAAATTTGTACCTTTGTTTATGTATATTTAGAGATATTTTTAAATTAAGTAAAATTAGTAATAAGAAATTTTGTTGAGAAAAACAGCAAACCAGGAAGACAATGACACTTTTAAGACTTTTAAGTTTAAGAAATTTAAAAAAAAAAAAAAAACTATGTTAAAATATAATAAAAAACAAAAGAATGGAAGACATAAATTTCTTAAATTTTTATTTAATTCGTTCAAAAGTTTAGGAATCACGAAGCTTACATATGAAATCAGAATGTTGATTTTCAGTTTCTACTCATACAATGTGAGAAAGAGTTTGGAAGATTGGAAGATCTTAGACAAAATTTCTTCTTTTCTTTGTGAACCAGACAAAATATTAAAATTTCCTCTCTTCAATTAGATCCAAAAAGAAAGAGTAGATGAAAAACACTTAACAATCAATAACATTTTGTATTTGTTTTTAAAACTTCCTAAGTTCCTAAAACTTATTTCATGTTGGAAGAAATACTTTAAAGCATTAAAATGTTCTCAGTGTATTTACTATTGGTCCCCAATATAAATAAAAATAAAAACCACAAACTCGCGCCTCCTACAATCCATTCAGTGTCTGACTTGACTTGATTATTTGTGAAGGTGATCGATTTGGCGCTTCGTGATCAATTTCTTTGACGCTAAAAACAAATACTCAAACCCATAAACGATCATTTGAACTAAACTGGACCGGACCGGACTGGACTTGACTGGACAGGTCAAGCAGGACAAGAGAGGACCCTCAGATTGACGAAATTTGTTAAAATCAACCAACCGAGACTAAAGTTACAGTCATCTTTCAACATTGTGTCGAATATAATAATAACAGAACAAAACAGAACAGATCACACAGCAAAGTGTTTGTATAGTGTGGCTGCCAAATTAAGTTAAGTGTTGGGGTGATCTGCTTTCAGCAGCACTAAAATAAATCCGAAAAAACAAAGGAACAAGGAAAGAAAATCCCAAAAAAAAAAAAAAAAAAATAAAGCACAAATCGTTTAAACGATGTCTTCGATCGTTTTATGGATAACCGACAAAGCGAAACAAACAAACAACCATTCATAACTGTTCGAAGCGCCAAGTAATAAAACCAAAACGAAGAAATGAACCAAAAAAAAAAAAAAAATCAGCAAAAAACCAAAAAGGATCAACAGAACAGAAGAAAAGAAGGTCGTACAATTCGGTGAATTTAACCATCACTCAGAAGCTCAATCAATCGCTTCCTCGCTCGACCTAGCGTTACTCAATAGTCACTCAGTCCGTCAGTCCGTCAGTCAGTCAATTCAGCCAATCATTTGTTGTCCGGTCAGATTTAAAACCAATTTGTAGATAAACTTGGATTGAGTGTGATCGACTGTTCTCAATTTGTTCACTTGTCTTTTTGGGTTTATTTTTTATTTTAATTTTGATTTTGATTATTGAAGAGTACAGAATCTTTAGTTTTGATTGATACCCTACATACATAGTAGAGTTTGCTTATCAAACAAAAGTTTCAAAGTTTCAGGTTTGGATCTATTGACCCTCACCTCCTTTGCGATTGCCCCACACTTGTGGAAATGTGGGCTCGCTTTCTCGGGAAATCTTTCTTTGGCTGGGAAATAAAATATATCAAACAATTACTGATAGACTTAGTTATCTTTGTCGATACTGTAAGATTGTTTAAACGAAAACTAAGGTGACCCCCTTTTCTAAGCATCACATTTGTCCGCAAGTCCTCCTAGTGAACTCGTCTTCGAGTCAAGAGTTCTGTATATCCTATTATAACCTTTTCATGTTAATGATTTGATTTGATTTTAAGACATTGTAAGTTCTCAATAAAAGTAGATTTTTATATATATCTTGTCATATCCACTTTGTCAATATAAACACAAATTATCTCCATAAGTTTCTTTCAATTTTGAAGAAGATAATAGAGCTGAGCCATGACTACTACTACTGATTACTTAGATAAGCACAATACACCTTAGAGAATTCACAATACAACCATTTCCAATATTAATAATAGTAATGACATTTTCTATCTATATACGTGTATATAAAATTGGATTTATGTATGTATGTATGTTCCCTATAGACTCTGGAACCGTTGGACCGATTTCAATGAAATTTTCACTGAAAGTCTAGAAAAGTGTAAAAAGTGTTTTTGTGTAGACTGGTGCGGATCGGACAAGTGGATTTGGCATAATTTTGGCATATAAATCTTAGAGAATCATCAACAAAAAAAATAAAAAAATATTATTCTATAAATTTCTCTAATTTCTTCTTCACTCTGTTGGTATAAGCTTGAATTCTTTTCTTCACTTCCTCTTAGTCTTTAAGGAGATGGGTTGGTTTTGCCATTTAGTTCTTGTTAAGAGACCTAAACCAAAAGGCATAAAATCAATCATCAATTCATCCATCTAATTCCTATAGTAATCTGCCGATATAAACACAAATTCTCTCTTTAAGTTTCTTTTATGAATCCATATCGCCACATCGTTCTAATTGAAAGACCTTTAGAGACATTCAATATTATGGTAATCATTTCTTCTTAAAATACTCGTAGTTTGTTTAGTTGACAGACAAATCAAGTCAACCAAATATTATATTTACTATAATCTAATTCGTTCTTTAGAAAGTTAGTAGCTGTAAACTTTACCATAGTATAGTGTATTTCTGGAATGACTACTTTCATCTGTGTGAATGAAGCTTGTGAGATTTTATTATTTAATGTTTGAGATGCTGGGAATTAGGTAAGTTCATTCGATTTGTGGTAGGATGTTTTTATTTGTTTTATAAAATGATTTTTTGCCAACCAAAGTCTCATCCTCTCAAAAGTTCTTACCGACTTACGTAGGCGTTTACCTATAAATACATGTTTTTGTTATTATTGTTGTTGCAACAGTTACGTGCTCTCTAAAGCTGGGATAATCAAAAGGAAATTCACATAATTAGTTTTAATCTTATTCTTATTCTTGAACCATTGGAACCAACTTGTGTACATTTAACTTTAAATTTAAAGTCGGTCGCGCGCGCATGCCCAAGCGCCTTTCATAATTTTAAATAACAAAAAAAAAAAAAAAAAAAAGAAAGAAAAAATAAAATGTAAGGGTCGCTAAATTTTTAATGACTTAATTTAGTGGCGAATATATGAAAGTAGCAATTATGAGAAAATGAGGGAGAAAAATTAAACTTTTTTCAATAAAAACACAAAGCATATCAAGAATCAATGGTTTATATTGTAAATTTCCGCTGAGTTTTCGTTTTTTTTTTTTTTTTCAATACAAAAAGAAGACGATGAACGCCCTCGCCTTTGGCATAACAGAGAGTCAGGTAGCGTCGCGTCATGTCGAGTCAGTCAACCTTGTTAGTGACAAATTTACAGCGGTAGTCAAGACCCATTTCATATGCTTCCGCACAAAGAATCGAAACCAGTCAATTTGTCAATTACACAAATTGTTTAAGCCAACTTGAATCGAAACTTGCAATACAAAAGCACCGACGAATTCAACAGATCCCAGCCGCCTTCGAAACCAAACCAAACCAAACCAAACCAAACCAAAAAAGCAGTGTGGTGAACCCTTTACATGCCACCTGCATGCAGGTGTGAAATTTTGTATCTCAAGCTATGCATATTGTATTTATCCATGTACATACACGTATATACGTACATATATGAATATGCATGCATCCATGAATGAGTTAGAAGACTGCAAAACTGAAGAACCCAAAAGAATGAGAGCTATTGACTCTGCCTGCCACTGATACAGATTGTGTACAGGAAGATTGGTTGGTTAGTTCCCAGCAGGAGAAGTAACAATCGCTGCCGAATCGCATGTCTTTGTCAATTTATAGACAGCTATCCTGAGCATTATTAACACGTATTATTATCGCTTGCTCTTGCTCTTGATGTTGTTGTTTTGTTATTGTTATTGTTAAGTATCTCTTGGTATCTGTGACTGCTGCTGTCCAAGTGCCTGACCACTGATCACCGCCTGCATGCTTTAATGTTGTAGCACGAATTTTCAGTCGCCACACGGATGCTGGGATGCTGTTTAACCGCAGCTTAATGCCCTTGTTGCATTTTTTGTGGGTTTTTCTTATCCCCAAAAAATAAGAATAAGAATTTGTCATGTCGATAATTGGCCAACTTTATTTTATAAGCTTACGAATTGTGTTTGCTATATACACATAGTATGTATATATTATTTATCCAGGATTATACTTGGTTTTATATAAGTTAATGAGCTTTAACACCATCAATTTGTCATTGCTTGTTAGTGTCGCCATAAGCGACACGGCAACACTTTCCATTCTTAGTATTTACTTATTTTTGAGGAATTTGGAATTTTTTTTTTTTGGTATTAAGCCTCTTCTTCTTTTGATGATCGGTTAATTTTGTGAACCTTTTAAAAAATGATTGCATTGTACCTTTGCCTATTCAATCACATGTTGTACTCGTAGTTGTATTAGATTGCATTTTATTATGATACCAACATAAAATATGTTAGATGTTTGCTTAATTTTTTCTACCTTTTTCTTTTGTTTAAGGTTTTCCGCTACTTCTTTCATAAACAAAGAATTTTCTCATGCCTTTTTGGCTACATTTATCCCAAAAAAAATTATACAATATTATAGATAGAGAAATTGAAAGAAAAGATACAATTATATAACAATCGCAACCACAATTGCAAGATACTTTTATACGATCGATCCTTCTTCATCTTCATTTCATTTGTTTGAAGTGTTTCCGTTTCCGCAATTTTGTTTTGACTTGATGTTGTGTGAAGAATTTCTGCTAATCCTGAAATTATCCTGTTCAATTGTTGTGTAAAATTATCAAAATAAATGATTCTGTAAAAAAGGAAACAATAATATTCATTCAATGCAATGTTATTCGATCTGAGTTCAAATTGGTAAATTGAATTTCGTATGTGGTTATTTTAAGAATTAATTGAATTTTACCTAAAATTTATTAGAAGAACAAAACTTAAACTACCATTTTTGTTTAAAAGATACAATTACTAAGAGTTGGAATGGATTTTCGATACTATGATCAATATTCCATCATTTTTTCTGAACCACTCACTCTATAGATTACTTATAGTTTTGGATATAAAGGGTGGGCCAACTATTGGTCCGATTTTGATTTGATCATTAATGGACAAAAGTTAATTTTTTCAACGTTTTTTTCGTTTTATTTGATAGATTGATTCTCCTGATTAAGTATGAAAAATAATTTCATTCAAATGTTGGCCGCGGCTGGCTCAGCAGTAGGCACTTTGTCCACTGTTTCCTGGTCCATTTGGGCAATTTCGGCCCGAATGTTCTGTTTCAAGTGATCAATTGTTTGAGGATTGTCGGCATAAACTTTATCTTTCAATGCGACCCACAGAATAAATTATTAAGTATAAAAGTATAAAATTACGTTCCAGGTTCGAGTAAATACATCACTTTACTTTGACAACCGATTATTAAGAAATTTGTTTTATGTTTCTAGAAGCAACATAATATTCCAGTTTGAAATGTTGCAATCCAAGCCACAGTTTTAAGAAAACTGAAAGTTTCCACTTATATTTCTAATATTATTAGCTTAGTTTTCTCGTTCGCTGTGACCAAGAGTCATGAACTCCAGAACATTTATAATTTACATATTTAAACATAATGTCACATAAAAATATTTATGACTATTGTAATTTTATTATACTCTTCACGCAGTGAATAGTATTATAAGTTTGTCATGAAGTTTGTCACATACAAAAGGAGACATCGGAAATAAAGCATATATATTCTTGATCAGTGACGAGTTGATCAAGCTATGTCCGTCTGTCTGCATGTCTGTCCGTCTGTATGTATGCAAACTAGTCTCTCAGATTTTGAGCTAGAGATCTGTTGCATGGGTTTTTCTTTTTTCCATATGCAGTACATTTTCCGTACCCCCATACAAACCGGTATCCAAATGAAAGTTCTTATTAGAAAAACTGTTTTTGTACTATCGACTTGAAATTTGGGTATTATAAGTGCCTGATCCTATATCCACTAACCTTCTAAAATTCAAGACTGTCGGACTACTAGAAGGGCGTGAAGAGTATTATAACTTCGGCATAGACAAAGTTAGTCTTTTTTTATATTGTATGACGATGACAGATTTTCAAATCAAGTAGATATTTGCCATGATTTTACTTTTTTGTTAAATGTACTCGTATATTTATTTTCTATTTGCTGCGTGTCCAAGTGTCGTCATTTAACAAATAACTTATAATAGCAAAATATATAACAAACATACTACATATTGCCAAACCCAGGGCAGACAGGGGTCATAACCCATTAAGCCTTGCGATTGTTCCATCTTGTAATGGAAGAGTAAATGTTTATTGCGTATATGATTGCTTGGCTAACAAAGTTCATTCTTTACTCTTCCAATTCTATCAAGTTTAGATTCTTTCTTCAATTTTCTTTATTGAATACAATTTTGAAGAAAAACGAGAAACAGAGTCCAGTTGCATCAATTGCATTTATTGAATATAAAAGTATTAAAAACATTTTTCTTTGATTACAAACTCAATTGAACTTTATTAATATTTCTATCATGTAAAATGATCTTCTTCCTTTGTTTAATTTCTCATAAGCATATGACAAAATCTACTCTTTCCTCCAGTTAACCTTTCTTTCTACTCGCGTGTCTTAATATTGAAAGCTATGTGTGTGGCATTGCTAAAAATCAAAAAAAAAAAAGGAACCCCTATCACGCAAACTCTCTTTCTCTTTACTATATGTATCTGAGACTTAATAATGAAGTCCATAAAACAGAAAAAGCGTAAAATTCGTCCCTGTAATTAGCGACACCAAATCACTGCAACTACACGCCCACAACAAAAGTCCCATTCAATGTATCCGATATGCGTGTGCGGTCTTCCAAAAAAAAAAAAAAAAAAAAAAAACGAACCAGAAATACAATACTAAATTAAAGAAATCTGTATCTGTACCGATATGATGAAGATGCATACCTGGACACACACACACACACATACAATGGAAATAGAAAGTAAATGAAAAGGACTGCAATGAAAAGATTTATTTGTTTAAGGAAGTCAAAACACAGGAAGGAATTAACATCCTAATAGTATTGTTGGTAGCTAAATAGGTAATGCTAACTCAAGATGAAGACCAACAACAATTTAGTAGTAGTTCAACTAATTAGTGTCTTTCAAATTTGTTACGCTGTGTGGAGAACATTAATCAGTCAATGATTGAACTTAATTTAACTAAGAACAAACAAAGATCTCCGATTACGTTACTCAATGAAACATTTAACCGTTATACATTTTGACAAATATTTCGCACGGCCCAAAATGGTTTAAGAAAGCCACAAAATCAGAAGAGAAGAGAGATGAGAACAGATCACTCAGTAACTCAATTAACCGCACACATCACTGATTTTTTTGTTATTCATTATGATTATTTTTTTTTTTTTTTTGTGTTGACCAAAAATGCAAGAGTCTGATTTGTGTCCTTACTATGCTCTTAGTAGGTGGCACTATCAAGTTGAAGTAAATCGTCAAAGTTGAAGCCCACCGGGCGGCTTCTTGTTGCAGTTTATTTTAATCCTTGACGGCGACATCAGCAAGTATCTCACGTTATGCAAAACGCAATGAAGCATCATCATCTGAACAACATGAACAACAATGAAGAAGACTTTGAAAAACAAGTATCCAGAGAAAGTACAAAATATAGTATAATCAGAACAACAAAGGCATACTATTTGTCTTCACTACTTTGCTGCGTCTGCGTCTGCATCTGCACCATCATCTTCATCATCTCCATCATTATTATGATGATGATGATCATCATCATCATCACAACTTAGTCATTGACATCGAAAGATTTTTGACAACTTTTTACGCAACGAATTATCACAATAACAAACTGAAATTGCCACACGCAAGCCATCGCTACATACTACAACATATTAAGAATCTTTTGTTCGAATCAATCTGCAATCGCCCTCAACCAACCAACTCATCGATGACGACCTTTGCAAGTCTCTCTGTGGGCATAGTCTCAAACGAAACGATCCTGAGTATATTGTCTATACTCGTAATTTCATTGGCATTGGGTCATTTGATACAGTTTTCCAGCTCATTTGCTTGTAATTGGGCACCAACGCCACAATCACAGTCCCAGTCACAGTCAGAGCCAACGTCACCATTATCACCATGAGTACTACCACTGAAGCACTACCACATCAGACATTTTTTCGTTGCTTAAACTTCGTTTAGGTCTGGCTAAATGTTTTAACATTTTGCTTGTTTTTTTTTTGTTTTTTTTTTGTTATGAGTTCTGTTTTGATTGCGCTGTGCGCCAAGTTTCAGATTTTTTTTCTTCCTTTACTGCTACTACTACTCCTTTCTTTCTGAGTTTTGCTCCTTTTTTGCTCTTTTGATCCTACTTGACTTAAGCTGTTGCTGCTAATTTTTGTACAGGTTGACGACTTTTCGAAAATTTCTTGTTGTTTTTGGGCGACTTATACTAACAGACATGCATTTATTAAGCAGGATTTCGTGTGAAAAATAAGCCATGCCTGGCAGCCAATTTAATGTCAACGTCGTCGGTGGCGTTGGTCGTCATCATCATCATCATCAACATTAACATCAGAAACGAGTTGAATTCCATCATTCAAGAGAACAAAAGAATAAAAAAATCACTTGCTTTTTTCTCTTGTAGCTTCTTCATTGTTGTTGTTGTTGCTGTTGCTGTTGTTGTAATTGAGTATGTGCGAATTTAATCCTTTGGCCCCAATTATTCAAGTAATTAAGTATTAATGTGCGAAATATTATCACCTTATAGAAGGTTAAACAGTTAAACGGTGTCGTGTCCCTATAGACAACTTACGATATTTTGTATGTGATTTTCCAAGTGATTTGTGTTAAAGTAATCGTAAAAGTGTTGGCATTGCGCGCTCAACACAAGTGAATATAGAATGAAAGGGTAAATATTGAAAATTTGAAACATAAGAATGATATACACTGTGATCTTAGCTACATGACAAAGAATAATGTGCCAGATAGTCCCTAAGACAATTTAGTATAGTACAAGAAGAATGCATATTTGCATTTGTACTCAGATTGATTATCTTATGAAAGGCTTTTGCCTTCTCAATAATTTCCTTCTTAGTAGAGTAAAGTGTCTGGGTTGTTTTTGTTGATTTTCTGGACAAACATCCAGCTGATTCTGCCAATGGGGAAATTGTACTATTATTGCGAATTTCTATTGTGATGTTGATTATTTTTTATTCTTCAGGTTGATCGATATCATATAGACGAGATCAAAAACACAAATACAAATTTTTCCGTCTCTTCATCCCAGGGACATGCATAATAGCGATTGACAAGTGGTGCCAATTTGATTTGTCGTAATGCTTTCTCGTCCTCCTCCTCAGACTCGTGGCTCATGATCAAGATTAGATTCACTGCTACCTATATACTTGATATCCTCTTCTTCCAATTCGAATGCCAAGGTTCTGGTTCTGATTTGATGTGTCGTAACAATATTTATTTTATTTATTTATATAGAACTAAGATTATAATTATAAATTATAATTTAGTTATTAATATGAGCAATAGCGACAAAGGACTTTAGCTCTGTGAGAGGGTGTTAGGAAGGATTGATGGAAATTAGAAAAGTGCATGACCAGACTTAAGCGGGAATCGAACTCGCGACTCTAAGATGTCAGCTTGGAGCTTGAACCCACGAGCCAGTTTGTCGTAACAATATACATATATTTGTAAGCTACTAGATTAGCTATAAAGGTCTAAAACAAGAAAAGTCTCTTCTAAACCCAAAAGAATCTAGAATCTTTCTGTTGTACGATATATAAGTACTTATAGAAAAAGTTTCTAAGTTTTAGGGAAGTAAACTTCCTATGGAACAACAAAATTAATTCAGAGCTTAAATTACTAAAAGCCACATTTTTTAGGTAGCATGGAGAAGTACAATAGATCTTTAAAGAGTGGCAAGTCATGCCCAAACTATTAATATTAAATACACTGTCACCTAAAAGATTTGTTGTGATGCCTATTTTATTCTTAAGATGAAGGACATTTCATTAAAAGATCTTTTGAATGGCTTGCCTGACATAGGAACTCATTTGATATAGTGGAACTACATATTTAAATGAGGAAACCAACTTCTATTCAAAAAGTGTAATAATGATAAAGAAACATAAGGTTGATTAAGTAACTGCCTCTCAAAGCAGTGATGTTAGTGTGACGATATTCTCGGTTCTTAGTGGAGTGAGACCACAATGATCCGGGGCAAAGGACTGTAGCGCTAAGAAGATGATGATTACTATGTAGATCATTTCTGAGATCAGTCTGTGCACGCTAATCTCAGAAATGATTTAACCGAGTTGAATGATGTTTTCACTGGTGTATTGTAGCAAGCTTCCTGTAATATATAGGGTTTATTTCATCAAAATCGACCCACAAAATAGGTCGAATTTTGCATATAAAGCTTATAGACATACAATATTTTCAAATCAATAAGTGATCTTTGGAGAACATCTATTTTTGAAATGTGAGTCACAACCAAATAAAATATATATCATTATTTTCTTCATTCCCATTCAAAGACGATTTTGATAAATTTATGCCGGGGTAGCTAGTCTTCTTTTAAATAGAATTCTAAGTCTCGATCCCAAAAGCAAGAGTTGGACAAGTACATAACTGGTGCTAGCTCCATTTCCTCTCTACAGTTGCTACTGAAGTCATTCTTGACTGCTCTTCTTAGACAATAATCGGTGAAGGTTCCTACTAGATAATTCATATTTCTTTCTTGATCTGATAATATTTCAATAAAAATCTAGACTGGCGAATTCGCAATCTCGAACGCTGTTTATCTTTTGATTGACGGAGTCAGTTAGTAAGTACCTTACGGGAAATCTTATAACGAAAAAAAAAGGGAAAGATTGCAATCCAACTTTGTTTGTATTGTTGCCGCTACTAATTAATAATAATTTTATTAATCTTTATTAGATAAACCGACACCGACACAAAAAAAAAAAAAAAAAAAACAAGCCGACAAAGTGAAAATTTCTCATAACTAAACTATGTAAGTTTGATAATAATCCGTGTGATTTCCAAAGGGGAAAATCAACTGAAACGTCAATAACAATAAATTCTAATGGTTATAAAATGTTAACTTAGGCCTGACGATCTCTTCCAACAATTGCCAATCAAGATGCTGAAACGCGATTACGGCTAAAAGCATCATAACTGTCAAGACGCATCAATTGATTCGCAGCCTCTACATTCCAATCTAAGTATGTTTTCTAGTAGGACCTCACAGGAATCGTTCGTTATCGTTATTATTTTAAAGGCGTTTTTTAGCTGTCAACATTTTTCTTTTGTTCTTGTTTCTTGTTGTTGTGTTCGTTGGGCAAAAGAGGCAAATGATGAGTCCAAATGGTCACTTCACTTGTGTTGTAATATTACATGATGTTTCTAAGTCCTTGTTTAAGCCAAAAAAACAATGCTCACGCATGCCCATACACACACACACACAATGGGTGTCCTTCTACTGTGTTGTTCAGATTGAAGAGGTCCTTCATCGTCATTTTCTCAAGTTCAAAAGAACAATGGCATGCATTTTGTAATATTTATGTGGAAACAAAGCAAGTAAGTGACCTCTTACAACACATTATGACACCACATACGAAGTCCTTTTATTTTCTATGTTTTTTCCTACAAGATCCTTATGATGAGAAATGTAGCGTAAACGAATTGTGGTCAACATTTTTTAGATATGCATTTTATTGCTGCAAGGATTGATTCATTACTTTATTTAGCCATAGTTTTTTTTTTCAATTTTGTGTGGTTTCTCAAAGGACTCAACTTAAGAAAAGCATTTTGAATCCTAGAATTTAATTTTGCGTGAACCAAAACCAATTTTATTGCTTAATTTTTTGTTTTTATCATTTACAATATTTTTCTGTGTGTCCTTTATGTTTTTCTAATCGGCGGCTTTGTCTTGAATCTCTCACTGAGTAAGCAACTGACTGAGTGAGTGAAGAACTTGGTGTGTTTTCAATTAATCGTTGAATGTGGAACATTTTACATTTGTTTAAATAACAAAACAAAACAAAACAAAAACTATCATTATTTATTTCTTTATTTTAATTTAAATTTATATTTTGTATATTCTTTGTTTGAAGTTCGCATGTGATTAAAAGTGTTATTTCTTTTCAATTCTATTGTTGTCGGCATTCATTTACTATAAAAGTAAAAATGAAAAAATTATTGTATTATTTTCTTTCAAAAAGTTTTTTTTATTTTCGATTTTCTCCACTTGGTGGTCAATAATTTATATATTTGGAAAACGATTTATTTATTTAATTGACTAAAATTTCATAATATAAAATTAATCTTGAAATAGAGAATCGATCACATTAAAGCTACTTTAATGATCTCAGAGTTTTCAATTCGATATGAGTTAATTTGCCAGCAGAAATTCAATATTCTTGTATGTATTCAACTTTATCTAAGCTTATACATAAGTTTGTTGTCTGCTTTCTAATAATAAATTTTCAATTATTACTGATCTCAAGTATACAGCTGCAGTAAGCGCAGTCAGACTCCGAGAACTGTATTTTCTCAAACCCTTTGTAGTGGACCACACTACTATTCTACAAGAAATAGGGTTACATGCTGATGGTGGAGAATGTGATTGAAAATGGAACGACAACTTTAAAACGCGATTCCCGGATAGCAATGATTGGAAGTAGGGTAACGTTATCAGACAAGATGAGGAGGGTAGGGAGGCGGGTATCTTCTCGGAAGGCTTAAATGCTCAGCTATCGTAACGTCTACCAAATTGGTGTAGCGTGTTCCTTGGCAGAGGTATAAGCGGTCTGACAGGCAGCAAGGTTGATAAACACTATGGGGGAGACCTCGTGAAGCATATCGACCTACATATGTTAATAGCCAGGCTGCTATCAAAGCTCTGAAGGCTTATAGCATTAACAGCAAATCTATGCGTAGAACGGTGGTGGCTCATAACCAGGCTCGGCAGCACTCAATTACGCTAATCTGTGTGCCTGGTCATTGTGACCTTACAGTTAACGAGATGTTGGATGAGTTTGCCTGCAGACAGTATGTGGCCAAATGAGCCTGGATGTACTGTTGCTAGGGCACTCTGGTCTATCTACCAACCTAAACGGACTTCCGAACTTCTACACTTTCGTAAGAAAAGGATACGGATGATAATTTGAGTCTTAGCAGGGCACTGCGCAATTGGGTTGATGACCCAAAGGGTGCGTGTTCCATACCAAACTTCTGTTGTAATTGTGAAGATCACCAGAATGGCACTCCCCTTCTGGGAATATTTGAGCCCTTTGTGCTTTAAATTGTTATTTAAGAAGGTAGATTATATATATTTCTCTTATTATATTAACTAATATACTGGATGTAGTCTATAATTTGGATTTCCAGGTGAGGAGATATAAGTGGAAACATTCTGCGTTACCAACTCGGGAAGTTTGGTAATGCTTGTGGTTAAAACAGGGTCACCAATTCAGGAACTGTTTGGACTTCAATTTGGTAGTACCTTTTGTTACGAAGTCTGACCTGGTATCACGGTTGATCCAGGAGCCCACGGAACTTGTTCCAACCTGGCCAGCGGTTACGTCCCCTTATCGTGGTGGCTGTGGTTATTACCCAGATGCCCGTAGAGTACTAAGTCAGCGTGGAGTTGCGTTATACAACCGGGTGCTGCGGCTCATACAGCAGCGGAGGTTTTAGATAGACCAAGGAGTGAGTCATATGACCAAGGGGACATTAATTGACGTTTCAATTCCTGTGCTCGGCAGTATCGCTACTTGTCTTTAAACATGGTTGCTTGTTTATTGACCGCCGTTTTAGACCTTTCTTGGTCGCCATTTTTAGTTGATTAAAATACTGTCCAAAGAATATGCACTTCAATAAAATAGATGGTATAATCAAAATCAGTATCTTTTTTAAAACCAATAAGAATATTATTCTCATGCTTAATTTTACTATTAGAATTGTGACCTTAAAAAAAATGAAATGTCTATCTTAATTTAGTTCATATTCTTACTTTTGCTTTATAGTCACATTTCGCCATTTTCTAAAATCAACAGAATTATCAATTCAAAACAAAATGCAATAATACAATAAAAATAAAATTAATGCGAACAAAATAATTCGACGCCATTCGACTAATTCATTATAAGAAGTAGTGGCACACAAATGCATACATCCAAGCACAAAGTATTGTAGTTGTAGTGGTAGTAGTAGTAGTAGTAGTACCTACCATGACCAGCTGACGCTTCTCGTTTACACATTTACTCCATTCGATGCCACTTATGCACGTGTGCAGGAGTACTAAAGTAGCGGAGCCAAACTGAAAAAAAAGGATCACAGAAACAAATAAAATGACGAACCCACACAAATTGTCGAAAACAAAAATTAAGAGAATTGTGTGTTGCGCCCGAGAGGATCACAACGGTGTAGATCAATTTGGATTTGTAAATTGAGCCGAGAGTATTACTTGGCTTGTTGGCATCACACCTACTAGTACAAGCTGTTACCAAGCCAGATCAGAACACACCAGTCCAGTCCAGACCAGACCAGAAGTAATTGCAACCCTTTTGTTTGTATTTGTATATCCTTTAACCAATACCAAGAGACAACTTTTTTTTTTTATTTTTTTTTATTTGGTTTTTTTGGCTCTCGCGTGCTTATCGGAAGTCAACATGTAGTCAACGCCGCTTCCTTAAGTTAGTCAGTCGGTTGGTCGATTGAACCAGAGACTCTCTGTAGTAGTTTAAGGTAGTAAAGGAATAAGAAAGACAACCAAAGGTTGAAAGGAAGAAAAAAAAAGAAAAAAAGGAAACCCAATTTTAAAGTCAAAGTAGCACCAGATGACGGCGTGCGCCGCCCGATCAATTCTGTGCTGATGATCCTTGCGCAGCATATGTTGCACTTTGGCACGGCGTCGCGTTGAGTCCTTGTCCTTCACATAGTACGATACATGTACAATTTGAAGTGTTTGTCCTTTTTCTTTTGGTTTATTCTCATTTCTTTAAGGGTTCTTCACGATGGAGAAGAGAGGAAGAAAACAAGAAACAATAATAATTCTTTTATTATTCAGAAAACAACAGCAGCAACAGCAGTGGAACTACTTACCAATGGAACAGTTGGTCCATATACTTAGCTAATGCTTGCATTGAGCAAGTGATCGAATGCAAGGGATGCTTTCCGCATCCAACTTAATAACTCACCCATGCCAAAACAGTTATATTCTTAAAATATAGTACACTCAAAGGGCTATCAAATCTTATTGTTCTTTCTTCATTCACTCAAAATTCTTTGCCCTCCATCGGTAGCATTTCACTGCATTTGTCGTTGTGATCGTCGTCGACGTCTGTCAATTAAAAGTATATTAATCAAAATTTGCTCATATGTTATCATTAAGCGATCCAAGTATTCATGAAAATTGATAATAGCTCATTCGAACAACATAGTTGTAAGCTTGATATTTGAACAAAGGCCACCGACATACAGAAATGGGGATAATCGTTTAAATTAGCATGCCAAACCTCCAACAGAACTCAATGAAATCATTAAGCCCAAGGTGAAAATGATTAAAAGAGTATTAAAGTTCTGTATTCTGTATGAGTGTGTGTGGTATGAATAGTTGATAGAGAATCCAACTTTGGATGCAGAAGCGCCATACAAAGTATCTCAATCGCTTCGCTTGCTAATATAACATAAGTTTGATGGTGTAGTTGCCCTTTTGCTATACTAAATTGTGGATTGCCTAAGCCGAAATAGTGCATGTCAGTTATTCCATATTGTGATATTGTGTATTGTACGAGCAGTTTTAGTCTGATTGGTTGACTGACTCGATCACAGTTTAGGTTGTTGGTCTGAGTCAACAGATGTTGGAAGCGAGATATTCGTATCACAAAATTTGTACATTTCTTTTTTGTTGTAGACAACAATAGCAACAAAGATATGAAAAACACTAAAAATAACAGCAACAGCAACATCAACAATGATAGTAACTTAAACAAGCAGCAGAGTCCAAAATAAGATAAAATACCGACATTTAATGAAATTGCTTTACGAGTATGTAGGTGCACACACACTGTAAGAAATATTATAATATAGTTGGTAATGATTTTATTAGGTAAAACGAAAACCTTAAATGTTAATAAATTGATTAATAAAAAAAAATCTATAGGACTCATGTAGTCATTGTTCCTGTCATAATTGCATTGTATCGACACTTTGGTCATGTAGTTAACTTTGGTCATGTGGTTAACACAGTTCACTGCCCGATCCGCCAAACCAAACTTCACTCCAACACTCACCAAACTATGCTAGAATTCCCCTAAAAAATTTCATCAAAATCGATTCATCGGTTTCGGAGTCCATAAGGAACAGACACACAAACATAATTCCATTTATATATATACATATATTGATTTCATATAGATATGAATGGTTGTATATATATCTTACATATTACTTCGAAAATTCATAGAGTCCATATTCTTAATAACAAGACATTATCCATAACGAGAAGCTCATTGTGTCCAGTTTAACAAAAAATGATTAAGAATACTGAAAGTCTAATATGCAGAACACTATTAGCTTTGAGACAATCTTAAAAATTTGGAACTATCCTCAATATTTTGTGGTCATGTTGTGGTAAAACCTAAGAGTTACAAATCAGAATAATTCTATTTTCTGTTTGATCTTTTCAGTGGTTGAAGCTGAGCAATGAACATTGCTGATTGTAAAGTGGATATACATGTATCCATCCATATAATTAAAAGGTAAAGACATTTTTTGTGTTCCCTTTCCTGCTTAAAATACTGAACCAATTTTTTTATAGAAATATAACAATTGAAAGGTATTCTTTGCTAGATGTGTACAATGAATTTTTTATCAAAATCGATCGAGAGGTTTAGGTATGAAAAGGTATTAAAGATAACCGAGTTATAACAACAATAACAACAGACAGCCGTTGATATTGTGAGAGCAGTAGAATGTAAGAATAGAGAGGTTTCTGTTCAATTACTCAAAGCGTCATCGTTTCAATGTTTTTTCTAAGATGCGGATGGTGAACTCAAATTGAAAAAATATTTTTTAAGGCCATAGATACATGACACCCGAATTTTGATTTTAATCTAAGCCCTCCCATTTCTTTTTAACTTAGAATTTCTTGATGATACTCGTATAAGTAGAAGAATATTATTCCTCAAATTTTCGAATACCCATGGTTACAAAACTTACATCATTGTTATATAGAGATGGACTCTTCAATTATTCATACATATTTTGTGACATCAAAGCAAGAATTCTTCCAGTCATTTTATATTTCATAGAGAGTCGTTTAATGTAATTCCTCTATATCGATAATAACTTGGTTGGGAAGTTTTGATGCACTCATTGTATAGCCCGGACCTTGCTCCCTCTGACTACCATTTGTTTCAGTCTCTGCAAAACTCTCTTCACCGATAGAATTATGAAGCTATCGGGAAAATGACAAAAAGTCATAGAAATTGATTTTGAATAAATAACATTTTTGTTCGAAAATATACCAAAAAACCTCGGAGACTTTTTATATGAATCTAAATTATTTAAGAATCTAAATTATTTTCTAGTATGAATTTCCATTTATTTTTCTCAGTGTAAACATATTCATGATTGCAGATCGTAACTCAGGTCAAAATAATTTCCTGCTCGCTGCGGAAATACACTACGATAAAGCATAAAATTTGAAAATTCCCGCTCAATACATACAGTCATGTTCCCTATTTTTGAATCTTCCCCCATCCCTATAGTCTCTATATCTTTCTCTATGTTTCCGATCTCGACTTGTGTCTTTTGTTGTTGAACATTTGATTTGCTTAATTTGAAATATTTTTCATCTTCGCCATAGTAAGTATTTCGAGAGATCATTGTCGTCCTGAGTTGTCCATCTGTTCAACAAAGAAGTAACATAAAATGATCTTTAGTTGCGGTCGTGTGCTTAGTGCTGATGATGCACTAACTGACTGACTGACTGAGTGACTGAGTGACTTGGCCGACTGGGTCAAGTAATCTTCTGCTTGTGCAAAGTGTGACTGCCACGTGGCTTTGGCAATTATGAACTCAATGTCTATGTGCAGAAATAAAAATATTTGCGTTGTATGTACTACTTACTTCCTCAAGGATCATCATCATAACCAAATAAAATTTACATTAGTTTTTTGTTTTAGCAAGTCAAGTCAACCGGGACTGTGACTGTCAGTTAGTCGCCAGCTGTAAAATTAATCAAAAACTTGTCAAATAAATGTCAATGCAATGCAAGAACCACAACAGGATAAAAAGGATAAGCTCAATTGTTCGTTCAATGCTTGCGCATGCATGCATAAGTAATTATTTGCATACATAAATGCAGAGTAGAGCAGAGTCAATACACTGCGTGTGTGTCCTGTCAGGATATACACACAACTGCATAATAAAAGTCTTGCGTGACATTTAAAGTAAACCCGGGTACCCTAGAATACCCACCACAGCTGAGCCCTTCAAAACAAAAAGCTGAACTTGTTGCGTAAGTTTATATAATCATGCGATCGAGCACGTGAGGCGAAACAAAAAATTTTTATTGCTTGACAGGATTACATAAACAATATGTATGGATGTAAAAACATTTATATTCATTGACAATTGATTAGTGCAGCATCTAAATCACTAATGGCTTGAGCAATAACTGAACTTGTACACTTGTTTGCATTGTCAATAATTTGTAAGACCATTTGACGCGTGCGCGATATCAACATAGTAGCTCGATTTAGTTCCTGACCCATATCTCGATTGATTACTTCTACGCGTTGCATAAAACAATTGGATCCATTGGCAAAGGAGGCCAAATTTAAAGGTGCTGAAGCTGCACTTAATATTTGACAAACTATTGGAAGTTGTGCAAATTGTTGCACAAACGATTGTAAATTTGCAACAGCAGCCAAACCATCTGCACGGAATGTTTCCCTTGTATTACGGATATCCTGAACACACATTGTCAATTGTAAATTTATATCATCCATAAATTCCGGCATATTCCATGAGGGATTGCAATCACTATTATTTGTGATTACTTCATTTGCCTGATAAATTGTTGTAGTTAATTCCTGCATGGCATTGTCCACAAGCATTTCAATGTTCGCTGTCATATCGCTAATCATACGATCGACATTGGCCTGAAGTCTATTTGAAGTTTCATCACTAACCTTGACTGTCATTTGGACTAGATTATCCATGAGAGCAGTAATGGGTCCATAATCGGCGTTTCTCTTTAGATTATTGTTGTTAGATTCAAACGCAAAGCTAGACTACAAACATATATAGTACAAAAAATAGAGTTATTGAGATTAAAAAAAATCTTAGAAAGTCCTCCTTACCTGTATACTAAGTAATACTACAGCCAAACATAACTTTTGTACAGCACCCAATGACATTATTCCGTTTCTACTCAGTTGAGTGTTTCTACTAAAGTGGTAGATACTTCAGTATCTTGTTGAATAACAACTTATTTATACATACATCAAACATTCTTTGCATATCTACTACATCTGATAAGAAGTTCTTGACAATATGTTACAGAAATGCCATTATCCAAATTAACTTCTGTTAAAGTTCTTCATAACAAATACCCGAAACTCTTGAGATTCATACGCAGTAATAAAATGTTTTTCACATGTGTCTTTCTTTTAGCGTCATTGGCTTGCGTAAGTAACTAACTAACTAAGTAATCCAAAAATTTCTAGTTTTAATTAACACATTGGTCAATGCAGTGCCTTCAAATCCACAAATATTTCAACAATATGGAACACTATAAATCAGTGAACTTACTATTTGAAAATGAAAGCTTTTATGCCTCACATCTCTGGAATGAGGCACTACGTATATCAGATCAATGATTATGCCTATCTGGTACAAGATGCTATCAAAACTTATAATACTATACAGACAACGTCTCGATGAAATTTCCACCATTGAAAAACCACCAATATACCAGAAATGTTATAAGCAATATGAACGTGAAGTTGCGCATTTTACTCGGGAGCTTTTTGCTAAATATAACTCATGTCAGAAATCTTTAATGGATGTAATGGATACTTTTGAGTTACAACTTTCCGAGGAAGTAAATTTCATGAGTGCAGCAGAGCTGAGAATTCAAGAAATCGGAAAGTTTTGTCAAATTTGGTTGAATTTAGTTGCACGAAATTATAGTAACAATGTCATTAATGGCGATTACAATGAAGAAAAAAGAAGTGTCGAGGTTGAATAGAATGAGAATGGTAGAGATTTACTTACCGAAAATTGTCTCGATTATAATGATTTGTATAAGGAATTTGAATTAGTTTATGCTCAAATATTAGAATATCAAGATAATGGTAAATTGAATTGGATATTTTATCATAATCGTAATAATAATAAATAATCATAATGGAAACAAAATATCATTGAGAAACATGAAAAAAATTCTTGTACAATACATCATAAATTTGATTAATCGGATGTGTGCTAGAAATCTAGGACGGTTTTGAAAGAAACACTATGAAATTATAAAGACTGAACAGTTCGAACTTTGAATTTGTGTTCGCTCTCAAAATTGCTGTTTCGCTCTTAAAAATGCTGTTCCACTCAAAAATCATAATATACCAACAACAATATTATGGGATTTTGTTGTTGGAAACCCGTACAAACACTTTCGAAACTTACTAACTCAAGAAGAGAAGATTCCGGAAGATAAAAAGAAAACACACAATGTTTTATGATAGAATCGTCTAGTCCAGGATTCTCCAATCTTTTTGGTTCCCTGGGCCACATAGGAAGAATCCGCTGTTAGTTGGGCAGCAGATTTAAATTATTTTTAATGAAAAAAAAAAAGAAAGATGAAAAACCAGCAAAAAAAAATCTCCACTTTAAACATGTCTGGGCCGATGGTTGGACATCCCTGGTCTAGTCTATTCTGTATTATATGGGCCAAAAAATCCGTAGATGTGCCAGCAGTTTAATGTTCGAATAAACAGCGGAAGTATTTGTTTTAAGCACATCTTACACGTATCGACTTTGTTGCGACACTTATCGATGATTCTTCTTTGGTGTCTCTTGGTGGAATGTTAGTAAGAAATCATGTAGTGAGTCTGAAGCTTCTTGGGGCGAGTAAGAGTTTACTAGGATAGCTGTGTCATCCGCATATGTAGCGATGATAGAATCAACGGTGTCAACTGTTAGTATGTCTGCTGTATATAGCGAGTAGAGAATGGGTGCTAAAGTTTCTTACCAAAGACTTTGTTTCACGGACGTTGACAAATAAGTTTCGTCCACATCTTTAAAAGGATGTATTTTTTAGATGGGAGGAGTCGTTTGATCTTGTGGAGCAGACCGTCAATCCATAAATCTGTCAAGGGCCTGTTTAACATACAAGAAGATCGCGGAGGAGTATTGTTTTCGTTCAAATGAAATTGTGTTGAATGGCACGATGCAGTAGGTCTGGCGTGCCATGTCAAATAGTTGGTTTGGAATGGCTCCTTAGATATACCGTACTTCTATCATTCTACTAAAAAAAAAAAAACTTCTTTCGAATATCTTAGCGAATATAAGGGTAGGAAAGTGGCAGATACACAATATAGCATTGAATAGCGCTACCAAGATCAATATTTCCTTACAGGTAAAGCAAGTAACGGATTAATTAGGTATTAATTTTCCAGAAAATTAAAAAAAGTAGTAAAACCACTAAGTACGCCTTGAATTCAAATTCATTGTAATAATAATAAATAATATTTTCAAAAACACAATATCATTGGGAAACATGTAAAATAATTACAATAAGTACATCAAGAATTTGATTAATTATTATTATTTTTTTTTTTTTTTTATTATCAAGACCCCCATGGGTTTACCATGTGTAATAAACATACATAATTTGATATTGAACAAGTTTCAAATTTGCAATTGATAGACAATCATTTAACACCGAAATTCTTAATCGTAATAGATAACTAAATGCCATGTTATTAAAATGTTTTGGTTCCGATAATGTTTACGACTAATAATACTATAGGCGATAATGTTACCAAATACTTGGCAATTGGTTTAGTTAACGTTTAAGACTAAGCGAGTGTGAATTTTATAGGTGAAAAAGTATTCTTGACAAAAAAAAAAAAAAAAATATGAAAGTTCTTTACTTAGTTTTATTTTTGACTCTTGTAAGTTCATATTGATTTCTAATATAAATAAAATCCATGATTTATTTTGTATCAATCTATCCAAATAGTGCCAGAGATCATATGCCAACAATGAGATTATAAAAGTGTTAAATTCTTATAAGGATCTAAACTCTATGGAACTAAATGCTTTGCTTCCTTTTTATATTGAATTACAAAAACAACATGACTACTTGCTTAGTTTAGAACTACAAATTGATGATGGTAGTAGTAATAGTCCAGTAAAAGTGAATACGCAAGTGAATGATGCCATTTATGAGGCCGCTTTCAAAGACATGAAAGCCTCATTTGCCCATTATTTAAATGAAGAACCAACTATTGCTTATGACACAATGTTACCAACAATTGAAGAACTCTTAGGCAACACAACTAATGATATTAGTAAATTAACAATAGAAGAGCAATTGGAATTACTTGATATACAAAGCATAATGGAAGATATAATCTCTGAAGCACAGGAAGGTATTAATGACATGGTTAAACGTGCACTAGACATCGAAGGGAAATTATTAAAACTTAACAAACCGAAGATCGTTATTGCAGCACTAAATGGACTTGGAGTCATGTGGCAATATTGGGGAAGGGCCTCAAGAGCTGCCTATTGTTCTTATTCGCATGTACCACAAATGACAGAAGCTTTACATAATGTTAATGGTGGCATTCAATGTTATATGTACACAGCCTCTTTAATTGTGAAGATACAACAGGAAACTGAGGAATCGATAAAGACAATCAAGAAAAATGTTGTTGATTTGGTTTCTATCTACAAGAAGTTTGCAGCGAAGAAGACTATTGTGGGCAAGATAATGTCGGGCACATTAAACTTATTCCGTGCTTTGCGACGTGTACATGACATCATTGCTGTAGGCATTGAGACCCATACTAAAATCCATAATGAGTTGCCACATGCTGCCTTCAAATCGGCAGAATGTGGTGCTAATTTCGTTCATAGGGTGCCACAAATGATTGAAACAGCACAGAATCTAACGAGTTGCATTGTTTTTGTCGATCAGGATAAACCGAACTATGAGTTTATAAAGCCAGAAAACGATCGTTATTGGAATACTGGACTAAATGTACCAGAATTGTAGGAATAATAAATAAATTTAATATGGTTTTTATTAAAAAAAAAAAAAAGAAATCGTATAAATCGCTTTGGTATCGTTAAATAAAAATCTAATTTCGGAAATGAAAGAGCCATGACTAGACATCACTCTCCTTACTGATTAAGTACTTGACATATTGTTCACTTTGAGACTTATTCAAGGCCTCTAGATGACTATCAGCAATAGGATTCCTGCTTGAGGTGGTGGCTGCTTGAGGTGAAGATTGTGATTTGAGTACACTGCCTTGCGGTCTTACATTGCTGCCACTGGCAATATGATCGCCTGGTTGAATCATTTGCGGCATTGTTAGCACATCAGTCATAAGTGTCTGCCGACATAAAGTCGATAATGCACTGCCTGCTCCTGCAGTACCAGAATCTGGTGTATCATCTTTATTTTTCTTTCGGCCACCGCCTTTAACGCGTCTTAGCTTCGAGGCCAATGTTGCGAAACCAAGTTTACTTGAGATTTTTCCGGAACGCGTTACTGATCTTGGTACATTCTCATAAATGCTGCTACTTTCATAATCGGTGCCAACATCTGATGTTGGTAGACTTAAATCGCCACAACCTGTACTCATGGTGGCAATACTGCTACACTTTTCCAATGTCGCCTTTTCCCAAGTATTGTCCATTGATATGGGATACTTCTCCACTAATGTTTCACCATTATCCCGGATGGGTAATTGAAATGTTTGAGGTGTTGTTGGTGTTTGTGGTAAGGGACTCTCTAGAAATTCTGCCCGGGCACGTTGTAATTTTAGTGTACGCTCAGAAATCGGTGTTATGGGCAGTTCTTCGTGCTCAATGACATTAAGTTGTGTATTGGACTCTGTAAGTTTGGGTGGAAATTCAAAATGATTTGCTGTTGTAGGAGTCAATACAGATTTGGCCTCCAGTTTTCGTTGTATACGTGGCAATGTATTGTCCAATCGATTGGGCAATACAAATGATTTTAGGCCACGTACCACTGCAGATGCGGAATTGGTTTTTGCAATTTTATGTTCAATTTTTGGTGTTGAAGTTGCAGTTTGTGATTTGGTTAAGGAGTTTTTCTTAAAAAGATGCTCCTTACGTGCAATTAAAGGTATATTGAAATTTATAGGTGTGAGAGACTTATTGATTATACGAAAACTATCTGCAGCTAATGGTGCTGGTACGTCCGATTTACGAGGCGTCATTGACTGTTCAATATGCTTAGTACTTTGTGCTTTGCGTAGATCTTCATTTGGACTCACTTGAGTAACATCATCCAGACTTATAGATTTACGCACAATTAATTTGGGTCTTTGAGTTTGCACTGGTACTGATGCTGGTGACTTTGACGAAGCAGGCGGCGGAAGAGGAGATGAAGGTTTTGACTCTTCTTGTATTATTGGCATTTCTTCAGCTGATTTGGTAACTTCAATAACTGCATCTGTCACTGGGCTTTCATCGTTTAATGTAGGACTATCCAGTATCTTTTCAATAACTGCAATGCCTTCCATAGCATTTGGTTCCACAATTGTTGTAAAGAGTTTTCTTCGTGTTTTAACAAAAACATTTGCATTCGTATTATAGTTGAGCATATGTTTTTCCGGTAATGGTGGTGGTACAAATGCTTTTACTTTAGATTCATCATTCAATACAATTGGAAGTGGTGGTGGTGGTGGTGCTGCTGCTGCTGCTGCCTTGATTTGCTGTTGAACACCTCCTCCAAATATTATTTGACTTTCAACAATTGGTTGACCGGGCTTTACTTTTAATGTGTAAAGCACATCTTCACTTGTTGTTGGCACTGAGGCAATGGGCATAGGCGGTGGTTCATCGGAACGCAAGCGAAAATCATCATCTAAGGAACGCTGCTTCAATCTGAACTTTTGACGACGTAAACGTCGTGGTGTCTCCAGAACACTTTGCGTTTCGGCTTCACTGCTATCACTCTCAGTTTTACTATTCTGACGTGAACCCATCTTACGAAGACGAAGTTTTTTCTTAGTAATATTACTATTAAGGGCAATCGAAGGTGCCCGATAAGTTGTGGTTGTGGTTGCTGTTGATTCAGTTTCATTCTCAACATGTGAACCACTATGTTCATCATATGTTTCTAGGGTAATAGGCAATTGAACACGATAAGTTGAATCATAAGGTGCATAGATGGCTGTACATTCTTGACCATCTTCACTGGTAATATTAATGTCGGGCACCAAATCCTTAGGCAAACGTTGCATACCGCCTTCTGTAAATCGAGTATTTTAGTCTTAAGATTTCGTTATATTGATTGATATGATTCTCTTACGCATATTTTGCTTAAGACATTCCAAAGCTTCATAGAGCCCATGAAATTCTTCATTATACTCATGATCACGTTCCTCCATAATTTCCTGGCAACACGCCTCATCCAAGGGTGATTTTAGACTCTATAAATATGTTTATGAAATGAGAATAATCTTTTCTAAAACGATTGCTCACCAGTTCAGTCAATCGTCCCAATTCATTTTGCACATCTGATATGGCATTCAGAACATTTGCCTTTATAAGATTATTCGAATAATATGGATATATACTGCGTATAGTTAACAGGACTGATTGACAATTACGCAACTCGATATTATCAACAATATCCGGCGAAGCTTGCTTAAGTGATTCAATGAGTTCATCGGCTCGTTTTAGAGCAGCTATGAGTGGTGCCAGATTAGTATGAGACTCGAAGCTTTGTACCCGGCGCGTATTACTAAAATTTGAAATTGGAATTATCATATTCTACCAATTTTTTTTTTTTAAGAAATCATCCACTTACCAATAATCATTGCACTGCATTTCTTCATACTTATAAATAGGCGTTTGTTGCTCTATAAAAGTATGGGCGGTGACCAAAGGCGATGCTGTATCATCAATATGTTCTTCGACTTCCACCATAACTGCCTCCAGTTCATCATCCTTTTTAAATTCATGATCAGTTAAAGCATCGGCACTCTCTTCAGTGCTCTTTAGTTCATTTACATTGTTAAAGGAAAGACTGGAAGCCTGTTGTGTGATTGTTGGCAATGCAATACTTGGTGTTATACTATCCAAAGACAATGAACGGCTCAAAGTGGGTGAGTTATCAGCTCCAGCTTAAAAGATAAATAATTTGTATGAGATCCCAATATATTGGATGTTGATACAATTACTCACTACTATGAGTATCCTTATTAATGCGTCGCACATCTATGGGACAATAGCCGGGATGCAGTAGAGCAAATGTAGAAGCTTCTGGTCCAATGCCACGTGCCTTTTCCCATTCATAAAGTTTACGGGTGAATTTCCTTGATATACCTTCAAATTTCATGACCCCCGAAGCCGTTTCCACTTCAATATTCTTGGTTTGATGATGTGGGACCACAATGGCTTTTAGTTTCGCAAGTCTGTTAATAAGATTTATTGAATTGGATATCATCAAAATCATTATTACTATGGGCTCACGTTTCTTTATCATGCGATTTATGTTTATACCAACGATCATCATCAGACCCACGTCGCGTAGATTGATTATGTTTTGAGCTACGTTTTAAGGAATCATTGTCTGAGGCAGCACCACCACCACCACCACTTTTAATTTTATTCCATTGTACTATAAAGCAATCATGGTAGTATTATGTGTATTTAAAATTACAAAATTCTTTCCAAACTCACCCAATTTCTTTTGAAATTTCTCTGGTAGATCCTTTTGATCTGGTAAAGCACAAAGGCCTTGGCCTTCTAATTTCACTTGTCCCGTACTCCAAAGATTCCAATCGAATTTTGGTTTGCTTGATTCTCCAAGCTGTCCACCTTGTTGATTTTTAATAGATGGACTTGTTGAACTATCCAAACTTTGATGCTGTTGCTGCTGATGTTGATGTTGAGCTTGATTATAAGCAGCTGCCAAAGAATTTTGTTTCTTAATGCGCCATTTGTGAAGTTTCTTTTTGAATTCCGGTGTCAGTTTCTCTTCGAGCAACTCTGTGCTGACCAAATCATTGTTATACACTTGAGTGGGAGAGTGTTCATCGGATTTTATACCACTTCGCAAAGCCGAACCGGGAACAGCTTAAAATGAGGATGTAAGTAATATGATTATAAATTCATAAGTATATCTAAATGATACTCACCACGATTGGCATTTGCACGTTCGTAATCCATTTGTTTGGCTTTGAATTCCATATCCAATTTAAGAAGTAACAATTGATAACGTTGATAGACTTCATCTTGTTTTTGATTGAAGGTCTTTCGATTGGGGGTTGTTGGCTCTGAGAAATCGCCACTTGATATATCTTCACTTTCTGTAAATGTCATTTTACAATTGTTTATTATTACGAGTATAAGTTATAAGAAAACTTAACAAACAAAGCCTACTAAGTATTGTAATATTACATACCAAATTCACCAAAAAAGTCAGAATGCCTTGAAGGACTGCTAGGTACCGAAGGATTAAGTGATTGTGTACCATCCTTGGGACTCTTTAATGACATTGGGGAATATAAATTGGGTAATTCATTGAAATCCTATAAGAAATAATATAGTTATTTTTGTGAATTTCATTTATCCGATTATTAATTAAGCATACCTGATTTAAATTCAATGGACTCGGTGGCAATTTGTTGCGTCGACTGCTTGTTGCTTTAATATCCGCTACATGATCTTCCGGTAAAACTTCAAAATCGGAAAATACCTTAGATCGTCGTATAGATTTGTTAGATGCTGACTTGCTAGGCATTCCATGCCTCATACTGTTACTAAACTCTGCAAGATCTTCTGTGGCAGATTTACGTAACTCACCAGCATTAACTTCAATGTCAGACAAGCGTGAATCACAACGTGAATCACTTTTACATGAATCTCTTCCTTTATACCAACAAATAATAAATTCAAATTCCCTCTTAATAATATTTGTTTCAACTTACTCATGGCATGACGACAACTGGCATCGATATCATCCATTGAACTAGCAGAACTAATGGTCCCAGGTGTACCGCCAGTATCACTTAAAAAGTGACCCGACGAAGAACTTATAATGCTATCTGCTGAGCTACTGCCACCACATGGCTGTGCAGGAACTTTGAGATATCGCGCTACTTCATGATTAACCGGTGTTAGACCAATACCATCGTTAACATTTGCTGGTGGCACATTGGCACGTTCCCATTTAAAGGCTGCCTTGACTTTGGTCCATTTAGATACTTTTGATTTATTATTACCATCGCTATATGTGCTCTGTCTCCGTAAGAGATACGGACGTGTTAGTGATGAATAAGTGTTTATGCTAACACCTGATTTATTTGTACGATCTTTCAATATATGAATTTCATCTTCCATCATTGATTTGCTACGTTCACGCATACGCTTAAAGGCCCCTTGCTTGAAACTGGGCACAATCTCAGTACCAAATAATGATTCCAGGAAGGTCAAAGAATGTTCCAATTCGAATTCATTATCTTTTTTGGGCTTCTTTGAATTTGAATTCTTGATGGCCAAAGGTGATAAAGGTGTGGTGGGTTGGACAGATTCCTGGTGCTGCTGCTGCTGCTGCTGTTAGAGGAAATAAAGATTTAATGGAGTATGTTCCAATAAATGGGGACTAACACTTACTACTTGTTGCTCTTGATCGGTTTGCTCATCACTATCCTGTATGGTAGCCAGTTTTTCTTCCAGTAATTGATCCAACAATTCATAAGTTCGATTCAATTGATCTATTGCTGCTATGGCTGAATTGAGGCGACTCTTAAGTGGTTCAATGGTCTGACGATCTTCACGATAGGGTTGACAAAATTTACAACAATGCTTATGACTATCAATTGGTTGATCAACTTCATCGCTTGTATAAGACAAAGTTCCAGTTGGAACATCATGAAAGGTGATTGTTGAATGACATGGATTTCGTATAACCGGTGGAAATTGAAAAATATTTTGCTCAGCAACACACAAATCAGGTGGCGCAGTGGGTAATGGTTCATAAATAAATAAAGGAGCTGTTGATGTTAATTTTTGTTGTTGTTGTTGTTGTGGATGTGGTTGTGGATGTAGTTGTTGTTCTTGTTGTTGGTGTCGCGTATAAACGCCTGGAGAACGTTTTGGTTTCGGTGGAGGCACTTTATTATTCTTATCCATTGCGTTAAACTTTACTTTGCTTTACTTTACTATACTTTGTTTGGCTGACTGAATCCAAAAATAAACTTTTGATTAATTATTTTTTATAGAGAAACAACAAAAAAAAAAAAAATTATAAATTTTCTTATATATAAAAGAACATTTCATAAAACATACTACGATACTATAAAGTCGACAAAATCGCATTTGTTTGTTTATTTTATGAAATACGCCACTCGAGAAATCATATGAAATCCCAAAAGAATTGAAATTGAAATTGATTTTTTTTTTTTTTTTTTTGTTTATAGAAGAGGAAGAACACCAGCAAGCTTTTGTCGATCGTTTAGTTCAGTTCAAAAAGTGTAACGATTAAAATGTAAACATTTAAAAATTTTGTTTTTATTATTGAAAAACGAAATTTAGCACGTTTCTTCTTCACATGTGCAAAAGTTTTGATGTTCGGTTCTTCAATTTAATGATGATGATGATGATTTCAGAATAAATACTATATTTGTATATACATGATGCATTTCATATGGAGAATTTGTATATCCGAAAACTAGAGCAAAGACATTTTTATTATAATAAATTCATATTTTTATTATTAAATTAAATTCTTTATATGAATATTCAGAAAGATCTGCAATAAGTTGGGTGATTAATGGATCGAACTTATTGTCCCAGTCATTTTTATGTTGTGAACCAATTACTTTCATAGTACTTCGTTCGCTTTTTACTTATAGTAAAGAAGAAAAAAAACACCATCATAATCATCATCATGAACATCATTTCAATTCAACAGCAATTTCCACAGAATATACACAAGATTTTGTATTCATTCTACTTTTAGATGAAACACAAAACAAAAAAAAAAAAAACAAAAAAATAAGGAACGCAAGAAACAAACCATAAATCGAATTATTTAATGCACATTTTTCACTTTATATTGTTTTTGTTTTTTTTGTTTTTTTTTTTTTTTGTATTTTTGTGTTGTTTTTGGTTTCTTTGGTTTGGTTTGGTTTGGTTTACCGAATTTATTAGTAGTATTTTTAGTTTCGTAATTGTTTTTCTTCTGCTTTTCCTTTGGTTTTTTATATTCTTTTTATTTTTTTTTTTTTTAAATATATAAAAATATATAAGTTTAATTAATACTTAAGTGCATTATTATTACTTATGCATTTTCAATTGTTTAAGCGTCCCGAACACGCCCCCACTACACGTGTCTTGTATTTAAATAAATTGAGAACTATTTTTATTTTATATATATTTTTAATTTTATTCAGAATCTTCATCAAATTCATTTATAAACTAAACTAAACACACTGAATATGATTTTTCCGTAAAAGTAAACCGGAGTGTACGTCGTACAAATCGTTTCTAAAGAGCTTTTTCACGCCAAAGGCAGACACTTAGGAGCATTTTATATGAAATTTTTGTTTTGTTGTTGGCGGTCCGTTGAATCGCGCGTTTGTTTTTGTTTAAAAATAAACTGAATCGATTCGGTTTTGTTGCTCAAACAAATCTTCGGCAAATCGGTGCTCACATGCATTTTGAAAAAGTTTGAAAAAGATTTATCATGTTATCAATGTTTTCTGATTAGAATAAGTTCAGTAGTTGGGATAAAATATAAATAAAAAATAAATTAAATTTTTCTGATATAAGATGAAATAAAATTAAATAAAATAAAATGAAATGAAATTAATAAATAATTTATTTTATTGATATTAAATTAAATATATTGATTTATTTAAATTTAATGAAAACTATTTGAATTTGTATTGTGAGAAAATAATTTATTTAAATTGATTCAAAATGTTGCTCTCCCGCGTAGTGAAAATTTGAAGTGCTTTGCAACACTTTTTTTCTATTAATGCATCGTGGCATCACCTCTGCACTTTACTAAATGCAACTTGGCAGCACTGGTTGCGAAATCAAAACAAATCTTCCTCTTATTTAGCCAGGGAGGTTATGTTATGTAGTCGCTCACTAACCAAAAGTTAAAACATTAAAAGATTGTATTAAAAATTATATTAAAAAACAATTTAATAATGTTAACTTTAGTGACGTCATTGCGTAATTTGGCTTTGCGTCAACAGAATGTAGATGCTATGCGTAAATTGCATTTAACTGCTGTCAGTGAAGCTGCACGTAAGGGCACCCGGGAGAAGGCACGCAAAAAGAAAGTCAAAGTAGAAGTCAAGAAAGTGGGTTTCATACCACATAATCAGCGTGAAAATAAGTGAGTTAACCACCACTTGTCAATCCATAATAGAATTTTAATATATCACAATAAATTCCTCTTAGACTGAATGTACAACGTGAAAACAAACATGTGGATGATTCCTGGAAGCAAATACCAACAGATAATTGTTATGTTGGACGCTACTATCGTTGGCCTGTGTACTCGGTTATCGAGGCCATACAATGCCATCGTGAGACACATCATCCCAGCATGTATAATGTACCAAATGCTCCTTTAATTGTCAATATTGAACTCAATATGCAAGCAGAGAAAACAACTCGTTTTGTTGATAATTTCCAACGGATGGCCATGGTGCCACATAAATTTGAACATGGTGAAGAACGGAAAATTATTGTTTTCACCAAGGGCAATGTATGTACATAGTTTGTGAATAGATAGATTGAGTTCTAGTTGCCTTTATACCATTTTATATTATAGAATGAAGTCACTGAAGCCCGTGAAGCAGGAGCAACACTTGTTGGTGGTGTTGAATTGATTAAGGATATCACCAGTGGTGAACTACTACTAACAGATTATCAATTTGTCATCGCCAATCCAAATATACTACCAGAATTGGTTGCATTACGTGGCTTGATGAAACGTAAGTTTCCTAATCCCAAAAGTGAAACCCTGGGCACAAATCTAGGTGAAATGGTTACACGATTCTCAAATGGCATCAGCTATAGTGCTGCCAAAGATGAATATCAACAAGATTTTGGTTTAATTACCACCAAGATTGGCACTTTGGATATGGATGCCGAAAAATTGGAGGAAAATTTAATATTTTTAATACGAGATGTGGATAAAATGAGACCCAAGCGTGAAGGACGTTTCATTACACGTGTTCTCTTGAAGAGTCCTCCCAGTGGTGAAGTATTGAAAATCGATCCTTTTGTATATGTTCCTGAATTCTATGATAAAACGGCAGCAAAAGTAAATAAGGAAAAGTCAAGTAAAGTTGAAGAAAATGAAGAGGAAACTGAAAAAGTTACTGAAGCGGCGGTGGCAGCCAATTAAACTTCATAAATTGGTTATAATTATAAATTGTGCATAAGTTGATTATTTTGTTTGTTTATATAAAAAAGACATAGAAAATTATTACAAACTAGAATATGTATGTTGTCATGTTAAAAGTTAGTTTAGGGCGGTTAAATAGAGATCGAGCCTTAAGCCTTCTGTGTAGTTTGAGCACGATGATGCTTTTGCAATTCCAGTTGCTTGACACGTGTATATGCAGCACTAGCCAACAGTACAACAAAATTGGAGATCCACCACAATGTGGACTTGCTATCCTCATAAATTTGAGAGGCTAGAACGGTTTGAGCACAAGCCTTGGCAGTACCAGAAATATTGTGCGTTAGAGGGGAAGTCACCTTAATAGAATATACCATATACCATAAGTTGAGTTATAAATTTCTTTTCTTACTTCTTGTAATAAGACTCACCTTAATCTGTAAAGCAGTAGCGATGCCAATGGCAAAACCACTTATGCCTCCCAATACCATGGAATTCCAAAACCAATAACTGTCGAAATGTTCATATGTCAAAATAGCTTCGAGTTCACCATTCATTATAATGAGCGGTAAGAACAAAATACTGGAGTAAACACTATTATAGTAACTTAGTAACCATATTTCCTCCTTGACATGCACCAGTGATTGTTTCGTTTGAATCGAATAAATGGCCAATGATAGAGAACCCAAAACACCATAAATAGTGCCACGCCATGAAAATGTTTCCGTTAGACTTTCTTGATCGACACCCAACCAAAAGCCAAAAACAATCACAGCACAACATAAAATACTCTTCAAACTAGTCCTTTGCCGAAGCAATACATAAGTAAGCACCACATTGAAGACTGTAGTCAATGAGCGTCCAATATAATAGAATGCAACACTGACATATTTTAAGCAAAGATTATTTGTACCAATCATCATGGTAAAAACAGCAGACAGTGGTAATATCTATGGAGAGTAAAAGAACTTTGTTATCATTTGTAATATTGGATGAATGATATGGATATGGATGTGGATCGTATTACCTTACGGAATGTATCTATATTAAAGGGATTGCCCTCTGGAAATGTTATGATTCGTGGATATCTTTTACCCAAGAAACTCATGACCATGCAAATAATGGATGAGACCACACATTGAAACCATGTTACAAATAGTGGAGCCTCTAAATGTAACATGCTTAATAAATGTTTATTAATAAATACTGTGAATATGGAAATGATCCTGCAATGAATTATAATATATAATATAGTTTATTTAATCTAATTTATCGTATGTATGCCGGCTAAACTCACCAGTATAATGAGACAACGAAAAATATCTTAAGATATTTATTCACTAAATGATTGTGTTCTTCGAGTTTTTGATACATTTTTGTGCGTTTATTGGTTGGTGGAATTTCGTCTTTTGTTTCTTATTATTATTAATATTAAACTTTTTTCTTAAATTTAATAAAACATTTTTTTTCCCAATCCCGTCTTTATGATGCGGCGGCGTTCGTTCAACAGCTGATTTCCACCCCTATTACAACAAACAGCTGTTCTTCTTCTTTATATTTATAGAATACAGCGAACGATATCTATTTTTTTTTATTTTTTTACATTTGCTTTCGCTTGATTAAACAAATCTAAAATGCGCACTTGCACTATTTTCCTCCATAATAAATATACTTAGAATTATTTTTGTTTTTATTTTCAATTAATTAAATTTATTCATACGAAATATTTGTAAATTATTAAAATATTTTTAATAAAATAATATATTTAAATCATGCTCTGCTTGACTATGATGGATGTGTGTGATTTTAGTCATTTTGGGTTAGTTATTTAATTAATATATAAGTATAGTACATTTTGTGTGTCTCTCATCCATTGTTAATGATCATGATCATCTTTTTTAATCCCATTTGTGGAATTCAACTCCTTCTGGTGGCTTAACTTCAACTTTATCCTTGGCAACTTCGTTCCAGTTGGTACTCAACACTGTGCCTCCAGATTCTGTGAATGATTTATTCATGGCCTTTTGCACTTCTGGTGCTGCAGTTTTATAGATTTTCTTGAACAAGCGATTGAGTGCTTCATCGCCTTTAGCTTCTTTCTCTTCAGCTTCCTCAGCTGCTTTGGCTACAATATCCCAATTCTTCGAGTGTAAAGCTGGTGGTGGTACATTGGCAGCAGCAGTTGCTGGCAAAGGTTCCTTTCGTTCCAAACTTGACCAACGGTCACTCGTCTCCTTGATCAGGGTGATTTCAACTTTGGTAGGAAAAGCCTTGTGGGACGAACGCTCAACAACAATTGGCTGTTGTAAGACCATTTCAAGTTCATAGCCATCGGCAGTCATTCGGAATTTCTGTCGTTCAATATGCACTTCATAATTCTTTTCGGAAGCATTCTTTAGCAGCACAGTGATTACTACTTTTGAATCCGTTTGATACCAATCGTGGCGAACAGACATTTTTGTGTTTTTTTTTTTTTCGTTTTTAACTTGAAAATTTAAACCAAAAAATAATGTTGATTATTTTTACGAATCGTTATTGTTTTGACGATGAGCGAGTATTAAATATTTGTGCTTGTGCTTGTGTGCGTGGGTGCATACATATGAAGTGTTGCAGAAATGTCTAGAAAATAGTAGTGTTGGAAAATGTTCATTTGCAGGACCAGGGATGGAATATCTAAAAGAAGATATACTAAGCGCGAAAAATTTCAACTGATTTAATATTCGAAATCACTTCATTTAAGTGAGAAATTTATATTTTTTTTTTTGCATAATTAACAAAAATTTAATTTTTAAAGGTTCGAAATATTTAGTTATTTAAAGAAAAAAAATGACATAAAATTCAAATTTTTGTTATATATACTATTATTCGACGTATTCGTTTGAAATACACTGGTTTACTCAATCTCGAGCGATCCTTTATTTATTCATTGTTAATGATTTAAAATTAAAGTAATGAAAAAAACATAACATATGAAAAAAATTCAAAGAAAAATGTATTAATTATATCATTTAGTAGATTGGAATGAATTAGATAACATTAAGGAACGGCTGAAGCTAGTCCCCTCGATTTTAACAATTCAAGACTCATATATCGGCGTCTGGTCCAAATTAGACCATCAAAGTGCACAGCAAATGTTTTGTTGTTTCCTCTTCTTCACAATATTATCTACATTGATCGTTTACTTATTCCTATTGCTACCCATGATAGATTGATTCTTCCGATTAAATATGAAAAATGATTTCATTCAAATATTAACCGTGGCTGGTTCAGCAGTAGGCCATCCTGGAACACCAATTTTCAAACACTTTGTCCACTGTTTCTTGGTCAATTTGGGCAATTTCGGCCCGAATGTTCTGTTTCAAGTGGCATAAACTTTATCTTTCAATGCGCCCTAAAGACAAAAGTCCAGCGGCATCAAAACGCAAATTGGCTCGCAGGCCAATGGACATCTGGGGTTTTGGCGAATACTTTCGGCCACAACAACGATTTCTTCAGCTGTTCGCAACGGACGAATATGTGACACACGTCTGGCATCAACCATCACTCCAGCTTCACGCACTTTATCCACCAATTTTCGAAACAAATTACTGCTTCTTCATGTTTTAGGCATTTGCATTATTGTTATATACTCAGTTTAATCATTTGTTTGCCGAAGAAACACAATCATTCATATGACAAATGTCATCTACGTGTTCAAACACTTCAAAGTCAAAACGACAGTTGTACAAAACTTAAAAATACATAAAAACTAAAGTCCTTTTTGAGACAACTGACAAACTAATACAAAAGAATTTATTCTTATTTAAGTTGCCTGTCAGACAAATGTTGACCAAATTGTAGACGAGGACACGACGCTTAAAAGATTATTATCTCATAAGCACGTGATCAAAATGGAAAGAAACCAAATCAAACCAAACCAAACTGAGCTAAACTAAACTAAAATATGTCACTTGGTTTAAGATTAAGTAAAAGAAAAATATATACAAAAATAAAAAAAAAAATGAAAAAAATTAAAGAAAGGTTAAAAGTGAAAACTAAGAAACATAAATTTCATAATACATATTTCAAAGTTTGTGTTACTCTTAAGGCTGAATTTTGGGTCGGTTGGGGTCATCACTGTTGCAGATGTTGACCAAGCAAAAGCAGAGAAAAGAAAGCATACATACATAAGTTAATGATATTACAGTCTATGTATGTGTATGTGTGTGTATCTATGTACATATAAATGTATTAGTGTTAGTGCTTCTTCTACGAGTATTGACCTTTAAGTTTCTTTTGCATATTTAATATTCTTTTTTTTAGTAATTTCTTTAAGCAACAAGTTGCTTCTTCCTTCACCTTCCTCTCTCTCTCTGCTTTAGTGACACCTGTAAAAATGACAAGAAACAAAAAACTTTTCTACCTAAAACTCAAAAAAATAAAAAAAAAAAAAAACCAAAAAAGTAGTCGAACAACTTTTTACTTATTTTCTAAGTTTTTTCACAACTAAAGTTATTAATACAAAGGACAACAAAACTCAGCATCAACATCGTCATCATCATTTCGCAAGGTATGCAAGCGTAAAAACTTTTATTTTAACAAATATTTTGTATTCACAATTTTTATTTTGTATCATTTTTTTTTTTAATGTTATTAGTGTCTTTTTTTTTTTATTCAAAATACTATAACAATTCGTGTTTATGACAAAAATCTATACAAACTATAGAAGTGGTTTTTCTCTTGAATTTAAACTTGTTTGCTGATGATATAAAATAAAGTAACCTTTTGTTTTTTAATTATATAATTTTATTGAACACAGAAATTGTAATTAAATAAAACACTGACAAATACTGAAAATAGGGAAATTCTATTTAATAACATGATTTATAGCGAAGATTTTGTTTCTCAGACACGGCAAGCAAACCAAATAATGACCAACTAAAGACTCATGTAAATAGGCTTAGTATCTACTCTGCCTCTGGAGGAGGCTCAAACGCCTTCAGCCTGATGTCATTTGGGTACACGGACACCAAAGAAAACGAAGGCTACTTTTTTGTTATCTTTGTCAAATATTTTCTCAGCAAATTACCTAAACTATAAGTTATCTATCTGTCAATATTTAGTTTCTCGTTAAATCAATTTTCTATAGTCATTGTGTTGGTGCTGAATGCTATTCAATTATAACAAAAAAAAAAAAAAAGAAAGGACACGCCAAGAAGGTGCACAATTCAACGGGTATACGATGCGGTGTCTACTTCTTACTACTAATAATTTTTACCCAAAAATTATATTAGTAGATACTTAATTTTGATTTTCACAAATAACATTTTTTATACTCTTCATGCAGTGAATATTATTATAAGTTTGTCATGAAGTTTGTAACACACAGAAGGAGACATCGGAGACCCCCTAAAGTATATACAAATATTCTTGATCAGCGCGAAGAGAGACGAGTTGATCTAGCCATGTCCGTCTGTCCGTTTGTCTGTATGTATGCAAAATGGATCCTTAGTTTTTGAACTACAGAACTGAGCTTTCTTTTAACCATACGCAGTACATTTGCCGGAATCAGCAGAATTGGACCACTAGGGGGTACCCCCCATATAAACTTGTATTCAAATTAAAGTTCTTATTAGAAAACTTTGTTGTTTTTTGTACCATCGTTTGGAAAATGTGTCTGACCCATATCCACCAACCATGAATATTTTAAGACCATCAGACTACTAGAATGGGCGAAGGGGGTGAAGAATATTACAACTTCGGCATAGCCAAAGTTAGTCTTTTTATACTGGGTTTGTTTTTGTTTAGTTTAGTTTACAATAAAGACCATGAAAACTAATAGACTGAACAACTCTTTCACGAATTTGTGGTTTTCTCAATTTTTGGTATTTGAAGCAATGCAAGGTTTGGTGTTCAAAGGAAGGAGACTCAAATGACATGTGAAATTGTAGTTGAAAAAAGTGAGTGATTTGGAAAAAGTCAAAAGAAGGTTTACTATGATTTCATAATGTAACCTGTATTGGGAATATTTGTGACAATTGCAAAAAAATAAATAAAAGAATTTTTATAAATTTGAATGGAAATATTTTACCATTCTATATGCTGTGATTGCTTGTGATTGTGATTCCTCAAGTACATAATCTATTAGTTTTTATTTAATTTAACATTCATAGAGTACCGAATAAAATAACATTAAGATATTTCTGTTAAGAACATCGGCATAAAATGTATCTCATGCGATATCTAAGACAATAAATGTATATCGCATGTAGCTTAACATTCTAAAATTTCTCGCATGCTGTGAAATTCCTCCAACTCAAACTACAATTTTACTCTGTTCTTTTACAGTTTTCTGTTAAGAACATCGGCATAAAATGTATCTCATGCGATATCTAAGACAATAAATGTATATCGCATGTAGCTTAACATTCTAAAATTTCTCGCATGCTGTGAAATTCCTCCAACTCAAACTACAATTTTACTCTGTTCTTTTACAGTTACAGTGCATTTTCTTTTTCTGTTAAGAACATCGGCATAAAATATATCTCATGCGATATTTAAGACAATAAATGTATCGCATGTAGCTTAACATTCTAAAATTTCTCGCATGCTGTGAAATTCCTCCAACTCAAACTACAATTTTACTCTGTTCGTTTACAGTTTTCCGTTAAGAACATCGGCATAAAATATATCTCATGCGATATTTAAGACAATAAAAGTATCGCATGTAGCTTAACATTCTAAAATTTCTCGCATGCTGTGAAATTCCTCCAACTCAAACTACAATTTTACTCTGTTCTTTTACAGTTACAGTGCATTTTCTTTTTCTGTTAAGAACATCGGCATAAAATATATCTCATGCGATATTTAAGACAATAAATGTATCGCATGTAGCTTAACATTCTAAAATTTCTCGCATGCTGTGAAATTCCTCCAACTCAAACTACAATTTTACTCTGTTCGTTTACAGTTGCAGTGAATTTTCTTCTGTTAAGGAATAACACTCTTTCTCTTTGCTGATTTGCTGAATTACTTACTCACTGTTATGAACAGACATCATGTTAATGTTCGCTCTCTTGTTTTCCTCTATTACTGTTGTTTCCCTTTCATGTACATTGTACATTTTAACATGCGCTTACTTTTACATACCTTTCCTTGTTATGATTTTTGATAAATGAATGAAAATGTTTGATAGAATTTTGTGGGAAAAAAATTAAAAATTAGTAAAAATGTAAATGAACAAAGGACTAGTTTTAGAGATTATTCCATTTGGTTTTTTTTTTAAATATGATTTTTATTTATACTTCAGGTAGCTCGAAATTCTGTAAAATAAATAAAAAAGGCCTGTAAAAATATTTTATTTTTAAAATCTTTTTGAATGTTTTCATATACAATACATATAATTTTCTCCATATTCAAAATATGACATTCATTTCATTATGTTTAAAAGGTGTCAATTGATTAAAAAGGATAATTTTACAGTCAAATAAAATAGTTAAAGGATATGTATTTCATCAATACAAAAATGCAGTTATATTCTTGAATGCATTCGAAATACTTAATGTATGCATGTTAAAGAAAATACATAACATAACATAAAACTAATAGGAAGTATGTATTTATAAAATGAGAAAAGAAAAAATGACTTTCTCAGTTTTGGCATCAATGGCAACGACTACCAAAGTACAAAGTTTAGCTGATATTTTTTATTTATTCCTTATAACTTCATTGAAATTTTGTCTTTATCATTGTTATGTTTCAAATTGAGGTACATCAATATTTTGTTTCATCGTATAGATGAATTGGATTATGAGCTTATGACAATTTAGAGAGTCCATTTAATGTTTTATCTGCCTAAAAAGGCTTGAGCACCTCGCTAACTTTATTCAAACTAATACGAGATTCTAATTCTTTTTTTTTTAGTATTTTTTAAATATTATAAATACTAAGATACACACATAGTTATAAGAAAACTTCTTATATTTACTTTACAGATCTTAAATTTGAATGACAACAGTCGATTGATTGTCAATATAAATCAGGTGATTACCTTATTGATTAATTATAATAATTTTGTGAACTGAATGTTGGAAAACCAGTATAACATTTTATCCAAAAATCCTGCAATTAGAGACCATCCATACATTAAGTCACACGTGATGGGATGGTAGGGGGTCAACGAATGGTGACCACCTGTGACAGGAAGGGGATGAGGGTCATAAGCTTTGTGGCATCACATGTCAAAATTAAAACTATTTACACACAAAACTTTAACTTTAAACGAAAAACTTACAAATTTTACCAACTCTAATAGAAACCAACTTTAATAGAAACCAACAGTACTTTTAGGGCTTGTGACCTATGGAAATACACGTAGAGCCCTAATAAAATTCCAAAGAGACAAATATTGAAAGATAAGAGAATTTAAGTTAACACTATATCGCTTTTTACTCCAAAATATGTGACGTCACACCAGAAACGAGGATGTCTCATAAATGTGACCACCTGTTCAAAAATCTTGAAATTCGTGTGACGTAATATGTGGATGGCCCTTACCAGAAAAATACTTCTCATTCCCTCCAGGTTAGGTTAGGTTAGGTTAACGTGGTAGCCCTCAGACGAGAGGCTTACTTAGGCAAAAAGACATTATGGCCCATTGTGATACCAGCAAAGTGTTGACACGACACCCCTTAGTCCGGTGCGGAGAACCACTTTGATTTCGAAGTGAACCTAGCTATGTCCTTAATTGGTAGGAGTGATAGTTCGGTTAAGCTGGAGAGGTGGTGCTGTCTTCTTCTAGCAAGGGATGGACACTGGCACATCAGGTGAAGCACAGTCTCCTCCTCTTCTTCTGAGCCGCAGCTACGGCAAAAGTCGTTATGCGGAAGACCAAGTAATCCAGCATGTTTGCCTATGATGCAATGATCCGTTGGTACGTTTATGGTCTTGCTAATTGAGGTTCTGCCAAGATTGAGCAGCTGACCGGTTCGTTTCCTGTTCATGTAAGACCGAGTTTGCCTAGCTATGCTACCCAGAGAGCATTAGAATTAACTTGGTAGAATTTCCTAACAATGTGTTTCACTGTTGCTAACGGAATTCCAGCAGGAGACGTTACATTCTCACGGGGTGTCCCTTCTTTTGTTAGTTCGTCAGCTTCACAGTTGCCCACAATGTCTCTATGTCCGGGCACCCAACATAGTTGTATGGGTGCATGACAGGCTAAAGTGTCTGGGGAGGAACGGCAGTCTGCGACCAGCTTGGATGTAGTATATACACCCGAGAGGGACTTTATTGCCGCTTGGCTGTCTGTATAGATATTAATATGGGACCTGGGAGCATCGTTGTCTAGAAGCCACCGGGAGGCCAACAGTATGGCAATTACTTCTGCTTGAAAGACGCTGGTCAATGGTCAAACAAGCGCCCTGTATGTGACTAGTCCAGCGAGTTATGGTGCTAAGTCTAATGGCAGAACAATTGGCATACTGTTCAGCCAGAAGACCCATTCCCTCCAACAACAAATAAATTCATTAAAAATTGAAAATTTAATCACTAAAAGTTCTCATATTCACGTACTATAAGAAAACCTCTGGATATCGCAGTATATATTATATTTGACCATATGATATTTTGTTCAAGAAGTTCTTTCTTAGCATTAAAATTGGATTTATAATTCATAATGTATTTGATCGATTCATGTCCATTTGAAGGAGTGAGTAGGTTTTTTTTCTCAAATTTACAATCAAAAAATTTAGCAAAAAGTCAATAAATCCTATAAAACCTTATTATGTCTAATTTATCCAATTTTAAATGAATTTGGTTTATTTTTTTTTGGTTTATTTCTCTAATAATAAAGCCAACAATTAGATTAAGCTTAAGTGATTAAATGGATTTTTGGTTACAATTTGGTTGCAATTTCAAAAAATAAATAATTAATTAACTCATGGGCATGGAAATTTGTGAAAACAAGAAGATATAAGATTTGTATTTATTATACTTATATATTTTATTTTTTTTTTGATTATTTAATGCACAAACGGAAATGAATGCATTAATTATGATGAGCATAGCAAAACAGGAAGTTGGTAGGTTTGCAGTGTAGTATTATGATTACTGACTGCTTGTTGTGCACTAACAACAACAACAACAGCAACAACAACAACAACACATTTAATTAGCTCAAATCATTTTGTTGTTCATGAATAAACAGTAAACAAAACAAAACAAAACAAAACATAAAATGCAAAACTCAGAATACCTAAGTACAGAGCACAGAGCACAGAGAACAAACTAATGGCCACCGGAAGTTCTTATACATTGTAGCTAATTAAACGTTAAATCGATGTGAGCAACAATTTCATTTGCTTAGATGACTTAATCTTGTATCTTTTACTATTATTGTATTGTTAATGTCCTTTTTATTGTTGCTGATTTTATTGTTCAACTAAAATTGACTTTGATTTATTGTTATGCTGGCGCTTCAACTAATAAACGAAAAATAAAAATATTAAAAAAAAAACTGTTGCTCTTTCCCCATTTACGTTGTTTCATGTGTCATGTGTCATGTCAATTGCAGAGTTTATGGAAGTTGTATGATAAACTCATAAAAAAAAAAAAAAAGGAAACTACAAATTTATCTCAAAACTTTTAGTAAAGTTAATATTGACATATTTGAATTACCACTTGAGGCATAAAGAGAGTTTTGTAATATTCGTATAGCAGATAGAATATATGAGTATAGAAATGCACTAACCCATTCACCACAAAACAAATCCTTTTAGATTTTAACTGGTCTACTATGAATACAACATTGTAAGTTTGTCTGCATTGTAGTCTGCATTTTTGTCTAAGTTAAGTGCCACTTTGGTTTGTGTGCAATGCCTTTATAAAATACTAAGAATATACTGACGAAAATATTTGTTACCAACATCCTTATGTCTAAGTTCCATACTCAAGTTTGTGTGTGTGTGTGTGTGTGTGTGTGTGTGAGTGTGAGAGAGAGTGAGTGTGTGAGTGTCTATTGAAAAGTTTCTGGTAAAAGTTTTCGAAGACAAGAAAAATTTCATTTCCACAACATATTTTTTTCTTAATTTTTTTTGTATTTTTTTTTTTTATTGTATACACTTCATCAAATTGTCATATTAATTTGCCATGGTGTTTGTAATACATCACAGGTGGATTAAGGAATTTACCTTTTTATATTGATATATGATAAATATCTACTTTAGCGCTCCAATTTTCGAGAAGAAAGCTAAAAAAAAGTATTGAAACCATTTCAAACAAACTAAAAATGGAGTCATTAAAATAATTTTCTTCTTTCCTCTTCATTTGAGTCTTTAGTAACAAGGTTTCTGAACCGACTGGGTGGCCTCATTTAGTGTTGCCACCTAAGACCAAAAAAAACTTTATTGAAAAGTTCTTAGATGGTCCCAAAAAGAAGTATTTATTTGCTTATAGAAATAATCGGACTAGTTTCATTATAAACAGTTTGGAATCCTGTATCAGTAAGTGGAGGAACATCACAGTCAACAAAGATTATTCTAAATTTGTTATATTCGCTCTTAGAAGAGGTCACACTAAACGGGAACCCCTTATCATCGGCTAAAAAATGGAATTAAATCGTGATGTTCGTGCAATAATTTTTTATGATTTTCGACGTGGATTAACTCCACAAGAGTGTGCCAATCAACTCGCTTCAACTTTTGGTGATGAAGCACCATCCAGGGCCACCGTGCTTCGCTGGTTTTCTGAATTCAATCGTGGTCGTAGCTTTCTCCAGGACGAATTTCGTGAAGGTCGTCCAAAATCGGTTGTTGTGCCACAAAACATTGATGCTGTGTGTAAACTTATATTGCAAGATCGTCATGTGACATATCGTGAGAGAGAGACATGTTTGGGCATTAGTTCCACTCGCATACATTCAATATTGCATGAACATTTGGCCGTCAAAAAGATTTGTTCGCGTTGGATACCGCATAATTTGACAATCGCACAAAAAAAGGCTCGTGTCGATTGGTGCAAAGAAATGTTGAAAAAATTCAATCGCGGTGCTTCAAAAGACGTCTGTAAGATCGTGGCAGGTGATGAATCATGGATCTATGCATATGAGCCGACAACTAAACAGCAGTCGACTGTATGGGTCTTTCAAGATGAGCCAAATCTAACAAAAGTTATTCGCGCACGAAGCACTTCGAAGCAAATGATCGCCTGTTTTTTTTGGAATAACCGGACATGTCGCCACCGTGCCATTAGAGAAACGTATAACGGTTAATTCTGAATGGTAAACCACCATTTGTTTGCCAGAAGTGTTCGAAGAAATAAGAAAAAACAACCGCAGGAGACGAATCATTCTCCACCACGACAATGCGAGCTCACACACATCGGCTCAAACAAGTGACTTTTTAAACACTCAAAACGTCGAATTGGATGGGTCATCCGCCCTATAGTCCAGATTTGGCACCCAATGACTTCTTTTTATTCCCGCACACCAAAAATAAATTGCGAGGTCAACGTTTTTCGACGCCTGAAGAAGCGGTTGATGCGCTCAAAACACATGTTTTGGAGATACCTCATTCCGAGTGGAAAAAGTGCTTCGAAAATTGGTTCAATCGCATGCAAAAGTGTATTGATCTTCATGGAGAATATTTTGAAAAACAATAAAGTCATTTTTGATGATACATATTTGTTATTATTTGTCTGTCTCAAAACTTAAGTAGCAGCCCTCGTATTATTAAACATTATTATATATATTGAAATCATATTTATCAGATAGCAATTTTCTAATTAAATGCGACAATACTTACTCCAATGTTAAGGAAAAAAAAGCAGGCATCCCCTAGGTAGAGTTTAGGATTCATCCTCTACTTAATTTTTACAAGCAATTTACCTACTAATGAGAAATGCATCACAGCAATTTTTGCAGACAACGTGTCCATTTTGGCGGTTTTATAAACATTGCCAAATTTATTGCAAAACTTTAACATCAGCTAAACAAAATCTATGAGTGGACAGCTACAAGGCGCATATATTATAACTAAATGTCTGTCTGAACGCAATAAGTTCAAAAACTATCGAACGGATTTTCATACGGTTTCTATCAATGGACCGAGTGATTCTTAAGGAATGTTTAGGAAATTAGAAAACTCTAAGAACCCCAAAGGAACAGCCAAAAATATTAAAAAAATCGAAAAGTATGTTCATATATAAAGCTAAAGCTTACAGACATATTTTTAAACTCAATGATATCGTCATTGTCAAAAGTTTCATCAGGATAACCCATCATTATTCACTAATTATTTGGGAAGAAGAGGCAGGACAACGACTGCCCGGGATGTAGTTGGAAATAAAATTCAGAATCTCATGGGTAGTCGATCTACTTTATTCACAAGTAACAAAATACTCTTATATGTACTAAAAGCAGGTTCTTAAATCAATTTGGATGTATGGGATTCAACTATGGGACTGTTCAAGCTCCAACAAATTTGCAAATTTGCAAATCAAAAGATTTCAGAATAAAGTACTAAGACATGTCGTTAATACGCCTTGTTATGTATGCAGTAGGGAACTTTAATGCTATATAGGTATCGCACCATGTGATTAGTGAAGCCTCAGACCCTTAATGAATGAAGTGGAAGGCTGAAACGTACAGAGAAGCAAATAGTTCATTAGTTTATTTATTGATATCTAGTTACAATACAATATTATTCTTATATATAAAAATTAGTGTGTTCGTATGTTATGCGCTGCCATACCATTCATCTGATTGCATTAAAATTTTCTGAATTTGTATGCTAGGTTTCCGTCTTGAACATAGGATAGTTTTGATCCCGATATGTGTCCCCATTCCCGTGATCTGGAATAATCAGGAATGAAGGGTACTTACCTTTAAGTTAAAATGAAAGAAGTTTCCTTAAATTTAGTTACTTAGATTCTTTCTTTTAAGATTGCAACTTAAAAAGTAGTGAAATAAATGACTTCTATAAGGTTCTGGATACAACAAATATGCGATAGTGATGCATTGGGTGACATAGCATAGTCTGATAGAATAACAAGATACTCTTTTTTTATTTGTTTGTTCGTCATAAGTTTTTATCAAGAAAATTTTACCTTTTTATTTTTGAATGCATTAAAAAAGAAAGTTTTTTTTACTTACTTCATTGCAAGTCAATGTGGCGTATGATTAATCTTAATTTGAGAACTGAGCGAGACTTTGTATTCTAATTAAACATGCTTATCATCCACAACATTGTCGTCGTTGTCGTTGTGGTTTCTTCTTTTCATGCCAAATTGATTGACGTCAACGGATGCAAGCATTTGAATGACATTAGAATGATAGAGGATGAGAGAAAAGTAGGGAGGGCTCAGGATGAATAGAGATAAGAACAAACCGCGAAAAATGTTAAAACGACAAACAGCAGGAAACAAAAGAATCATTTCCTTTAACATTGAAATGAGTGAGTGAGTGAGTGAATGAGTGAAAATCAAACGCGTGAATATGCAACAAAACTTCGTTTCGCTATGCTACATCGTGAATATCCTGACTGACTCATTGGTATTGCATGGCATAGTGTGGCCTTGATGATTGATGCAATGCGAGATATTGACTGGCAGCAAGCAAACTTAATAAACTTAGGGGACATCAGTAAGACAACACGTGGTTAAGATATGCACAGGTTACAAGGTTCAGCAACGCACAGAAAGAATATTCATTGAATAGAACAAAACAAAACAAGAGAGTGAGAGGGGGAGAGAGAGAGAGAAAAGCAAATGCATTGAAAGAAGGATTAAACGAAAGTTGAACACGTGTGTTTGTACATGATAAATTCCCCGCCCATTCGTTTTCATTTTGTATACTAAGGATGAGGAAAGACATTAAGTACACACAACTTCTTCAGACTTAATCCTGGAAATTGAAAAATTCTTTAATTTTGTAAGAAACGTGCAAGTTTTTAAATATTTTTCCAATAAATGTCACATCTACAAATGTACATTCCACTCTCCTCCATCTCTCCGTCACTTTATATCTGCATCTGCATCAGTGTCAAGAAATGTAATCGTTTTGGTCTTGTGCAGTAGCAGCAGCAGCAGCAGCACAAACTTGTTAAAACTAACAATTTAAAGTTTTATACGAACAAGGAAAAGACCAACGACGACAACAACAACGACTATGATAAGGATGATGGCGACGAAGTGGCCAACGTTGACACCCCATATGCATGCCACTCTTTGCTGTTGTTGTAATGCATGTCTTCAGGCAAACGGAGATGGAGACACACACACTGTCTGCACAAGTAAGTGCAGGTGGGCTCAGTTGGCACAGCAAAGCAAATGAACAAAGTGAAATCGAATTTCATGTCATTTCAATTTAAGTTTTACGCTCACAGCGTATAAAATGAAAAGGGATGGAAAACTTTAAGTGGCAAAAGACCAAATCAAATACTTGGACATATTCATGGACTTCATGGTGATTTAATAGTTGGATATACTAAAATAAAATAATAAATGTTTATTTTTGATTTTTCACTTGGTTTATTATACTAAATAAATCTAATTATTTAAATTACATACATATGTATTTTACATTTGTCTCTTCCAATTTAAAACTGATCATTGAAGCCAAAGACACGTAAATTGCCTGCATCGCGTCTTCGATCTGGACCATCTTTATCATCGCATGCGTAAGCCAATAAATACTGTTTCGGATGCCATGCCACAGTAAATGTTGAAGAGTCTACTGTCAAAGCAGTAACACGTTCACATGTTTCCGTGTATGAGATATCAATGACTAAATCCTCACTAGCTGAAGCCAACAATTTGCCATCATGACTAAAGGATATTGTACGCACAGGCCAATCTAAGCGTGACATAACACGTAGACAAGCCAATTCATTGGCATCCCAGATAGAAACTAAAGCATCAGCAGAACCAGTTGCAAAATATTTTCCTTAAAAAAGAAGAGTAAATAAAATGATAGAAACAATCATGTGTTTCACTAATATATATACTCGTATACCTGTTGGATCAAATTCAATGCATATACAAGTGGCTGGATGTGCCTTCAATGTATGTTGCAATTCTAGACTTGGATAACTTAAGACATGCACTGAACCCAAGCCACTGGTCAGGAAGAACAAATCGCTTGCATTATTCCATGAGATTTCATTAACTTCATAGGAAAACAATTCTTCAGCTCTTATTTTATTTGTACGCGTATCAATAAATGTTACGAGATCATCTTTATTGCCCACAGCAATAGTTTTGCCATCAGGTGACCATGCAATATTTATATTCTCTCCTTTTGTGTTTGTAACTGAAGCTGATTTATTAGCGCGTATATCCCAAATACGTACAGTCTTATCACCACTTGCTGTCGCCAGCAATTCTGGATTTCCACTGTGCCAAACAAGTTGATCAACAGAACCCGAATGGCCACGATGCACAACTTCTTTCATCTGTAACAATTAAATAACAAAAATTTTAAATTTTCTGTGATAATATGTAATAAGTATATTAAAACTTACCAAGCGATCCCTTTCTAAAGCATAGATAACAACAGTTTTATCAAAGGATCCCGAAGCCAAACGCCGGCCATCACAACTCCAACCAACCGAATGTACTTTTGATGTATGCGCTCGTTGTTCACGTATATTATTGTGTTTTTTGAAATAATCTTGCAGTTTCTCAAGAGTTGCATCACCGCGACCCATTTTACAATCAATATTTGATTGAACTGTTATTTTTTCAAAGAGAAAACAGTTCTGCTCAGTGCACACAAAATCAAGCGTGTAAACAAAAAATGCTATTAATTTTAATTAAGCCAGCAAAAGCTGATTGTTTGCCAATCACAGTGAATAGTGGACAAATTGATAAATTTATTGATTTGTCTTATGTTGTATACACTGCAGGTGGATATAAGGGTTTATTGTACTAAAAATTGAATTCAGTTGAATGTAATCGATTGATGAAATTATTAATTTGGAATATGTTTCACACAATGGAATTCAACATAAGTGTTTATAATACTAAAAATTAAATTCAGTTAATTGTTATCGATTTTAAATTAATCAACAATTTATTGATTTGCTTTATGTTAAATTATTAAATTCGAATTGCAAATGAATTTTATTTATAAGTGATTGATTTTATTACATTTTATGATTCACTTAATCGTAATACTGATTACCATATAATCTCTTCTAATATCAAATGAAAGTACTTCCGGTGATTGATTTAAAGTTGTTTACTACCGCAATATGATTCTGTTTTATCAATATGACCATGGACCCTCATTAGACTATGTATGAATATTCTCAGCAATCAAGGTCGCCACTTTAATTCACACGAGTTCAAGTCACAGAAAGATTACGTTTTATAACTTAAATAACAAAAATATGTATTGCAGTTACTCATGAGTTCTTAAAGATTTCGGACGTCGTTATGAGATTTTTATATTGTGTTTATTTTGTTGTAATATGCGTGTTAATGGTTAGAGCTGGACCAGTTTTTGATGGACTCTTTGGAGGTATATTTGGACCCCAAAGACCTCAAACGCAGCCAACTGGATATGAAGCCTATTTAAATTATAATTATAATAATCAAAAACCGTATCAATATCAATACCGACAGCCACAAACACAGCCTCAGCAACATCATCAGCGGTCTTACAAAGACATTTGCCGTTTGGTAAACACAAATGGTTTTACCAATCCTGCCGGTGTACCAAAGTGTCCTTATTAAACAACTAATATTTATAATACAACTTATATAGATTAAATAACTTTTTATTAACATTTCTTTTTTCGTTTTTTTTTTTTTTTAGCTAAGATTAGATTAGATCTTTAGTAGTTAAACATAAAAATATATATATAATTTCTTTAGAAGCTTTAAAAGTAATGTTATATTATATTTTAAGATTAAAGTCTACTATTTTTTAGGCATCATATTAGTGCAATGTAATTACACATAGACTGTGTCCTGGCACTATGTTGGATAGTGTAATAAATATAATTTTTTAATGTTATAAAATGCATTTATTATTATAAATTTGCATTATCTACTACTTATAAATTCCCTAATCACTTGCACGCACACGCACACATACACATGACATTTCTGTCTTTGTTTGTTGTCTCTTGTCGCTTCATCTTTAGAATTTGATTATCTAAAAAAGTCTCTTTTGTACAATATACAAGACACAGGCCAGGAACAAGGAAAATGCAAAGAATAACAAGATTTTATCGGTACACTCACGTCGGCCATACTTTTTAAGCAATTTGCCCGATTGTGAGATGCTGCCAGCTGTATGGTGTAGTTCATCACTGGTCGCCTCCACATTTTGTGATGAAGACACAAGATTTTCTAAGGTGATAGCGCTCTTTTGTGTAGTTTCTGATAAATGCCGGGATATGGCCAACATCTTTTCAGTTACACTATTCTCTTGGGTAACGACATTTGTGCGATTGTGTCTTGCACCAGCAACATTTCGCTGTCGCAGGTCGCTCTCACCGGTTATAGCCATAAGTTCATCACGATTAGCTTTTTCAATTTCCAACATTGTATTGACATTTGCTTTACGGAATGCTTGAAGTGTTTGCGAGAATTGCTCACGATGTGTGTCGACTTCTTTTGCCAAAGCCGGGTCACCCATATCACGTGCCCAGTCATCAAGGCGTTGAATTGATTTACGCAGTGCAGCGAATTTTGCACGTCCAGCTTCATTTAAAGCTTCTAATTCAGCAATTGAAATACGATTATTTGTTATGTCCTATCAATATAAATTAAGAATATTATTAGAATTCTATTCTGAAGTGGGAAATCAAAATATGTATATGAGCATGAAAAAGTGAAGCAGGTGCAAAGTGCATTTTACTTACTTGTATGATTGCTTTGGCCAATAAATTGTTTTCGATGAGATCTTGCCGTATGGCTTGCAGTGTAAATTTGTCCTTGTCCATTTTAAATACAATATATTGACAAATATTTATGGAATAATAAACAAAATATCCACGCACCCACTGAGACTTTACATAGTGATGTGCAAAATCTCAATCAGCTAAATCAGTGTTGAAAATGTTTGTCTGGCACAGCACTGCCATCTGTTGGTTTACCGGCATATAACATAACATATAAATAAACAATTTAACAAAAAAAGAACAGTTTCTCTTTGAGAGAAAAAAATATTAAAAATTATATTCATGAATCATACATACATACATATACTTATATAATCCATTGACATATATTTTTAAAATAAATGAACAAAATATTCATGCATCAATTCAAATCAAAGTTTATTTTAATGTTTTGCACAGCAGCGCCATCTATTGGTTAATATTCATAAGTTTAAACGAGAAAAATATCTTGAAATTTTAAAATTATATATACCAAATACTAATACAGACACTTTTATGTAGAAATTTCATTCACATATGTATTTTTATATATTTTTGGAACAATAAACAATATATTCACGCACCCATAATACAATTTTTACAAGAAATTCAAATTCATAAATTAGTGTTGAAAAAGTTTATTTTGTTGCTTTTTGCTTGCAGCAGCGCCATCTGTCGTTAAATCGGCAGCTGCTTAATAAAAACAAAAGAAATACAATTTATCTCATTGTGATGATCAAAGAAGAAGCAAATAGCCATGGATTTAAGTGAAGAGAATAAACAAAAACTTAAAAATTATATACTAAATCCCGATATACCCATACATAATCCATTGCCAGATATATTACCACGGAAATATGATGAAATGCGTTTATTGCATGCACCCAATGGTCCAGCGAGCACAAAGCTAATTCCACGTCGAGATTTGGTTAGCGGTGAAATTGTTGATTTCATTGAAGTTGATTTGGAGGATGTGGGTGCGAATGCAGTTAATTCGACATCGATGCAACGTGAACCGGGTCTTTTAGATGAAATGACACGCGGGTCGGCAATGAATTTTCCATTTTGGCCTGGAGGATTTGATGAGCCACCACGTGAATTGAAAAAGCTTGATGTGAATAATTTTGAGTTTGACAATGAACTATTAAGTGTGCCGCCAGGCTTTACCAATGGCTATGATTTTTCAGCTAAAGAGGATTACAAAAAAGATACCAAAAATGATGATGCAGATAAATTTGAAGAAAATGTTAATCTATTGAAAAATCTTGAAAAGGATTTAGATGTACAGGAATGGTTTAAATTAACACAAACAAAGGAGCAACAGGAGGCAAATGATGATGGTATAAATCCTCACCAGGAACTTCTCTATCCAGCTGATTTCAAAGATTTGGATGAAAGCATTTTTAAAATGGAACATAAACCTGTGCTGCAAATTTCTACATGTTCAACTAAGACATTTTCCAGTGAATGGGCTGAAATGGTTGATATAACACATCCAATTACGAATTTCAATGAAAAGATACCGAATCCTGCCTTAAATTATCCATTCGAATTGGATGTCTTTCAGAAACAAGCAATTCTCAAATTGGAAGAACGTCAATATGTTTTTGTAGCGGCTCACACTTCTGCTGGCAAAACTGTGGTGGCAGAATATGCAATTGCTTTATCGAAACGCGATTTAACCCGGACAATTTACACTTCACCCATCAAGGCATTATCCAATCAAAAATATCGTGATTTTAAGAAGACCTTCAATGATGTCGGTCTCATTACGGGAGATCTGCAGATTGACCCAACTGCAACTTGTCTTATCATGACAACTGAGATTTTACGTTCCATGTTATATTGTGGCAGTGATATAACACGTGATCTGGAGTATGTCATCTTTGATGAAGTCCATTACATTAATAATCCAGAGCGTGGTCATGTCTGGGAAGAGGTAATTATCTTGCTACCCGATCATGTTAATATTATCATGTTAAGTGCCACTGTACCCAATACCATGGAGTTGGCCGATTGGGTGGGCAGCACCAAGAAACGCAAAGTCTACGTTATAAGCACATTGAAACGTCCAGTACCGTTGATGCATTACCTTTATACTGGATCCGGTGGAAAGACCAAGGATGATAATTACCTTTTGGTTGATGCCCATGGCAAATTCTTACAACAAAATTACGATAAAGCAGTGGAACGTAAAAATGAAATGCAAAGCAAATCGCAGAGTAAACAAAATGTTCCACGTGGTCGTTATGTTGCTAACAAACAAGATCAAAAGACTTGGATTGGCTTAATTGATTTCCTCAAACGTAATGACAAGATGCCAGTGGTTGCTTTTACTCTATCCAGAAATCGTTGTGATTCGAATGTGGCATTCCTGCAATCGGTAGATCTAAATACTGCTAAAGAAAAGGGAGAAGTACAGATGTTCTTTCAACGTTGCTTGCAAAAGCTTAAGCCACCAGATCGGAAAATCCCTCAGGTGCTTACACTAAAGGATGCCCTTGAACGTGGCATTGGTGTCCATCATAGTGGTATATTGCCAATATTGAAAGAAATTGTAGAAATGCTTTTCCAAAGTGGCCTAGTGAAGCTACTCTTTGCCACTGAAACCTTTGCCATGGGTGTCAATATGCCAGCTCGTACAGTTATCTTTGACTCTCATCGGAAGTTCGATGGTCTTGAAGTAAGAAATCTTAAGCCTGGCGAATATATACAAATGGCTGGACGTGCCGGACGACGTGGTCATGATGAGAATGGCACAGTGATTTTGCTATGCAAAACTGATGTGCCGCCTGCCATAGATTTGCGTGCCATGATTTTGGGTCAACCAGAGAAATTGCAATCTCAATTTATATTACGCTATGCCGTCATATTGACTTGTTTACGGATTGAGAGCATTAAAGTGGAAGATATTATGAAATTCAGTTTCAAGGAATTCGGTCAGAAACTACAATTACCCGCACAACAGAAACAATTGCGTTTGGCTGAAGATAAATTTTCCAAAATGCCACCATTGGGTGAACATCTACAACCGCTTTTCCGTTTCTATGATTTGGCAATGGAATATTGTACCGAGAAGCAACGATTAATGAGATTCCTTTTAACACAACCAAAAATTATAAAAGAATTGAAAATTGGACGCGTTATTGTCGTAACACAAGGAAAGCATTACAATAAATTTGGTGTCCTACTCAATATAAAATCAATTATGAACAAGGATCCTATTTATCGTGTTCTTGTGTTAGATCATCAATTTAATATTCAAGAAAGGGATAATACACTCAATCGTGGTGAAATGTATTATAAAATTATTTCATTGACAACACAAAACAAAATCTTTCAACCAGAAGGCATTGGTGGTCATACAATTCTGGATGTGAAGGCAACTGATATTGTAAATATTACAAAAACAAATATGAAAATCGATACTGATATTATTATACGCAATTGGGAGCAAAGGCAAATTGAACGTTTCAAAGATTCAGCACCTGGTGCAACTGTGATCAAGGCAGTAACGGAATTACAACAATTGAATCAGAATTTCATTGACAATCCCGACAGTATTAAATATGTGAATTTGTCAAAGGAAATGAATGTGAGTGCTGAAAATGAAATGGCTCTGTTGCGTTATGTTGAACATTTGGAACGACAATTGGCCGAGGTTGTACCACATACGAATATCGCTGGTTTCGAGCAGGAATTTGCAACAGTCTTCGAAAGACGAGTACTAGAGCATCGCATTGAAGAGCTTAAATTCAAGAATTCAACAAAGAATTTATCACTGTACCCGGATTATTGTAACAAATTGGAAGTACTGCGTGCTCTCAAATATATTGATGAACTAGATGAAGTGACTTTAAAGGGTAAAGTTGCCTGTGAGATGGGTCAAAATGAGTTACTCATTACCGAATTAATACTTTGTAATATGTTTAATGATCTCATGCCGGCAGAAATAGCTGCTTTACTTTCTGGTTTAGTGTATCAAGCTAAGAGTCAAACTGTTCCAACAATACCAGAGCGTCTTAAGAAGGTAAGAAGAAGAACTGAATACTTACTAACTACACAATATTTTTAATTTAACTAAATATTTATGATTTATATGTCCTCGTATATTATTAGTGCGTAATGGAATTTGAAGCTATTAGTGATACAATCTTAGCTGAAGAATTGAAACATCAAGCAATCATAGAAACAGATAGTCGTTTGAATTTTGGTCTACTTGAAGTGGTCTATGAATGGGCAAATAATAAGGTATGAAATGAGTTAATCCGTAATTGTTTGTAAGGACGGCTTGACGGCTGATTGATGGATTTTTTATTATTATTTTTATAGCCTTTTGCTGAAATCATGAAACTAACTGAAGTCCAGGAAGGTATAATTGTTCGTTGCATTCAGCAATTGGATGAAACTTTGCGTGATGTAAAGACTGCTGCCATACGAATTGGTAATCCTGCGTTACAGACAAAAATGGAAGATGCCTCTTTGGCTATAAAACGTGATATTGTTTTCACTGCCAGTTTATACACAGAATTTTGATTATATTTCATGGTTTTTTCAATAAATTTGAAATATTGGCTTGCGCTCGTAATTTTTCAGCTGATCTACTGCAGTCTGTTGCATCGAGAGTACAAATAATTATCGTTGTAGCGGTTTTCACTAATTGCCACATTTCTTGTGATTGATACATGTATAATACCAGATTATCTACTGTAGGGGGTTCACCAAAACACTTCTCTCTCTGTGTTCTCTCGTCAGTAAAATGAGAACAGTAGAAGAGAATATGTTGGGCATTTTCGACAAAACTGACGCGAACAGGACAGAAGAGGTCTTTCTCGTTTCTGTACTGGCTTGGTCTGGCTTTGTCATGATGGAAACTTCGTCTTCCCACCCTCATTGTTATCTTGGATGACCTATTTTTCATCTCAGCCATAATTTTCTCTATCTATAATAAAAAACGGCAAGTCATTACCAAACAAACTTAAAGTATATAAAAAAAAATCTGATTGTTTTGATATTATTGCATTGCATGTTTGCATGACGTCTGTATTCTATTTTCTCTCCTCTTATTTGATTATTAGAAAATTTTTGTTTTGTACAAAGTTGTGAAAAGTTTATGTGTTATATTATAATATTAATATATAAATATGAATCTCATTGAGACTGTCCAAGTTTCTAAAAGATTAATTGCAATGAAATCGATTCATCGTGATTCTGGTTTAAATTTTGGTGGCACCATCATGCCAGTCATATGCTTTTGTTTTTTACTCTTTTTCGTTTTACTAGTACCAGATTGGAAGTCATGCCAACTATTGACTCGGCTTTGGCGAGATTCTTCGAAATTCTGTTGCCATTCCTTTTCGGCTTTAGCACGTTCTTCTTCCTCGATTTCACCCTCACGTTTACGTTTGCGTTCCTCTTGGTCCCGTTGGTCTAGTTTTTGTCGACGGCGTTCCATGTCTGCGAATAGTTTCATGACCATAACATAAATTGCATGTTTATATTTGACTGGATCGTCCTCTGGGATAGGTTCATGACTTTTACCCTCCTTTTTCAGTTTTTTACGTTTTTCTGAAATCTACAAAGAGATCTTATACAAATGAAATTTTTAAATTCACCGATGAAATGCACATACCATATGATCTGTACGTCCTTGAGCCTCCTCATAGACATCTAAGCATTTCCTACGTGTGACATCGTTTTCCAAAGTCTTCCAAGCACGCGATATCAAATCAAATGCCATTTGTGCACGGTCCTTATTGTCGGGATTCTTATCGGGATGCACCAAGAGGGATAAGGTGCGATAACGCTTTTTTATATCGGCCACTTCAGTTTCGGGGGGTATTTGCAAGACTTCAAATGGATTAAGATTGAAGTATGTTGAACCTGGACGAAGTAAACGATCAATTTGTTGAGTAGAAGTTAATACTGAATCGCGTTTCTCAATTTCTTTAACCTGTGAAAAGGTCAAACAAATGTGTTTATCAATGTTCGTTTAAATTCGGCAATATATAACCCAATCAGCATTATTATTTTTTTTTATTTTTTCTTTCTTTTTCTTATTTATACACAATTTTTGTATATTTTTCTGTCATGTCGAAGTTGTCAAGACTTCGGGGGCGGTGGCGGCGAGGGCGCCATATTAACTTACTTCTGTATAAAAATCCTCAAAATTATCCTTGGATGTGCCAGGCATATCAGATGGGGAAGACATTTTCCAAGTAAATTACTATAATTTATTTCACTAATTCAATAAAAAACCACTATTTTCTATTATTAATTAATAAACAATGACAAAATTTACAGACACCACAAATATTTCGAAAAAGTGTTGAACAATGCACTTATATGAGGGCAGTGCTGGTGTCAATGTGAATTATTCAACACTATTATTTATAATATGAAGACAGTGCTGTAAACTGCACTAAATGGGGGGACAATGGTAATTATGCAACACTACAATGTATTACATGTGGTGGATCTTGTTTCATGTGAATTTTCGATTAACAGGACTTTCTCAATGTTTACTCAATTAAACAAGTATTGTCACTTGCTGAAGTTTAGTGCTAAGTTGAGTTGGAAACATTTTTTATTACCTTTCAATTTAGCCCGAGTTCACGAGTCAACGAACATGAGTAGTTCAAGTGCAAATTGTGGTTGTGACTCCGACATTGTTTGGATGGATATGGAAATGACCGGTTTAAATGTTAATAAAGATAAAATCTTAGAAATATCCGTTATCATAACTGATAAAGATCTCAATATCAAATCGGAGGGTCCCAGCTTTGCCATAAATCAACCCCAAGAAGTGTTGGATAGCATGAACGAATGGTGCCAGAATCATCATTATGATTCCGGTTTAGTTGATAAATGTCTCAAATCGGACATAACGGAAGCTAAAGCTGGTGACATACTCCTTAATTATCTTCAAGCGAATATACCACAAAGAAAATGTCCATTAGCTGGGAATTCCATATACATGGATCGATTATTTTTGCGCCAAAACTATCTCGCTGTTGATGAATATTTGCATTATCGCATCATAGATGTATCCACAGTAAAGGAATTGGCGCAACGTTGGAATCCTGACATATTAAAATGTGCACCTCGAAAGAAATTTGCCCATCGCACATTAGATGATATCAAAGATAGTATAAATGAGCTTAAATATTATCGTGAAGCTTTTATCAAAATTCCATGATAAACAAGTGATAGAAAGAGACAGCAAAAGAGAATAAAATAATAATATTATGTTTCATATCTCATGATTTCTGTTTGTTTGTTTGTTTGTTTGTTTTAAAATAATAGTTTAATTCTTGTATAAAAAAAATCACAACAATGTTACTTAATTTAAGTGAAGAACAAACAATTATTTCTTTTTTTTTTAATATTAGTAATAAGATGCAATTAAAAAGAGAATTCGATTATTAGAAATAAAAATACGGCAACAATAAGAAATTCGATTTCTCAGTAGACGCCATTTATATTATTATGGGCTGCTACCAATGAATTGTTGGCCCGCGCAGCAGCAGCAGCAGCAGCGTGACGTCGTCGTGTTGATCTTGAACTGTTGATGGTGTTACTATCGGTACCTGTAACCTTTTCGGCTTCAATGCGTCCAGAAAGGAAAGTGGCCAAGCGTTCCTGTTGACACATAAGTACATGTATATAGAATATTATATCACTATAACTTTTCAGGATTCTGTATAACTTACCAAATAACCATTTGTTAGACCTTGTAAATTGCCATAGAAGGCCAAAGCACGCTTAAATAGAGATTCAGCTTCATCCTTGGATAGTGTCTTAACTTTATCTAGACGTGTTATTGTGATAATGCGATTATTGATGTAAACAATGTGGTGGGCAACTTCTGTTGTGGTGTGTGCCAGAGTTCTGAGAATAAAGAATGACGAAATGTTTTCAATTAGTAAGAGAGAGATGACTCAATAACTAACCCTACGAAAATCTTCACTAGCTTAGAATATCTCAGATTAGGGGAAAGACGGTAACTAATCACCTCGTAACTGGGGTCTCAATTAAGTTCACATTTTACAAACCGTAAAATTATAGCTCCTAAGAGATTCTGATATTAATTAGTTCTAAGATTTTCTTTGGAGATGATTTTTCAATTTCTGTTGGTTTTATGCAATGATTGCCTTGATACCGGAAGAGTAAGGTCCAAATTAGACCATCACAGTGGCATAACAAATAATCTGATACAATTACCTTTCCGAGTTTCCCATAGTAGCTTTTTCGCAACATTTTAATGCCTTTTTTGTACGATTTAATTTAGAATTTAAAATAGATGTTCCGAGGGTCTTGAAATTTATATGGTTGGTTGCGGTATGGGTCAGACACTTATAGTATCCAAATTTCAAGTCGATAGTACAAAAAGCAAAACAGTTTTTTCTAATAAGAACATGAATTTGGATCCAGGTTTGTATAGGGGATACCCCTCTAGTGGTCCAAGGGTTTTGAAATTTTCATGGTTGGTGGATATGGGTCAGAAACTTATAATGTACAAATTTTAAGTCGATAATACATAAAACAAAAAAGTCTTTCAAATAAAAACTTTTATTTGGATATGAGGGTGCCCCCCTAGTGGTCCGATTCGACTGATTCCGACTGCGTATGCTGATAAGAAAGCTCTGAGTTCTCTAGCTCAAAAACTGAGGGACTAGTTTGCATACATACAGACAGACGAACATGGCTAGATCAACTCGTCTCGTCACGCTGATCAAGAATATATTTATATATACTTTAAGGAGTCTCCGATGTCTCCTTCTGTTTGTTACAAACTTCATGACAAACTTATAATACTACTCACTGCGTGAAGTGTATAAAAAACCTTCTCTAACATCTCAATGTCTTTCTTGTAATACGATTTATCTGAGGTCTCAAAATTTTTCTTCATTTGACGCAAATTCATTTCCCTAGTAGGAAATGTAGCTGAGTTTAACAAAGGAACGTCTGATGTTGTAAAAAGAGTGTAATAGCAGATGGAAGAGGATTATATCAGGCTACCATTTACATGGAGTCCCGGGTTTTGACACCAAAAAATCGACGTGATAGTTCCAAATAAAGAGGAACTTGAAGAAGTCATCAATACGGAGTTTGAAAAAGACGACTATATCATTGTGATGATGCCAACAGTTACTTCACCTTTGAAATACCAAGTGAAGATGATTCCGAATCCGGTGAGTTTCCTCTAAATAGTGAAATTAAAAGTCATTCTGAAGACGAATCTAAGCCATCTGCTGTGGCCACAATCAACAATGGGTAAACCTTTGAAGCAACGGTCAAACAAGATAAGGATGTCTGGCAAACATTTCCATGGACAACTCGAAACTAGATGAATCAAATCCAAATGAAGAGAACTCGGAAGGTGATGTTGCAAAGACAAAATGGTCTACTACAAACATAAAATTTTAAAATGAAAAATCAAGAAAGAGTCGACGGCGACATAGTCGTTATAAAGAACGAAAACACTCACCCAGTAAAACGGCCATCAGGTAAAATTACACAAAACCACCTGGGTGGGTGACTACTGTTAAACTTCAAGATAACATAGTAAAACGACCAATGAGAAAGAAGTGGCCGTTGGTTTCCGAGGACATACCTCAACAAGACGAAAAATCAGATATCGACTAAGAAACCACAACATAATTGAAATTAAAGATATTCTACGGTTGATGATGACCATGTCACCATTGAAGACAATCACGCCAAGCAGAAACATCATCGAGTCTATAACTAAAGGAAGTATGGACATTGTTTCCTCATATTCGGATTTGATAATCTACTATGATCTGCAAGGGTATCTGGGACGATGCCGATTTATCTCGAAAGAATCAAAAGTCTTTTAAACAAATATGCTTTATAAGAACGAAATAATTGGATGATCGATCATCAATGCTCCCATTTGCTCTCCTCTCACTAAGCCGGAATTTGTTGTCCGTAATCATTGTTAATAAAGAAATCACAGGAAGCGGCACGAAATGCTCAGATCAAGGTCGCTCACAGAATGTTCAAGAATGAACATGAAAAACATACTTGTATAGAAATTAAAGTCCATTATACAGAATTTATTGATATGTCGAAGGGATAATTCATATTGCCGGTTGCAGAATGTTCATGAATGAATATGATTACTAAAGCGATGGTGTTACTGCTAAGGTGACTGCTAGTACATACAATATACATATGTATCTATGCATTTAGGTTAAAATGAATTGGACACATTCATACATTCATCTATATATTTGGGCCTTGACACTTCTTGATTTATCTATAAACATACCTACTTATAAATGTAATTGTCTAATATTTACCTTGGTATATTAGCCGCTAAATGAGCACTAAAGTTCATCAAATGTACAACGCGTCTGGCTGATTCACGTGTCAATAGAACAATCAATTGTTCTAGTGTGACTGGTCTGGCTTGATTTTCTGGTTCATCAAGACTCAAGTAAGCCCAAAGCTCTTTGGCTTTTTGTAAGGCTAATTTTGGATCAGTGGCTATCTGAAGAAATAGAAGAAGAAAAAAAAAATCATATACATAAGTATATGCAATGCTCAAATTTCGGTGGTTTGCCCACGTCAATAGATGATGATGATGATGATGATGATGCTGATGCTTACCAATTCTGCTGCATAGATAAGCACATGGATTGCTTCTTTGCTTTGTTTCTTAAGAGCGCGTGCTTCGGCTAGTGTTCTTTGCGTCAGACGACGCTTCAATTTGCGTGAAAAGCGTTGACCGTGATGAATTGCCTTGATGGCACCTTTCTCATTTTGTGCTGCAGCAACAGCAGCCGCTTCGTTATCATCATCATTTGGTGCTATGGAAATTGAAACAAAATATAATAATAAAAAAAAAAAATAAATAAAATGAAGAAACGCACACAATGCGATATTTCTTAAGGCACTTGCTTGGATGTGATGCTATACGCTAAATCTATTGCTCTCTATGTGCTGGGTGCAGCTTATCGCTTGCTCAAATAAATTATAATGTTTCGATGATAACCCGAGTTGATGTTGGGTACTCTGACTTCGATTTCTCAATACACTTTTAAAAATAAGTGGTGACTATTATTATAGCGACAAACGTCTCTTATGCGCTTGCATTTTTTTTCATTTTTTTTTTTTCATCTCAAGGTCTTGACTTGACTTACTATTCTCTCTATTAAAAAAAAAAAAAAAAAAAAAATACTTAAGTACATTTTACTTACCACCATCTATTTGATCCTGTTCACCAGCGAAGGGCACCAAATATTTGTCCACAAACTTGTCACCGGCTGTGAAGGCACCATCAATGCGATCTGCAGCATAAGTAGTTATGGGACTTTCCAGGACTGCATTACCAATTTGTTTCACTGAATCGGCACGTTTCAAAACCGGTTTTACCAGATGATCCGCCATGTATTCCTTGGTATTCCAATACATCTTTAAACATAAAATGATTGTCTAAATGTAGACTCATAGGTCTTACCCTATAATTGCCTAGCAGTCCTACAAACTTACCATTTCTGGAGGCAAATAAACGAGCGGTATACGTTGCTCTAGAATATCCAGACTTTTGCACAAAACATTATCAAAACGTTTAAGTGGTGCCTCAAGGAGTTTGACAGCTGGTTGTACTGATTCAATGGCTGCTTGAATGGTAGCCTCTGCCGTTTCGAAATACCAATTGAAGAGGCGATTATTAGCTTTAACTTTAATATAGAAATGTTCAGCTTGCTTGACACTCGTCTCCACTAAAGGAATCGAGCCAATGCGGTCGATGGCCTCTAAATGAAGCCTGTTGACACTGGTTCCCGTTGCTTTGAAAATAGGATTTTACATACATTATTATTATTATTATTATTATCATCATCTGATCAATCTTGACTTGTCTTATTGTTGTTATTATCAACTTCTATTCTACTAACCCATTATTATTGTTTTTGTTTTTGTTCTTGTTCGTGTTATATTATATTAATTTCTCTCACTCTCTTTTTTTTTTCTTTATTTATTTATTTTTTTTTTGTTTTGTTTTGTTTTATTTAAATTTTTAATTCAACCACTTCGCATGAAAGTCAAAATCAAACTGTTAATTCTAGTTGCGAATTCGGCATATATGAATAGTAGTAGTGATATGAATTGAGTTTAGCGTCGTCTCTATAATGCTGTGATCGAAATCAGACTAAATAACTTTGGTGTACGATCTCATGTTTTCATTATAAATACAAATGAGAACTTTTGACCTTTTTACGACCAAAAAGTTGATAAGACCCAACAACCAACCAACCACTCAACAAATCTTATTTTGTAGTACCTACAATAAAATCTTAGTACTTAGTACCCCATAAGTTTCACCATGGCTTTCTTTATACATATATAGTATTTCTATATTGGTAGGTAGGCATGTAGGCGGGCAAGGCAAGCAACACTAACACAATTCATATCAGTTAACATTCAGGAGGAGATACTCGAAAGTTTTTTTTATTAAGTTTCAAAGTACAACACAGAAATTCTATTGGGAATGGGAAATAAGTTTGATTGCTGCGTACAGTTGCTGCTTACTTCGGACTGTGAATCATTTATGGTTTACAAATTCACTTTTTAAGAATATAGTATATATTTTTTCATAATAAGTATAAATTTTATTGACAAAAATAGTAGCTAAAAATATTCAATACCATAAACATAAAACTTAAAATTACTGATAGACTTTATAGATTAAACTTGATCGTAAGTTAGCTGATTTAATAATTTGTTTTCATTTTTGTTTTGTTATTGTTTTGTTATGCACGATTTATAAACGTGTAGGATTAAATATAATAAACAAACATACTAAGTATAGTAGTACATAAATATACTCGTAGTATATAATGTGTTGTGTTCAGAGAGATGTAAAGATTGCTGATAATCATAACTCGTTCGTCTTTCTTGAACTTTGTTCTAGAAATGGAACGTAATTTCATGAAATACTACATACCAATAACATCACGCTATCTTAAAATATTCACTAAAAGAAATTCTTTATATGGATGTATGTAAGTAGGTACTAGGAGGATTTGGGGAATTACCATTCTTAGGTTATCTATTTTAAGTTTGATTTGAAGCATACATATACAAAATCTTAAGAGATAATAAAGAATATTATCATATCATACTCGAAGACAGAAGACAGTACTGTTCATTCACTTTTTTTTGGATGTACGACAAGCGTTCGACAGAGTGTGGTACCCCGGAATCTTATTCAAACTCAAAACAATGTTACCGGCATAAGGTGATACTTGGTATTGAAATCTTTCCTTCATAGAAAAACTTTTTACATTCGACATGAAGATAACGAATCAGACATTAAGACCATCCAAGCTGGAGTGCCCAAGGGTAGTGTGTTGGCACCCATCCTCCAAACGCTCTTTACTGCAGATCTACCTATTTTAGGTGATGAAAGAAATATGTTACTTGGCTACTGTTAGTGATCCTGGGACAGCCTCAACAATTTTGCAGAGCCAGACATATATTCTAGAACCGTGGATCAAAATGGATGGATCAAAATGCCGTGAACACAGAGAAATCAATTCATTTAACTTTCAACATGAATCGTAAGGGCTGCTTCCCAATAAACCTTAATGGAGACAATGATTCTGGTGAACACAACAGAAAGTAATACTTTTCACAGCGTGAAGAGTATAAATATCTTGGATTAACACTCGTTAGAAGGCTAACTTGGTAGCCCCACATAATAAACAGCTCCACCTAAAACTACTAAAAATTATATTTCTTTTAAAACCCCAGTTAAGCCTGAAAAATAAGTTGCTACTCTATAAATCTATACTCAAACCGATGTGGACTGATGGCATACAACTCTGGGGTACTGCCTCCAATACGAAAATTGACATCCTCCAAATGTTTCAGTCAAAACTACTGCGTTGACTTGTTGGAGCAGAGATCTACAGATACCCACGATTCGTGAAGAGATCGCAAGAATAAGCACCAAAAACATCTTCAGGCTTGAAAGTCATGAAAATCACATTGCAGTTAATTTGCTACACAACAGTCAGCACACCCAAAGGTTGAAACGGCTACACCCACTGTTTTTGCCATTCAGAGTTCCTACATATTTGCATTAAACTAATATAAACGTCATACGATTGTACAATCAAATACGCTGATTGTCGATTACGATAGATTGTAAATAAAACAAATAAATAAAAAAACAGAAAAAAAGACTAACCCTCCTAGTGGTGCGAGAGTGTCCAAATTTCAAGTCGATAGAACAAAAAACAAGAAAGTTTTTCTAATAAGAATATGAATTTGGTTACAGGTTTGTATGGGGGTATCCCTAAAAGTCAAAGGGTCTTGAAATTTATATGGTTGGTGAATATGGGTCAGCAACTTATTGTGTCCAAAATTTCAAGTCGATAGTTTAAGAAACTAGAATGTTTTTCTAATAAGGTCTTTAATTTGGATTCAGGTTTGTGTGGGGGCACCTCCCCCTAGTGGTCCGATTCGACTGATTTCGATAAATTTATTGCAACAGACAGACAGACGGATAGACGCACATGACTAGATCAACTCTTCTCGTTGCGCTAATCAAGAATATATGTCTCCTTTTGTATGTTACAAACTTCATGACAAACTTATAATACCATTCACTGCGTGAAGAGTATAAATATTATTTAAAAAGAATGAAAGTGGTAATATTGCAGTAAAGAGCGAAAATGTATCCTTTTAAGCCTCCAGATTGGGATTATAACGGTTAGTGTGGTATGAACAATCGATTGTTGTGTGCCAACAAATGATCGTTATATCGGCTACTGTGGAAGTCGATCTGGACTTCAACTATCACCAGGTTCATGTCTCTATTCGGGGTTAAGCTCTTAACATACCATGGGTATCCTGTTTCCAATAAATTATCAATATAGGACAATTCTAATGTTATCTTAATTTGGTTATAGGCATAAAACAACATCAAGACCTATCTTGCATCTTTTTGCTATCTTATTATAGTCAATGAAAAAAAAAAAAAAAAAAAAAAAAATCTAAATCTGGGGTAGAGTAGTTCTTTTATCCAATTATCAAAGTTGGTTATTTATGTTTTGTTGTATGTACTCGTACATTTTGTATATCCATATTGAATTCTATTATACAAATATAATACTTATTCTTATAATAACCAATGAAACAGATTCTACATACTGTTTAAATATTCTCACAAATAGTAGATCTTTTACCTTTTCCCCATCGTTGTAAGAAGGACAAATCTAAGGTTATCTTAATGTGGTTCATACATTAACCTCCAGAAGAATATCTCTTTGTAAAAGCAAAATTCAACGCCCACAATGTTAATGCTGGAAACGTGCCAATTAATTAATTTAAATTTTTTTTTATTGGGTTTAAAATAAATTTCCATAGGTCAGATGAGCCCCCAACAAGGTATAATGAGCCTCGATTAATGCTTATTAAAAAAAAAAGAAGAAAAATTGGAAGGATCATGGCAATCAACTTGCAAACAATCTGAAACAGCAATTCATCTTAACACTCAACGTGATAGTACGAGTATAAGCACAATAGAATTCCAAAGGTTGCGATGCAGTTTATTGTCATAGTTCTTAATATAGAATTGTCCGATACACAATTTATATGTTAAAGAAGACTTGTTGTCATTTATAATATGTACTCGTACATATATACAAGTTGTGCCGTTCTCAGTGTATAATAAACCCTGATAAGTGGTTGCGCTTCATTTTTTCATGAAACTCCTAAAAAATCTTGACACTTCTATATGATAATATTGTATTATCATCTTACATTTCTTATTGTTTAGAATTGTTCCCGTTCACTGATGTATGCAAGAAATCTTGACACTTCTAGGTATCAAGTAAATATTTATAATACATTTTTTGCATTTCATAATCTAGTTGAATGTATTGTTCGTTGCTAAGTGCATTCAATTCAATTCAATTCATTTTATTTCATTTCATTATAATCTTAATCAGCTAGACATTTTTTATGATCGCATTTAAGAAGAAACATTGTTTGAATTTATAATGCATTTATTATCAGAGAAATGTCTGTGTGCTGTCTGGGTCTAATGCAAGCGGTCAATGTACTTGATTCATAGTTATTATAATGTATTCACAATTAACTCTTCTTTTATGTTTGAATAAAAACGAATATCCAGGTGAGCTTTTGATTAACAAATTTACAGTGCTGAAAAAACACATTGATAAATATGACATTTTTCAACACCTTTTTTTGCACCTGTGTACATTTTTTGGCATTCTGCACACTGTCACTGATTGTGTTGTTTGTGTGCTTATTGTATTCTGTTTTAATTATTTGTTTTATTTTAGCTATAAATTTAGTTTATTTTTGTATTATTATTTATAACGAAAATATGTGTAATTTATAAATGTTAACAACGATTTGTGAAATGTCAACGAAATATGTAAAATTTTTGTGCCTTTGTGGCTTTTTGAGCTCAGGTTTGTAAAAAGCGCATTGTCGTCTCAGCCACACCCAAGCGGGGCTCAATTTGTTGGAGCCCCCTCAATGTGTGTGATTAATCAATGAGTGAATGAATGAATGAATGAATGCGTAATAGTATAAACAAAATTCTTAATTGCAGCCTTTGCACAATATAATCAAGTAGATGAACGACAATGCATTATACCAAAAATATTGCAAGGTTCATGGTTCTCATGGGAAGGTGGCAAACCAACACAAATAGTCATCGATGCTACGACGATGACAAGGCGTGGTATATGTATTGATTCAGCGCGGCATCATGGTGATGAGTATTCCTTTGTATTTAAGGAGCGAGCAACAGATTGTTATCATTGTGTACGAACAATAATTCGAACATTGAATGTGTTTGATAAATTTGAGGGTTCTTGTGTTTCGCTGCCAACAGGTGTAGAGCCTTCAGTGGAGAATGTGTGCAAGGGTATCAAAGATGATCAACAGCTGATAACATTGTTTAATGAAAATTTTGTGCCCATCAATTGCCGTTCATCGCTCGAAGGCGTTTGGCATTTTACTTATCAGGTGAGTGGGAGATAATATCAATATATAAGTGAAATTTAAAAATATTATAATTTCCATATTCTAGAATCGTTTCCGTTTCACTGGTGTGTGTAATAAACCAGATGCTCGTATACAATCCTGTCAAACTGCTGGCACCCAGTTTCTTATACAAAATCAAAAATTCAATATCACTTATCAACAATGCGAAGGCATGTTGGGTACATTCACTGGTACAGTTGAATACAGTTGCTTGGGTGATTGGTTTGTTGGCAAAAATCATTACTTTGCTTTGGCTAATACAAAAGAATCACGTAAAGATGAAAAATATCGTTGTTTCTTGAAGAATCGTGATGATGATTTGTATATTGGTGCTTCCATAACGGCTGAATGTAATACACTGAAAACACCGGAGAATTCACCAGAACGTTATAAATTGACACCTGTCAAGGCTGAATATGTTGAACCTGGTTGCACACTACCGCAGAACTTCTCTGGCGAGTGGGTGAACACGGCGAATATTGATGCCGATGTTTCCATTAGTGAAACGCATATAAATGAAACATACTATCCGGATAAGGCACGTTATCGTAAGACTATTTATGTTTGTCGTGAACGTCGTGGCAATCGAGTGATGATGGCACGTTTAACTGTTGATGGTTGCCAAAAGGATTATGTTTGTTTCGATTTTATGCCGCGCCATCATAACATTATACGCTATCGTAAGGGTTTGGCTGTCATTAAGGATGATTTCAGTACAGTGTGTTCTTGGGTACAATTCCCAAATGCCGAGGCATGGAAATATGATTTGTTCTTGTCCAAAAATCCAGTTGCTGTCCGTTGTCCGGTCGCGGGTAAATTCAATTTCACTCAGAGAGGCGAACATCCTTTCAGAACAAGGTAAAATTTCATTTATTTGATGAGGTGTGTTTATGCAATTCCTATAAATGATCTTTTTAGAATTCTTGGTGGTGTCACACTGAGTCCACGGCCCGATATACATTGCAAACAAAACATCTCCGATATGTCTGTATGCGATACAGATCAAAAGGAGTTGGCTATCGATGAGAACTATTGCTTGTCTGTAGATCATTTGGGACGACCTGTGGATATCTACAGTGATCCAGATTATCGCATGAAGTGTATTGGTTTCTGGAAGGAAAATCTTAAATCCTATCTGATTACATATGATGACTTGGATCCTTTATCCAAGTATCGCTGTTGGGTATATCAACGTGCCGATTTAAATCGTGTCCTTATGTCACAAGCTGTAGGTGCCTTCTGCAAACTCAATCAAGACGTAACTTCATGGAATCATTCTGAAGGTGCCGCAGTCGCAATTGATGCTGTCGAATATGAACGTGAACGCGACGATTGTCCAATGTATTTTGATGATGGTTTAAATCCATGGAAACATTCCGATGCTTCGAATATTATTTTCGATTGGGACTTTTACAAAGCTGGAAGCTCCCCACTGGTCACTAAGATTAGTATGGAAACAATGTCCGCCATTGGTGTATTGTATGCCATAATCAGGTTTTTACTTGTTCATTGAATCAAGTAATTTTTACACCGATTTAAATAGATATATGTTTATATGTATGATGTATGTATTGTACATTGCTGTCCAATTTTATGTGACGTCTTCACCTCAACAACCATAAAGTGTCTTATTAGTAATGTAAGTAAAAGAAAGTTAGATTGAAATTGATACACTCACATTCTCAGTGTTTTACAACAAAACATTCCAATTCCATTCCGTCCAAATTTGGAATCTCAATGCAATTTTTTAAGAAAAATAAATGACAAATTTTATATAATTTTTATAATTCACATTTAAGCTTACGAGTACAATGTAAGTCTGAAATACATTTGCTAAAGGCTTTTTACAAACGACAACTTAGTCTATTGTGAAAGCAGAAAGGGGAATCTCATGACATGAGTTTTGCAATTGTTCAGTTGCGAACTTCTTTTGATGGTTTGACCCAATTGGAAGTAGATAAAATAATGGAATTCGATTAGAATGAATCCGCAGATGAAGAGATAGAAGCTGATAATGAAGAAGGTAAAGGAGCAGCGGTATTCATTTGGAGTGTTAAAAAAAATTAAGGATTTGATTTACTGAACAGAATTCTTGACAATGAAGAAAAAGCTGAAGAACATAGTCTTGTTGAAAGAACTGTGCAGAAAACTTAATTAAAATCCATTTGAATAGTTTTGAATCCTTTATTTCGATCTGATCCTGGACAAACTCCTACCGTGGCGGGGACACACTATGCATTGTTTCTATCATTCACCAATAAAAGGCAGATATTTATATATTCAAGTAGTGTCGAATATGGGTTGTACAACATTGCCAAATTGCAGAGCAAACCGGTAAGGCTAAATTTTTTCATAACATTTTCAGTTGAAACACATAATATTAACGAATCAAAGAAATCATAAGTAATAAGCAATTGCTATGAATTCTATCAAAACTTTAATGAGCTCAAAATTCAGATGTTTTCTAAATTGAATCTCATTTTCAAATATTTTGATGGTAAGGCAGTTTCCTGCTTATCGATAACATTCTGTTTTGTTTCGATTATGATTGTGAAGTGTTGGACAATTCACGGTTTTAGTGTTGCACAATTGCTTGTTTAGTGTTGCAAAGTTTATGCAAAACGCGCAAATTTTGTTTTGCATTTAATAATCTTATATCTGTTTGTTTGATAAAATAAAAATGGATAGAAACCCAAAAGTGCCAAGGAAATCCCTTTCATTGGGCAATAAATTGCATAGAAAAAGACATTCTGGTAGTTTGTTTATTTATAAATTTTGTACATTATTTAATAAACCAATTCGATTCGACAGATTCACCACTTCGTGAGGTCGCTGCACCAGTAGCAACAAGTAAAGAAATCACAGAGACAAATTGCGCAAGTGCAACAGTGAAAATAATTGATTCACCGCCACCATGTTCACCACCAGTTATATCCGAGTGCAGAACACCGCCATCACATCATCGACGGAAATCAATAATAAGCCTTGACGACAGCATTGATTCATCGCCAAGACTCTTGGACTGCAGCTTTTCGCCCAGTTGTCTATTCTCACAAACTTTAGTCTCAGATAGTCCAGAAGTGAATTGGCGTTGGAATCGCAAACTTGGAATTGAGAATAATGCAGCATTGCAACTTTCCACAGACACAGATAAGAAAGCAGAAGAAGCGACGGCAACGATTTCATATGCTGCTTCTAGGAGGGAACGACGAAAAATACTATTATCAGGAAATGATAATCGACGGAAACAACAGGATCAAGAACTGCGCCGTGCACAACAAGCACGAGCGCATGAACTACTCATCGAGCGTTGTGCAAAACTACATAAACAATTTGAAGAGGTTAATGTTGATGAATCGGAAAAGAAGCAACAGGAGCCGGCGGAACAAATAAGTGCAAGGAGATCAATAAACAGTAACCAATCATCATCAATGTCATCAAATGCGAGAGCTTCCACATCTGATAGTGCGTCAAATTTATCACTTAAAAAAGAAATTAAAGGAACTTTGTTCTCTTCTAAAACCAAACCAAATGTTGCTTTTAGCAGCATGACGTCTGATGTGAAAAGTAAACCATCATCATCATCATCAGCACCAGCAACAGTGGAAAAAATGAAAATTTCTGAACCTGCTAAATCAGAATTAGATGATTTCTTTAATGATTCCGATGCTGATAGTTTTCTATTGGCAGCAACACAACAATGGGAATCTGAAGTCATTTTACATACGCAACAAATACAGAAAAATGTAATAAAACCAAATAGTCCAGTGTCAGCAGGAGCTAATGTATCTAAACACAATGATACAAATACCATTGCTACCACGACACCAACAAGCAGTCATAAAGATAAGCGTTCATCATTCTATATGAAGTTCCTTGAAGATGAAGATGAAACATTTGACGAATGGTTTACTGCTCTTGACGAAGCAGAGCGTGAGGCGACACAGCCAAAGAAACCACGTACCTCATTGCAACGCTATAAATCAATGCCAGATAAAACGACAACGACATGCACTCCAACAATTAATACTGAACCAAAGAGTAGCACTAATGCTAATGGTGGTGCACTTGGTCAAACCACCGCTGCCGTTGTAACACCAACAAGCAGTCACTTTAAACGATATGCCAGTTCGCATGCTTTAAGTCCAGTTGGTAAGTTTATTATCACAAATTTACTATTTAACTTCTTATAGTCATGTTGTGGATTGGATAATTTCTTTTGTTAGTCTTCAAACTAATGATTCATTTTTTTTCAATAGTAACACAAGATCATTAGGCAGTGCAAAGAAGAAGCCATCAATTAGACTAAAACATTCTTTGTAGGATAGGATAGGATAGGATAGACAGACTGTTCTCCAAAGGGCAAATTCACCCAGAAGCCTTTTGACTCATTGTGATACATGGTGGACTGTTGTTGTTGGTGTTGCAAAAAATGAAAGAATTTATATTTAATTTACAATACTTGAATCAGGGTTAGTCAAAGGGTAGAGTTCTTAATCTTGGTATCAAGCACTATAGAGCCACCTCAATCGGTCGAAGCCATAACTCAATGGAAGCCAATTGAGTCGGTTTATTAGTACAACTGAAAAGGTGGACCGTTTTCTGATGAGAACCACCCACACTGAGTACTACGAGGAAGTCCCATTTCGCTATCATCAACAGGCGGAGGATGTGATTCTTAAGCATTTTCAACTGCGATGTAATTACTACTGTCAGGAGTTTTGCCTAAGAAAAATATTATGTCATCATTGTATGTCTCTACGGATATTGCTATGGGGCACAATGCCCGTAATAGTTGGACTATGCACTCCTATGGTTTGCACTGTGTTTAGCTTTAGTGTTCCCATTCGTTCTTACCGGCATAAAATACCCTGTCCCGATACCCCAGGCTACCACCGGTATAGCTTTTAGGGTCCTTAGACCTACTGACCCTCTTACCCTGAAAACATACAATACAGTAAGGAGTACACATTCAATCTAGGTTACATAGGTATCTTTTTTTAAGAGAGTTTCTTATGAAGAACTTTTTCCATATTTTCCCAAAACTAGCGAGGTGAATAATTTCTTATAGTATTTTGCTAATTAGGACCTTGTGTAATTTATTTCTAAACATAAGGATTGATCAATCAAATTAATTTTGAAAAATTTGACACATAAACGAAATGATTTTTTCAATTTTCTATTTATAATGGAATTTCTTAGAATTTCTAAATTTCATTAATTTTTTTTTTGTATATATAATCTGTAACAAAAGTATCCAGGAATTGTAATAATTGACTGCGTAAATGATTTATCAAATTACAACATTATAATAAACAGATCCAAGGAATCATTGAAAGAATGTTGATGTTTAATGTTGTTTGGAGATATTTTATGAAAAATACAAAATTACAATTGGTATATGTGGCATTCAAGGAAGATTTTGATGAACTTCGACCGCGACCTCAATCTCGATCTCTTCAAGCAATGAAATCACTAACAAATTGAAAGGAATTCTAGCTTAAGAGAGAGAGAGAGAGAGAGAGAGAGAGACACAGCTGATATCAACATAATTAATATGAGAATATTTTGGATATGAGATGCGTTGCTACTTGATTTGTTCCATTTAGTTGAATATTCTTTATAAACAGTACAGTCTTTTTGGTCATGATGGCATATATATTATCCTTTTCACGGGATCTTCATTAGTGACGGTCATTTTATCATGGTGGATGGACGTGCTTCGTGAACATGTCCAGTATGGCATGGTAATGGGGTATCGAACAACGGATTACGCCACCTTTTCCCTAAGCAATTATGTATGGAGTAGAATAAGAGGCTGCATGGAGCAGACTGGGACCTGATTCAAGCTATGCGTCAAATGATATTAGGTCGTTAAAAAACACCCAGATTTACATGGCCTACGACATTATATATTTTAATGAATAATTAAACAGTTTTCATTATATTATATAATCAATTTTGGGATACTTTTGTTACAGAATCTATACATATCTTTATTTTCTTTAAATAATAAATTTTTGAATTGAATTGATGAAATCATTAGATCTTATTTATTGATACGTCCTACTTCGCACGGTCATATTTGCAGTAATTTGGGTGTAGGAAAATTAAATTTTCTGCTAATTTTACTTTTTCTTGTAACACAGGTCTTTAGATTTATGCTTCTCTACACGCAGACAACAGACATTTTACCTATTAAAATGTAGTATCACTCTTGAATTCAATAAAAAGAGTTATAATTCATGACAGAATTAACTTTAATTGATCTCAAATTAGGAGCTGTGTTTTGCGACTCACTGGATCTTGCATTAGACAGCATAAAATACAGTTCTTTTTCTGTATCTTTCAAAACAAACGGTGACTGTTTGCGTTTCTTGTTCTACGATCTTGGCATATTTAATTTAATAAGTTTTTTTTAGTATAATGTTGGCAATAAATAAAATACTAAAGAAAACCTTTGCAATAACTGCAAGTACAATAATAGGTAAATTTTTTTTATATTGCAAATGAACAATTATTTTCTTGATAAATGATTATTTCGATAGGATTTTAAAATGATCATGAAACCTCTGATTGTGTTAATTACAAATCGTGAAGTGAATTGTTCATGAAGTGAACTTTCGTTTGCAAAAAAAAAAAAAAAAAATTGACTTCAAGTCCACTTTCTATCAGGACATAATAATGGAAAGGCAGCGAGGGGCGATTTAGTATCTACGCACCTGAACAATAATGATGAATACTTGAAGCTGCTAAATTTAAAAATCACATTTTGCTACTGTGAATAATGAGAAACCATAATGAGTAACAATAGTATTCCATCATTATTTATACAAATTTAATAAAATGAATTAATTTTTGAATTAATTTATATGTATAAACCTTCCACAGAAAATTCCGTAAATGACGGGGAAAACCGCATCAAAATCGGTTGAGTGGCTTAGAAGTTGTGAGTATCGGAATGGACAGGAATTTCGATTCTGAGCCTGTTCATGTATTACGTAAGCAGGGTTACGGGGCGAAGGTTCACAATTTTCTTATTGTTGTTTATACAGCGTGTGTGTGTGGGGGGGGGGGGGGTTTGGATATTATAAAACTTCTGTAAATTAAAAAATACTTAGAAAGTAATGCAAATTTTTAACATAAAAGTTTTGAAAAAATTCTTATGTGTTATCACTTTGGTGAGGAGGGGTTCACGATTTTCTTTGTTTTTTGCTTATACAATGGGTGGGGTTCTGAAATCATTGAAATTTTGTTCATGTAATACTTGAACGACCTCTTTCTTTTTTACTACTATGTATATTTTATTTTATTTTATTTTATTTTATTTTTATTTTATTTTTTATTTCCCTAAACAATTTATTTGTAATAAAAAAATGTCTCTTTATTTATATTTCAGCGCGTTCGAAACTCTTTGGCAATGGAAAATGAATAATGAATGAATTCCGACGTCTTCTTTTGTCACATTTAGTTCCTAATTATCTTTTATTTAAATAGTTAAGAAATTATGGTATTTAAGTTTATTTTTTTTTTTAATTTTTTTTTTTTTTTTAAGATTTTAGTTATTTAATTACCTGATAAGGTAAAATTTTCATTTAATGAATCTGAAGTGTGATTAAGATTAATTTAGATTTTAAAAGGAAAAGAAAAAAAAAAAAAAAATAGAGAAATTGTATAATATAAGTATAATGAGTTTTATAAGTTTCTAAAGTTTAGTTTAGTTTTTATTTTTTTATTTTATTTTCTCAAATAGAGTGCATTTGGGGAGATGTCCCACATTTGCTAAGATTCTGAAAGCAATCAACATAGTGAAAGTAAAAACAAACAAGTTCATCATTTAAACTGAACTGAAGTTGGCAAATAGCAAGTAAACAAATGCCATATGTTTCTTATATACCACTTTGCGGTCATAAATGCACGAACTATAAATATAAATACGTATGTAGTATCTACAGCCTGCCCAACTAACTGACTGCCCAACTAACTGACTGCGTGTCTAACTGCCTGCATCTATGCCTTGTCTAAGTGCTACTGGTGAAAGAATCTCAGCTGTCTAACTTACTTTCGAACTGCATCAACTATTGCATATTATTATCAGGAAATAGTATGTGTATGCTATAGTTAGATACTCTTAACATGTGGTGCGAATACCAATATCACCATTTATGGCTGATTTTAATGGGCCACTTAACTGTTAACGTTTTGCGGCTTTAGCTACTGTGTGCCTTGTGTCGTGCTGTGGTTATTGATAAGCAGGCAGAATTCTACAAACATGCGCAAGACGTGACGTTGTGCGTACAGACTTTGACGTCATTAAAACATAATATCCTTTCATTTCGTTATCATCAACAATTAAATGATAAACTTATTAACTAAAAGAAAAAAGAAAAACATATGTTTTTGATTAACTGAAAGGAACAAAAACATATGGTAGGCTGTTTTCAATAAAACTGTAGCATGCTTTTGGGAGTAACATTCTATTTTTTTTTGTATTATAATATATTCTTAAGAGACTTTAAATACAAAATAGTTTACAAAAAACAAAGTGATTGTATATTTTATAATTTTTCCATTTTTTATTTCATAAATTCATGAATGACAACCCAATAGGCCATCGGCCACCCATAGGCCATGAAAAATAGGTTACCATATGTTTCAATAAATCAGAGGCCCGCCAATCGCGTACTTGGTTTTTTGTATGATGACAGTTAAACATGCAACAAATGATTTGCTTGCTGCACAGATACAAAGAAAGTTACAGGAACAAACACAGATACACATACATATGTAGATATACATTACAACAATTAGTAAGAAATACAATACAATATACATACATCAATACAAAAGTACAAACACATACACGCACACAAAAAAAAAAAACAACAATGAATACAATGTTAAGATGAAGAAGAATCAAACAGTAAAGTTAAACAAACAACAAACGAACTGGTGACGTCTTTTGTATAATCACAAGCCATACAAATACAAATATGTTAAAATGCACAACACACAAATACACAGATGCCAAATGCTATAACAAACCAAAATATACTCACTCATATAGAAAAGGGTGATTGGTCTTAAAGAAGAGCGAGAATAGAAATGTGCCTCCTCATATTGTTTATACAATTCAGCCTGCCTCAAGAACAAAGTGTGTAAACCGCAAATATACGAATACAAAGGACACATACGTATGAAAATGTATACACACACATACATAGATACATGTGTACATATAGTCATGCATATGTATTTGTTGAAAGACAGGAGCGAATTAATAAAAGTGAGGCCTCAGAGAATTGATTGAAATTATTTGAAATTTCAATTTCAATATTCTCTTATTGACACAAAGTGCTTTCTGGTCATCAGTTAGGCTGATGAACACACACCAGATCAGACAAAACATCTTTAACTAAGAAGACAAGAAAACGTATTCTATTCTAACACACGCCAGAGGAAACAAAAACTTGTTTCTTCAAAGTACATCAGGACAGCGAAACATGTCCTTCAGTTTTGTCTTGTCTTTCTGTTTTGACTACCGCGGTGGGGACCACCGCGCTGTTAATAGATAAAAATGCATGGAAACAGTAAACACAGGTGACAGTAATAGGCTGAGGGAGTTTCAGAAAGAGTCGCAAGATCCTAAGTCCCGGCGCTTGTCATCTGCGCGTCATCATCTTCATGTTCTGATCGCTGATCTTGAAGTTCCACATTATCATCATCATCTTCGATGTCTGTTATATTGAGGTGTAAACCGTTAAGGACTTAAGGCAGGTATTCACTTTCTTCCATTCCAGTGACTACAACATGAAGAGCATTTCAACGTCATTTTTCTACATCCGCAATTCGTAACACAGTTGCCTATCTTTCAATTGCGCAAATACCATATTCATCACTTCTTCTGGTTATGTTGGTAATACTGTTGTGTTTGGTTCCAGGTTTTATTTTGCAATACCCACCCACCTCCATTCCTTGGGTTCTAAAACAATCCCAAAACAAGTTTTAATCTGACAGCAGAATTGGAATAGATGATTCGAAATCACCCATTTAGGCCACAGTGTGGTACATATTTTCATCACTTTTTTAATCTTTCACCTCAACCGGTCCTGCACTAACATCGAAACTTGTAACAACAACAACTTGCCAAAAAGAGCCAACATCATGTTGACTATTTTATGTTGGATTTAAGCTTAAAAGCATAAGAGTGAAAGAATACAAAGCACTACAATGTGCAGCGTCAAAGCGCAGCACATGATATTCTTCGTTCTTGCCTCTTTTCCCTTTCCTAACTTCCCTTCCCTTCCTTCCCTTCCCTTCCCTTGTCAACGAAATACTATTTGTTATTATTGTACCAGATGCCCATACATTGATTCGCTTATATGCGGCAGGACCATCATGGACCATATTGACTAACGCAGGCGGCAGATTAAGTATGCAAAGTAAGCAAAACGAACTTACGTTCGTAGACCAACAAACGACCGAGCCACCGAATGAATGGAAAAGCTTTTCTTAGTATTTGTTGTTGTTGGCTTCTCTTCAAAACAGTGAAAAGCACAGAAAGCGCTTTTCAGAAGTTGCTGCCGTTTCGCTTTGATTCATAATGGCGTCGTTTGTCGACAACATTGAACAGTTTTCAACCGCTGCGCTGTAGTAAAGTTCGTTTTCAGCGGACTCAAAACTGCACAGTAAATAATAATATAAAATACCAATAATATATTTTTAATTATAAAAGAAGACAAAACAAACTATTTTAAAAAGGAATTGAAAAACTCAATAATAATAAATACGAAGTAAATTGATAAAGAAACCGAAAGAAAGGAAAGCTTAAAGAAGTGAGGCAAATACAATAGTATAAAAGAATTTGAACTTGCAGTGGTGACAGTGAAAAAGGAACACAGAGAAAACACAAAAAGAAATAACAAAAGCCTTTGCTTAAACGAATTTCTACTATTATTTTTTGGCACAAGTGTCAAAAAATATTACTAACTTAACCAGTGTTGCTGTGGCGCATCAAAAGTAAGCACGCACAACAAAGTGAAAGATAAACACAATTTTACAAAAATAACAAAACAAAAATATAGGAGAACGTAAGTAGAGTGGAGTGTGAAGGAGTGAGTCCATTAAATTTTTAAGTGCAGTGACTTTGCCTTTGTGTAAACTGAAGTAAAGGAAGACAAATAGACAGCCAAAAGAATAACAATCAAGAAAGAAAAAAAAAAAAGTGAGGAAATAGTGGAAAATAGAAACTGTGAGCAAATTACTTGTAAAAGAAGCATACATTAAATTGAGAATTGAGGAAAGCAAAGCTTCGTCAGAGGCCAACGACGTTGTGCAATGTTTATTGCAGCAGCCGCATGGCGCTACTCTGCTTCATGGAGCCTGCTGTTCTGTTCCGCCAGTGCAGCAACAATACTGTTAATTATCACAGTAACAGCAACCTCAGCCTCAGCCTCACCACCCTCAGGGTCAACAGCAGCAGCAGCAGCAGCATCAGAAGCAGCAGGAGGTGGTAGCCATAGAGGTTTTGGTCACGATGGCGTCTTTACGAGTTCATTTTTAGTACGTTTCCGTCGTAGTGTCGACAATGATTTTGCACATAAAGTTGCCGCCAAATACAATTTCGAGAATCTCGGTCCGGTAAGTGCAAAATAAACATAAAAAACAAAAATTTAATTAATTTATGAAAATAGAATCAACAAGGCAAAGGCAGGAAGAGAGTATAGAGAGGAAAACAAACATAAAATAGAAATAAACAGAAAAAATAAAGAATCAATCAATAATTCATTTGAACTCTATCAATAATATACTTTACTCATCATCATCAATATACTCATCATCTTCATCATCATCATCAATAGATTCATTATCAAGAATAGTATCATCATCAGTACATTCATCATCAAGAAAATTATCAATTGCTCGTAGTCCTTGTTAGTTGTTTCTGTTGTTTGTCGTCTTGGTTTTTGTCATTGTAGTCGTTATAGACGCATGCAGGCATCCCCGAGGCACAGTGGGAAAAATCAATTATTTTGTGTTCATTTTATTTTATTTTCTTTTCTTTATTTTGTTGTTTGTTGTTTGTTGTTATTGTTTGCTTGTTTCATTATTCTTTTCTATTTCTACATATCTTCCTACATAAGTATTTCATGCAAAACACGCGCCGATTTAGATTTCTAGTCTTGAGTTTAAGGGAATGTAGATAACCTTCTTCTCCAATATACTGACTACTATACCATAGATATAAGATGAGTTGGTGAAAGATATAGACATAGGAACACAGCTGACAGGTTGGCTGAACTGAACTGAGCTGAGGTAAGCTGTCTGAGTAAATTGTCTGCCCACAATATTATTTAAAGTTTTCCCTTGAGTTAAAGTTTCGTACATTTTTTTCTTAGCACACTTTGTGGCGTTCATATGGTTTAATATTTTCCATTATTCACTCATACAAGCGGCTCAGGCGATGTGATGACGATAATGACGATGGCAACAATGCTGATGAAGTTAGTTTGCCAAAAATAAACACGCGTGCACACAAAAACTTCCGGCGGCCTTTCATTTTCGGTTTTCATTTTCATTCATTCAACTTACTTCCCTAAAATTGGTTGTCTGATTGTTGCTGAACTGAACGTTGAATCAACCCATATAAATTGAGCTTGGCATATTCATAATGTTTGCCTACTTGTAGGCGCAACCCTTGTTTCCGTTTTTTTTTCATTTCACTTTAGTTTTTGTTGATGTTATTTTTGAATGAATTTTTAGTATTGTTTGTAGTATGTGTGTGTGTGTGTGTATTATAGTAGTTTCATTGAATATTTACTTCTTAGTCCCACAACATATTTTGTTAGACCGAAGGTAATTTAAAATCAAGTGACCACGCCTGGTATATGAATATATGAACATATAGTATATTCTCTCTACAAGGTCACTTCATTTATCCTCCATTTATTTTCGAAGGTGTTTTTTTTTTAGTATGAATTTATATTTATTTTGCATAATAAAGTTCAGCATTTTGTTATAAATTTTCATCATTTATTGTCTATCGAATTGAATGACTGATAGATGTTATTTTCGATTTGAAATATATCTGCTTGTGATATGCAATTGACATTGAACTTTTCATCATAATACAATACAAATATTATCTCCATAATTATTAGCATAACCATTATTTTGTCATATTTCGTTCAATGACTTGTCTGTTTTTGACAGTTATTATGTTCCGCGAAGCGTTACTTGTTGCATTGCTATATTTGCATCAAATAAAACATTGAACTAAACGTGAAGAGTATTACATTTTTATATAAATATTGTATATAATATATTATGACAAAAGAGGAAGGAAAAATTTGAAATTATATTTTGATTATAAACATTTTTGGCCTCTTTCTCTGTTGTCACAATATTTATTTGTTTACGTGATTATAAATTTCTCTAATATATGTATTTAGTTGTTTTATAATTTTATGTCACATATCTTTATATACATAATTCTAGCAGCTAAACCATATTTATAGATAATAGAATTGAATATTATAGAGTCTTGATTCTTAGTTAATTTGTATTGAATGGCAAATGAGGTCATATCCATTTCTAGAGAAAAAAATAACCTTTTTAAAAAGTTTTCCATTCCACCCATCACAGTTCCTTTTGTTCTATGGTTGATATTAAAAAAGGACATGAGCAATTCAAATTATGTGAATTTAAATGATTATAAATGAAAAACCGCTCATTAGATTCGAGTACATTTAACGCATGAATTTGACAACCGATTTACCTTAAATAAATTACATTTTTTAGGTTTGACAGTTGCCTATAAAAATCAGCAAAAATATTGTAATTCCATAATAATTTATTTTGAAAAAATTCTAAATGTTGCAATACGATCCAGAAAAAAGGTTTTTTTTTTGCTTGATACTAAGAATTATTTTTATATTTTTATTATTTTAGAGCTGTCAAGGTAAAGCAATGAAAGCATATAAGGAAGTTACAGCTTATTACTTAAAAATAATACAAAGATTATAAAATGAATAGACTCGACAAATCGTTCACGTAATTTACAGTTATTTTTGAAACATTTCGTGAACGATTTGTCCAGACCATTCATTTTATAATCTTTGCATTAATTTTAAGTAATAAACGCCTTTTATACTTCTGGGGGCTTTCTTGTCTGCTTCTTCTAGTGTTACAATGGGTCTTTATTAGGCACAGATTCATTGTTAAATAGCAACTTCACCTAACTTATTCTATTTCTAAATTATCAATAATAACTGTAATTTCTACAGGACAATTGTCTTATTGCGCTGAAGATCATGGAAATGGTTTAGTCGATTGATTTGCGCCCGATCTTGACGGTAATCTTATTGTAAGTCAATTCATAACATGGATGATCATCATGAACATAGACGATATGACATGCGTCCGATATTGTCGGCAATCATATTGCTAGTGATTTCTACAATAGTTGACTTGTGACTGAACATATCAGCTTCTGTTTCGCAACATTTTTTGCTTAGGCAAATCGGCTACTTATATCAAAAAACTGACTGGTTAAGTGCAAGCGGAACAGCAACAGTTCAAGTTCAAATTGATGTTATTGCATCCATTGTCCTATGGTTGTAATTGCTACTGTCCATTGTCTTATGTTCGCTCAATGCATATTATTGACTAAGCTTGTTTACAGACTTGTTGGTGTCTCCACTAAACCCTCCCACTTCATCTCCTGAACAGTATACCTACTCCGGAACTGCTTACTTATGCATTACTTCAGAGTAAGCGTCCAAGGTCTCTCTCTCAGATTAAGAGCACTTTTCCATTGCCCTTAGAGGTCAATCTTCTATTCACCTACGTCTAGGTTCACCACATTTGTAGACAACATCATGTTGTAGGCTTGCCTTCTCCCGCAGAGAGTAGCTTTACTTCACTATTACGTGACATCACTTATCATCAGCGCATATTTTACCCGTTGAAAACATTAGCCATGGTAAAACTAATCCCAAATAGACTTTGTAATAGCTTTGCTGCTCTACTATTAATCAAGTATTCTGAAACCTTGAAGTTATTTTTATTTCGTGATTTTATCCTTGTAAGCTTTCTCAGGCTTTACATATCAACTTTATCCTTTAATTTATAACTTTAATGTGTCTTAAACAGAAATAAATCTACTAATTTTATTTGTTAAGTCCTTGTTTGTTCTTTAACACCATTTTTTTACCTTGTAATCAATAAAAAAAGTATTTATTCATGTTGAAGAAAAAAAAAAAAAAAAAACAGAAAACTAATTAACAAAAAATTCAATTAAGAAATTAATTAGCAAGCACAAGTAAATTAAGTATAATTGGTAGAATTGTATTCATACATAAGTATTTTAATATATCATTATTAATTGGATAACAAAAAAGGATAAAACAAAAAAAGAAAAAAAGAAAAAAAAAACAACAAACAACCATCGATCTAATCAATATAAAAAGTATATAATTTGACGTCTCTTAAGTTTCCAGTGCATTGCAATTACGTATTTGCTTGGTTGTTTAGTTGGTTTAGTGTTGTGTTGTTTCATTAATTAGTTACCCTTATTTGTTTTGTTTTGTTCTGTTTGGTTCAATTCTGTTCCATTCTATTCTGATATTTTGTTGTTGCAATAATCAACGACTGCTACTGTTGTGTTAACGGTAATATTGTCTTACATTGTTTGTCGTTATAATTTTTTGTTGCATTTCACTTTGTTTAATTTTGTTATCTATACATTTATATATTTTATTACGACACTTGCACACACATTGGCAAAATAATAATAATAATAATAATAATAAAATAATAATAATACGAGTAATAGTAATAGCAATAACAATAGTTGTAACATTGTCTATCTAACTGATGGTTAATGGCAATAAAATGACTTTGCTTTCTAAATTGCCTTTTGAAATTGCACAGGAAGCAAGAAAAGTGACATTTCAGAAATCTATGGAGTAGCGCATATGAAAGTTTATTTGACACTTGCCAGCAACCTTGAAGATAATTTTCTTTCGTTAGAATTGAACGAAGCTTTGACAGTTTTGCGGTTTTGTCGCCTGCAAAGTTGTTGTAATGCATCATTAAGCAACCAACTAACAACTACCTACAAGTAGTAGTAGGAAGTTTAGTCAGATGTCTAGATTCTTACGAAACTATATTATACTATACTTTGTTCTGTATGTTACTACTTGAGAGATAATTTCACTGTTGTGTGTTGTTGGTTTGTTGTTGGTTTGTTTCTCTTCCTTAGGTCACTAATTAATTGTGTGCACTTGACGATGGCAAGGATAGCAAGGAAGCAGTTAGATGGACCCCACTGGCAGTTAACTGAGCTCTACTCAACTCAACTCAACTCAACTAAACTAAACTCAATTCAACTTGAGTACACAATTCTCATTGTAAATGTCAAAGGTCAGCATAGCATAGCATAGCATAGCATAGACTGTCTGTGTATGTGTGTGTCTAGTAGATGCGTATACGAACTCAGTCAGTGGACCAATAATTGCGATTGTCCTTTGCTTGGTTGCTTCTTTACTACTTATATTCTTTTCTCCTCTTTTATGCTTTGTCAGGATATTTAGTTGAAGTTTTTCATCTATGCGGAAAGGGAAAAAAAGCACAAATAAATTTTATTGTTTAAGTGGGATGTGTTTCAAATAAAAAATGATTATGGGTTTGTGTCCAAGTTCAAATGAATCTAATTTATGGTAGCATTTCCGGCTTGTAGAGGATAGTGAATTTTGCAAAGTTTTAATTAAAAATGAACTAATCAAAATTATGTCAAGTAGGAATACTAAAATGAATACATTACATTATATTTTAATATTGTTTATATCAATTGCAAAACTAGTATTAAGAATGATTTTTCTATATCAATCATAATATTGTTTATAAATTTGGTCATGTGTTTGTTGTCATTATAAAGAATACTTAGAAGTTATTGACTTGAAGACCATTTTTATGAAGAATATCATATTGTATATGGAAGGTAGATGAAAGCGGTTGTCGGTTACGATAATCAGCTCACTTAGTACAAAGAAAAGCCAGGGATTTAATGCTTCCTTTACACCTTTGGAAACCAAGACAAGCTAATTATGAATTTCATAAAAAAATGTAACTTCCATTTATTTCAAATCTTTAAGTTCAGTACTCAGTACTTGGTATCGAATCTACTTCTCGCAAGCGTAGAACATGCGCTAAGAAGTCCTATTACTTTCGATCCCTGGAAATCCTTCCAATTTTTGAGATGAGGATCTATTTGTTCTGATCAAAACGTTGGACATGCGCTGATAGTTAATATATTATTTTATATTCCTTTTGATCACAACAGTTTTTGCAAAAATTTATGTGCCGCCCAATAAGAAGCATAACTAGCAATTAGGCACATATGGGTAGAGGCCATTAACTTTTATTATTTTTAGCTAAAAGAAATTAAAAAAAAAAAAAAAATGAAAAATAAACCGACTTTGATGAAGTTCGAATAATAATACAAAATCAAAATCTTTATGTGAGAGTTTTCTCAACATCGAATCGAGTTTCACTGATTTAGTCTATTGCTCTTGTTTCTTATAGTGTAGGACAATTTTTTATACATGAAAATCATTTCAGAATAATGTGCAGTCGATTACCTAAATATCTATCTAGATAATCGAGAATATAAATATATATTAGAGATGAAATAGATATTCGGTAGCTATCCGGTATTCGGCCTAAATAAAAACGACGCTCTGTTTCTCAGTTATTATCATAAGTTTTTGCTTTTCTGAACAACAAAGTCTTGTCAAAATTTTTTTGTCCACCATTGTATGTTTTTAATAGTCTTTTATAAGGCAATGAATCACTAACTTGGTTCAAGAATGAAAAGGCCCTACGAATGTTCGCTTGTAAGATGCAACAATTGCACGGCTCTCCGGCAGCCGGATATCTGGCTACAAGATTGCCCGGATATCCGATGTCCAGCAAAACAGCTATTCGTTTCGTTTCATCTCTAATATGTATATACGGGCCAAACAGATAACCTTAGATTTTTTGAAGTCGGCTAATGAAGTCAGTTTTTCAAACTTTAACTTTGTTTCGCCCTTATTTGCATTTGAGCGTCACATGAATGAGAGAAATCTTTACTAGTGTTTTGTTGTTAATACCATATACGTATCAGAAAGGCTGAAGAAAGGATTATACAATTTGTTCAAGTTTCTTTTTATTTAATATGGAGAATTTTGAAAAGCAATTTCCTTATAGTTTATTTTTGTTGTTGTTCTATCCCACCCCACTTTCACCCCAAATGTTCCATTAAAAACCCGAACAAGACTGGGTATCGACCGGAAGTCACTTCGGTACTGAACTAATGGAGTTAGTGGACATGCAATACAAAACAAATTGTCTACATAAACGCTAATTAATTATTAAAAAATTTTATATAAAACAAAGTATATGAGATTAAATTGATTAGTTAATGGAATGCTTTGTGAAAGATTAGAGTTTGCTGATCAGAAGACATGTACTTAGATATCAGGTTATAGTATGCACTATACATTAGAATAATTAAAAAAGGGATGTATGAAAGGCTCCGAAAAAGTTGTATAAAATTATCATTCGAATTGTCATTGAAGAACGCTACAGCCAAAGTTGATTGTCCCGCTTTTGTTATGTTGATGGTTATTTTATTCAAATTTGATTATAGAACCATCAATAATAATGCAAAACAGTCATTGGAAATTTCATTCACTATGATGTTTTAGAAGTTCATTTGTTTGTAGAATATAAATTATTATATATTTTCAAAATATTGATATTATTCGCTTTTATTTGAACCTAAATGTCTCATAGAAAACCAAATATAAAAATTTATCTCAGTTTTTTGGTTGCATTTGTTATTGAAATTTTGAAAAGTAAATGCGATTTTTGAATGTTAATTTCGCAATACATATTTTGATTTGTGATATCAGCAAAGGGTTTTTTCCCTTCAAAAGGTAAAGAAAAGTTGTATAAAGATTGTGACAGAATTGTCATAGACCAGTTTTACACTTAGAAACTCTGTTGAGTTAATTAACGTTGATCCTTCTTGGGTGTCTCTTGCTTGTTATTACACACAGCGACAGTCGCCAAGCAACTATATTGACACTTCTCACTACCTCTTACATTCTTCATTCAATAAAAGCCCAACGAATTGTAAAAATCATGAAATATGATAAAGAAAACAAAGAAAAACGTCTCCCGAACAATTTGTGTCACTGGTATGAGAGACTTGCTAATCCCTCGTGCTTTCCTTCTCAACAAAAAAAAAAAAATACTGCAAATAGTTCTTTGCAGAATTTCTAAGTATAAAATCGGTCATAGAAGAAATCAAGTGTCTTAAGATTATTAAACCGATGCCTTGATGATGATTTGGTCATATCTTTGTGCCCAGTTATTAAATATTAAAACTGTCTATAGAAATTTTACTCATTAAGATATTAAATTCTTCTTTTTACATTTAACTCTCATCATGATGTTTCTTTTGAATCTTTTTCCTTTATGATTTTCAATGATTTTTTTTGTGAAAGACTTTTCCTCAACAAAAGAAATATGGTGACCTTAACCTTTTTGTTTTTTTTTGCGGATTTTTCTTTTTATGATTATTGTTATTATTTGTTCATGTAAAAAAAGTATTTTGAAGAAAAAAAAGGCTTAGGACTGACTTAAGATGAAAATAGAAACTTAATTAAAGTTAAAATGCTTGGATCAACTTGGCAATTATGATGGCATGAACTTTTCTTAGTTGAATGTGATTTTTATCTTTCTCTTTGAATGAGTTTTCGATTTTCAATTGGAGTCTTTCAATTTACTACTTAGTACATATTTATACTTATCAATGTTTGATTGTTTGTATCCAAGGCTTTTTTTATTCTGTAATAAATTTAGTTTGGTTTTTTTGTTTGATTTTTATGTTTGCGAAAAGTGAAATCTGTTGCTTTTTTATCAGTGAAAACCAAACTTTTTTTTTGTTTTTTTTTTTGTTTTTATTTATACAAATCAATAAAAGTTATATGTTGCAGTAGATAAGTAAAAATATATTTTTATGTGATTTATATATGTATATTGTTGTATTTTTTTCAGTCATTCAGTCATTCATTCAATAAGTTAGCCTTTCATTCATTGACTTTTAGTTCTTCTGCTGTCAGTTAGGATAGTCAAACTGTCTGTTAGTTGGTAAGTTAGTTCTTCAGTCAGTCAGTCAGTCAGTAAGTCAGTCTATCAGTTTGTCTGTCATTTTGTGATTGTTCATGTACAAACAGATTGTGATATAATATATTATATACAAATGTATGTATGTATTTTGTTCTTCTTTTCTATATGACGACAATGGTTGACTTTTTTTTTATTGCGTTTGATGTTATGTAGTCTTAACCGACAATAAAACGATATACAAGTCATTGATATAAATCTCGTATTTCGATTAACGTAATTGCTTGGCGGCATCGACAGCGGCAGCGGCTGTGACTGCGACTGTGTATGTGACTTTGGTTGTGTGGCATCATTGATTTGGGCGACGACTCCATAAGTTTCCCTGTATCCTTACCCTTCTCGACTTTAACCTAAGACTCGACCCGAATAAGTTGGTGGTTGTGTGAAATTGACTTTGATTACGATTGAAATATATTGCGTTTTTTGTTGCGTGGGTGAATTTTGGCTTGTGTTTCATTTAGGCCAATTTCGGCGTCTTAAGTAGAAACACATGTTTATTCACACCCACAACAGGTGACTGACTGACTGACTGACTGAATGGTGACTGGTGATTCTCCTATGTTTCCCTCCTGCTGTTTAACAAAATTTTCAAAATAATTTTCCTTTTATTCTACTTTAATAATAATTACATGAGCGGCTTATTTACTTTTATGTTCAAAAGGATTTTTTCTAAAGTCCTTATACCTTCTCCTAGAAGTGTCTCTGAATTTGACTCAAAGCAATTTTCCTTAAGCTTATAAATCCTTTTATTTATTTTATTTTATTTTCTCTTGTTTCCATTCCATTCCATTCTATTTTATTTTATTTTCTGTTCTCTTCTCTTGTTTTATGAATGTACTTTATTTTTATTTGAATGTGTATGCACAATATTTTGTTTGCCACGCAACATAAAATCCTTTTGTTTCAGCGCCTACAAATGTGCTAAATATATTTGAGTAATAAGTTTAAAAAGCTAACAATCGCACCTTAGCCGCTTTATATTTTAATCCTTATTGTTTTGTATTCTTGCTTTTACTCTCCCTCAGTCCTATTACTGTTTGTCAGACTCGTTTATACTTTTCTGTTTTCTCTGTGGTGATGTCTCTGTGCTGTGCATAAATCCTTAAGACAAAAGCATGTTGCTGACAGTATTCCTTGTTTTTTTCTTTCTTCCTTTGGTATTCATATCTCTCTTTGCTTGCACGTTTGCTGGCATGTTTTACTTAGTTTTATTTGTATTTTGTCTTTTATATTTTTCTACCTAATGGCAAAGTTTATTTATCGCCTTAATGTGTGCAACTTATTTATTATATTTTGTATACATATTTTGTTGTGAAAGTACTCAACTTTATGATAATAAAACATGATGAGTGACGATGTGAGGGCACAAGAGAGTACGAGATATAGTTAGAGATATGAATGAGCTTATGAGTTATCATATCATAAGAATAATGTAATGAGAAGAATACATATAGAATATACATAGTATAGTGGCTACGTGTCTAAAACTTTTTATAGTTTGAGATTACAAAGCGATGACACTGTGAACAAGAAATTGAAATGAGTTTTAGAATGCATACTTTCAAATTTTATATTTGTCTTTATAGAAAATGTAACATTGTGGCGACTATTTATTATTGAATTTCAAACGGGTATCTGTTTGATCTTTACCATGCCGTGTAAAACGGGGATCAACATCATATACAATTGGGCCTGGAATATGATTTCGGTCAGGTGCCATGAGTCTGAGAAGGGGGCAGTGTTACGAAATTAATAACTATCAATCATTTTTAGAATACCTTGTCATCACTTTAATGAATGCAGGTAGCCCTGTTGTCTTGATGATCGAAAAAAAGAAGGATGTAAACAAAGAATGGGTGGGAGGAAGAGCTTTTGGAGAAAAGTCAAGTTTTGGTGGAAAATATGAATAATTGAGAAAAGGCCGCCATGTTAGGCAAGGAGAAAAGCAAGACGGCTATCATATTTTTTCCTATCTAGTTGGGGACAGATTTTGTTTTGTGTTGTGGTATGTGATAGTGTGATTTGATTTCGTGTAGTAATCGTTTGCAAGTTGCCATGCTGCCACTTGCCTCCGTAGGATCGCCACACTCACTGCATCACCAACACATCACAACGTCTCCATCAACACAACATGTACCATTGTTATTCCGCATCGCCCGATGTATGCATAACATTTGTTATCACCACCACTACCTTTTTTGAAACTTATTAAACGTTTGCCAACCTAACATAATAAATTTTATAAAGACAAATGTAAAAATTTGTAACAATATTTAAGATGAATTTTAACTTTCTGTTTGTACTTCTTATTACTTTGAAACACTTTTAAATTGAGATATTGAGATATTTTATCTCATGCCTCATTCAAAGATACTTTAACATAAAAAGACATTAAGATGAGGAGTCCGAAAACCAAGAATATTAAAAAAAATCTCAAAAATCTCATGTCTAAACAAATGTTTTGACATTTTTATGCCTTTTCATGCAACCTTAAATGTTTATGAAGTGAAAATCGATTGAAAGAGTTAATTATATAATCACCATATAAATTGACAATGCAAATAAGTGCAGAAACCACAAAATAAATAAAAATTAACAAATTAAATTTTTGGTAGTGATTACAATGAGAAATGGGGGTCAAATGTTTAGTCGAATGTTTAGTCCAGTTGTCAGTGACCGTGGGCTTATTTTTGATTTTGACTTATATTCCACTGATGAAATCACATATTGTTCCGATTATTATTCGACATTAAAGTTATTCCAAGTGCATATAATGTGGGAGACTTTATCTGACATTCAATATTCAGAAGCTCATTTCTTGAAGAGGCACAAAAGCAACCGTAATATGCCTAACATTTGTTTGAGATTGGCAAAATGAAGCAACTGTGTGGGTGACACGATGTCAATGTACATTGCTCTCGCATTTCATCAAGTGTATCTTCTATGGTAAAAGCAAAATTAAGCGTGACTATTGCAATAATAGTACACAGCTTATTCTCCATGATTTGATTATAAAATCTATAAAAAGTAAATACATTTACAGCTTAAAGAAAACTTAACTGATTTGTTATGTAGTGAAGAATAAAATTAATAATCAAAGAACAGAAAATAAATACAAAATGAATTAATTAACTTAAATTAATAACAATTTGATGTCTAATGCTTTAAGCCACTTATTTGAACCACATCATATCTCCACTCTTTCATATATTCATTGTCGTGTTTATAACAATACCCTTCCCTTTGGTAACAATACATTGTAGTTTCTAAAAGGAATGTAACACATAATACTTATTAAACATTCTTATTCTATTCTTGGGAACTGCGCATCAACTAATTTGAAACACGAATACAAAATCAATTGAATACCAGGAAATCAACAGAATTTCATTGTCATTGTGATTGAGTGGCATTTGTGATGCCGGAAGCATAAAAAGTTTTATCAAGAAACATTGTACACAGTTTGTGGCTAAAAGATGGAGGCGTTCATTCATAGATGAATGAAAGGAGAGATAGATAAATTTGATACATAGATAGATGGATACATAGATGGATACATAGATGAATGATAGATAGATGCTTAGATACATAGGATACATAAAAAATATTTGGATTCATAGTCTAGATAGATAGATAGATGCATACATAAATAGATAAAATTATACATAGATAGGTGGAAAAACAAATGGATGATAGATACTTATATGGATGAATTAACTAATAGAAATGCATACATTGATAGGCATATGCATAAATAAATAGTTGGATGAATAGCTTAATGAATGAATGAATACAAATAAAGATAAGTGGATAGATAGTTTGATAGGTAAATTGATACATAGATGGATAAAAGGATGCATAGATAGATAAATGGATAAATAGAAGCGAAGTTACATTTATATTAGAGATCTGCATATTTCCACTCAAACTAATCAGCGCTCACAGCAGTAATGAGTGACACTCAAAAACTTGTGTACGACATACAACAAATATTGAGTTGTTTTGGTGTGAGTGGAAATTTTATCAGTTGTGCGAGCATTCAACCAAAAGTAGTGATTTCCAATAAGTGAGTTTTTCATAGAACGAAATAAACGTTCAAAAGAATTTGATTTAACCGCTTAACTCAAAAACTCAAATAAGTCAGTGTTTAGCATCTATTCAATTTGTTTGGTTTAGATTACTACAAGTATGAGTTCTCTCATAACCGGTTACAAAACTCACTTAAGTACTCTTTTTTGACGTGAGAAACTTAAACACCGTTTGAGTGCATTCATGCAGCACTCTAGCCAATGGAACTATGTCTGTCTATGTTTCTGTTCATGAAAAACTTCGAAACCGCTTTACAGATTTTTATGAAATTTTCTTGGAAACTCTAGCATAGTTTGGAGATTCTTTGAATAAAGTTTAGTGCGGATCAGACCAAAAATTTCTATAATTTTCCAAAATCAAATAGTGAACTGTGTTAGCCAAATGGCCAAATGTTATCTACATGACCAAAGTTAAAGATAAAAGTGTCACCTCATAATTCAGTAATTTTCCTTATTATTGTTCTAGAAAAAATTCTGCTTTCACAGCTATAAATACATGTGTTTTTTTTTGGAAGGAGGGAGCGCGACGGGGTAAATGGTAGAATATAAGAATGAAAGAATGATAAAAAGAAAGAAAAAACATGCACCATTTAATCACAGTTGGCAATTGCAAGGCACGTTTTGCACACATATGAAAAGAAAGGCAAGACAAGACAAGACAAGACAGATAGCATGGCACATGTTAAGATTTCGAATACAAGTTGTTAATATTCAGTGTGACATTAGTTGAATTCATTGAATGCATGACTGATTGTCTGACTGACTGACTGACTGCTAGTCAATTTGACTTAAATGTATGATTGTCGTCTGTCTTCTGTTTGATTGTAATTTTGTTCAAGTTCTTCATCTTTACAATTTGTATTTTTTGATATGTTCTTCGGTATTTTCTTTTCTTTTTTTTTTTTTTCTTCCAAAGGGTAACAGGGTAATTCACACAAAAAAATGGCCGCCGACACCAACACCGACGCCACAGCCATTGCTGTTGGGCAATTTTAATATGAAATTTGTTTATTTTCTTAATAAAACGTGCACATTTTGGGTCTCAAATGTCAAATGTTATGTTGTTCTAATACACATGCTGATGCTGCTGTTACTAATGTTACTACTTTTTCTGCTATCTGTCTGTTTGTCATCTCTTAGCCTTTATTTCAGTTTATTTGATATTTGATTTTGAAGGATGAAAGTTCATGTGTGGTTTTTCCCTCTACAAAGTATGAAAGTTCACATATTTTTCTTTTCTATTCTATTCCGTTCTGTTCTCTCTTCATTCGTGTAAATATTTATGCATGTTAATGTGTTGGTTACGAAATTGATGCCTTTTACACCATTTGACTGCAAGAAGAATATTCAAAAGAAAGAAGGACATCATTTGTTGTTTTATTTTTCATTTTTTATTATATTTTTTTGGTCATTTGTAACCCGAAGCTAACATATGTTTATCATATTTTAGACAAAAAAAAAAAAAAAAAAAACTGAAAATTTAAATAAATATTTAAATTCGTGTATAACATCGATAATTTTTCAATTTATTTCAAGGACTTTCATTTGGTAAAAGTGTAAATAAATGTGGAATATTTACTAAGAAAACAAAGCAAACAATTTCGTTTTAGATTTCTAAGATTAAAGGAAAGTCAAGAATATTTTTTTAATTGAATTAATTTTAGTTGCCAACAAGTTTTTCTAAATGAAAAAAGAAGGGAATTTGAAATTTAGTTTCATAAAAATACAAGTAGAAAAAATAATAATGACAAAGGGGAGCTTAAATTTCAGTTCGTTAAATGACTCACAAGGAAAGGCGCAACACATACTTTTACTTTGTGTGTGCTTATCCTTTCTGTTTTCTGATGTTCTCCTTGTGAAACCTTGTTGAACTTTCTAATTGAGCAAATTAACACTTTAGGGACTTCTCTGTTTTCCAACAAAAAACAAAACAATAAAGGAACCAAAATCCTTTTGGAACATGCTTTGCATTTTAATCTGAAAATTGTTTATTTTGTTTTTTTTAAACAAAAAGAGAAGAACAAAAAAAAAAAAAAAAAAAAATTTGTTTTTAAAATAAAAATGTTTCAACATTAAAAGTTCACAAAAAAAGTATGCGAAAAACTTTTTGTAAGCTTCATTTTTTGTTCAAAAAATAAAAAGAAAAAATAAATAATTAAAAAACTTTTGCGACTGATTTATGCTCCAAAAGTATGTAGAATTACTCGTAATTTTTGTGTGTGCAAAATGTCAAAAGTTGCTGCAAAAGGACATGAACAGCAAAACACAAAAATGTTTGCAAATACTAAACAAGCGAAAATAACATTTTATTAAAAAAAAAAAAAATACAACATAAAAGTACATAAAATCCACACACAGTCACATATCTAGAACAACAGAATTCTGTATTTTGTATGAGGATAAATACATAAAGAGACCACAATTGTGTCAAAACATGATGCGTATACGTGATATTTTGAATGAGTTACCAACAAAAAAAAAAAAAAAAAAAAAAAGAACAAAAGAATTTTTGGTAAAAAAAGAATCATAAATAATAAAACATATAGAAAATTTATTCCACAAAAATTTATTATTTATACTAAATCAAAATTAATTCACAACACAACAATTTATTTAGGTTGTTAAAATGTCCTATAATTCATGAATGAAATGAAAGACGAGCTTTGGTTTCAATTGTATGTGTACGAGTATGTCATACTTTCTCTGCTTTTATAGAAAAATAATTGCTTATGAGTGTAGATAGAAATAAGAAATTTGAATTTTGTTTTGTAGATTCATATTTTCATAGATTTCTTAGTATCAAATGCATAAATGATTCAAGGGAAATAATATGAAAGCTTTTGATTTTCAACTGTCTTAGAATTGACATTTCTTCTTGATATTTTGTTTGATCGAAAAGCAAGGTAAATTCTTACTTCGATGTTATTGAAACAATGAAGGCTTATCAAAATTATTATTGCAGAATTTTCGGAAACAAACTATGGAACAGTTGAATTTTGAATTGATTCATAATTCACATAATCTGCCTCTCATAAATTAAGTAAATTCTTATATTTTGATGTTCTGAAGGTTTTGTATTTAATAATTAGGAGGATAACCCCCAGCAAGTTTTTACATTTTATTTTCCATTATGTTATTGATGCAATATTAGTATAAATGAAATCTTTTGAAAGTAAAAATCTTTAATTTCTTTTCAAAAAGTCAATAAAAGTATTGCAATACTTTTTTTTTAAAATCTGAAAAAACCGTTTACTGAAAATAGAAATCTTTAGTTTCTTAAAAAAAAAAAAAACAAAATCATGCTACAACACAAAAAATGAAAACCTAATTTAGATTTTTCTATACTATATATTTCTCTAATTTCTTAGAAAAATTAAGCTTTTATGCATTTCCATGAAACATTTGAACAATTGGCAACTGACTTACAACTTAATGTTGGTTTAAATGTGATCACGATTAGTTAATGCATAGAGAATTCTTGGATAATTGGCTTCTTATTTTGTTGAATAACAAACAAATCTGTGTACATTATATTGCTTGAAAGTCAATACTACATTGGAATCTTTAAAAGTGAGAATGCTATTAATCTTATATCAGATTTACAGCATACATTTGTTGAGTCTTATTGTGCAATTTGACATCAAGATTCTTGTAATATAATAGTTTTTGTCTCTTATGTAATATGTTACGTCACTGTTTGTTAGATGCCCTTTGTTTTGCATGTTTTGTCATTCTTAGATTATAAGAAGTTTGAAGTTACATGGATGACATGATTAGATGCAAGTTAAAACGTGAGATTAGAGCGTTAATATGATCAGATGCAAGGCAACTAGACTTGTGACTTTCACTATTCAGTGTTTTGAATCTAATTGTACAATCAATACTTATTCTGATATCATAGAAAAATTGAGGTCCAAATATAGATAATTTTTTTTAAATCTTCCATTTATTAATATCATATGAAGTAAAATTTAACTGTCCATTGTTGATTTTCATTTCATAATAGAATTCGTAAAATCCCTTTAAAAATGTAAGTCTACCATAAAAAACATTTTAAAAATTTCTTATAAAATTGATGAAAAATTTAATATAAAAATGATGAAAAATTTAATATAAAAAACCATTAAAATTATGAAATAAAATATGTAAAATTATTTAATAAAATTATATCATGAAGTGCATTCGTATAAGTTCAGGAGCAATGCGTGGTCGGTCGACGTGCTCGAATATTGCGGTTAAGGCGTATTACATACGTTGATGTATAAGAATATTATTACGTATACGTCATGTCGTGGCACATAGTCTACTTTTTATCCGTTTCACGTAAGCGTAGAACATTGCAAAAGAATAATTTTGTCTGCAAGTAAATAAAATGAAAAAAAAAAAGAAACAAAAAAATAAAAGAAAATATGAAGAAGAGAAGAAAACACTAGAAAAATATAAAAAATGAAAATAAGAGAATAAAAAAAAATAATAATAATAATAAAAGTAAAAATAATAATAATAAGAAACGAAAGCATGCCAGTGGCGCACTTGAAGTGCGCATTGCAAGCTTCTTTTCATGCAAATACCAACATGTCAATGTCATAGCATAATTATGACAAGCGTTGCCAACCGAGCGGAATTGAAACGAAAAAAGAACAAGGGGTAAACACTACTATTACTCGTGGGAGAAGATATAAATGAGTGGGTAAAGAATGAGAACAAGAATAAAGGGACCGATTGCAGCTTGTGCTAAATAACAAAGGGTCTTATGCGCGATTAAAAATATGAGAAAAAATATAAATAAATTTGAGAAATTGTGTGGCATACCACAAGGCAAAGTCCAGTATAACAAACAACAAAGTATGCAAGATTGTTTTGCTTTGAAATGTTGCACAAAATAGACTACATGGAATGATAAAAGATACTAACACTAATACTCCTACTACTACTACTTAGTTAAAATGCAATCGCTTTCTGCTTGTAACTTAATACCAAAACTACAATGTAGAGTGAATGATGATGTCCTTGTGAAGAAAGGAAGAAGAGAGAAAGGAAAACATTTCCAACTCATTTGTTCACAGAAGAACAATCTTATTAAATGTGAAAAGCTTCTAATAAAACTAACAGAAGGACTGAAGGATGAGGCGATGACTATAATATTTTATCCTTCTTCTAAAACTACTTACAAAGGATAACAACTTTTTTGCTGTCCATCATTACCTGTTGCGTTGTTGACCTAGTTTCATGTGTAAAATTGAATTTTATATTTGATAGAAAAAAGCTGCACGACAGCATTTCAGAAAAATGGAAGTTTTCATGTCACTTGAGTCCTGATTGACAGAAAGAAAGAAAGAAAGGCTTGCTGCATTTGTTATGTTAAAAGTTTTACTATTAAAAACTTCTCATAATCAGAATAATGACAACAAAACTATTTAGTAACTAAATGATAGAATGCATTAAATGAATAAAAGAATAAATGAAATGAAATGAATTGACTTCTATTTAGAAACAAATGTGCTTAGATTTAATTTAATTTAATTTTGAAACTTTTGTGATGTCTTTTGTAACAGAAATATCACTCACTCAGTCTGACATCAGTGAAATGTAAAAGTTTTTGATGTTATTTCATTTTATAAAATTATTTTTTTTCATTTCTTTCATTTCTTTAATAATTTTTTAAATATAAATTTGCATAATCGCTGCTGTTTCTGCTGTTGTCATTGACATTGCGCAATGTCATAAGCAGGAGAATAAATCAAGAAAGAAAGGAGAAATACTGAATTAAAAAATGAAAAAGACAAAAAGTAATAAAAGATAAAAATTGTAGAGTCGCGGTGGCCTTTGACACTCAACAAGTTGTGCAAATACAAATCATTGCGAGTCAGTGAGGAGTGTCAACTGCATGAGCGCGTTTTAAAAAATAAAGAAAAAACTGAGTGAAACTGAATGATAAAATTCTTGCAGCTTAGTGTTTTAACATTACAAATCAATATAGATTATGAAGAACTAAAATTTACTAGACAACTTCAGTTCTTTTTCTTATCATTCACACATTGATTTGAATGTTTATTTTCCAGCAATTTTTCGCATCAATTTGTACTAAGAACTTTGTAAAGTTCTTAAAACTCAATTTTAAGTTTAAGTAAAAGTTCTTTTAGTTGGCAGATTATTAGAGAGTTTTATCTTGGGGCTTATCATAAGTCCCATTTGATTCATTTTTAGTTTACTCAACATTGTCAGCAGCAGCAGCATCGGCAGCATCGGCAGCATCAGTAGCCTATTTTTTGTATTTTTATTTTTAAATAGCCTGATGAATAATTCATGATAAAGTGTAGTGACATCAGTCATTTTAGTAACAAAAGAATGGCAAATCTGTTGTTGACGGCTGATTTGCATTTCTCATTATTTGCCATTTTGTTGTCTTTCCTTTAATGTCATCAGTACCATATCCCTTTAGACTTTATAATCTGTTGTTGTGTTCTGTTGTCTTGATTTGTTTGTAGTCTTTGTTTTTTTTTTTTTTTTGAGAATTTTTGTGAAATTAATAAGATTTTCAATTTGTTAAGCAGCTTACAAACAAATCAATGGAATTGGTTTTGTGAAATGTTTTAGTGATAGATATTTTTATTATAAGATTTTTTTACTTTATCATTTCTAAAATGTTAAAGGTTAATGAATTTACTAAACTTCAAAATACATTTTTTATTTCGGTTTATAAATTTTATTTGAAAGAATTTTTCCTGGAGGCATAGCTGGAACATAATAATATCACAATAATCACAAGCAGACGATCACCAACTAGATTCTTCTTTCCAAATACTCTTTTATGGGCTTTATTATTTTTCTTTGAACTATTTTCAACAGAATTATGTCCACTCAATTGCTTGACAATTATGTAATTTCTTTTTCTATCACCATCACTTTTTCGTGAATTATTCTTCTTCCTATTCCCCTTATTGTTCTATATTTATCCATCTCAATTTTCTAGGGACACGCATCATAACAATCAAAACCTTGGGAGCACTGGGACAATAACTAGGATTTGTCATAACAGTATTTTAGATTGGCTTATCTACTTTTAGATTTTCTTCCTTGTGTAAGCCATTTTGTCAGCAATCAGATTATCTTTAGGACACTGAATTCTCAATAACATAAACATCATTACATGAAGACTTATGAGTTCTTTTTTGTATTTTTTAACAAAAAAACAAAAACCTATAATCTTGACTTTTAAGAAACAGAATCTTTTCTGTCTGGATTTTTATCACAGGATTGGGATAGTGTAGAGATTTGCTTGGGGTAACCCGTAGCAATGTTCTTTCAGAGTGTTAAGTTGATGTATATATATTCTCACTGTCGTCAGCATTTCAGCCAAGTAGTTGTTTCAACAATAAAAATAATAATAAATCATCTATTTTATCAAATCAAACAGATTTTAAGCTTCCTTTATAAGTATTTTCATCAGTTCCTATCTCATATTGTTATAATGCTTCTCGTTAGTTTGTTGTCAATTAAAATACTTAAACATCACATTTATCGGTCTTCAAATTCATTGAATCTTGAATGTCTTTTCTAATAGTCTACTGTATGTTAGTATTTCTGTAAGATTCCTTTCTATGTCTTTCTTACTTTATCACTGGTTTATCATCATCTTTGACGCTACTGCTCTTTGTGAGTTTTGGCTTACTGCATATGGGGCCTCCATATGATCCACTCCGTTGTTGTTTTTCTTTGGCCGTCGAACGTTTGGGTTTCTATTCAAGACTTCAATGCTGTTTTCATGACAATTAATAGTTTCAGTTGGGTTGTCAGCCCAACGTTGCCTAAACCGATTTCCAGCTGTTAACGGTTAAACTGCCCATATTAGGTCACCAGAACCTCTTTGTTATTGATATGATGAATCAATGTGTTGGCGGTGAATGGAAGAGACTTTATAAACAATTGTGAAGTTAGAGTGATATATTTATATCTGAAAATCAGTAAAATGATTTTTTTTTTGTTATAAAATGCTTTGTTAGGTTGCAAATAAAATATTGTAGATTTTCTCTAAACGTGATCTATCAATAAAGCTTCTTGTTACTTTTCTTTTTCATCAACCAGTTAAACAGTCTATTTATCTTTTGATATTTTTATCAGCTTAATTCTTATTTTATCATAAGACGGTCATCAGTTGGTTAGTTTGTTTTTCATTAAATCATCAATTAATTAGTCATTCATTCTATTAATCAGTAAAATGATTTATTTTGTTTTAAATTTCTGTTTCAGTTATCCATTCAAATATGTTTTAAGTTTTCTCTCCATCCGCTAGTTTGACTCATCTTTCTTTTCTTCTTTTTCTTTATTTTTTTTTAATCAGTTAAACAATTTGTTTATTTGTTGTTTTTAAGTTTTTTCTGTTAATCTTTTTATCAGCTTAGAGCTCTGATTTTAACCATAAAACTGTTTTCTAGTCTTCAGTTATTGTTTTTTTTTGTAATTTTTTGTAATAATTTAGATTATTTGATTTTATTTGGTTTAGTCATTTTGATTGTTACTAATAAATAGTTGTATCCATTGTTTATAAGTATGTTTATTTTGGTATTTTTCTCCTACTATTTATACAAGTTTATATTTATCATCTATTTAATGTATTCAATAGTCCTGTGCTTAGTTGAAACCTTAGCTTGATTAATACCTTGGCCAATGGCCAGATTCTTGCCATGCTAATAAGGCAATGTATCTTTGTGTTTATTCATTAGTTTATTTTATTTATTAGTTCATTCATCAGTCTGCCTATTAATCTTTTTCTCACATTATTCTTCAGCTGGTTCATGTTTACTGTATTCATCTTCAAATTATTTCTCTTTGTTTTCTTTTTCATAAGCATACAACTTTTTACCATTACTAAAATTAATTCAACCTTTTTTTTTTTTTTAAATATTTTTTTTCATCAAAGTAAATGAAATAATTTGTGTTCTGTTATTTTGTAAATGAAAACAAGAAATAAAAAGTCTGTGAAAGGTATAAATATTTCAATATTGTCGAAAGACACGACATAAACGTCATCAGTTTTATTTATTTTCCTTGTCCTACAGAATTCGACACTTTATGATGAAAATTTACATCGTTCGACATTTTGCTCGTTATATCCTCTTTCTCTGGGTCTTCATTTTTTCTCTCTTTTGTTTTTTTTTTCTATTTAATTCACGTCCTTTCGTTATCAAATATTGTATATTGTTCATTGATTCATTCATTATTTAGTTCGTTTGTTCGTTGTCGTTGGTTTTCTTATTTTGTATTCGATTTGATAAATTTGCATGCGATTATTTATTGACGTATTTCATTCATGTTATTGCCAAGTTATGTGCGCCCAAGAGTATGCTACAGTTTTTGGTTCTCGATTATTCCTACACTTCTTCTATTCTACTATTGTGAAATAAGAAGTGCTAATATGATGCGACTGGATTTATTTTGGCTTCAGATTCGCTTTTAGATTTTTCTTTCGTATATCTCTATGTCGAGTCGAGTCGAGTCGAGTCGAGTGAGTCTAAGTTTAGCTTATGTCGCGCGCCGTTTTTTATACTCGTATTTGTTGTTGCTGTTGTATCTTTTGTTATTTTTGTATCTATTTTTATTGACGCCATTTTTATTTTAGTTTCATTTTCTTATTGTTTTTGTTGTAGTTGTTCTTGTTGTTCTGTGTGTGTGTGTGCTATTTTTTTTCAATTTTGTCTGTTCTCATGGGCGTCGTCAGCGTCTAGGGCGACCATATTGTGCCAGCTTAGCACAAAATTAAGTAAATGAGGTTTGTGAACTTCATTTGCGCGCAAGTTTTATTTGTGTGATGAGGTTTTCTGGTTCAATTCCTTTGTTCTTAGAAATCAATTTCATGAAGTTTTTTTCTTCTTCTTCTTCTTCATTTTGTTTTTTTGTTGATTACTTACGCAGAGTATACTTTATATTTGAAGCATAAATTACGCATACGCCGCCAAGTGTATCGTTTGTTTGTATGTGGGTTGTTAAGTAAATGCGGCGACTTGACAAGTTTGTTATTTGCCAATGCTTATTTTTGAAAATCAGTGTATATTTTTTTGTTATCAAGATACTTGTATATAAACAAAGAGAGACAGAGAAATATATCTCTAACATTTACACACACACACACACACACACACACACACACACACACACACACATGTGAGGATGAGTTAGTATGGTAAATGATAAAGCCATTAGTCATAAATATTGTTGGTCGGTCGGTGGTAACACTATCAACGTCATTATCCTAACTTGTCATATTTGCTTTGCCATTTGTTTGTCTTTGTGCTTGTTAAGTTTACATAGTTTTTATTTTATTTTGTTACTCATTTGTTAGTTTGATTGATTGATTAATTTGGGTTTAGTATTATACTCTCATTTACTTAGTTTAAGACAGACAAATAAACTGTGCTTTTTCCTCATTCATTCAGCTAGTTATTTATTTTTTTGAGGACTCATAACAAATGAGTTCTCATTGTTCTTATCAACGTTTTCTGCACAGTAGCACGCACTTAATTGACATTGATAAAGTTGATTTTGTTATTTTGTTATTTACTATTTGTTGTTCTTGTTAGTATTTAATTGTGGGTGATATAATGTAATTTTTATCAAAAAACATTTTTTGGATTTGCAAAGATAACAGATAAAAATAGGAGAGGGATATGTTTATTAATATGATTTTTATTTTTTTTTTTTTCATTCCAACTGCTATTTTCATAAATGTTTGCCAAATGAAATTTCTAGAAAAATAAAAACTGAAATATTCATGAATTATTATAACATAAATCAATTATATTATTTGTTATAACATAGAAGAATGGAATATATTAGATTTTAGTGTGCGCATAGATTATAAAAAAATATTTAATGGTCTTTTATATTATTTCATATGCATTACAAGCAAATGCTTGCCAAAGTTTCATTTATCAATATTTAAAGCATTTGACAAATTCTCTAGAGTTTGAGTTGAATCTGTTCGAGCTCGAAATGTTTTTTAGTTTATTTTCTTGGCACATTGTTATACAATATTTATACTCTCCAAGCAGTGAATAGTATTATAAGTTTGTCATGAAGTTTGTAACATAGATGTAAGGAGACATCGGAAACTACATAAAGTATATATATTCTTGACAAGCGCGACGAGACAAGTTGAATGAAGCTTTATTTTCACCATACGCAGTACATATTTCGGAATCAGTGGAATCGGACCACTAGGGTGGTTACCTCTCAAATAAACCTGGATCGAAATTCATGTTCTTATTAGAAAACCTTTTTTGTTTTTTGTACTATTGACTTGAAATTTTGATACTATAAGTTTCTGGTCCTTATCCACCAACCATGAGAATGTCAAGTCCCTCGGACCACTAGGAGGGTTACCTCCCATACAAACATGGATCCAATGTCATGTTCTTATTAGATTTTTTTTTTGTTTTTTGTACTATCGACTTGAAATTTTCTTTATTTTAAGTAAATGAATTCTTAGAATGAAAAGTTAATTGTAGAATAAAATTGATATTGAAACATAGCATAGATTAACATAACTAGCGGACCAGGCGCGCGTTGCTTCGCCCCCAATGTGATGTAAGTGTATGATTTTTGTATTCATTATTCATTGTTATAATTGTATTGTGTCAACACTTTGGTCATGGACGTAGTTAACTTTGGTCATGTGGTTAATATAGGTCTCTGTTTTGATCTTGCAAAATTGTAGAAATGATGGAATGTCCGATCCGCATCAAACTTCACTTAAACATTCTCCACACTATGCTAGAGTATCCCTGTTAATATCATCAAAATCACTGCAGTGGTTTTGGAGTCCATAAGGTACAGACACACAGACATTCTTTCATTTATTTATATATATAAAATAATATGGGCAGTAGCTCTCATTCTGTTATTCTCAATATGTTAATAAGTCGTAAAGATCATTTTATTAAATATAATGCAATTTGAAATATGAACTCAGCTACAAATAATAAAGTATAAAGGAAAGACAAACATTTATGTTTGTGACTCACAAGCCTTACAAGTTTGTAAGCAAACAGAATCCTTTCGAAGAGTATTGTTTAAGAGACTATATTCAGTGTCTCATCATTTTCTCAGACATCAACATTAAGTTGAATTACATATCATTGGCTTCAATGAGATCTTCGTCACATGTTTCTTTAATTCAATAGGCAGGATAAAAGGCAAAATATGTAGACGACACAATTTGATTGGTTGTTTACCACAGTAGATTGGGTTTAAAGAGTCTTGTAGAAGATTCCTGACTGAATACAGAAGCCATGGAACATCTTCTGTGTAATTGCTAAGCTCTAAGTATTTTAAGATTTTATACACTTGGACTCATTTTTCCCAGTAGTTTTTCATGATATGACAACAGGTCTTTAGATAAGGGGTAAAGAGGGATCAACCACTAGTGGGATTTGTGGCAATATACCTTCCCCATGCTTAAGTATGAGAATTTTTGCTAGTTAATGGCACTTGATCGCTTAAAATTTCCACATTAAATGATATTTTTCTACACCATTTTGCCTTGAAAACACTCACATCTTTCTTTAAAACATTGTAACATCTTTTTTATTCAACATAAGTGTAGTGCAGTGGTGTCTTTGGCTCCCTGGTCCGCATCATTGAAAAAAGACGTGGGTCGCAGGTACAAACAACAAACATATTTTGGATTTGACGCAAAAAGTGATGGGCGTAGTCTCTCGCCAGTGTTACTTGGTTTGCATTGCGCCGCACTTATATTTGAATTGGGCAAAGAGTTGAACAGTCCTGGTCTAGTGGATACCAAAATTTATTTCCATAAGAAAGTAGGCAGGAAATAATTTAAGCGAATATCCTTCTATATATAGTATATGATTTTAATGTATCTAAAACATCCATCATTCCATGGTGACCTTTAGCAAATGCCATTCAGTTTCTTAAGTGAATATCCTTCTATGTATAGTTTATGATTTCAATGAATCTAACACATCCACCAGTCCATGGTAACCTTCAGCAAATACCATTCAGTTTCTTTAACTTGGTCTTATAAATTATGTGTTTCACATAATTCAATTTACTTCCACAAGACCATGACTATTGCCTTTTGCATTTATTAACTAAACTAAAAGCTTTTTCCATAAAAGTGAGAATAAAAAAAGTTGCCACTCAAAGTCAAAGGAAAATTCTTTCATTTAGAATGAATGCACAGTGAAATGAAATGAACTGAGTTCATCACAGACACATAAATCAAGTGAACAAACATTCTCCCTTCATTTCACATGTGCTGCATGCAATTCAATTCTCAAAATAAATGTTTTTTTTTCCTCTATGTTTCTTTCGTCAACTGAAAGCAAAAGCAAAAACAAAAACAAATCCATAAATAATCTGGCTTTGACAGCTAAAAGAGATGACACGTCATAGACGTATACAAACAAATACTCGTACTAATACCATGAATACAAACAATTCCACTCAAAGCAACGCAACTCATACATATTCGCTTACACATTGTATACGAGTATAGACAGGATTTGGGAGCTGGGAGTTTATTCTATGATGTAACAACTATTATTGCATATAACAATTCAGTTGAGCAATTCCTTTCAGTCGTTCAGCACACAGCTGTTAATGTAACTAAATAGATACAGAAATATAATATTAAAATGACAGTGCGTGTGTTTGAGTATCTATAAGATGCCAAAGCTCAACTTTCAAAAGAAAACACTAATGGTAAGAAAAAGTAAATTAGAACAACAAAGTAGAAGTCAAGCAACAAGTTTTCCGTCTTTGTTAATGATGACAAGAAAATTTCATTAATAAAATTTGCTATTCAAATTACGCATTATTAAGTACAGACTTGGTAGATATAAGATACAAAAATATCTACAATATAAAAGAGAATGTGAGTTATTTTTATACACATAAAGAATGGAAGAGAGAAAGAAAGAAAAGGGCTAACTAATTATAACCAAGATATTGCCACTGAATTGAGGCGTAGATATGTAAAATTCTATTTAGCTGTTCATGTAACCATTAATTTTTATTCGACCTTCTTTACAAAGAACTGCAAATTAACTGTTTATGTTTCGACTTCAGGATTTTGTCCAAATAAATGTATGTTACTCCTTCAATTTTTGTAAATTTTATTCCAGAAAAGATATTCTGTTTCTTTAAAAATGACGAGTTCACTTAGTAAAGTGAAGTAATATCTTTTCATCCTTCTTCACCCAACAAGTCCTTGCTTGGATGCGTAACATGTGAATGAGCTCAATCATGATGGATACAATTCTCCAGAGAATTAAACGAGTTTCTTCTGATTCCACTTAACCATTGATATTTGACTTGGGAGTGGATTTTACTTGCATGAACAAGTTTCAGGATCTTTGGATTGTCTAATAAATCCCCTTAATATTATGATGTAGAAAGTTTTCCCCTTGTAATATTTCATTAGAAGTAAAACGCCTTACAAAGTTTGAGTTTTTGTTTATAAGTTATTTAATTTCTGATTTGATTTGAATCAAAGCCATGCGGTTCAGAAGGAATGAAATGAATTTTTGAGTCACCCCCCCCAAGATTCAAAAACTTATTCTTGAGTTCTGGTTGCATCTTGGGCTAAGCATCTTACGTGGCTTCGTGTGAAATGAGATCATTTGGAAAGTTACTCTTGAATTCAAGGTAGATCTTAGACCAATAAAGTCTCTAAAGAAGAGTCTTTAAAAGTTGCTTCTAGTGAATTGAGATCGTTCAAATTATTCTTGAAATATGAATGAATCTTGGACTAATTAAACATCTTCAAACATTCTTTCTAGCGAAATAAGAAAAGAAAATTACACATGAATTCAGAGGAGATTTTAACTACACTAAGTTACTTATACTTTGCCAAATTGGCATATACAATAATAAAAATAATCACCTTAAGATAGATTAAAATGAAAATAGATACACTAAAACCTTATCCCGTGCTACTTAATACTCGTACCACTTACTATATGTCGTACTACAATGAAAATAATTTAAAGCAAACTTTTAAATATTCAATATTTTAATTAGAAATTCAAATGAATTAAGTTTAGTTAATTTAAGTTGAGCAGATAGTTTTTGATCGAAGCTAAAACATAACTAAACTTGAGCTTCAGTTGAATAAACAAACGATAAATAAAATAGTTGAGTGTCTCAAAAGTTGTTGCACCCCCAAAGTGATGTGATGTGATGTGTTGGTTTGATTTACTACTACGAGTATATGGAAAGAGTTAGGATTCTGAGCATGTGGTGAGTGGCTTTTAGTATAAATAATTGTTGGCGACTTACTTGTGGCACAAAGTACGAGTAGATAGACGGGAATCAAGTGCAAAGGGAACTGAAGACTGAAATTAATGAAAGTCAACATGAATGAAGAAGAAAAGTGAATAACATGTACTGAGTGAATGAGTGTATGAGTTAGTGAGTAAAAGTATTTGTGTTTATAAATTAGTGTAGTATGGGTTAGTGGGAGTGTGTATGTGTGTGCGTGCATAGTTTATAAGTGAATAAATAACTAAAACGTGGGTGGTTCTTTCATGAGCTTAAATAATTTCGACTCGAAGGCTTTTAGTCGCCACAAGCATGCTGTGGTATGGCGGCATTATATTTGTCTACACACACACATACATGGTATATATGAATATGTGTGTGTGTGTGTGTGTGTTGGCGTTGGCTTTGACGTTATCACCCGTTGTGACACATAATATTTATAATATAATGTTGTGTGATCCAACAACATTAGCAACAATAACTAAAACAACAATAGCAAAAATATGTTACATTAAGACCCTAAAGCAACACCATAGCCAACTCCATCCACATCCACATCCACATCCCCATCGCCCTTGCCATCGCTGTCAAGTGAAGCAAAACACTATGAAACACCTACACACAAAAGCGTCAAGAGACCCACACACATACACACATGAGTTTATATACAAATGTATGCACAGACACACATGTGAGTTAACGCGCTGTTGCTTTCGCTTTTGATTTCACCATATGTTTTCCATTTATTCGTTTATAGAAAATAATGCAAAAATTATACAAAAAAAAAAAAAAAACAAATGAAGGAAAAAAATTACAAAAAATAAGAAAATGAAGAAAATAAATAAATAAATTCACCCCAAACAACATCACAACACAAAGAGAGAAAAAGAGAAATAATTGCAAAAAAAAAAAAAAGATAAACAGACAAACAGACAGATAGAAAGAAAGAATAGACAGCAGAAGGAAATAAGGAAAGACAGATATGTAGATAGATAGAAAGACAGTCAAATAGACAGAGGGATAAAAATAAAGATTTATTTATTTATCAAAAGAAAACAAAATGACAAATTCTAAAAATAATAAAATTAATTTGCCATTCTAACTTAGCTTAGCTTCATGCTGTGTGTGTGCTGATTTTTCTATCTTAAAACTCTTTGCCCTTTTTTCGCATTCCAATTTAATTTAATTTACATTATTTTTAATGTTGCTCAGTCAGTTGTTAGATATGTATTTTTATTTTAAGTATTGTTTTGTTTAGTGTAAATCTCTCGTTCGCCTTGACTCAATTTAACCCTCACTCACATGAGGATTTTGTTTTAACATGACTGTAAACTTAATTAATTTATATACTTTGATGGTTTCACTGATGTTTCATTCTCTAATCTCTAATGAAATTTGTTGTGACATGGTTTCGCTTTTCATTTACAAGAAAAAGTCATTTGAAAGTTTGCACAGAGTAATAAGTAGTTAAAGGATTTCGTTGTAATATATTTACTTATATAAAATTATTCTATGGTTATTGCCAATTATAAATTTAGAATAGATTTTGTGGGATTTCACTTTTATTGAAATGGAAATTATAAAATGTAACTTTAAGGTTTGATTATTTTGAAGATTTAAGTTTTATAAAAGGGTCAAGTTATTATAATTTCATTTCAATTTGATTTCATTGCAAGGTTTATATACAAATATTAATACATATATTGTATCTGCTATGTAGTAGTAAAGTTTTGAACACATGAACTCTATAAAAATTGTTAAACTTTATACAAATTAAAATATGGCCATGAAGGCTTAAATAAAAATAAAATAAAATAAATAATAATAACGTATTTATTATATGGTTGATATACTACGATATATAATTTTAATTTGAAAGTCCTTTCCTTTTTTTTTTTTAAAGTTCAATCAGCTTTTTGTGAGGTTTGGTCTGCTACTCATATGACCTCTTGTCTCTCACCAATTTTTATTCTTAAGAACTATCATATCTTCTTCTATTTCATCGATCCATCACGATCTTGGTTTACCTCTTGCTTTGATCTACAATTTTCTTCTGCGTTTTTGCTGTCTCTATTCTTATTACATAGCGTAGCCTTTTTATTCGTTGCGCTTTGATGAAACGCATAACATTTTAGGTCTTTATAAGTTGGTCTAATTCGTCACTTTATCATAAACGTACATCATATCAATGAGGTATTCGTTTTAATCATAGTGAGAGTCTTTGATAGATTCATCTGTCTAAGACCAAAAACAGTTTTTGTTGGTGTTGTCCCTTGAAGTTTGTCCATTGATCGTCAATAATTTGGTCTTAAAATTATTATCAAGTGAACCGAATTTGCGTTTCTTATGAAGTGCACAGAATGGTTTCGTTTTTATCAGAGGGCGCTTAATGCCTTTTCAGCTAAGCGGTTTATTCTTTGTTTTCATGTCCTTTGTGTCATGAAATCCAGTGATATTCTATTATATTCAACCTTCCCAGTTTAATATGAAAGACTTGACAATCCGAGACTAGTGACTTCAAGGGATTGCAGAAGATATATTAGATTAGTTTAATATTAATGGCCAAAAAACATAAGCGAGTTGATTGAGTTTTTTGTGATATACGAGTTTGACGCATAAACGACTTTTGAAGCTTTGATTAGTAAACCGAATAAATACATTTGTTATTCAACAAAAACACCTTTTTGTCATTAACTAAAAAATCAAACGCTGTTTTTGATTCACAAAACAGTTGTTTTCTTTCAAAGTTGGAAGGTGCCAAGTTCCGTAAATTCAAAATGCATATATATGATTTTCATTTTAGCTTTGCTAGATGCTCGGTGTCAGTTTCTGTTACTTTTTTTTTTAATTTAAACTATGTAATTACATAAATTCTCTTAATTAAGATTCATCTAATTCTTCCTTCTTTCTCAACTTCTTATGTTATTAAACTCTTTGTTCAAGTCTAAAATCCACAATGCTATTCGAAGATAAATAATTAATAATTTAATAAATAGAATTTTAATCATCTTGAAACATTTGCATTAATAAAATTTCTTAGAAATTCCTAATAAATTGTGTATGTACAATTTGGAAGAAGAATAAGCTTTTTTTTTTTTTCTTATTATAGATATAGAAATATATGTATGTATTGCATTCTTAAGTATCTGAATTGGTTTCCTAGAAATTTAAACTATTATTTACATTCATTATTTTGACCTTTGTACTTTCTATACACAAATATTTTTGATAATTAGAATTAAAAGTTAAAATTGTATAGTCTTGTTTATTTAGAGCATCACTAGCCATTTTCAGTAAATTTGTTTTGATAATTTGCATTGGAAATTTCTTATGAGTTTGGCAAATTCCTTAGTTGTTTTTGCTTTTAGTATAGCAAAACTTTAAAATTTTCTTTAATTAATTTGAAACTTATGTAAACTGAGTAAAATAACAAAAATTCAAATAAATGAAAAGAAAATCCCAGAATAGAACATAAGTTTTACAGCTTGTTAAACAATTCCATTAAATGTAAACCAGAAGGCAAATAAAAATTGTTAAATGGGAAAATAAAGCAAAGTAAAGTGAAGTGTGAAAAAAGAAAGTGAGCACTCAGTAGGATTGTACACAGCTGTTGCTATGCATTTGTTTTTAATTGACATTTTAACCTAATTTGAATGGCAAGCATACAGTCACACAGTTTCCAGCTGCTCATTTACGAGTCCTGTACAATTTTCCTTGACATGAAAAGCTGCAAAATAAACGAAAATTTTTGAAAAGTAAATTAAGCGCAAATTACCATAAGCGAGCGACACCCACTCAATTGAATTTAAACTGACTGTGATGCCCTTTATCGATGTAGTACATACATACCAATGACAAGCTTCCTAAAAACTAAATCGATTGACAGTCAGTCAGGCAAAAATACAGACAGACAGATAGATAGATAGTCATATAAATAAGTGAGTGTGAAAATGAATATTTAGCATTGACTGTATTCCTTTAGGCGCACTTTGTTATTTAGTATACATATTTGTATAACATTTTTCTCAGCTTTCCAGTAGCAGACCCCCAAAAGACAAACAATCCAAAGGCCAAGAAGGCGAAGCGACCCATTTTAAGTTGTCTATAAAGGAATGACAACGAGTTCACTGACATTAATTTCATTTGTCCTTAAAGATTTGATTACTTTTACAGTTGGATATAAAAGTTTATAGCATATTTTATACCCTTCACACTTAGGGAGATTAATATTAACACTTTGCCTGTTAATGTGCGCGGAGTGTAAAACTAATGATCATTAGCATTATAAATGGAGTCAGTGGAGTCATGATTTCCAAGGAAATTTTTATATTTTTTTAGATAGAAATCTGCATGGCTTGATCGGAGTCTTTTGAAGTTTTCGTGAATTGTAGATTGTTTGTAGAGTAACTGAGTTTTGTATGAAGAAATATATTATAGTCCATAATTTGGGACTCTGCGACTAAAGTATGATATAATAATTCGAATATATAAATATCTTACTAATTTCCATTTGAATGGATCATTAATTAGTAAGTTGTGGCACAAAACTTCTTTACGTTATTTATTCTTAAAAACGTGCGGGCGGAAATTGATATAGAAGAATCCGAATGACGAATCATGTTTACAACTTCCTCTATCCAAGAAGTATGATGAAGGATCTTAGCCATGGGACCAAGAGCGATAACTAGAAACATCACAGATCCAAAGTAATTGGAATTCTGCATGAATGCATACAATTGACACCAAGACCTGATCTTTTGCCTTATACTTATCTTTTACTCCAAGTATGTAAATTTTAAATATTAAAAAATGGAACTATGTCTGTGTTTTTGTATGTTTGTTCTTTATGGACTCCAAAACTGCTGAAACGATTTTGATGAAATTTTTCGAGAAACTCTATCATAGACTAGAGAATGTTTACTGTTGATAATTTTTCAGTATCAAAGCAGTAAAATGTGTTAATAACTACATGACCAAATGTTAATCACATAACCAAGTTAAATACAAAACCGATACAATACAATTATGACAATAACAATAGTTTCAAAAATCACACAATAACATCATGTCGGGGGCGTAGCAATGCGATAGTTTACTTATGTATATAATAGATAACTTTGCTCTATTTTATTTGTATTCCAAATACACATAATTGTCAAATGATTGTGTGCGTGTGCTATTGGGACTTAAACTACATAAAGAGAAAAAACTCAACGCATTAAGGGTGAGTTTTGATATTTGGTCATGGATTGACGTCTTGAAAACAAGTGTCAGTCGATTCGTGACCTTTCTTTAAGATTTCAATTTCATGGATCATTCAATGTGAAGTTGAGGCAGGAAATTTCTCTTTATATTTATATTTGTTTTAGTAGGCTATTTTTTGTTTGATGCAAACAAAGTGAATTGTGGTTTTTTGGTTCTATTTTCTTTTAAAGTTAATCAAAATAGAGGAGGTTTTCTTTAGAATTGACGAAGCCATATTGATATTTAAGTTTGTTTTGTTTGTAAAACAAAGCAAACGAAACATAATAAAACTAAAAGGAAGAAGGGCTATACAATTGGGAACATAATTCCTTACAAAGTCCTTTGAGTATAAATCGCAATGACGTCTTTATTTTACAATGAGTTGGTTCTGTTGTTTGAGTTCGGTGGGTGTATTAGTACATAAAGTTATATATTAAATTATAAGTTATATATTAAATTATCCGTTTTTTATTGTATTTTATACTCAATAAGAATATTGTTGTGAGGGTTGTGGTGGCAAATATTTGTAAAAAGTTATCAAAGCGTCTTAGAAACCAGAAGAATTTCTTTGCAAACAAAGTGTTTATATTAATTTGAAAAATAATCTGTGTGGGTGTTTTTTAACAGAGAATCTACAAAGCTCATTGCAAGCCTTTTTTTGGCATGTGCTTTTAGACATTCCACTGACTACAGCTTGTTGTATCCAATTTGTACACTCATTTAATTTGACATTTTCATACTAACATAAATGATTTTCGAAAGCCATTTGACAATTACTAGGAAGGAATGAAGAACGATGAAGGCAAAGATGTTTGTCGGGAATGAATATGAAAATCAACACTTAAAATGGCAAACGAAATTGAGTTTTTGATTGAGTAATAAAACTTCATGAACTGATTTTGATAGATAATTTGGGAGCAAACCGGAAAAAGACATTTTGAAAATGTTACAGACAGAGAAAATAAATAGACTTTCTTTTTTTTATTATTTGTAAGTAGAAAAAGGTTCATTGAAAAGTAGATAAATAAAATGGACAAAGTAAAAAAGAAATGGAACGAATTTTGCAAATAAAATGAAATGTAGCATCATTTTAGGGTTGCGTCTTAAGTATTTCGTTTTATTAGAATCATTTTGGGTGGACCTAAGATACTTTTACTTTATATTCAAATTATGTATTTGAAAACTCTTTCCTGGTTCAAATGTTAAGAATAATAAAATGTGACATAATGTTAGGATTGCCTGGGAGATAACAAAGAGATACCTTTGACTGTTGGATAAGGAATTTCAAATATTGAAAATATTTCTTCTACATAAAATGTTAGTTAATATAGCATAATGTGAGGGTGCCATCTTAAGCATTTTGGTTCAAAGAGTATGTAATTTCATATATTAAGAAAGTTTATTTTGTTTAAAGTGATACAATGAACAATAGAATGTAACATAATTTTAAGGCATTTCAAATGTTAGACGAGTTTGTTCTCTTTACTCGCTTGGTGGATGGACTCCTTGTCAAGGTAATGAAGCTCAGTAGGTGTTACGTACCTGAAACCGATGCAGGTGGCAGCTTAGGTTATCGGTAGGGTCTCCCAAGCCGGTGAGATTCAAGGTGAATGCTGAAGCCAAGTGTGTTCCAAACCAAGCATCACAAATTGCCGTAAAGCTTCTGAGAGAACTCAGCACTGTAGCAAGTTGCCTAACTCATTCTGTCTATCGATTTCTTTTTTAAAAATAGGGTTCCATTTTAGGTGTTTCTATGTAGAGAACAACTTTGGGTGATTTGTTAAATTTGTTTTAAAAATGTACAAAATGTCGGGCTTTACACTTAGCGATTTTTTTTTGTTGAGAAGGGAAGCTTGAGGCTTACGGCGTAGTCGCGTCGCATGTACCAGCGACACACAGCAATTTGTTAGAGTGTGATTTGATGGAAAAGAGAAATGCTTGGCGTCTGTTGCAGAGTGTTTAAACACTAGCAAGAGACACCAAAGAAGTATCAATGAGTAGTGTCGCAACAAACCTAGTACAGGTGTATTGAAAACAATCCTCCATCAGCAATTTACTTGAAGACATTTCTGGAACAAACCCAATAGAAAGAAATATTGGTAGGCCTGAGGCATCCATCGGTATTACGTATGCTTTTTGTCAGATTAGAAAGGTTTTTCCTGGTGTAAATGATAAGAAAAATTAAATGTGGCTTAGTTTTAGAGTCTTATTTCAAATATTTTCTCATGTAGAGCAATCTTGGGTAGAGTTGGTAGAGGCAACCATTCGAGTTAAATGGGGAATTTGAAATATGTATAATACTTTCTTTTGAAGCATTCATGTAAATCGATTTTTATGCCTTAATTAAAGAAAATGAAACACAGAAATTTGAAAGCCATAAATTTATGACTTTTGTTTTCTTTCTTTTTTGAAATAGAAAAAGGAATTCAAAAGTAAATCGTTCGTAAAATACTAAGACAAATATATCACTTTATCAAATGACTTTCTATTGTAAAGCAATAAAAATATAGCAAACTTTTATCCTATAAATCAATTTTCTTTTTCATTGTCCAATTTTTTCCTTAAACTTTTTCTTTTAAGTTTGAGATTACCCTTTTCTATTTAAAATCTTATACCTTTTTTGCATATTATTCTATCGCGTCCTTCGACAATATTTTTGCATAAATAATCAAAAATATAATGCATAATTTTAAGCGGATTTAACACATTTCGACATTTTCCAAGAAATGCTATGATTTTCAATGAAGTTTGATAAAATAATATACAAATATACAAATATATTTGCCATGCTAAACCTTAAATTTTTTGTGAAATTAAGACCGCAGAAAATACATGTAAATTTGCAAGTCAACAATTTCCAAGCAATACAAATTTCCATACAAATTTTTAACCTTTTCATTTTGACGTCACCAAGGCAGAAGGTCCTTCCTTCTTTTCCTATTTAGCATAACTTGGTCTTGCGTTACGTTACGTTTCATTTCATTTTGGTTCCATCATCATATTCATCATCATCATCATTATTATTACAGTCATCTATAATCAAGTCAAGTCAGTCAGGTAGACAAACAGCAGGCATATGATTTGAATGTTTGTGCTCCATTTTGATGGTCAGGTATGCAAGCAAGCAAACATTCTGAAATCTTCTCGGCAAGTTGTTAGTGTGTTAGTGTAAAAAAGTAATCCAGATGAAACCCACTCAAAATGCTTTGCATACCTTTTTTTTAAGCTTTGAAGTGTGTTTTCATGTACATTTTTGTTCACAAAAAAAAAAAAAAAACGAAAGTCTTTTACGCATTTTTTTATGAAATACCTTAAACAAGTGAAACGAGCCTCACCTTTTATGGACTTGAAGATTTCAGAGTGGATGCTTTATAATAATCATTAACGTGATTATTTTTTTGTGGCCAATTGTTGTAGCCTTTTGATGCTAAATAGACCTTCTACATATAATTAGGAAAGCCTTTTTTCCATTGTTAAAGGAAATCAGTTTGATTTGGGTTTTATATTTCGTTTTTTTTTTTTTATAATTTTAATTTTCTTTTGTATATTTTTTCTAGGGAATTAAGTTTTCATTTGATAACTGTTTGCTTTCATTTTGCGTTGCATACTTTCTGGCATTTGTTGAGTTTCTTTCTAACAGAAAATGTGAAATGCTGTGCTAGTTGAGATAAGCGTAAATGAAATTTTTCCCACACACAGAATAAATAAACTTTTAAATTAAACGGAATTTCCAAAAAAAAAAAAAAAACAAAAAAAAAAAGAGAAATATATAAGTAAAGAAATAATATACTTAAAATGCAAAGGCGTAAAGGATAAAACTTTGTGAATTATATGAAACTTGGTTCCTTGTTGTTTCTTGTCGCACTTGAACACCTCGACATCAATTGACTCTATAGGGTGCGTCATCTGCACAATGTATTGACATAAGTTCCTAACTAAGCTTCAATAAGTTAGAAGCATCATTTGATACCTTTTGTAAACTTGAACTGTTTGGATACAAAAATATAATGAGATACTTGCATTTTGTGAATTGAAATGCTTTGAACTATGGTCTGGGTTAGTAATTTATTTGCTAGTGACTTCATAAGAGAACAAATTGATTTAATACTTATGTACAATGAAGAGTTTTATTTCCTTTAATCTTGGTTTGCTATGAATCGGTATCTTCCAGTAGGAAAACAATCAAAGCCATCTTGGCTACCCAAATCTCCCTATATAAAAATCGATTGCTGTGCATTAGTCTCGTAAAAACTCGAGAGTGGCTCGATGGATCTGAATAATTTTTTTTTGTTTTGTTCGTCTCAATACTGGGATGGTTTAGGAAAAAATATGATTCGAAAAAAAAAAACTAACAAAACAGTCAAGCCGTCTTTGTCAAATATTTCATAGGGTCTACACATCAGTATCCTAATTTTTTGGGCAGGGGAAACAGGACAAAGCGAATAAACAATAGAATCAAACGATACTAGGCATCTGGAAACCCACACATAATCCACAAGGTTACATCGTCTCTTCTCTATATATATATATAAAATAAGATTTATGTATGTATGCCTGTATGCATGTATGTGTGTTCCCTATGGACTCCGAATCCGCTTGATCGATTTTGATGAAATTTTCAGGGAATCTCTAGCATATGCTGCAGAGTGTTTCTGTGTTTAGTGCGGAAGGGATCATATAGTAACTCTTTGGTGTACTGAGTCCGCTGCAGGAGTGGTTGGACCCTTCTACTTAGAAGGTCAGTTTATTGCCATGGATTTTCTGATGTCTTAATGTAATATGAAAGACAAATGTTTTCAATAGAATTCCATCATATTAGAAGTAGGGAACACTTTTTGCCTCTGAAGAGATTAATTCTCCATTAACTCATACCAAAAAAAGAAGAATTCGAGTGGCCACCTGTAAAGAACACCTGAATTTATAGGCTCTAACATTTCAATAAACCACAGTACCTAGCATAGTTAGACAACTCATGGTCAGAAATCATTTTCTTCTTTATTGTCGTGCCATCCTTTCTTCTTCATTTCGTGCAATTGTATGCATGCACGGTTTGGTGTGGGCGTTCGACATGCTCCGCTACTTGAGGAAGGCGGGATCGTCAGCCCTCTAAACTCTTGCTGAACTCCTCCTACCTTTACAACTTTTAAGTATTTTTATTCTCGCGAAAGCTATTGACAATCGACTAGCACTGCGACTCGGTGAAGCCGGAGTTATAAGGCGTGTGACTCTTGTTGGGAATCCCCTGGCCTCTTTACCTATTTGCTGGTTATTATTTTAAAAAAAATTCTTTGTTAAAGTTACTAGAAACTATTTGAAGCAACTCAAACACAATATATGAACAGAAATCACAAATCGATATTTAGTAAAAAAAAAAGTTAGAAAAAATGCCTTAAACTGAACTTTTTGTCGTTTCGTCTGCTCTTGAAGTGACGACCATTTGTTGTATGTCTATGGAAATTGAATTTTAATAAGGGCAAAAACCAATTTCAATAATCATTAAGTTGGGTGTGGATTTTCAGTTTTAAAAGTGTTCATAACTAAATGACGCACCCTCTATGGTAAATCGTGTCTGCAAGAGATTCAAAGTAAAAGTTTGAACTAATAAACTGAAGCACGTACATGGGATAACTGACATTCAATTGCGTGTGTCGAGTGAACGTACATAGTCGTATATACATACATATGGAAGTTTGTGTATGTAACTAAGCTTTAACATTTCATTTCTATTTTTCTCTTCTCATTTTTGGGTAGAATTGCATTTCACAAACCAAACCAAACCAAACTGAATCAAATGAAAATAGCAAATTACTAAGCTTGATACACGCGTGTGTCAATTTACCAAAGTAACAAAGCAGTTGTACTTCATAATAATCAAATGCATGATGATGATGTTCATAATGATGATAATAATGATATTCCTTTAAGTAATTTAAAACGCAATTTGGTTGGACAATTTTGCTTTAGAAATGATTATTTTTGCTTAATTCAATTTATTGTATTTTACTGGTGACTTAGTTGGGTTTTCCCTTTTTCTCTAAGACTATGGGGATTTAATATTCAATATGACTAAACTCAATTATGGGTTCTATACAATATCATATTACCAAAATCTATTACTGCTATCAGATAATCAAAAGCAATAATCAAGTGCAAAATGACACTAGAGAGACGAGAAATTGAAGAAGAAGCTCCTTCGCTCATTGGAGATTGTCAAATTAATATTGCATAGAACTCTAAAGAAGAATTCCTTCCACGCCTTGTTGTTATATAGTATTTAAGTATATAAAATTAATTTTATGCTCAGTTAAAATTTCCGTTCCTATTATTTTTAATGAAAAAACATTAATTCTCATTCGTTATTCTTTTTCCTTACTTTCTTGTGTTTTTCTTTTGCAGTTGGTGGGCGCTGATGGTCATGAGTATCACTTCAAGCATCGGACATTACCACATGCGCGTTCCCGACGTAGCATTACTCACACACGTTTACTAAAGAGTCACCCATGGGTAAGTAGAAAAACCGAATATAATAATAATAAGAAAAGCAGAACAGAACAGAACAGCAAATTGTGTCTTTTTCTTTTGACTAAAATAAAAGAAAATGGAAGATGAAAATAAAGTTGTCTTGTATTGTGATACTTTGTTTTGTATCTTGTAATACTGATAATGATACACGTAATAATGATACTTATAATGATGATGATGATGATGCTGATGATGATGACTGGAAGGAAAACTCACAAAATTAAAGACGAAAAATGTAAAAAGAAAGAAAGAAAAACGCTGCGTTGCGAGCGTTAAATTTAAACGCCCACGTAGAGCTCAATTCTCACACCAAATATTAACAGAATGCGTAGGAGATTCTGTGGCAAGGCAATTGTCTGCGTTAACTGTCAAGTGCAGCTAATAAGAATTTAAGGACGAAATCAACAAAACAAGAAGAAAGAAAACACAACACAACACAACACAAAGAAAGAATATACAAAGCAAGAAGCGTTGAAAAGATAAGTCACATGATTGATTGCCAAGCAACGTTGAAAACTTTAAAAGAGAAATTTATACAATAAATAAAGTTCAAATGGAGAAATGTCAAAGGTTTTATATGCATTCGATATTATATAAAATATTCTCTATTATCTCAGTGTATATAATACACACACACACACACACACACACACACACAAACATTGTTATTGTTATTGTATGGTTGCTTCTTTGATGATGATATGCAACCAATCAACCAAGTGAATAACTGAATGCATATACAATAAAAAAAAACTTGTGGTGATGATGGTGGTGATGATGCTCAGCTATCCAACTATATATTGTGTGTATCATATACAAAAGACTTTGAGCAATATGAGTCAACATAATAATGATGAAGGCGTTTCAATATGCTCAAATTACAATTATGATAAAAATCACAATTGGTTTGGATTTTGCGTTTTAATTCAGAAAGAAATACAATAGAATAAATATTGTAGGGACTGAGCAAGCAGTTATGTTACTCTATAAGATAAAATATTGCATGAATAGAGAATATGAAATGAAAGCAAAGAAAACTTGAAGGTCATTTGATGGATTGTACAATATGTAAGATGTCAAAGAGCAAAAGTGTAAAATAACATTAGACAACTAAAAACTCTCTAATCAATTTCTTGCTACGAAAATGAAACTAATGTTGTAACATTTCTATATTAGATAGGAACTTATATTCGAAATAAAGATAAAAGTTCAATATAATCTATATAATATAGATGATATAAAGAATGAATCACTTTTAATTATCCTTGAATATATGTGGTTTTTCAATACGAGTGTCCTTTTATTTTTACCATAGTTTTATTATCAACTGAAATTGATTCAATTAGTAATGGAATATGACATCATTCAAGTAGCTCCCACGGTCGCGCTGGCAGGCCTTCATATAAATCATCCAATTTTGGATGACTCGGGCGTATAATTCCGGCGTCATGGTCTGAATTTCGGTGCAAATGTTGTTCTTGAGGTTTTGAATCGTCACTGACTTTAAATTTCCCAAAAAAAAAAAAAAAGTCTAACGGCATTAAATCAAACTATCTCGCCGGCCACTTGATATATCAATCAATCCGGAAAGTGTTCAAGCAACAAATCGATTGTTCGAAAAATATGTCTTCCGTATCGATGCCGGCCAGACTAGGTACAACAAAATCTGATACCGTACTCCATTGACCGTCAAAGCCTGACCATTCACAATCTCGAAAGAGATTACCACCGCCGGCCCACATTCCGCACTACACATTTACTTTTTCGGAGTGTAATGGCACTTCCAATATTTGATGTGGATTCTTGGTCCCTCAAAACTGACAGTTTTGTTTATTAACAAAGCCGTAGATCCAAAAATACGCTTTGTCGTTGAAGATGGATATTATCCAATTAAAGCGCGTTTCGTTTGCCACAGCGATGCTAATTTTTTTGCGGTTCTGCCAGTTCTTCTTTGTCGATTGCAACCACTGATTAACATGATTTTGGAGAACGTGGTTTCTCACAAAGAGGGAGGGACTTTGGAACATAAGTTCATTGAAAGTATTTTTTATATGAAAACCTACATTTGAAATGTTTACTTTGTCCGTAGGGAATTTCATGTCAATCGAATAATAATAAGAAGATTTTAAAAAAATACATAAAATTTGCATCCATTTTTGAAACGATTGCTATTCGCTTTGGAGCCATTGTTCGTATTGTTATTTAAAATTTCTGTTTCTGTTGCATCATTGTTTGATTATTTGAGATTCCAGTAAAGTAAACTTTTAAATAAAGGACCTTGTTGTATTTTAAATTCAGTCATTGAAAGACCTGTTGTTGTTCAATGACACAAGACACTTTTCTCCACATAAAAAACACTTTCACATATGCCACATATTGTATTTGGTGTCACTGGGAATGCTGTTTTGGTTTTATTAAAGTAATTTCAGAGCGTGTGTTTCTAATTTAAGTCAAAAAGAATCAGTTACTTTTTTTCATTTTTGCTCTTTTGCTTGCTTTTCTTTGCTATTCAAATGAATATTTTATTACCATAGTTCTTTGATTTTTCACTTCACTTCACTTCACTTTATTTTACTGTACTCTACTTCTTTGCTCTATTGCTGTCAATATTATTTTGTTTTTTTTTTTTTTCATTTCCACCTACACTTTCTTGGAATATAGGCGTCATAGAATCTGTCAACAATGTTTACGTGACAGTCCAGCATAGCATAGCACAGCTGCAACTTTGTGATCAAGTGAACCATGAAGGAGAGAATTTAAATAAAAAAATATTCTGGTGAAAAACTAACTCTTTGACATAGTGACAACGTTTCCTATGAAAAAAAAGGACGCTGCTTGTTCAATGCAATCATGAACCTCCACTTTCTGTGAAGTTTTGGAGGCGTGTAATCACCCTTTTATGCCAAACTACGTAAACGATGACAGTTCTAAACGAGTTTCTTGTGTTAGTACACATAATTGATTTTTGGAAAATCAGTTAATAAACAGAAATACGTAATTCAGAACAGTTTTTTCTTGGTTCACAAATAGTTATTTGTTTTAATGTTGCATTTTGTTCAACTTTTGTATGACAGACATTGATGACGTAGTTATGTAGTTCACTTCATACGAATCAATACAATTTAACATTTCTCGTAAATTCCTGAAAAGTATCCTATGCGATAAATGACGTTTATGTGGTTTGGCCTTATGGGAGGCGCAGCAAAAAAGAGTATTGTCCATTAGTCACTATTTATGTTTGTGTGGAAGATACAGGAAGTATTATTATTAGTACTTATGCCACAATTTAATATTCAAAACTTTTGAATGGAGAGTTTGATTAGATGTGACAGGGTCAGTACTCCATGAACATTAACAATAACAAAATATGATCGAACAACATCCGGAGGATGAGGCCAAAGGCCATAGTAGTCAATGGTGTCATTAAGTTAATATTAGTTTTACAAATTGTATAAACTTTAATAAATAAATATAAGTATAACATCCAAGAGAATCAGTGTAGCGTATTTACAAAGGTGAAAATTGCTTGATGACGAAGGGATTCTGAACTTAATTCGATAAATATACGCAATCGTTGTGGCATCTGCCATACCAATACTGCATACGAGTACAAATGTGAAAAATTCGATAAATATGTCCACCTCAATCATTTTCAAGAGTATTGAAACTTGTAGACATTCTGTTTTCATTTTTGTTTTAAAAAAATATTGGTCTTTTTTTGTTAAGATTTATTTGTATCGAATTTCTCCGAAGTATACTTTTGAAGTGAAATTACTGCACTTTATAAATTGTATGGAACATCATAGTATATCTCAATGCAGGCAGTAAAAACTCCAGAGCAGATTGCATTGCACAAAATATCCCAACTACTTGAATGTATTGAATATGTTCTGATCTTTTTGGAAAAGATGCCACTAAACTCGTATTGAATGTGTGTATTGAGAATGTAGGAGCCATTCAATGAAAATGAGACAAAACAATCTGGTAGCGATGGTCCAAAGAGTACTTAACTTCGTTGCAAGTACAAGAAAAATTGACAAGTTTTCAACCAGACATGAAGCCACTGTCATTTGTGCTAATAGCAGAAAACAACTTGCCTCCGGGTCAATGGTGTCTCTGCAGGGTGATTGAGACGCATCCGGAGTAGATCTGCGCACTCAAGCTGGAGTGTTTAAACATACACAAATTTAGTCCGCTTCCGATTGAAGCATAAATCTAAATTGGTTCTATTATGAAGCTGAAAACGACCCCAATTTGGGCTAGCCTAAGTTTATTATAGAAATATTAGTAGTAAATAGAAATAGTTAAGGAAGTAAAGCAGTAAAATAGTAGTAATGAGTTTTAGAGAAAAATTGAATGAAATATTATCCATAAAAGTCAGTGGCAATTAATTGATCAAGTTTAATGATTTTATGCATAAATTCCACAATTTTGTAATAAGAATAATCTTTCACTTTTTAACAATATTCATAATCCCATTTGGTTCATAACTTTATCGAGAAAAAAACAAGTTGACTATTTTACCAATGTTGTCAATACTATTTAAACATAAAAACTCATATTAGCTGTTTCATTGTGGAAACCATCAAATAGCAGGAATTAAGATTGAATATTACACAATGAAACAGCAGGAGTCAGTTGTGTTTGTGGAAAAGTATAGTTGCCAGTATAATAAAATTCATCACTCTAATTGACTCGTATGACAAAGACATGATGATGCAAAAAATATTGATAAAAAAAAAATGATAACTTTTATTCTCCACATGTCACATTCATAACCAATCGATTTCACAATTGAATTATCAATTACAGCAATTTGAAAAACACAAAACACATATTTGTGGTTTCCTTACAAAGACACACAATTAACAGGAAATAAAACTGATAATTTAAAAATGAAATTCTAAGAATGTTATATACATTCATGTGCTCAATGAAAATCAACTTAGTTGAGGTTAGTAATCTTTTACTCAATTTATTTTTTGGTTTTCCAAAAATTTGATAAATGATTGCTAACTATAATTTTGTACTATGTTAGCAATTTCCCCAATTGAATTATTATCCATCAATGACATTTAGACAACACAAATTCATATCTCTGTGGTTGCATGACATCGACTTGGACAGAATCCACAAAATAGACAAACGAACAAACCAACAACTGACAGACGATTTTATACAGAGAAAATATGATTAGAGCTGAGATGACTGGGCAATGCTATGTTATGTTATGTGGGTAGATGGGTGGTTTTGATCAATGGCAATTTGAAATTCAATTAACAATTCGAGCATCAAATATGATTGCTTTGCAATCTGTCTACATATCAAACTATAGTATATAGTAAATGTGAGTATTCTGTGTGTATGTTAGTATGTTTGAATAGAAAACACATATAAAATCGATTTTGTAATAAAGCTGACAAATGTTGACAAATGCTAATTTCATTCAATCAATGGATTTCCCATTGTTCAATGCCCAAAACCAAAGAGAAATCAGCAGATGACATTAATTATTACTCGTATATAATATGGGGGAAGAAAAGGCCAATCGAAATGCTAAAAGTAGTTAAACAACAAGAACAAGGAATCCAGAAAGGTCATAATGATAAAGCAGATAATACTTAAGTGGGTTGTACTGAAATGTTGTAGGTAGTAGAAGAAGAAATTAACATTTCACACTGACATACTTACATAATAATGACCCGCTTTTCATTATCATCATCATCATCATCATCACCATCATTAGCAATACTTATCACCATAAAAAGAAATACAAAACAAAAGTAAAACACAACTACAAACATACATAAGTATTTATAAGAGTGAGTGACGACGACAACGACGACGACTTCTTTAACCAAGTTTCGTTGACATACGCATGTCATAGTATGAAAAGAAAAGTATTTCAACATCTTTGTAATTTATTTTTACCTTTCCATTTCCATCATTCCATCATTCCATCATAGGTACACACTGCTATACAACAACCTGGTTTCAAGCGTGTCAAACGTGGTCTACGTCCTGCTGTACCCGCCATACATGGGCTGCCCTTCGATTCGACCTTGGGCCAACCGAATACAGTAGCCGCCGAACCAACAGATCCGTATTTTCCACTGCAATGGTATCTCAAGAATACAGGCCAAAATGGTGGCAAAGTGCGACTTGACTTAAATGTTCAGGCAGCCTGGGCACAGGGCATTACTGGCAAAAATGTCACCACAGCCATTATGGATGACGGTGAGTGAATGAGTTTGTAGTGTGAGAAATATTGTAGACATAAAATGACACAACATATGTACTATATATGTATGACATGACACGTGTCTGTGCCATGAGCAAACCCAAAATGTGGTGTGTTTCATGAAAAATATTGTACGAGTAAACCCAAACCATAAAATAAAACATTGTGTTTTTGTTTCCTTTTTCATTTTCATTTTTACAGGCGTTGACTATATGCATCCGGATTTAAAATTTAATTACGTGAGTATATTTACCCGTAACTTATTCCACTCAACATATCACACACAAACACATACAATCACAACAATGAAAACACTTTAAAAGTCTCATAAATAATTAAATTCGTATTTATTTTCCATTAAAATACAATTTATATTCAATAATACACGAGTATTTTTAATTTAAAATTAATATTAAAAAAAAAAACCTTGAACTGATTTTCCTTGTAATATACAATACAATATATCACATGATGATGATGATGATGATGATAATGTTGTTGGGTTTTTTATTGTCAATAAACATGCGAGTGAGTATGCGACTGTTGTCAAGTGACATTTTCCCATTTTATTTATTTTGTAAAATTGAAAATCTATTTATTTTATAAAGTTACTTCATAGTACGTTTAACTTTTCCAATATGTTTTTAACACTTGGATCTGAGTCTCGTTGATCAACATCAAGAAATGTAAGAGAAGATTCTCATTTTTTATTATCAAGAGTTAATTGGTAAAGTTACAAGAATAAAACCACAACAATCCATTGTCCAACTTACTGGAAATAGTTTCATGGCTTCCTGTATAAGAAGACCTTCCTGTTATCTATGTGGTTGGTGAACCCTCTATACCAATGGGGACATAATTTTTGAATCGGGGAAATGCTTAACATGCACACGGCGATAGCACTGTGTGACTGCACCTCTGGCTGTCAAATCACAGTATTCGCGGTCTATGTTGTGGGTATCAAATCATGAATTGTAGTGAAATTAAATGCCAACATATTTAATTTTTATGGGAGAAACCTCATACATTTGCTTAAGAAAAACAATCTTATAAGTAGTTTTTTTTTTTGAAATTTGGCGAAGAAAATACTGTAAACGAAACTTAGCATCAATGTTGCCAGGTACAAAAATCATCATCTTATAGAGTGAAGTTTGTGACTCCTTCTCCGTTGGCAACTAGCATTCAATAACCTTGTAATCACTCACTGCGATGATTAATAGATTGTATCTGTCTTGATATCAAAATGAGTAGATTAAAGATTAAATGGGAGTAAAACTTATATTGTATTAGGAAGGAACACAATACAATAACTTTTAGAATAAAATGAGCCAAATGGCATAAACATTCGATCAACAAAGTATTTACTTGGAAATTGAAATAGAATAATTAGAAAGACAAATCATATGATAACCTGATCTTTTAGCTACATTCAGTCTTCGATTACATCTAGATTCCAAACTGTAGTCGTTCAGATGAATTATTTCAAGTAGTTCTTTTGCCCGACAGGCTTTAGTAAAAACAAGCAGCAGTTCGAATTTGGTACACGGGACAAAGTTGTCGACATCTGATTAAGAATGCATGATGATGGTTTAGTTCAAATGTGTGAAAGGCTTACAAAGTGTGTATTTTTGATTTCAAATTAAACTGTCACAGAAATAAAAGGTTTAAATTATAGTTAAGTAATTTTTCTTAAAAGTTGTACTTTTATTACTTATAGCGTCCTCGACCTAAGTTCGAAAGGGTTGTAGCTACTGCTACACTTTAAGTATTAACAAGGAATACAGTTTGAGTACCAGAAAATTAAAGTTATATTTGTAGTATACTTTTAGCGGTTGCTTGAATGTCCCGGTAGTTGAGAATTGGACCAAACCTATCCTATGTTCAACTCGGAACACAACCATATACTATTACAAAAATTCAATGCAATCAGATGAACGGTATATCAGTGCATTATATACGAATAAACAAAACACTTATTACAGTTCATCGATAAATCTCTCAATCACTTATCGTTAATATCGACTTGACTCTCCTACTCAACTTTTATTTCCAGTTAATAACAATCTTATTTTCATATTCCTTTTTATAAGAAATTGAGTTAGTTTTTTCTTTAGTAGTCTTTCAAAAAATTTATCAAAATGTAAAACAAAATAGAATTCACAAATATTTTCAAAGTTAATCGAAACAAATTCATTAGCTCATGAATAAATATATTTTTCTACAATAAGAAAATGGATCAAATGCATAACAACAACCAACAAAGAGGTCAATGGAACTCTTTAATTAGAAGAATATTTTTGCTACGCGATGAAAATCGACGCCATATCCGTGAGCTATGGATTGCTTTGATGAGAATACTATTTATGAGGCGCATACGCCAACGTAACAATCAACAGTAAGAGAGAAAAATAATACCATTTCCGGGATCTCATCATTGCCAAATGAATGAAATTAATAGTTTCCAAAGACAAATAAAAAAATACTTTTAAAACAAGATATTTTTTTCTCATGTGGAATATTATTTCAGTTATATTTATTGTAACAATTGAACTAAATTGGTTTTCAGAGGTCACCCTAAAGCGTCTGTAACTAACCCACAGAAACATGTTTCTTAGTGACAAATTTGCCAAACTGCCAAAATCTTCGAAACAGGTCCGTCTTCCAAGGAGAACAAGGCAGTCACATTCAATATGTGTTGGATATTTTCAAATTGTTTCTCATCTTTACAACTTCTAAAGAAGTCTTGGTGAGGGTCATTGGCTTAATAGCGTAGTAGCTTTTTATCCGAATCTTATTTTTGTTAGAGTGTAGGAAATTTTGGAAGTCCATTTCGGTTGGTATCAGAGTATCCAGGTGACAAAACTGCCTGAATCATTTGTCTACAGTATGCCTGCTACCACCCTATGTTTCGCTTCCGCTAAAGAAACCGCCATCGCCAATCCGCCATCTCGTTGCCTATAAAACGAGAAAGACAAGGTTCCCATATAAACGTAATTGACTGTTGCTAGGCTAGTGCCGCCACCTTACTGCTGAGGTTCGCCCCATGTTGCTTAGAAACTTCACTGTTTACCAGACTTTATACATCTCAGTCTGATTAAGCTTTTTTCATGACATATTCAAAAGTTAGGCCATTCAAACTAATGTTTTCTCTAACTACCATAAAAACCTTTATCCTTTTTGGAAAATATATTCAAATGAAATGTCGCAATAAATGTTAGAATGAAGGATATAAAAAAAACCAATGAATCAAAGATATTGTTCTGTCTAACTTATGATTTTATAAATTTCACAAGTAAATTTATCGAATATCTCTGCATTCAATTGAAAAGCAAAATAATAAATTAATTATTTATTATTATTGAAATTTAATTAATTCAGAAAAAAGTTTTTTTTATTTCATTTTACTGTCACATTGACATATGGTAAATTTGAGTGAATAATTTTTAAAATAATTATCATTGATACATACGTGAAGGAAAATTAATACAATTGAATAAATGTTTATAATTTGAAATTTTTAAAATTATTTAATTGAAGATCTTCCGATGAAATCATAATTAAGTTTAATTTATTAACCATTTATTATTGTTCAAATTATGTATACAAAATGACATGAGTTTCATACAAAAAAAAAAAAAATGATTTTTTATTTATTATTCATTCATTTATTTCCATAATTTTAATTAATTATATGGATGTATATTTTCGGTCATTAGAAATGGAAATTACATTGATCAGGATATAATTAATGAAGTAATTAAACTGGTTACATGATACGTGTTACTTACCTTTTTGGTTAAAAACCACATGTATAAGTATGAAATCTATTTCATTAATATAAATAATCATATGTAATTAAGCACTAAAATACATTTTCAAAATTACCCAAAATAAGAGACGAACACACGCATTTAATAACTCTGTTGACATGGAGCTCAATCTCAACTTCATATATTTAAAAATGAATTCAAACTATTGCATTGACTTCGATCTGAGTGATCTCGAACCTCATTGTTTGCTTAGTCAGAATTATGAGTTATAACGTGATTGAATGCGAAATTGAACACAATTTGGATTCAAGTGATTAATGGTCAGCATTTTACAATAAGTGGATTAAATAAGAAAAAAAAAAATCATTCTAGAAAAAAATCAACTTAATAAATAAAATTATAGTAATATCACAGAATAAATAAAGAAGTGTACCAAGAATTTCAAAAGAATATATCAAATAGTTCAAAACCGTCTAAACAATGTAGGTATGAGTATGAAGCAACTTCTGATCAAGAGAAAGAACAAAAAAAAAAAAAGAAAAAAAAAATAGATTAGATTGGACAAAAATACAGAAAATTTGACAGAACTTGAACAATCACGTATCATATTTTTAGACATGACGAAGTTCAATTTTATAGGATCCGATGGATCATAAACTGTTTTGGATTGAATAGTTGCGATTTCGAAAAGTACGATCACATTTCCCCACAATATAATAGTTTCTCAATAATCACTAATAAATTTTCTGAATGCCAAATATAAAAAAATAGGCAATTAACCATAATGAGCCTCATCAGTAAAGACTTTTAATTGATTTTGTTTCAAAAATGACATATGTAACTTCCAAAACAGATTGCTTAATAATAAAATTCCCATAAACTTATATTTGGGGCACTAAAATTGTGTAATTTGAATAATTAGATTAGTTTAAAATGTCTTCAATCTCATGAATATGAATAAATTCCTTTGAATTTGTTTGATATTTGTTCCTTTTTCTTGTATAAACTTTTTATTTATGCTTTATATAAGTAATTTCTATCGATTGATTTATATTAATAAATAATAAATTCATCATTCAGTGTCCTTGCACCTAAGTTTATAAATTAAAAATATATTTATATTCAAGCAAAGCTTTTCATAAAAATTCTTTAATATATCACTTATAACTTTCATGAATACACATTCTTCGTTAATTCAATTAAGAATATTATTTATAAACCTCTCAAATACTATTGTATATACTTATAATAAAATGTATTTTTATACACATCTAAGAAGCATAAAATTGACCCTTTATTCAAGACTAATAATAGTAACAATTCATAGACAAATTAAAAGACTTAAAATAAGGATTTATGATGCACTACGAATTTTCATGAAATAAATAAATTTGATGTGAGATAATTTTTTTACCCCAACAAAATGTTAAAATTATTCTTAATTTTTTTAAATTAATTTTCATGAATTGAGTTAAATTTAAAATTCCATGAATAACCTTGTAATACAATATTTACATTACTTTTTATATTTCTGTTTAAATAAATAAATGTTTTTTGGGAGAATTTTTTGTTTGCATATTTAAACATATGCAACAAATATTCAACTTATTTCCCGGAAGTAAACATTTGGTTTTTCTTTTTTTTTTATTATTGTAATTTTCTTTTATATTTAAATTCAGTATTTGTATAACATTTGGTACTCACTGATGCCATCAGCGACATCATCAGCACACACATGCCCATTGAGATAATGTATTCTTAAAATCTCATAAGTATTTACACGTCAATGCAGCTTTAAGATTTAGTCTAAACGCCCTTCATAATGCTTCATTGCCTTCTTCCTTACTTCAAATACTTGCTACTATAGATATTTTGCTTCATATACAATACTTGCAATAGATATTTTGCCTCAGTTACTTGCTACACTGATATTTTGCCACAGATACTTTGTTACAAATACTTTTGTCGTAGCTCAGTAAGATTTTTAATATCCGCTTTGCAAAGCTGAAAAACCGCTCGAGTGCTTGCAAGTAAAGAAGGCGCATTGTGTTGGCATTAAGATACATTAAGTTAAGTAAGTGAAGGAAGGTTAGGAGGTGCTTGGCAGAAACTCGCTCGATTTAAAAAATAAAAGAGAAAAGAAAAAGAAATGTGAAATAAAATATAATAAAAAGGATGCGCTCGCATTCTTAGAAATAGAGAGAGGAAAAAAGTATAAAGAAAATCACGTTTCATGTTGGAAATTGTTATTGAGTTTTATTAGTTATTTTTACACGCGTTTTTCTTGTTTCTTCTTTCATTGGATTTCTTTTACTCTTTTCTGGTTTTTATTATTTATATATATATATATTTTTTTTTTATTTGAAATCTCAGTTTTTTTAGAATTTCATTAGAATTCTTTGCCACACGCAATATTCTGATAAAAACGAATACAAATACTCGTACTACACACATATACTTATATATATATATATATACATATAGATACTTATAAATACATATACTATATACTTACAAATACATATACTAACTATACATACATAAATATCTAATAAGACACTTTTATCTAAGTGCGTTCGATGTTTGCTTTCTACTTACTAACATGCATTCTTTCTTTTTTCTTTGATTTTTTCCGATGAATGAATATAGAATGCGGAGGCGAGCTATGACTTTAGCAGCAATGATCCCTTTCCCTATCCAAGATATACCGATGATTGGTTCAATAGGTATGTATGCTGTGTAGTAGTAGTAGTAGTCATTGCCAATGTTAATGGTATTGGCATTGAATCCTCTTCTTCTGCTTAAGCTTCATTTTTCTAATAATGTTTCTCCCTATTTTTTCTCCTGATTTTTCTTTTCTTTTTTAAGTCATGGAACACGTTGTGCTGGTGAAGTGGCTGCTGCCAGAGATAATGGTATTTGTGGCGTTGGCGTTGCTTATGACAGCAAAATAGCAGGTGAGTGGCAATTCTATCACGCAAAAAGGATTAAAGTAGCCATCACATGGCTTTCTACTACATACTTCATCCTCTTTATGTGTGTGCGTGTGTGCGTGTGTGAGTGTGTTTTTTTTGTTTAGTTTTTTATTGTTAGTTGTTGGTGATGCTTGGTGATTTCTGAAAAAAATATTAGGTTTATACATAGAAATACAGTTTCTTTTTTTTTGTTTTGTTGAAGTGAAATCTTTTTTTTGGACAAGATAATTTTGACCATCTGTCATGGAAAAACCATTAGTGTACTTGTATTTTGAAGGATTTAAAAAAAAAAAAAAACTGACATGTTGCTTGGAAATATTTGGTAATTTGAAGTCTCTAAGTTCTGTGAAGTGCTTTCTGCTTTTGCTGAACTGCTCTTCTTACATGTGGATGAGCATAGTCTTGGGACAAACACATCTTGAGTTATCTAATGGCAAACTCTGTCTATTGCTCATCTTATCAGGATATCTAATCTGTTTGTCCATATTTCAAGAGATTATCATACACAAAACTCCTGTCTGATCCTACCAGATGCATAGCAAGGACATCTTTTAATTGATATTTTTATCTCAATTAGATTTCATTGAGCTTTTAGAAATAATCCCCTTCTCATTAATAAAGTTTTCTCTTGATATCCATGGTTTTATTTATCAATTAAGCAATGGGATTTGTTTTTGAAGCAACATGGGACCACAGGTCAGCGCATTCTTTGGTGACTGGTCCAGTGGTAGCAGAATTTTTCATAGCGCCCTTATGATTCACTATTATATCCGCATTGTCCTCAAAATATATAAGGACACCATCCATTCTTCTGAATGGTTTCCTCTGGCGAATGATCACGGGCGGCATTACCTTCTTCCTCATTTCTTGATTACCTTTCTTGACGGTGGCAACAAATATGTCAGCGACACTAGCAGCAGGCAAATGGTTTAAGCGACCATGGTTACTATGAGCAGTAATGATGTACAAGTTATTTGCTCTTGCACTTGTGTTGTCAGTGCAGTTCATGATGACGCCAACTGGCAAATCCAAGGTGTTGCGAAATTTTCCTACAGTAGTAACATTACAACCTCTCTTCGACATTTTACAGATTTTATAGAATCGAAAGAAAGTCAAATGCATTGCTAACATTATTTTGCAAATAGTTTTTCAAAGTTTCAGGTTCCTTGGTGTAAAATTTCTTTGTGTACTCAGTTTTCTCCTTTATAAATCTTTACAAAGGCATGTAAATCTCTTCCATGGCTAGCAAACAATGACTTATGATATATTATGATACATTCAACCATTTTGTTAGTTAATTTTTGTTTAACAAAATATTCAAATTCTTTTAACACCAAAAATTACACTTTTAAAGCGTTAAATTTATTCCTTGCATGTTATTTCTGTTAGAATCAGAATCTGATATCCAAGCTTCTACACTTTCATAAAAACTAGATGCGAATGGGGACAGAAATTGTCACATCCGGATAATAGTCCACAGGATACAAGACCTCTACAAAGACTTCTGTAAAAGTTGTGGTGATAAAGAAGAGACAGAAAGTATGCAATAGAAATACAGATATTTTTCTTCGAAGACTCAGGCATCGTGGGTATGATGCCATTGAGGGCCATATGAAACTAAACACCCGCTAATACCCTCTCTACTTTATAGGCATCACATTGGGACATTAGATTTCTATGTAGATAGATAAGTTTCAATAGCAATATCCCTCAAATAGGAGCAGAAAATAAACACTCCTCAGCGGATAGAAGCATTTTTGCGTTCCGCAAACAAATATTTTATTGTGTCAAGGAGAAATTATTTAACAGATTTTTATTGTCATATTGTAAAACATAAAAACTAAAACCAAGTTCGCGATAATCGGTTATTATTATTATCGGTGTCATCTCTTTACTCAAACCTGTAAGGCGATTATCCAAGCATTTGTTTGATGATTTCACTTCATAAACTTTGATAGACTTATTCGCTACACGAGAAAACAAAGTAGAGAAAGGGGAATACAAAAAAAATGAAATGATTTTTCTGTTAGCTAATCTTTTGTTGTTTGTTGTCTTGACAACATTGCGTATACTACTATTTTGCAATCTAGTTCATTGATATTATGTATGCGTCATATATTTCATAACAAGATTTTTTATTCACAATGATTTCATACAATCAATTGACAGAATAAGAGGTTGAGAGATTCTAGGAAAAATAAAAATGCGCGAAAATATACAAAAAATAAAATAGAAAAGAAAATCTAATAACAAAATATATGATGTCGTTTTATGAAAGCCATAAATTTTGGATCATAAGGAAAAGAGTACATATAGTATTTGCCATAAAAAACATATTGATTTATAATTTCTGTGATTACAAGTGACATAGTGGTAGATTATGTGAAATATTAAATAATAATGATGTTTAACTTTGCTTTATAGGCATTCGCATGTTGGATCAACCATATATGACAGATTTGATTGAAGCGAACTCAATGGGTCATGAACCACATAAAATACATATTTATAGCGCCTCATGGGGTCCAACAGATGATGGAAAAACTGTCGATGGTCCAAGGAATGCAACAATGCGTGCCATTGTTCAGGGTGTAAATGAGGTGGGTTCCATCATTAACCTGAAAATACATAATTTAATTTAAATGTATAACATTAAATGGAAATCATACATTACAACATTTTATTTACATTTTGAACTCATGCAGGGTCGTAATGGACTTGGAAATATTTACGTTTGGGCTTCCGGTGATGGTGGAGAAGAAGATGATTGCAATTGTGATGGTTATGCGGCCTCCATGTGGACAATTTCGATTAACAGCGCCATTAACGATGGACAGAATGCGCATTATGATGAAAGCTGCAGTTCGACGCTGGCGTCAACATTCAGCAATGGCGCTAAGGATCCCAATACTGGTGTCGCCACTACAGATTTGTATGGCAAATGTACGACTACACATTCGGGTACAAGTGCTGCGGCGCCAGAAGCTGCGGGTGTCTTTGCGTTGGCGTTGGAAGCAAAGTAAGTCAAAAGGATAATGATGATGGTGATAATGATATAATTGTTTTACTTAAAATTTCTCTTCTCTTTTGCTATCCATGTGCAGTCCACAATTAACATGGCGGGATATACAACATTTGACTGTTTTGACTTCGAAGAGGAATTCATTGTTCGATGCCAAGAATCGTTTCCATTGGACAATGAATGGTGTTGGCCTTGAGTTCAATCATCTTTTTGGTTTTGGGGTATTGGATGCAGGAGCAATGGTTACATTATCCAAGCAATGGCATTCTGTGCCGGCACGTTATCACTGTGAGGCTGGTGAGATTGTGGAGCCACGGTAAGTTGTTGTTACATATGCGTTAAATATTTAATAAATTTAATCATAATTTTCCCTTTTTTAGTGCAATTCCTATGGGTAGTTCTTTGTTTATGGAAATCAAAACTGATGCTTGCCGGGGAACAGATACCGAGGTTAATTATCTGGAACATGTACAGGCGGTCATTACAGCGAATGCATCAAGACGTGGTGATTTGGAACTATTTCTTACTTCGCCCATGGGAACAAGGTGCATTTGTTAATCAGTTGATTTCTATAGAAGGTTTTCTTTTAATATTATAAAATTTTTGTATCCAACAGATCAATGATTCTTTCAAAACGCGCCAATGATGATGATCATCGTGATGGTTTCACCAAATGGCCCTTCATGACCACACACTCATGGGGTGAATATCCACATGGCACTTGGATTCTAGAGGTTGTTTTTTCTTTTGCCTTAATATTCATTGATTCAAATATTGACTTATTGATTTTTTTATGATTTAGGCACGGTTCAACTCACCTCAACCACGTACGGGTCACCTAATTGAATGGTCTCTGGTCTTGCATGGTACCAAGGAGGCACCATATCGTACTTTGTCACCTGCTTCGCCACACTCTAAGTTGGCTATTGTTAAGAAAGCCCATGAAGATAAGAAAATGCAGTAGATGAGAGTGATCTCATGCGATTCATTGGCAACAAGAACAGCAGCAATAGTAATAACAACATAAACAATGCCAATGACAAAATGCTGATAGTGATTAGGTAGATGATTTAGTATAGAGTAGAGTGTGAGTAGATCCTTTGCTATGACAACAATTGTGTGAATTGTGTTGGTATACCCAAATTCCAAGGAAAAATAAAGCCACACACACATTTTGTATGAGGACAGTGAATTGTCGTAGATGTTTTTAGTTAATTTTTAATGTTGTTTATAATTTTAATTATTTCATTCTTTAAGTTTTAATCTTATTTCATTAATGCTTAGTTTAGGTGATGGAATTTCATGATTGGAAATGATGAAACTAATTAAATTATAAACAAATTTTTGAAATTTTAAATTAAAAGGATTCAATTCATCATCGAAATTAGGCAATTGTTTAATATTTTTTTTTATATTTAGGGTCTTCAATCAAACGTGTAAATAATAGCAATGTGTATTTCACAAACAATTGCGAGAACGACATTTTTTGATTTCTGATTCAGTGTGAATCAACTGTTTTTGTTGTTGAAAAAGAAATTATAATCAAATGAATTTTGATTATTGAATTTTACAAAAAATGCAATTTTATTCCGATTTTAAAAAGAATTTTTGATTAAATGAAATAAGGTTTGAGTTCTTTATTATTTTGAATACCAGTGAGCGAGATTTAAATGTTTTTCTATAAATTTTCCAGCCCATTTACGTCTTTAAAATTAATCAAACTTATCTTAGTTAATAAATTTCATTTATATTCAATACCATTGAGCGAGAGAGATTTATATTCTGTTATAAGGGTTTCTTCAAGAAATTATAAAAATGTTCCAGCCCATTTACTTATTTTATATCAAATTTTTATAAGATTTTTTAGTTGATTTTATTATTAACTAAAAGAAACTTCTTTGAAATTCTATTGCTAGTCAAAGTTTAGTTTCTTCTTCTTTTCTTCAAGAAATAATTTTTAAAAATATTTTCCAGCCCATTTCAGTTCACTTTAAAACTTGGATTTATTGTGTAAAGTATTTTCAAGAATTTCTAAAGTTTAATAGAAATTTGTTTGCTATTTATATAATTATTATTATTATTAAATTCTATTGTCTTATTTAAAGAAAAGGCAGATTGAGCCCAACAAAATAAATGAAAATAATAAAAAAATCATATGTTAAAAACGCTGAATGTTTTTTGAAAGCGCACAGAAAAACTTTTTCAGTAGAATTTTCAGTAAACCAGAAAAAATTAATTTTAATACAAAAAAATAATAGTTTAGATTGCACATTTTTGGGGTTTTTCAAGGAAATAATTAAATTAAAATAAAAAATCAAATTAAAAGAAAATCAAAAACAAATTCAAAACAAAATCAAATAGAATTAAAATGAATACATAAAAAAAAAATTAAATAAAAATAGTTACAAATTCATCAATAAATAAATGCATACAAAAATTAAAAAAAAAAAAAATCTAATAAAAAGGAAATCAAAACAAATTCAAATTCAAAATAAAATAAAATAAAATAAAAATTATTGAACTCAGAAAAAAAACAACAATATATAAACAAATATATACACCAATAAATACAAAAATAAAGAAAGTTCAAAATTAAATAAAAATATAATAAAAAGTTTACAAAATAAAAATAAAATAAAATAAAGATATATTTAGTTTGAAACAAAACAATTCAATATTTATTTCATTCATTCCAATTGTTAAAAGTTTTATTAAGTGCAGCCCAAGTTAAATGACAAAACTATATATAAAAATGTAAATTAAAAAAAAAAAAAAAAAAAGAATTGAAAAGAAAACTTATTAAAATGAAACTTTCTAGTCATCAAACTTAATCAAAAAAAAAAAAAAACCAACATAGAAAATTTATTGATTTATTTATTTAATGTTTTTTTTTTATTTTAAATTATTAAAATATTTAACTAAAAATATATATATTGTCTGTTTATCAATATTAAAAAAGAGTATATAAATTATCTAAATAAATACATAAAAATATTAGAAAATTAAAAACACTGTAAAATGAGAAACGCGTCACGTGAAGCCAGTCAGCATTTCTTGCTTTATGATAAAACAAAATTAGAAAAAAAAAAATAATATAAAAAATATATTTATAAACATTAAAAATATGCTTATCCAATGTGCACTAACTAAAATGAGTTGCCGTGCTGCTTCCTTAAAATTAAATAAAAAAAAAAAACACTTTTTCTTATTTATTTAAATGCATTTCTCAATTAAAAGAATTAATTTTAGTTTGTCAGTTTCTTTCGGGGGCCAAAAGTTGAACAAAAAAAGAAGAAAATGTTATACAAAATTATATAAAAAATATAAAAAAAAAAATAATAAAAAAAAAATAGTACAAGTGCAGAATAAACTATTACAAATTAGTAAATGAAAAAAAAAAAAAAAATTGATGAATAAGAAAAAATAAAAAATGAAAATATGAAAATATGAAACGTGTATGAATTGTTAAAGATTTAATGGAAATATGCAAAAAATATTAAATAAAAATTAAAAAAAAAAGAAAATAAAAATTATACATATATATATATTTATAAATAAAATATAATTTATTAAACGATTATTACTATTATTATTATTATATTATATAATATATTCATAAATAATCAAACAAAGAAAATTATATACACAAATCCAATGAAGCGATGAGAGATGAAATGTATAAATAATAAAATAATTAAGCATCAAATACACACACATACACACTCAATAATAAAGACATTTATTTAATTATTTACCCTTACATATACAAATAATATTTATATACAAATACATACACACTATATATTAAATATGTGTAAGAAAAAAAAAAAAAAAAAACTTTATCTTTGATGTTGTCACTATGTGTAGATACAAAATACAAATACAAATGCATTACTTAAGATACATAATACATGCGGAAATACATACATATACATATATATTTGCGAGCAACAAAATAACTAAAAAATTATTGAATAGTTTCTTTAATTCTTTTCCTTCAATTTATTGTTATTATTATTTCTTATGGAAAGAATATTTTCTGGTTTCGTATGAGAAATATTTCATATATTTTGATAACGTCGTCCAACATTTTGTTTATTATTTTTGTTATTTCTTCAAGAAATATATATATATATATATATATTACTAATAAATAATATACATAAATATATACATACATATATATATATAAAAAATAAAAAAAAAAAACAAAAATTTAGTTTTGTAAATAAATAAAAAATAAAAAAAGAAGTAAATTGGTAATTTTTTTTTTGTTTTTTTTTTTAATTGGAATCGAACTGATGAATCGGAATAACAAGTGTATTTTCAAATGCTACTAACATTCTTACAAGAAATATTCTTTCGAAAACTTTAGAAAATGTTGGTAACAAGCTTATCGGTTTATATTTCTGAGAGAACAGCTCTGCCATCAATTGCGCCTTAGTTAAGCTAAGACGATTCATCTGTTCACGAACCTCTGGTTGATTGATAGGTATTAGTAGAAGGTTCTCCAAGAAGCGCTTTGGTGATAGAATTATGTTCAGGAGTAGCTAAGTTAAGGCAGGTTTCCACTGTGCTAATTTGTAAGCAGCGAGAAGCAGAATGTAGAAACGTGCAGTTGTGTTAACTAGACGTCAGTGGAACCACTTTGCGGCGAATTTTGAAGAAAGATTTGGATTTTTTCCGTATAAAATCCAATTAACAAAAATGATAATATTTCCGACTGACTGTCCACGTCACTTGGAATACGGCCAATCGTCTGATGTCAAAAAGAGGAGACATTGACTGGCCAACCAAATCTCCAGATTTGAGCCCTCCAGACTTCATTTAGTGGGGTTATTTGAAAAAAAACAACACCACGCACACCAGCAAGCCTCAGACCATTGACGAGTTTAAGGTAAACATTCGTGCAGAAATCATTGCTGTACCTCCCGAGATGCTGATAAAAAGGAATGAAAAACACAATAAAAATGGCAAATTTTTCTTAATTAAAAAAGAAGTCCATAATGGCATATCTTCTTCCCATTATATATACATATTATTAAAAAAAACTACAAATAAGTTATGTTTGAATTGTAGATTTGTAACTTAGAGCAATTCATTATTTTTGAAAATTGTCTTAGTCGCATGACTTAGCATAAGTCATACACACACAGGAACAGTGATCGGACCTCAAAGAAGACAAAGAGAAGAAGTGAATAAATACGCGACATCAAAAAAGAGACAACAAGAGCAACAACAACATTAGCAGGAATGATAAAATATGTATACCATCAAGAGAAGAAAAAGCGTACTTAGCTGATTCTAACAAAGTAAAAATGAATGAAAATTTATCCCTTTTGGTAAGTTCTTCCCTTGAAGTACCGAGTTCCTTTCTCGAAAATAGCAAATGAAAAACACAGTTGCGCGGCAAACAGCATATGCAAAAAAATTCATATTCTGTATTTGAAGTATGTATGTTTATTATACACAGTATAAATGGAACTATGTTTGATTTTATGGGTCTTTGTCTCTATTTTTTATGAACTCTAAAGAGATGATAGTTCGAAATATCGAAATCAGTTTGTCACAGATACACAAGCGACAGTTAAGGAACCTTAAAAAATATATTTAACATTAGTTTTTAGCTCAACAAGTTAACGCTTTAATCCTTTTTCCCAATAATACTGGACAAAGTCAGAGAAGGAGACTGATTGTGTCCTCACCTCTTCCTCCCACAGTGTCTGTAAAATCCCCAGTCCAATGTCTTTTATCCCAGTTCTGTTACAATAGCCACCATTCAAGAGATGTCTGTTTCTAGCTGCCCCCCAAATAATCGCAGTATTTCATTGATTTGTAAAGTGATGCATATTCTAGCAAGGAAAGAAACCCATTTAGCAATAAATACCTTTATAAATATCTTCTTTTAAATATAATTTTCTAATTTTATAACATTTATTATGATATGCAACCATTTAACAAAAAAACCATAATACATATTTCTTAACTAGAACCTCTATTATTGGCACTTACGATGATGACCTCGGTAAAGATTGTTTATTTATTCTTATTTATTTGGAACATTTTGTGGATTTTGGATTCGTTTGTAAAAAAGGAATAATATAATTCGGTTCCATATACCGTGTGCGTGGACTACCATAACACGTTGAAAGGAGAGAATTTTTTAATTCTTGTCCATAATGGTTCCTTTTTTGCTTCTTTGATTTTACTAACATGTACATAAAAAAGTTTTAGTATAATTCTCCTCCATATTGAATTATTCGTTTGCTTACGTTCTTGGATGTCCCCAACACGCACACGTTCGGTATTGTTCTCTTGCACATCTTGACCCCTTTGCCAATTAAATATTTTTCCATACAATGATTTCCAGAAACCTGGATTATTGCGTTCATTCCGGTCTTCATCAGGCATTTTATTTTATAAAAAATGTATTTTATTCAATTTAAATTTAAGGAGAATACTTTATTGTGTTATGTGATATTTGTGATTATATTAAATTTAAATAAACTATTTTAAATTATTTTGCACCATCATCATCAGCTGTTTAATAATAGTCTATTTATACATAACTGATGTTGCATCCACTCAGATGCTGCATGCATGTTCATCCAATTCAACAACAACAAGAACAGGAAAATGGACGAAATTGTGGTGTTGATGCTGTAGATGCCTTGAATGCTGTGGTATTTATCTCCGATGCAGCATCCAAGGCATCTACAACAACAACCCCACAATGATGTTGTTGTTGGATTGGATGAACATGCATGCAGCAATGTTTGAATAAGCAGTCAGCGTAGTGTTGGTAAATTTGTTGACATTTTTAGGTGATTTTCGACTGTCTTTTCTTTTTTTTTTTTTGTTGCGCGCCATTATTAAACAGCTGATCTTTTCAAATTGTAAGTTTTGTTGTTCTTAGTCATGTATTTTTCACAAAATGTCCATTTTAATTTCTCACAATTAGTCACAATGTTCTATTTGTATATATAACTAAAACAAAAAAACGGCTATTCCGGATGAAGAAAGGTCTGTGTGAACGACTTTTTGCATTTCGTTCAAAATTCGTGATGCATGCTCTGTCTGAAAAGGCTAATAGACGCAGTTCGCAGTATTTCAAATAAATAATACAATATGAGGGCAGCTTATTTTCAAGAAACGTTATGAATTGGCAGCTCCGTCACACAACAATTCACAAATGGTAGCAAGTACATGACCAACTATTGTCCTTATTTCAACAATTTCATTGCCTTCAATAAAAGCTTCATTCTTAAAGCTTTTTCGAACATGGGAAAAGCACCTGTACAGTATATTTATATACACAGTATACATATATTCTGTAAGATAACAATGAAGAACCTTTATTAATATCACTAATAGTATTTTAAGTGCCCTTTAATCACGCAACATTTTAAATTTGTTTTGAAAAATTTTAAAAGTTTCATTGTGTTTATAAATGAAGGAAGATTATCCTATAGAATGAGTTTCTCATAAACAACTCAAAAGTTCATTAATAATTTAGTTTGTAATACAAAAATATAATAATCGATTTCTATATATTTAAATATTTCGGAAGTTTGCTTTAGTCTCAACCACAAGACTAAACCAGCAACAAATAACTAACAACCAACAATAAGGAACAAGGATTTTGATTAATTAGACACAATTAATATGCAACACGACAAAGAAAGAATGAAGCCGAAGACATATGACAAATATAAAAGGACCAAGGACCGGCATATTTATGTTTGATGTTTATGGTTCATTTTCGTTCGGTTTCAGTTTAGGTTTCAGTTTTGTTTTTGCTTTTGTTTTTGTTTATATTTATTGGCTAACAAAACTAATTGCGTAGTAAATAAATGAATGAATGAAGGCACGAAAAGAAAATGAAAAAGGGATCCCGGTTACTAAGGTTTCTCTACCTATGCTGGATGGGTGTGTATCCATCTAACCATCCAACGAATCATCCATCCATCTATACTACTTTATTGTATAATGGAAAAGGCGGAAATATTTTGTCTGTCGTCGTTAAGAAACATAAAACATGCATATTAACTATCAATGGGAAAAATATTAGAAGAAGCAACAAGCAGGAAGTCTGAATGTCCTCGAGGCGCCACAAGAAAATGTTTTGACCACACGCTTACACACACATTTTCACACGAGCAGGCATTCACACACACACACTCACACACACACAGACACACACAAACACTCATACATATAGTTAGTATACAAATATTTATATACATATATGTAGATGTATTGTATTTATGCTAAAACAAAATACCATAAAAACTAACAAAGCCTTAAAGGCAGCAGTAGCAAAACGCGTTCATAAATCATGTGGCTACTCGTCGTCGACTCTGGGCCTCTCTCAGTCTCTTTATTTATACATTTTGTGGTTCTTGAGGTTGAGGAGCAGCAAATGAGCGACCAATGGGGCAAGGCGAGGAGGCACCTACTGCCACATGATAAATTGTCAAACTAATTGTTTTTCGCGGCGCCCCAAAAAGTGAACATAAGTTCACCCAAAAGGACCTTTGGTCATATTCCATATACTACTTCCCACGCTTCCATCACGCTTCATTTTCACTACTTTGCAGTATTTATTATTTTATTTTTTTTTTTTTTGTAGCATAATTTTTTGCGTCTTCCTTTTTGTTTTTGTTTATGTTAATTTTATTTTTATTATTTTTTCTAAATTACACAGAATTTTGCTAAAGGAAAAACAAGAAAGAATATTAAAAACAAAAGAAAATTTACCAAATAATTTCATTTGTAGAATTAAAATGCTTTTAATTTATATAATAACAACAATAACACGAGTAATGACAAAATGTCGAGCTATTGCAGTTTATGCAATCAATCATAATTAGTCGATGCACCTCCATGCATCCTCATTTGATAATCGATTGGATGGATGATGATGATGATATGCAATGACAGTTTGGCAACAGATTCTTATAAAGCAGCAGTTATAATATAACAACATTCACGTGGCGTATACACAATGAAGATATTATTATTATTATTAGTTGTTAGATATTTTGAAGCCTAAATGCGTGGGATAGATTTAGATGTCGTGATTGAATGAATGGGTCAGTGTTATTTATATATAGTTTTCTTACTTAATACTAGCGTTGACGCATTATGTTTGGCACGTGTATGACAAAACTTGACAAATGAAATATGTATGAACATATTATCATCACAATGGATAATGTTTAAATAGAAATAATATAAAATTAGAAAAAAAAAGAACATAGTTCGATATGATTTTTGAGAAATGAAACAAACAATTTATATAAATGAATAAGTTGTTTGAAAGGAGTTTGATGAAACACAAATATTATTATAGATTCATTGAGTGTTGCTCAGTCTTTCAAATTAATTGTGGTAATAATAACATGACAATCATAGTTGGATTATAGTTTAGAATGGAGAAAAAAATATCTTAAAATTTAAAAATATAATAACAAGATGATTGAAGGCTAATCAATCATAACCATGATAGTTAAAATCTAATACTGAATGCTCATTGAATATCCTTAAGTTTAAGCTACTAATATATTTATTGGGTGATTAAATCTAATGGTAACTCATTCAAGGTTGTCAGATTGACCTTCTTGTTTAGGTTTCTAATATAAAAATAGATGTTTGCTGACTTCCTCAGCAAATGTCTCACGTTGGGGGGAAAGTGTTTTCCATAAAACTCTTATGTTCTTAACGTTGGTCTTGTTGGTATTCTTGTTCTTGATGTTAGTGATCTTTTGTTGTTATAGAAGTAAAGTAATTGATCAATGATTGATATTGTTTAAACTATATTATTTTGCTTTATTGCTCTTTGACTGATGAGACAACTAAATGTTATTCACAATTTAAATTCAATAAATAACACAGATTTTATTCTCTCTATTCTTTCGTTGTATTCGTTCTTGGATTGGTGAGAGAAAGTTTCGTTCTGTCGCTTGTTCATTGTTCATCCAATAGATGATATTGGTTATTTTATTTCATCACAACGAGAATCATCTGTTTGTTCTCCTTAAACAATTGATATATTAATATAGTTGCTTGACTTTTGCATAGAGTCAAATTGAAGTTGAAATTGTTTTCGATCAGAATGAGGTTCATCATGATTCTAAATGTTAGATGAAGTTATAAATACAGACTTGTTGGTCAAAGATACACATACACCAAAGGCCCATTGTGATACCAGATAAAGTCTTTCTTTCTTTCTTTTTATAAATATTTTTAAAATCTCCCCAAATCGACATGAGAGTAAGCGATTATATGCTTTTGATATGGGCAAAAAATTTAATATATTTTGTGACTCAAAGTTGTATTCTGAAAATCAACAACTGTCAATTGCCTGTTAGTTAGAATAAAAAATTATTTTGCGCTACCAAGGAATTTAGAATGGGTTAAACGAGTTAATTTCGTCATGGGAGATATTGAGATACTCTACAACAGGGATGTCCCACCTTTTTGCCTGGTGAAAAGTGGTGATGATAGACACCAGAACAACAGCCATGAGATTCCATGTTATCTCCAATCAACTCATGTGTTAGTGAAAATAAAAAAAAGTAAGTAGAAGAAGAGATATGGACATTTGGAAAACCTATAGCCGATTCCGGACACTAGGGTCTGGCCAGATCACGTTGACTTTGAGCTGATTTTAAATGTACAAAGAATTAAACTGCATCCATGAGATTCCAGCCTCAATGGACTATTTTTCAATGTGACATAAGCACAAACACTATACACTCAAACACATGCATAGACACATAAAAGATACATAACACTAATTAATTCTGCTGGTCAGCAAACATAGATGAGGTAATGTCACAACCATCTTTGAGATACTTGGGAGTTAAACTGGACTCAAAGATGACATTCAAACAGCATTTGATGCAGAAAACTGCTATAGCATCGAAGGTAGCAGGTGCTGTCCTCAGGCTGACGACTTTTGGCTAATATCGCAACGTCGGTACTAGTGTATGCTGCTGCGATCTGGAAAGAAGCTAGTAGAACTAACTCATATATGCCATTCACGTCTGTGCTGCATTTCGAACAGTTTCCAGTGATGCAATCCTGGCAAAGGCGAGTATGATGCCGGTTGGCTTGGTTGTGGCAGAGTCAAATCGTCTATTCGTCTATATGAGAAGCACTGGTGAGGTGAGCAGGCGAGAAGAAAGATCTATAAGTATGGTGGAATGGCAGCGGAGATGGCAAAGTTCTCACAAAGGCAGGTGGACCTATCGGCTCATTAATAACGTCGATGAGTGCGTCGGTAGAAAGTTCGGCGAGGTCAACAATTACCTTGCGCAGTTCCTGAGCGGTCACGGGTGTAGAGGTGAAGCCGAAAATGCTGAATACGTCTTCCAGCATTGCCCTAGGTTTGTGGTTGCCAGATCTGACGAATTGCATCCATCATATGTATCGTTCGCAGCTGAACTGGGACGCGGTAAGTCAGGTGGCAGCTCAAATCATGACAAAGCTGCGGCATATCGAACGTTTACGACGAGTTCAGACGAACGTAGAAGAATCAGGTCTTAGTTTGATATCGACAAGAAGTCCTAACTAAATTTGTATCTTGCTTACATGGGGTAGAAGCAGACTTTGAACAGTAATGCGCCCTTTTTTCTCCTTGACGTAATACTTAGCGGTAGTGTCAGGGAGACTGTAGGACTTGGGGCGATGGGGTTTACTGGGTGAGTCAAGTCCCACACTTCGGATAATAGATCCGATTGGCTTTTAATGCTTCCCCATCGAAAAAAAAATAAACACTAAATAATTACCAATCAATATCCCATATAGTTTCCTAAGGTCTGTCCAGACTTTGTTATATCTACTATTTTTCTAGTACATCATTTATAAATTCATTGATTGACTGTGATAATTTATCACAATTACAAAGATTGACCCTCTTTTCTTGTACTTCACTGTTGCGCTTGCTACTATAATGATAATATTGTTAACATGGATGATGGATTACAAAAGGAATGACAGTACACTAAGTGTCAAGAATATCAACAATATATGCGATACTCAACAGACGCACAAACGGAGACAAAGACGCTGACTAAGTGATGGCTAGAAACAATGGAATAAAACAAAAAATATAAGGAAAAATTTAATAAAGACAACTTAAAGTTATTAAAGAAGATTTTATGTTATCTTTATGTCCGTGGATTCTTTTTTCTTCTCTAGTTGTGGTAGTATATTCATCAGTTGCTCTTTATCTTTATTTAAGTTTTTTTTTTCTCATTCTCATTCTATTTGTTTTTTTTTTTTTTTGGTATATTTTGCTTTTGCGTTTTCATCACTTTTGTCGCACGCTTGGTAAATATGCAAATTCAGACATTTGTGGTAACAAGTTTTTGATTTATGATACGTTAATAACGACAGCTCGTCTCCGCAATGGGATTGACTCGCTGGCCGGGCGTTATGGGACCAAATTGATGATATTGCTAACTTTGTTTGTACTACTCTATGTGTACAAGTATGCCAAATGCCAGCTAACAAAGTTAGTTAGATTGTTTTTTTTTTTCTTTTCTCTATTGGTCTTTGCTTTTGCTTTTGCCTTTGCTCGACAGCTTGTCAACTTGGCCTGGCCTGATCTGGTCTGACTTGGCTTGACCGGGCTTTGGTCACCAGCGGCGCCCAGCAACAGGTTTTAAGCCTCAAGCTCTTTACTTTTTTATATTTTCATTTTACTTATTTGATTTGTTTCTTTTTTCAAAATGAATTTCTTACTCCTCCTTTGCCATCTCCGTAGTTTCTTGATTTCTTTCTCTAAGTTTTGGTCAAAGTATTTGACACTTTAATGTAAGTTGCGTTTGTTGGCCCGGAGATTTCTTACTGTGGTGATGATTACAACACCTTGGTATTGTATATTAATGTTGATATAATGTCGCCGTTACCATCATCAACGTAGTCAGTTGGCTTGGTTTCATTAATATTTATGATTTTTAGTTAAACGTGTCTGCCGTAAACTTATTTACCAGTTTTCATGATTTCTTTTGTGTTTTATTTATGTTTATTATGATTTTTATTTGCTTTCTTTTGTTAAAGTCAAAAATTAGGTTAGCGAACTTTGTTTGTTTGAATATTTTTTGGTGAAATTGAATGTAATTTATTAATTTAAGAGTGCATAATTTGTTAAATTTTAAGTGACTTAAGATCTTTTGAAGATGAGTTGCAGTGTTAAAAAAAATAGACAGAATCTTCTCCTTTACAGACTTTCTAGAAGATTTTCAATAGAGTAGCGGATGCATTGATCAATTGAGAAATCAGTTCGATGATTCGATGAGGATTTTGTTTCAATTTATGTAGTGGATACGTCAAATCACTCATCCATGCCGATAAGCCAGAGTCAAATGAAGCAATGGAAGATAATATGACATGTGTCATTAGCGAGATTCTAGGCAATATGCTCGAAAAGGTTATGAACTCAAATACCATTTTTATAAATTTTTGCAAAATTTTGATGTGCCTTCTTTTTTTTGAAAATTAAAAACCAAAAGCTTTAAAAATCACTATAAAAAACTATAAAAAATATTCTGAATAGGAGCGAGTTCCATTTGTATCCATTTTCAATATGAATTCATTCAGATTGCACATAAGGAATCTAAGCAAGGGCAATACAATGGAATCTTTTAGGAATCGAATCATGTACTCGTATATCACTTTAATAGGTTATTATTATACGGAACGTGAATCGATTCTATATTGAATCGACCATGGAATCGGACAACAACCGCAAAGGAAAAATTAAAGTTGTTGTGGTTTAGATTGTGAATCGATTCATAGGTAGATTCAACAATGGAATCGGCTGTGAATCAAAACAAATAATATAATATTAATTTAAAGAAATTTTAAATCTAAAAGTCTTTTGTTTTTCTTTTCCTAAACTCATTCTAACTAATTTCCATTGTGGAATAAAATCGTAATTTTTTTTCTATAATTACTTTACTTTTTGAATTTTACAGAAATCAAAGTTACCATAAATTTAATGAATTCTTTTACTTCATTTCAAACTTCAAGTAAATAATGATGTACCTGGAAAAATCATTGGTGCTTAGCGCGTCTTTTGACCTTTTGTATTGCTGTCATTTAAGTTCATATATCATTCAGTTCTACAGTAGGATTTTCTAAATATTTCCTCATAAAATGAAATGATTTTGGTCTTCCGACTCACTCAATAAGATTGATTAATGATTATTGTACAATGTACATTGCTTTGAAAATTTCAATTAAATACAAAAATTTAAATAATTTCCGGTATTTTCTTTAAACAAAAGGACAACGTAACCTGAGTGTCTGCTCAATTATTGAGCTACCACGCAATTCCTTGATTTATGTAAATATTTTGTTTCGCTTCTCATTCAAATTCAACACTTCCCTGTTCTGGTAACTTCCTTTTGGTTTCACATTTTACCAATACAAAAATATTTCGTGACAAAAAACATAAGACTTTGTAGTGGGCAAGGATAATAAATAAACAACAGGAACAAAACAATGACCTTGAACCAAAGGCTCTTGCTGCCATTTTTGCGAAACGCGACAAATTTCCTTTCTCTGCTACAGTGGCGGATTAAATGCTTTAGTTGCTCTCAGTCTTCTCAGAAATTTATGATTGTTTATTTGAACTTAAAGTGGAAGAAATATTTCTAAGGTTTGCAGCTTATTGAGATTTGGATGTCACTTGAACATATTTTTTGGCCTTGATTGTGTTTTGATTATATGTAAATAAAAGGACTTCTCGATATATGAAAGCTATTGAGAATATTACCTGCAGGTAAAACAATCTCCTCTCTTTTAGTCTGTTAGTTCTTTGCTTACAATGATTTCTCTTCTTTTTATCTTTGTTCTCTTCTGCTCTCTCCCTCTCCCTCTCCCTCTGTCAATATTGATGTTCTTTTGCATTTAACACATCTAGAAACACCTTATCTACTCATTTCTCTTTCAAGTATCCTTTCTCGCGCCTTCCTTCCTCGAAAAGAGATGTCAGTTAAACTAAAACCCATAAACCAAAATCAAACTGAAAAGTTTTTAAGTGGATTTTCATCAAAATTCGTGCAAAGTTGTCAACAACAAAATCAAAATTACCCACAAAATAAAATAAAAAATATTTCCAGTTTGTCATGCACGAAAAATTATTTTGCAAATATTTGGCAACAAAAGTTTATTTTTCGTATAAATATTTTTCATTTTTTTTTTTTTGTTTCTCCTGGATTTGCAGGTCAAAAAGGTGTCAAAATATTATTAATAAAACTTTTACCTCCCAAGCCTATGAGGTTGAAAAAGCTCTAGAAAGGGTCATAAGACGAATGTGGGCTGAGGGTCTCTTTTATAATAATTGGCAATTAATTGTTGTATTTTGTTTACTGACAGGCGAAATTTGGTCGGATTTTTGCTTTAATCCCATTGTGGCATTTAATTTGCTTATAATAAATACGCACCAATTAAGTCAATTCGTAATCGTTGGTCAAAAAAACAGAGAAGCTGGCTGAGGGCTTAGATGTAAGTAAACAAGGAACAAGAATTAAAGTAAACCAAGAACCGAGGAAGGGACAAGATTTTATTATTCGGACGCATGCCTGACCGGTCGTCGTCGTGATGAATGTGCCTCATTATGTTAACAGAGTGTACTTCTATACTATAGACGACACGCAATATACTAAAACAAACAATGTTATAGTAGTCTGCTTTTAGGCGCCTGTTGATTGTGGCTTCCTTTATCTCATCGTTTGGTTTTTTTTTGATAGTCAAAATGATAAAATTCATCTCTTATTTATTAATACAAAACATTTTCAGACATTATTAATGCCTAAATGTCCTTTATCTTAACAAAATATTTGTCATAAATAAATTTTGTTTTGCTTTCGGCACAATTTTGATAAATGTGCATTTCGGTCTTCATAGTATGAATTACGACAATATTTCTTAGTTATAGAAGTTCTCTATATGAAAAATCACAAATAAATTGAAAAAAGGTTGAAAAAAAAAAATGAAACACAGAAACTACAACACTTGATATCTTAACAAAAGTTTAATACCCTTTTATCATAAAGAAAGTGTGTTCCAGCTGTTTCCTTAATTTGAATTTTTTAAGGCTCTTTCACAGACATACACAAATTGAAAATATTATAATAATTATAAAATAATTATGCATATTATAAAATTATAAAGTCTATATAAATGATAAGTATTGATAAGTAAATCATATAAAAGTGTATAATATTATCACTAAATTGAATGATAAACAATTGTTTCCATCGCCCACTCTTCCTCTCGTTTCAATCAAATCTCATAATATGCACTTGCTGTATGTTTCTATGGCTAAACGCATTTTTACCCCATTTCTTTATAATTAGTAGAATATTGATGCCCATTGGAGCTTCTTCAAAATAGTCATTTCAAATTTGTGTCTCTCTTCAGATTTACATATGTACTTATGTTGAATAGAATGGTAACAACAACAACAACAAACACATTAAACAAAAACCTTTCTTGATAAACTTACTTACTCACCTTGTTCTCTGCAACGACTTAAGCTTTTTGCTCACAACAGCGCAGAAGAGAGAGAGAGAGAGAGAGAGCTTAACTTAGCTTAGCGGCTCTTGCAATTGATCTTACTGTAAAACAATGGAAATAAAAAGCAAAAACTGCAATTCAAGTTCTCTTATTTCTTTCAAGTTTATCACATGCAAAGAAGAAGAATCAATCAATGAGAGATTTCAATTAAAACTACAACGTGCATTTAGTTAGAGTGCGTGGTCGCGATAACAACGGGATAACGGAATAGTTTTATACTTAAAGCAAAAACAAGTGAATTATATAGAAATCTAATAAAAATAATACAAAATAACATTAATTAGTAATACTCTGATGTTGAGATTGTTTTTATTAAAATAAATTCAAATGAATAGTTTATTATGTGCAATAATTACACAAATCAACCAAAAGAAAAGAATAAACCTATATATAAACGTGTGCCCGCGTCAGTCTCGCTCTCTCTTTAACAATACATTTAGTTGTTTGTTCTCTTGTGAATATGTTTTCTTTTAAATTTGTTTGTGCAAACAGCATTAAAAGTGCGGATCTAATTTCATTATTTACGCATTTCGTTTCATTAATAACAACAAAAGTTTTACTTGCGGTTCTTAGTTGACTTTGAGTCTTGTAGATAACTCAGAAACAAAATAAGATGATAAACAGGTAAGCTTTCAATTCAATTCAATTTAATGCTTAATGTTAATACATACATATATTATTTCTTTATTGCTACAAGAGTATTTTTCCCTTTAGTTGTTGTTGGCTTTTGCTAGCGTTTTACATTTTCATAAAACCATAAGATGATTACAATCAGCGCCGGCCCAGCACTTCTTCAGGGTAGAGCGAGATTGTCTTTTTGCGCCCTTTTTTCGACACTTTCACTTCACGTATATTCTACGTCGGCGCTTTTAACTCACTTTTGCAACATCAGAAACAACGTGCACATAATGTTATGATAGCGGTATGTTAAAATTTTATTTTGCGCTGGAAATTGTTTTTCGAATTTGGGTTTTTTGGCGCTCATCACCGCGAATACTTATTTCAACAACATCAATATTCTCTTTTGCCTTCTCCTCTTCAGCACATGACAATCGTTACGATTTATCGTAACAAAATTATTCTGGAGCTTTCCGTATATGAATATCGTCAGCAGAAATCTGAGATTGAATAAAAAGGAAACTATAAATATCTCACAAAATAAAGAAATTGTTTGCATATTATATTACAGAAGATTTCCCTATATAAATATTTTAATTTTTTTTTGTTTTGTTTTTATATATAAACTAGTGACCCTTTCCAGATTTGCACGTGTGCATTAGAAAAACTGATTTACATTTCTTCAGTGGTTTTATCACTTTGAAGCCCAGGCATTGGCGTTGACTTTCTTTTCTTGTTACACAATCCATATTTTTTTTTTTGTCGCCAGGTTTAGAACAAAATCATTTAAAAACAAAGCATGTAATAAAGAGTGTTAACGTGGTGGCTCAAAGCCTGGATGCCCTATCTCCATACATGAGTGTATTTCCATGATTTGAGCGTATACTGTGCACTTATTCCCGAGGGATAGTAATTTTCTCCCGCTGAGTAGCCAGTGGAGACGGTTTAATTTGTTTCGGCAGCTAAGTAACACCGACGTAATGTGCTGACTGAAAGTAAGTCTTTGATCATGGATGAGTCTTAGGTATTTCACCTTATTTGATTTGGCGATGAAGTCCCCGCAATGATGTACAGCCGGAGGGGTCTTAATCCTAAGAGTAAAGCCTTTATAAACATGGAATAAAAAGCACAATTTTTAATAAATAAAAGTTCAGCATAATATCTGCAAAACTAAATAATAACTAATTTGGATAAAAGCAGAGGTCCCATGATATTTGTAAATAATATGCAAATGTTTTTCTGGCATTCAATAATAAAAAAGTACTATGAGTAAAAAAGTCTAAAGTATAAAACAGTACAAAGTGTATTCATCTTAACTTGAACATTCCCCTTCTTAACAAATCCTATAGTATTCAGAAGAACGCAAACAGACAAGACAAGGTTGGGTAACAAAGGCCGCTCCCTGCAAGAAGGTGAGTTTACTCAGAAGCCTTATAGCTTATAGTTTATTGTAATAAACATATGGATTAATAAGGTTTTATCCTTAAACCCTGAAATCCTTAACACTAAATATGAATGAACTGTAAGAGAGAGTTAAATTCAGTACAACTAAAACACCTTAAAACAAATGAAATTTATTAATATAGTATTTTTGTTTTGGTTTTTATTTTTATTTTATTCTATTTCTATGCCAAAGTATGCAACATAAAATATGAAAAGTGTTCCTAAATTGAAAACATATGTAGGTGGTTAAGATTAAATAGATGAAAGTCTTTTCTCTCTCTCTCTCTCTCTCTCTCTCTCTCTCTCTCTCTCTCTTTGTTTATTATTTATTGTTATTTATGCAAAAGAAGTCTTTGGGTCCAGTTGTTGTCCAATTCAATTCAATTCTGTTCAGTTCAGTTCCTTTGGTGTTGGTCTCCATGGTGCCATTTATGGTTAATTTAAACACATTTGTCCATGGCTTACTACACACTAAAGAGAGAAAATAATAATAATAATCTTAATAATAATGATAAACAATATAAATATGAACAATCATAACAAGCATCTATGTATATAAATTTATATATATAAAATATCTTCTGCATTGTTTGTAAAATATAAAAGCAGACAAGTTTGCTATCTTCTTCAATATGAGAAATGTTTGTTTGAAATTTTGTTTGTTTCTCTAGTGTATTTGTTTGTGTGTGTGTGTGTGTGTGTGTGTGTGTGTGTGTGTCTGAGTATCTGTGTATATGTGGTTGTGCATATTTATCTGATGACTACTAAGTGTATGTTTTTGCGCTTAAGCATATAAGTAAGTAAGCAGATCGATGTGTGAAGATTAAACTTAAGTATCTTAGAATGTTGCTCTTTCTCTCTATTCACATATTCATATGCATCAATAAATGTATTTAAGTATCTGTGTGTATATTTACTATGTATGTGTTGAATGATATTTATAATATGTATGTATAATGGCAAATTTAACGATTACAGATTTTGTCTATGAAATTAACTTGAAATTTGTTTAAAGAAAATACATACATATAAATTTATTAAAGTAAAATCAGTCAATATAGTTTCAGCAAATAAACATATTGTTATAAGTGAAATGATAACGAAACAAAATTGGACTCTTGAATTCAATAAACTAAGATTGTAGTTGATGGTTTTTTGAAGCGATATGACAATATGACAGAATTGTAAAAAAAAAAACATATCATAAATTCTTATGTTGCGAGTTTAAATAAATTTCCGCAATTTTCAATTAAAAATCTTGGCATTTATTGTGAAAGCATTGTACATTATGTTTTATTGAAAGAAGTGTTCAACGTTAGCTACGACGCTTCCCCCATCTTTGCGGCAGCATATAGATTCCGCATTGAAAAGATTTCTTTCCTCCGCATTGTCCAGCAATGTCCAGTGGATACTGCAGGTGGGGCAGGAAGCATCTCCAAAAATTATTTGAAAGCGTTTGGCTCAATTGCATCATTTATTGTTAATCTCGCTTTCTAGTTAGGGTTTCGTTAGGCTGCTTTAACTCATACTAGATCAATTAGAACTTAAGCCAATACCCAACTTATTCAAATGATACTTAAGTTTACAGTGAATTTAAAAAAATAAATTCAGAATCCTCAACTCGATTCTTAACATGCTTATCAATTCCTTAGCACAGAATGCCCTTAAATTGTCGATATATTGAATCTATTTAAATTCTATTAAAATAATGAAAAAATTTAATAATCATACAATTTCACATGAAATTCTATGTGTCTATTGCATTCGATCAATAGTCAATTGACCAAAATACCAATAATTTCAATTAAGTGTATTAAAATTTCATGCTATAAACAAAATTCACATTTGAACTCTTAAGAGCTCATAAACGTTATTTAATATTCTGTTACTGATGACTACGAGTATAAAACCAAACCTCAAACGTAATTCAAGCATAAAAATCCATGACACAAATTTGGTTTCAAGCAAATGAATTTTATTAAATTTATTTTCAATAAAATACAAATTAAATGATTTAATGATTATATTTGACCATCTGCCATGAGAATGAGTTAGTAGTGACCTATCACAACAAAATTTTAGGTTAAAAATTATTGATTAAAGAGAAATGTGAAATGTGAAATGAAAAATAAAAATAACAAAACTTAATACAAAAGAAGATTAAAGAGTAAATAAAAAAACAAAAAAATTATAAATATAATTTGATTTGATTTCTTGTTTTTTTTTTTGTTTTAATTTTTCCATTTCTTTTCTATTTACTTTCTTTAACATAACAAAACTCGATTTGCTTTGATTATATAATCTTGCTTATATTCAATATGTTTAGTATAAGCAAATGGCTTAAGCATTTTTATGTTTTTATTTTTATATTTTTGACCTTCATTCATTGGTTTGTTATTTTATATAAAATATTTTTCCACAATTTTTTCTCCAATTTCTCTTTATTGTATCTTTTATTAATTTCATTTTTATTGAAAAATATAATATAATGTAAATACAAGCAAACAAAATTAGCTATAAATTCATTTGAAATCATCTCAAACCCATTGAAGCGTTTGAAGTTGAACCACGAACCCAATAGACGCATCGCGCATCCCACAGAAATTCATCAAAATTGCAAACTCAAAAGGCAGTTGCGCGGATTTATCGTGCGTGTTGAGTTGAAGTCTTCAATTGATTGAATTTTGAACACAAAACTAAATTTGATTTTTCCTTTTCAGCGCATATTTTGATGCCATAACAAAAGGTCTTGATGTTGTATTGCAATTGAAGGCCAAAGAAATGGCATCGTCACCAGCAGTAAATTCAGAAATATCAAATTCACAAATATCAACGACAATAACAACGACACTTCCGCTTAGTTTGGCTGTTGATTTGTCAGATTCTTTGGCATTTCCACAAATAAATAAGGAATAAATAAGGTCAAATATTCTTCAAAGAATATAACATAATGTTTCATTTCTTTAAGATGAAATTGATTCCAAGTGTTATGACAAGACACTGATTGGAGATAAGCTTCTCTAGAATTGATACAAGTGCAGTTCTTAACACTTTATTTCTACTTAAATAAGCCCACATAACAGAAATGATGAAACTATAGTGATTTGCGATCTGTCAAATGATTATTGATGGACAAAAAAAAAAAAAAAAATATCAATTGTTTCAGTTCAATTGGGATTTGTGTTAAACAATAAATGTTGAATGTTATTGCTGTCAGATTGACTACTTTTCAATTGGCTGAATGAACTCATGAATGAGCTTTGACAAAAAGCAGTACATTTCTTCCAAAAACTGGAGTACATATTTTCGATCAATATACAGTACTTTTCCTCAGAATAAAGCCATTTTACAATAAACAAAAACAAAAAAAAAAAACATTAATATTCGCAGTGTTCTCTCATATGGCGTTTTTATTTAATGAAAACAATTCTAGTAGCCCGAGTCTTGAAATTTAGAAGGTTGGTGGATATAGATCAGGCACTTATATTGTTCAAATTTCAGTTCCATAGTACAAAAACCAAAAAAGTTTTTCTAATAAGAACTTTCATTTGGATTCCGGTTTGTTTGGGGCGATACCCCCCTAGCAAAAAACCTGAGGGACTAGTTTGCATAGACAGGCGGACAGACAGACAAGTGGACAGACGGACATGGCTAGATCAATTTGCTCGTTGCGCTGATCAAAATATATATAATATATGGGGTCCCCGATGTCTCCTTCTATGTGTTACAAACTTTATGACAAACTTATAATACTCTTCACTGCGTGGAGATTATTTTTTATACATTCTTCGTATGCATGACTGCAATTTCATATCAATATTGGTTATCCAGATAGCGGAGTCTGGTCTAAGTTAGGACTTCGCAGTGGAAAAGTAAATGCTCTCCTCTTAGATGCTTCTTACTATAACTCTATAATATCCCGTTTAAAATTAATTCCTTTCCATGTTAGTCTCAGTATTTCTTAAGATCTTTTACCGGGTCTCGATGGCATGATGGTTTTTGCTTCCCTATTGTGTTTCGTAACCAACCAATAAATGTGCAATTTTTCATGCCATCGTACAAACCTTACAATTTTGTGCGCTGATAAAATAAGTGACAGTTGCCCCGTTCCAAAAAAAATTTGTCCGATCATATAACTTTGAGAGCCAATTGATACGCACAAACCTTATAAAAGTGAGCGTTGCCAACACTGTGCATTAATTTGGCAACTCGTACACAGAACTGACAGTTAGATTTAAATAAACAATTGAAAATGACAAAAAAGTGAATAAAGTGAATTCATGGAAATAAATACATAAATTGCAATAAATAACTTATTATTCGACCATCTATTTGCTGTAAATCAATTGTTTTTTAATAAACAATAAATACACAGTGTTGGCAGCCCTCACTGATTTTTGTGATTTATGAAGTGCAGACAAAGAAAGCACCTTATAATTTTGTGCGTTTATACGTTTGTGAGGTTTGTACGTTTACTTGAAGACTCTTATTGTTTATAAGTATGTATGTATTAAGATTTTTTGTGTAACTCCAAGGCAGTCCGCAGAAAGACTGTGGTCGATGAGGACGTTTACAGCTCCGCTCATTGCGAGTTCATCTGCCTCTTTGTTCCCTAGTGATATAGATGACAAATAGATTATGGTTTGCCTAACAAAAATTCCTTCTGCATGTTTATGAAATCTACTTGTTTGATTTAATACTCTTAATGTATTTGAATGAATAAAAAATGCGATTTATTCTAAATAGTGAAACTTGCTTAGTTTGGTGATAATGGACTTCACAATTTTTAATCCTCTTTGCAATTTTCTAAAACTTTAGTAATTAAAATGAATGAAATAAGCGATCGATACATAAAATTATGCCAAGACTAACTTAATAAAGATGTAAATTCCTGGAATGGTTAAGAGTGCAATTTCTACTACTATAAGGGATTTAGAAATTATGAACTGACCAACATTAATTTCGCTTGAAGGGGTTTACTTCTTTTTTTTTCTTTGTTGTAATGTATTGAAATGCATTAATTTTATAAGAAACTTGCAAATCCAAAAGGAATAGAAAGGCAGGCAGGCAGGCAGGCATACAACCCAACTCCATAGTGCTTTAGGGGGCCTCATAAATTTTAAGAAACATAACAATAAGTACGAGATGCAACAGCAGTCAGTGAATGTTCTACAATCTTGAGATTTAAACACAAAGTAAAGTAAAGGAATGGAATGGAAAGGAAAGGACTGGAAAGCAAAGTAAAGTAAAAGCAAAGTGAAGCAAAAAGTTTGTAATTTTTTATTTACGATTATTTTGTGAAGCGGAAAGTAAAGAAAATAACTAGAAAAGGTGCGTATAACTTATGGTAGCATCAACTTCAGACATTGCCCGGGTGATACGCAGGCAGTTTACTGAACTGGGGAGTACGAGTATTCATGCCTTTGGTAGCCACACTATCTGCACTGTTTGTTTAGAGAGTACAATTTTCCTTTCTACTAATACTACTACTACTACTACATACATTCATTTTGGATCTCTTAGTATGACTATAGCAAACAAACTTTGACTTGGTTACGGCATCTTTTGCGGCTTTTGACTTTACTTGGAAGATGCTTTGCGCAAAAGATTTCTGTGGTCTTATAGTTTTCGACTTTTGTCGACTTTCAATCGACAGCGTAATATCAAACCAAAAATCTAATAAGGAAGACTTGTTCTTGAAGAAATGAAAGACTACTACTACTCATTCTCTTTCTTCTTAGTGCTGAGCGCTTTGTGGTCGCAAAACTTGCAGTTGAAGAAATTAAACTTTAATTTATAATTTTTTCCGCGTAGCTTTCATGTTTCCAACATTGTTGTTCCTCCTCTTCATCATCATCATCATCTTCCTCTTCCTCTTAACTTATTTTCTTTTATTTTATTATTTTTTCTTCTTTTTGCTTTCTTTACTTACACATTCTAATTTCTCAGACCTCAACGCCACATAGCTTCAACAGTAATCAATGTTGCGCAACGTTGCGTATGTATAAAATTTTCATTCATTTTCCTGTGGGTTTTATTTGTTTTTCTTCTTAAAATTTCTATAATTTTTTTTTTTTTTTTTTTTTTTTGTGAATTTAGTGAAATTTAATTTATGAGATTGAAACGATTTCTTTCTTCTAACCACCTGTGTGAAAGATATTGTATTTCGTAGAGGGAAGCAAGCAGAGTTTATCATAATTTCATATTTCCTTTGGTTGCCGCAAGGGGACATCAACTCAGCTTAGAAGTTCATGAATAACAATAACTAATTATGATTTTATATATGCAGTGAAAACAATTTATGATTTTATGGAAAATTCTGTTTGCTTTCACCAACGTTTATGATTATTGGAAATCTGCCGTAGGCATTACATCCTCGTATAAAGTAATTCTGTAGCTGTGGCTGTGTCTGTGTCTGTGGCTGAATGGGAAATAAAATGTATGCAGTCATTTAAATCTAATTAGGCATTGTACGCAAAATTCATTAGTAGACAAAACTGGGAGACTGGGTGGCTGATAGACTCCACGGAATGACATGATGTTGGTGCAGGGTACGTGCTTGTATTCATTGAGTTCTAAGGTGTAGTGTTGACTTTACCTGTTGCTTCTTCTTACTTCTTGGAATTGTGCTTAACGGAGTAGGTAACATTATGAATGCTTGCTATGGGTTGCTGTAATGGGTGTCATTGGATGTGATGATTATGCGTCAAAATTTCATTTTATGCAAAGCAATTTACTTTGAGTGTTAATAATACAACAAGTGATTCTGTGGTTTTGTTATTAAGGGTGAATATTTGTGATCTGAGGAGTAGGGAAATTTTGGAAATATAATGAAAATATGTATATTACAAGTATCACAAAAGATAAAACTAACAATTGGAACAGTAAGCCAAAGAATCGGGCGAATATATAAATTAGAAACCAGCATTTTATGGATAAGAAGAAGAATTGATACAAAACCGGTCTTTTTGACCATAAATTATGCATTAGAGAAGAACTAACAATACAATTTTCACTGTTAATTGTCAGATTTGTATTTACTCCAACAGGAAAATACTTTGAGATTGCTTACAAGCAACTAATAAAAATATTAGATGCCAAGGCATAGTGGGATAAAGGAAATGATGAAACTCACAATGAATCGTTGGCTCTAAAGTAAATCTCAGCCAATGTTTGGTAGAAAAAAGATATATTTGGATAATTCATGCCATAAAGTTTTCATGCTAAAAACTTATGGAGTTTAACTTGGAGAGGTTTCCTTGTACTCTCAGGTTCATTAACTGGCATTTGGTGTTCGAGTAGAGACATCGGACTTGACAGTGTTGGATTGGTTTAGTGGGTTACTGGCACATTGAATGTAAATTATTGAAATTACTGTGATTGGCTGTGTTTAAGGTCGAAAGATCTGATGGGTGCAATCTCTTGAGCCGTTTTGTTGTTCGAGAGTAGTCGAAAAAAACGTATGGCCAAGTTATTGGCATGCAGTGGAGACCTGCACCATTCCATTCGGATTACTACACTTCAGTTTATATCTTACAGTAGTGTTCTATATTTTTTTGTATCATTAATCATACAATATTCTTCTAATAAATAAAAATAAGTGCATTGTTTGTTCGTATGTTATGCGCTGCCATACCGTTTATCTGATTGTATTGAAATTTTGTGAATGTGTATGGTTGATTCTCGGCTTGAACATAGGATAGTTTTGGTCCCGATATGTGTCGATGAAGTTGATATGATACTCAATTCGCCTATACTTTAAAAACAGAATGGTAAAATAATAATAAAACTGAAACTTTAAATGTAAAGATTGATATTGAACTTATTGATTAAACATAAAGAGACAATAAGAGATAAAAACATAGATACAAGCATTTTTTTTTCTTCCTCTTTTTGCATTTAAACAAAGATCCAGCAGTAAATAAAGCTAATGCGGGCCGTCAGCTGTCAGGGTCAATAGGGCTTGCCATAAAATGGTGGTGGTGGAGATGGTGATGGCGGCAGTGGAATTTGTTGACCAGCTTCCGGTGAATTGACCTAGCAAATAAACGAATGAATGAACAAATGAATGAAAGAAAGAACAAATTGGCTCGTACTCAGTCGCAATTTTTATTTTCTTTTGCGCATTTCACTTTGTTTTTATTTCATTTTTATTATTTTCTTTTTTTTTTCCAATTTATTGGCTTAAAGTGTAATTCTTATTCAATTAATACAAATGAGTAGCTTTGAGGTCAACCAAGTTTAAATCAGAATGCGAAATGTCGGAGTTCCAAGTAGTCGTCTTTGGTTATTTCCGCTTTACGTGTTTATTAAAAGATAGAACAAGAGGCTGCTGACAAAGAGAATTCTATCTCTTAACGGAAACAAAGAGATGGAATGAAGGTTTAGTAAGATTTGTTTGTATCTTTGGGACGCAATTTAATTAAACAAGCAAGTGAATGATGTGATATGAAGAGACTTAGGTTTGCGCCAAAGGGCGACTAGTACTCTGCAAAGCCATAAATTGACATTTACAAAGAAGGAACAATAAAATAACAAACAAACAGACAAACAAAACAAACATAGAAATATAAAAACATAGTACTAGTAGAGAGAAACAAACAAAGCAACGAATGAACAAATAATTGTGTCGACGTGTTGCTTATGTTGACTGCTACTTGACAGCTTAAAGCCCTTTTTGTCCAATAATTGATGGGGTCCGATGGCTTCGAACCTCCTTAGTTTGAACCATTTCGCTACAAGGATACATTAAGAAGTCTTGTAGATCCTGTATATATTTCAATGTCCTTTATAGTACAGTTAATTGAGGTTACTGACTATTGTTTTCTGTTTTTGTCATCGTTGTTGCAATTATTTATTCCATTTACAGAATTGTTTCAGCATTTTTATTACGTTTCTCATAATAATTTAATTTAGACTTCAAAAGACTTTATATTCATCATAAGAATTTTCTTCTTAAACGAAATCAAGGCAAACATTTTTGAATTAACCAATAGTTGGTTCTTGGTTGAGTCTGATCATCAAAATAGAGATTCAAATTCATGGTGGCCGATTACAAAGTAAAGTGTACTGAATTACGGAAATATATTCAAAGCATACTTTCTGAATCATAGTGACGACCACAACAATAAACCTTGGGAGGGGTATACCGAATTTTCAAATGGCACCTGGGAGGAATTCCCGGCCAAGCGCTGATCAGTTCAGACATAATGTTGAGCATTTTACAAACTGAATCCATTTCCCCAATTATGACATATGACTTACATACACATATAAGACAGAAATGGGTCCACAAATGTACAACAATAACAATTTAAGAACAATATAACAGTTCAAATCCTTCATTCAGATAAGTAAAGGGAATAATTATAATATTTCCCAGTCTGTATTAGTCAAATCATAAGATTTGTGTTAGAGAATGGAATATTTCATCTGTTGTCAGGTCTTAACATGCGTTTTGATACAGTCGTCGATTTTTTTATTTATTTATTCATATGGAATGGATAAGAGAATACAGAATTATACAATATGTACACTCTTTATATACCTTTGTATATACAATATTATCATTAAATTGTAGTAAACAATTGTTTCCATCGCCCACTCTTCCTCTCGTTTCAATCAAATCTCATACTCGTAATATGCACTTGCTGTATGTTTGTATGGCTAAACTTATTCTTACTCCATTTATTTATAAATAGTAGAAAAATGATGCAAATTGGAGCTTCTTTAAAATGGTCAATTCAAATTTGTGTCTCTCTTCAGAATTATGTATTTATGTTGAATAGAATGGTAACAACAACAACAACAACAACAAACACATTAAACAAAAACATTTCTTGTTGAACTTACTTACTCACTCACCTTGTTCTCTGCAACGACTTAAGCTTTTTGCTCACAACAGCGCAGAAAGAGAGAGAGAGAGAGAGAGAGAGAGAGCTTAGCTTAGCTTCGCGGCTCTTGCAATTGATCTTACTGTAAAACAATGGAAATAAAAAGCAAAAACTGCAATTCAAGTTCTCTTAATTCTTTCAAGTTTATCACATACAAAGAAGAAGAATCAATCAATGAGAGATTTCAATTAAAACTATAACGTGCATTTAGTTAGAGTGCGTGGTCGCGATAACAACGGGATAACGGAATAGTTTTATACTTAAAGCAAAAACAAGTGAATTATATAGAAATCTAATAAAAATAATACAAAATAACATTAACTAGTGATACCCTGATCTTGAGATTGTTTTTTAAAATACATTTAGTTTTTAGTTCTTTTGCGTAATTTTATGTGTGAAAAAGTGCTGGTTTTCGTCCAATTTCGATATTTTCCTCATCAATAACAAAAAGGTTTTACTTGCGATTCTTAGTTGACGTTGCCGACGACGTAGCCGTTGAAGTCTAACAAGACTTAGATGCAGAAAAAAAAGGTAATCATTTTTCAATTCAATTTAAATTTATTGCATAGTACATAATAATACATCTATATTTATTAAATTAAGTTTAAGCTTCCTTCACAACTTGGTATTATTCAATATTGTGCATGTGAAAAATTAACCAAAAACCCACCCAATGGTTTTGAAAACTTAGAGCTAAATCTTAAAGTTAATAATGTGCATTAAATTCATTGATGCATGAATATGTAGAGTATGTTTATCTATCTTTGAAGTTCTCGTTGAGTTGGCTTAACCTGTCAATGACCAATTCAGCATTGCTTTGCCTATGCAATTCGATGGTAGAGTGGTGCCATGGCTGGTCGAAAATCATTTTAAGCAATTTGTTTTCAAATCTTCTGGATTTTAATTTTCATTTGTCTTATCTATTTTATAAAGATCCAATGATTATGATCTCTCTATACTCTTACCTGTTGAGAAAAATATACAAAAATCAAAAATACTGTTTATAAGTAATTATTCAAAGTAGTTAATAATCCTGGATTAAGATCAAAGATTAAAATAAAATATAAAGAAAGAAGATATAAAGAAATCAAAAATTATAAATTATAATGCATAACATAATCCAAATGACTTAGTTGATCACTTTCATTCTTTTATAATAAACAAGAAGAAATTAGACAAAAAAAGTTATTTTGATTTATTATAAATAATAATATACTCGATGCATTTTATCATTTATATGGATCAGAAAATTTCCATTATACTGAAGTACATTTTATATGTACGTGTAAGTACACAATATTATTTCTGATGTTGTCCAATTCTGTTATTTTTGAATTTTTTGTTTTTTTCTTTCTAGCGGTTCTTAGTTGACTTTGCCGATGATGTCACCATTGAAGTGTTGATGAAAATAACTCAGAAACAACACAAAATAAAGATGAGAAATAATGGGTAAGCTAATCTTATAATTTTATTTATCATCTTTCCTTTTTTTTTTTTTAAATTTTGTGGACTCATTAATTTTTCCATCCATTCATATTTGAGTAATGTGAAATGCAACTATTGTGTAAAGTTATTGCATTTTTTTTTTTGTAATAAATGATGGGGTAGTCAGTTATAAATTTGAGCAGTTTAAAAATGAGTAAAATCCAGTGAGGTAATAGAAATATTGTGTTACTTATATAGGTTTTTGATTTGATTTGTCATTGGCAAGCAACGGGAAATTAAGTTTTATATTTTTGATATTTTTGCTTGAGATTTGATTTTGTTGGTGTTCGACAAGCAACAGTAGTTTCTGAGTATTTTTCGTTGTTTATCTGTTTGTACAAGAACAATTCTCACAGTCTTTTACACTCATTGAATCTTGTATTAAATTTGTTATTGCATAAATGCATGTAACTCATTTAAAAAAGATAATTATGAGTTATTTCTGCAAATTGGTTTTATTGCCAAACAATTGAAATCATTTCCCTCTTTGTTTGGGTAACTTTTTCATCTTTTGACTAGAGATTAAAAACTATACAATATGGAATCATTGCATAGCAATAATCCAAATCAAAGGCTCTTAATTTATGTATATGCTGTGGAGCACTTGCATTACTGTATTCGACATAAAAGGAACCACTAGCCATTGGAAGATTTGGACAAAAAAACACAATTTTTAAAAAATAAACACATTCTTATCTCTTCAAAAAATATCACTGTGTCCATAAAGGTTCACCATCCACTAGGACTAGGAGGAGGTATGTGATTAATAGCGATATATTGTGTTATAATGCCCTCAGATATTCTGAGACTATTCATATGTACAGTATGAATATCAGTAGACCAAGGGAAGCATTTAGTTCTGCCTTCGTCGTTAGCTAAATTAGTTATGATTTGATCTGTGATAAAAAAAAAAAAAAAATAGTTTAATCTGTTCTATTCCAATCTAGCAACAGTGTGATATTTACTACTTAGAATACAAATACTAAAACGTTAAAGCTTTATACATGACAATCACACAGTCTCACAAAGATTATTAATTACCCATCTTCAGAATACTCTTCACGCAGTGAGCGGTTGGTTGGTTACCTTGGCTGACTCGTATTGTCCACTATGAGCCACAATTAGCACTTAAGTGCCATTTCCTCGAAGAACACAATCAGTATTGCTAAAACCATTCCGTAGAATTTAGGTATTTTAAAAGGTCACCCGGACATGTGATCGAATAGTCCGAGAGGTTACCGATGATACATTTACCCAGAAACTTATTTCTAATTTTTGCCAGTGCTGGACATTGATTTAGAAAATGGGTAAGTGACTCTTTTTCTTCTATGTTTCCACAACTTCTACAATGGCTTCTGAAGGGAATATCCAATCTCTCCGTGAGTCACCATGCACCAATGACCAGTAAAAACTACTGTGAGTCTTGCGGTATATGCGCGTCCTCTATTGATTAGTCTTCTCCTTGTTCGGATGAACTGATAATCTTATGCCATATGCCTTTGATTGTGCCTGAATAAGGTCAGTCAACTTCTGTATGTCCAGATTTATTCCAATGTCACGTCTTCTAACTATTTTAGCATGAAAAACTCAAATCCTATATAAATTCGACTATACCGAAATGCCATAAATCTGCATTCCATATCACCAACAGGGGTTAGAGTACATTTGTATAAAATCACCTTGTTCCTAAGCGACAGCTTATTACGAGAATGCAGTAACCAACTCATCTTAACAACCTTAGGGTAGAAACATAGTGCACGCTGAAGCGAAGCCGAAGCTAAAGCGAAAGATGAAGCCGAATTGCTAGCGCCGCTAGTAAGCTGTTGAGTGCACATAGTGGAAGCCGAATTGCTTGCGTTGCGAGCAAGCGATGAGTGTGCATTGACGTCATCAAGGCGCCGAAAAACAAGTTTGGATAAATGAAAACAAAAAAAACAACAAATTTGTAACTGATTAAATTCGATATAAGTCGCACACAAACACAGTGTTCGTTCTCAAAACTGTATAACGCAAAGCAACACAGGAAATAATTCAAAAGAAAACAAAAAAAAAAAAAAACAAAAACTGCACTGAGCAGCAAGCAATTCAGCTTGAAAAACAGTACCGCACAGTTTGAAACTGACAGCTTGCGTTTCGGCCTAAGCTTCATCTTCGTCTTCGCATGCACTATGCACACTTTCGAGCGTTTTCATATGTTTCCTTGTGCACGCTTTTTCGCATTTTTTCATCATCAGCTTTGGATGCAGTTTCAGCGCGCAATATGTTTGTACCCTTAGCGTTAAGCGAAACCACAACTCATGCAATGTGCGATCTGAAAGTAACACGCCTGTTCAGATATTTATGTCCCGTATGATGTTCTAGAGAAATCTCCGCAGGGTGAATGACACTAAGTCCATTAATTCATTATACTGCTCACGCAGTGAATAAAATTATAAGTTTGTCATGATGTTTGTAACACACAGAAGGAGACATCGGAGACCCCATAATGTATAGACGAGTTGAACTAGCCATGTCCGTCTGTCTGTGTGTATGCATGCAAACTAGTCCCTCAGTTTTTGAGCTATAGAACTGAAATTTTGCACGAAGCTTTCTTTTCACATATGCAGTACATTTGAAAGGAAAGGAAAAGAAGCGATTAGAGAAAATCGAAACTTTTTAACGATTTGACCAAGAAGTCAAAGAACGCAATACACGTCTTAACATATTCTTTCTTGAACGATTTTACTGATACTTATAAAAATGCAAACATTTTGATATTTTTCATACCAGAAGATGAAATTGAAAAATGTTTATCTTCAGAAGGCAACATTCCATGTATTTCATGACAATTCACACAAAATCATGTATGTTGTTTATGTTGTCTGTTTTGGTATGTGCACTTTTATAAGAAACAATGTACTGTTGATTTAATCAGACAAGAAAACATGTTTGTTCGTTTTGGTCTATTTGCAGCCTTATATGTACATACATATATTTCTTCTTTCAATTTCCATTATTCTCTGTAATTTTTTGTTTTCTATTCTTTTTTATGTCTGCTGCTTTTCCGTGTGTAGTTGTATCTAATTTTTTGTTTTCTTCCTATTGTATAGAAACTTTTTTCATGTTCTGTTCTTCAGTTGCTTTCATCATTTCTCGAGTTAATAACATTTTTGGGAAAATCACAACAAAACCAATGGATTCCTTTTTGCAAGCAACTCTATCGGTTGTTTATTTATTTCTTAGTTTCTTTACCTGAATGTCCTTGTTGTTCTTCTCATAATGGTTTGTCTTATGCTTGATAACATGATGTGGTCACTTGTTGTTATTGTTGTTTTTGGTTTCTTTTTGTCATTGTCACATAATAGAAAACATATTGTCCTTGTTATAAAGGTGAATAAGTATAACAATTCATGCACACATCATTCTTCAATATTTAACACTGTCTCTTCTCTTCAATGATATCCTTTGCTTAGTTTAATTTTTTTACTTTGTTAGTTGTCCTTCAACTTTAATGTATGTATTTTTTTTTTTATAAAAAAAATCTATAAGTGAGTGTTAATAAAGATGAGCAAGGAATTCCAGACTCATCCTAAGATATTTGTTGCCTGTGAGTTATTGGAAATAATTCGCTTCTCTTTATAGAAATAGTATACGTGAGGTTTATTAGAAAACGTAAATTTATTAACATTTATCTAAACAAAACCATAAAGTTCAAGGCAAGCGTCTTAAAAATTGGAACAAAATAACAAAATATAAAATGTTAAATACATAAAAGTTTCATTCTATTCACCACTTGAAGAGTGAGTCCTTCGCCGCCCTAAAAGTCTTAGTTATTCATGATAGGGACATTTGTGCCTAAACAGTGGAAAATGATGGAAAGAAATTTTGTTCTGTCTTCTAGGGTTTATGTAATGTTACATTTAGTAAACCGTTTCTCGACTCATGTTTTATAGATTTGTTAGCTCAGCAGGCAGCTTCCAAAATAGCAAAGAAGAACATTGAAGTCAGATAAAAGCTGAGAAGATCAGACGCAATTCAACTTGATTTTCTGTAGAAATGAAAATTGATATGATCGGCAATTGTTTTTATATTCTTTCTACATAAGTTTCGTAACCACTGAGTTAAGAAATTTACTTGGACTGACAAGATATTAATTATCAAGTGATGCTCAGTTCATATGAATCTAAAAACATTACATTTCATTATTCAACAGCTAAATCTTATCATCGATTTGGATTAATTACAGTTTAATATCAGTTCGATATTGTGCAAGTTCTTCTTCAAGAAAATGGGTGACGTTGAACTGCAATATCTCTTGAATATCAGAAAGTATAGAAATATTAAAATGAAATTGAATAATGAAACTCCCTGGATAATAATTCTTATTGCAGTCCTTCCTAGAAACTTCTTTCTTGTCTTAAATCGATAATAATCATTATTATTATTATTAAATTTGTATTATGCAGAAAATGCTAATTCCCAGTTTAGGTAAGTCAAGTTATTGGTTTCACTCTTTCATACATAAGAAACCATATTTCATTGATTCGCATAAGTTTATTTGATTGCCATTTATTATGATTATGTTGTTGGCCTAATTCTCCAAGTCACAAAAGGCAAAAATATGGTTCCCATCACCATCACCATAATTGTTATTACTTTAACAGCGGCGGCGTCTGTGAGTCGACAGTCGCGACAGAATTATGACAATCATTATTATCATCATCGTCATCATTATTGATGTTTAACCGTAATTTCACCATTCGAAAAATGGCAAGAAAATATGCGCTAATATCAAACTACAAGAGTTTTATATCATATTGTATAATATAATAAGGTTAGCCTGACTGACGCACGTGGTTATAGATTTTTTTTTTTTTGTGCCTTGCCCACGTTTACATTATACTTTCCGGCTGTCGAATTTTCTTTCTTACTATTCCCATCATACACATCTCCCTCTAATCCCTACCCATCATTTATCTTTAGTATCAAGAAACTAATGCCAAAATGAGCTTGATTGAGAGTGGGTAGAGTATGTGGTGTGTTGGTGTGTTGGTGTGTCCGGCAAGGATATAGAACAAACTCAAGACTCAACTATACTTACACGCATGCCAAATGAAACGGAAATGAAACTTATTAAAAGATTTCAATCTAATCGATTTTTGCTTTTACTACTGTTGCTCGTATCCCTTGCTTTCTCCATATGTTTGAAGGTTTTCCAAATAAAAAAAAAAAATGGAAAAAATAGGAAATTTATGAAAGGATTAAGCATAATTGAATTTTCGCAAGTGGTCTTCGGTTGGTCGGTTGATTCGCTTTGGCTTTGGCTTGATCATGAAAGTAAACTAATCATATAAATATTAATTTTGGGCCAATATTTGCCATAAAAAGAGGCAAAAATATGCCAAAACCAAAACCAAAACCATTTGGATAGAACTTATCATTGCAATTTTTCTAGGAAGAATGGAACGAATGAAGCGAATCGAACAAGGCCAAACGGTCACACATTGCATAAGTTAGGCATGGAATTGTGTGTCTACACTGTACAAATGTATGAGAAACTGAGTTTGACCAGAAAAGTAGGTAAACTTTTACATGTAGTATGGGTGAGACGTGACTTCGTTTTATTGCTTTTAAGAAAAAAAAAAAAAGAGTTCAGTTCCGTTCAGATCCATTCAACATATGGAGAATGAGTGAGTAAAACAAATGCGATTTAAAGTAATTTGAATATCGAATTGATTGCATTCACTTGAAAAGAAAGAAGGAACGAAAGAAAGAAAGCCAACAAGTCTATGGAAATACCATGTGTACTACTATGTATGTGCAGTTAACTGAATTGAAGTGAACTGGGGAAAGGTAAAACATTGAGTCACGTATTTGTAACTGACATAAAGGTGTTGTGATGAACAGACACATAAGAGTCTATAGGTAGTATGGGAAGAAATATAATAGATGGGCTGATGTGAGGAATGCTTAACCTTGAGATGTTTGTATGTTGAACTAAGACCAAGTTACAAGACTTGAAAATCTCTATAGTTTGCGTTGAAGCGGCAAAAATGGTCGACTTGACTAATGCTTGACTACATTTATGCATCCTCCAGATATTGAGCCTTTTATTCATTCATTCAGTCAGTTAGTCAGTTATGGCATTTATTCACTGATGCAATCATTTCTTGCGTTTTGATTTGCTTTATTGCAGCTGTTGTGCTTCTACTTCTAAATATGAAAACATATAAGTACAGTGAACGTTTGAATTAAGAGACCAGTATATGACGAATATTCTTGGACAATTCACTACTCTAATATCTTTTGTGTCATAGCAAAATATTGACATCAAACCTTTGTTCAAGTAAATTCTTAGCAACTCGTACTTTTATATATATTGATAGAACGATTTTATTATTTAAAATCTAATTCTTGAGTAGTTGATTAGCCATCTGTGCTTTGTCATCTGGATATGAGTTTTCTATTTTCAAAGAAAATACCGAAGTTGTAATACTCTTCACGCCCCACCTAGTGGTCCGAGGGTCTTGAATTTTTTAAGGTTGGTGGTTATGGGTCAGACACTTGTAGTGCCCAAATTACAAAAAACAAACAAGTTCTAATAAGAACATTCACTTGGATCCCGGTTTGTATGGGGGTACCCCTCCAAGTAGTCCGAGGGTCTTGAAATTTTCATGGTTTGTGGATATGAGTCAGAGTCTTATAGTTTCCAAATTTCAGTTCAATAAGTCAAAAACAAAAAAACTTTTTCTAATAAGAACTTTAATTTAAAAGGTGGTTTGTATGGGAGGTACCCCCCTAGTGATCCGATTCGGCTGATTCACGAACTTGATCGGCGTTTGTTAAAACGAAATCTATGTAGAAAATTTCAGCTCTCTAGCTCAGAAAGACTACGAGTGCGAACAGACGGACAGACGGACATGGCTAAATCAACTCGTCTCATCGAGCTAATCACAAATATGTACGAGTATACTTTATGTGGTCTGCGATGTCTCCTTCTGTGTGTTACAAACTTCATGACAAACTTATAATACTATTCACTCCCGTGAAAAGTATAAAGACTAACTTTGGCTATGCCGAAGTTGTAATACTTCCAACAGTAATAGGTTGCAACAATATTGAAATAGTCTCATTCAGTGGGGTTTGATATGGAACCTTACATAAAGGACAATTTGATCTGAGTCCCAAGTACTCTCGTATGCAGTCATGATAAAATTTGACATGACAATTGGAACATTCGATATCTCAATACGTTAATTTTTTACGTAGCGGGTAACTCTTTAAATTGTTCCGGATATCGGATTATCGACTTCAGACAGACAGACAGACATACAGACAGACACGGCAAAAGGACTTTGTTTTATAATATCTATAGTTAAATTCTGCTGCTACTCGTAGTAGTAATTGCTTGTCAATCATCAGTATGAATGCAAATCGAATAAAATTCACTTATCCTTAATTCGTAGATATTTTTTTGTTGATTTTGCTATTATAGAATAAAAAGGACATCAGAAATGTTTCTCGACTTGTTGCTTTAATGGGCAAGAATACAAATTTTTAAATGAATAAATGAGCGAGCAATGTCATTTGACAGCAATAACAAAAAGAATTATAATAAAATACATTTGTATCTCTGAGTGGGTTTCTGATTCGTTTCAGTTCAATTCAATTTATTTAATTAATGTTAAATGAATGCAGCACGCCATAGCGCAACAAATACAGGAGTATCGAATGATTGCATTTGCTCTCTTCGTTGGGCATGAGGGCATGAGTGCATATGTATGTGGATTTGTGTGTACATACACACAACACATGTACACGTACGAATATGTATACGCATCATGTACAATATCAATGTTGCCATTCAATCACTTTACCATTTGGTCATGTTGCATGTTGTTCATGTGCAAACACAAATTCGAACAACAAAACATGATGGTAGATGGATTCATAGAAGAAGTAGAAATGATGAAAAAGAAAAGTAAAATAAAAGAAAAATGTAGCAAAACGCCATTTTGAATGTAACAACAAACAAAAAGGAAAGAACCAAAGAAAAAAGAGAAAATAATGAAAAACTGTTGCCTTTTTTTTTGTTCAAATTGGTTTTTTTTCTCTTGTTAAATCGAGTGCATTTTATTATTCTATTTTTCTTTTTTATTTTCTTTATTATTGCTAAATATTATTCGATTCGATTTTCATTGCGATTGCATGTTAATAATCATATCCTTGTTGTATGTCCAACAAGGACTCATGATACTTCCATATCAAATTACTCAATTGTATTGTATTGTGTCTGTTTATAGTAATTGCAGTTTATCTGCCACATGTTGCGTGCTCTTGGTTTTCATTTTTTTTTGTATATTGTAGAGTAAAGGAAATATATGTATCGCGTGTGTTAGAGTTGTTGTTAATATAAAAACGGTTAGTAGGCAATGCATAAATGCAGTTAAATAAGAATAAACAGAAAAGTGCAAATAAAAACTCAAAAAGCATGCAATGCAATTAAGGATTGCAGAACAAATTGGCAAGGATAAAGATATTAGAGATATTGCATATAAAATTTAAAGAGTTTAATCTTTAATATACTCGTACTTTTGATCAAATAAAGTTTGGTTGAAGGAAATTGTTTGGTTGAAGGAAAATTAACCTGATTGGCTGACAATCAGGAAAATAAAGTTTCATCATTATTTTAATATTTTATTATTATATATTTTTGATATTTACTATATCGATTTCATTTTATTAGTCTTTTCGAAGTACACTTCATAAATATGTTTCTAATTAATAAAGAAACTTTGAAAAAATATTTTGAAGAAAACTTGAAACATTGAAATTTTTTACAAAATTTAACTTTTATATTAACTTAGGATAAATTCTAATTTGAAAATTTGGTATTGATCAAGTCATTGTGATTTAAAGAAATTATCTTGTGTAGTGAAATATTTACCTGGTGTAAAGTAAGGAACAAAGTTAAACATACCAAGTTGATGTGTCTTTTCATATTGTCATCAAAGTTTTTATCAGAGGTCTGAAATAACTGTCAACCTTTTCATTTGGTCTTCAAAAGATTGGAATGAAAAACGGATGAAAAAGATCTTGTGATTTATTTTGATTTTGTTTTCGATCTTCACTCAACCCAATACTGTTTTTTCGGTCTCTTACATTAGTCGACCAATGACCGATTTAATGAGAGAAATTATTCAATTATTCAAGGAGATGAAAATCTTCTAAAGATCCTAGCAGACCGAATGCACCATTCACCAGAGAAGAAGTCTCATGTGGTGCCTACATATTAAAACCACTTCCGGACTACACTGGCTATTTTTTCAACCCTGGTGGCATCACCAATCGAGTTATTACTTCGCCAGAAAGTATGTATATTTGTGTGTGCGTCTGCTGGTGCACTGCAATCGACTATTCCTTAATTACAATTGCTACCTGCATTGCTTTGTACCCTATCTTTCTCTCCACCTCTCTCACTCCATTTCTCTCACCGATTCACTCAACACTTGTCATACAGTAACAAAAAAGACCTTTTCGCTTGTAACTTTTTTCGTTTCGGTCTTTCAATAGTCTTATTTGGTGAGAGATTCAGTAAAAGGTCTTTTTTAACAGTTACTGTGACATCGATGGTCTTTTCTCTCACCTGGAAACGGTCGACTGAAAACCGAAAAAAAAAACAATACTTAATATATTTAATATTGAGTATGCTATATCAACTTGTTAGCTTCCAAATCGCAACTAAAATTTGATGTTATTATTATTTAAGTAGGAACCTATGACAAAAACAAGTGCTGCAAGAACAATTGCTGTACCACTTATTTTAACTTGATAGCGGTTACCTACTGTTATCATTCTTATAATTGGATAGGTGCAGAATTAGAAACACCTGTCTTGCTATCTATATTAACTCTTCTTAAATCCAATCGTCCCTTATTGTTGTCGGATCATGATTAAGTCTGGAATGGGTTTCATTGGTTTGGATGTCATTGATTTGAGTGTCATTTGTTTGAGTATCATTAATGTTGTTGTCAATTTAGTTGATTTTTTAATATTTTGAATAATAACAATAATATGTAATAATGAGAATTTATTATTTTCCTTAAAATTATGTATCAGATCTATTAGTAATTTACTTAAATTGGTCAGGACGTAATTTAATATAAAATAATAAAAGAAACCCATTACACTCAGTGAGAAATCGAAAAAATTCAATTGTATTATCATTGTTTTTTTTTGCGGTTTCTGAGCAGAGCACATTGAAAATAAGTGTTGACTGTTATTTGCGACCTCTGGTTTTTATTAAAGTGACTGGTTGAGCTTCATTGATGCCAAATATGAAATGCATAATCAATATGTCTGAATATCATAAAATCCTACAAATATAAAAATTGTAAGTCTAGGTAGTGAATTCTTTTTAATTGTCTGCAAGTGTCATTCCCATTGAGAAGATTTATAGCTAAGTAGTCAGACAGTTCTTAGGTACCCTGACTATTTCTTCCTTGACAAAAGGAATTTTGAGATCTTTATGCATATTTCACTTATGTACTTATCAACCAAGCTGTATTGATAATTCAATTTAATTCTTTATTGAGATATTTGATAATATTAAGCGAGAATTGGTTTTAGTAGCGAAAATAAATGAATATCACATAAAAGGTTCTAAATAAGTTAAGAACCGAAATTTCCTTCTTGTCAATTCAATATTTTATGAGGCTTTTAATATAATTCTTTCTATGCGTTACAAATATCTACTTACTAAAGTGATTATATAAGTATGCAATGAAGTTAAGTGAAGTGAAGAGAATTTTAATGATAACATACATATATCATATAAAAATAATGATAATAAAAATACTTAAAAAAAAAAAAAAACATAAAAATAATCATACATTCATTCAAAACTTTCTTTATAAATAATAAATTTTTCATTATAACAAGAACAAAAACAAATCAAGCATATTTCATTTTCATTCATATTGAAATAACTTTTAGTTTAGGAATCCAATTCGCATATAACTTAGTCAATCTGACAATCGGTGTGCAATATATGAGGGCCATTCAATAAGTAACGAGTTAAATCACTGTAGCTAAAACACAATGTATTCAATCAATACACAACTTTGACTACTTTTCAGCATAGTCCTCGGCAACATTTAAACACTTAACCCATTGTTCTTTTAATTTGTGTATGCCTGTAGTATAAAACTCTGTACGCTGGTCTCGCAAACCACTTTTGCACCTGATTTTTAACTTCTTCATTGGATCGACAATGTCTTCCACATAGAGCATCTTTAAGAGTTCCAAACAAATGGTAGTCCGATGGGATGAAGTCGGGGCTGTAGGGAATCGATCGTTCTTTGAACTGTTGACTGATATGAAACCTGGTTTCTTTGTGGGTGTCTCTAAGTTGTCTTGGAACGCACCTTGTACTGCAGCTTATATTGAATAAAGTTATGGACAGTTCCAACACTCACGTGCACTTCTTTAGCTATCAGTTCAACAATAATACGCCTGTTGACTTGAATTATCGGGTTAATGCGAGATTCGAGGGACGAAGCAGCAATTTCAACCGGTTGTCCGTCCACTTCGTTGCTCGTCGCAACCACTTTTAAACTGTTCTACCCATTTGTAAAAATTCGAACGGTTCAAACAATTATTCCAGTACACTTTCAACATTCTTTTGTGGATGTCATTTCATTTCCTGCGGGTTCTTCCGTGCTATAATGCAAGAGCGGACTCGCCATTGTTAACTGAACACATTTGCATAGCAAATACTCTCTAGCAATAATGAAAAACAAAGTACAAGGATGTCAACTTGACGAACTTAAACTAGTATTGATTATCCAACTTGTTTCTGAGTTACATCAATTTGTTTCGTTACTTATTGAATGACCCTCGTGCTTATATACAATTTGTATTCTTATGTTTATGTATTTGCTTATGTTTTCTTGATGATTGAATCGAAATTGAAATGGTGGGCTGACGATTTCAATCATTTTTTTTGAATTGTTGTTGATTTTATTTCTGTCTACTTGTAAGTTCGTAAATTGTTGTCATTTCTTTATTTTTACCATTTAATAAGAAATGTTTCTTTGTATATTAGTATGTTTATATGAATGTGTATTATATGTGTAGGCGTTAAATGCTAACACAAAAGTAACACTCACTTGTATTTCGAGAATTTATTGTTCATGTTGAACATATCCTAAGGCATGTTTAGAAATGTCATCATATATCCACTGACGGATGCGTGGGTGTTGTTCTTTTCTTTGAATTTTTTTTTTCTTTTTTGCTTACGCCCACATTTTGATTAACTCACATTTATATCAATAAATTACATATTTTATCAAAATTTATACTATTTTTGGTTTAAGTTGAATATTTTCTTTATGATGATGATGATGATGATGATGATGATGATGATGATGATGATAGTTTGATTGTTGAAATGACTATGAACTTACAATATTTTGTAAAATTCTAAAGTATTAATATTTTATTGATATTTTGGTTTTTTCTTTTGAAATAAAAATTGACTGTTTTTCATTTGTTGTTATTAAAAAAAATACACTAAATCACTACAGAAAATCTTTTGCTTTTCAAGTTTTTTTATGCATTTTCTTTTTTTTTCCATCTATCAGCGGGATTCTTTATTTTATGGCCATAATCTTTTCCTCCTCCTTCTTCCTTCTTCCTTCTTCCTCAATCCTGAATTATCTGTTGTTTTATTTTATTTTCTTTTCTTTTCTTCAGCTGCTAATAGCAGGGACACGCTGAACCTGTTCATCAAATGTCGATTGCTACAATTTGTTGTAACAATATATCACATATAAATATCTATTCTATACGAGTGGGTGGTGTAAGTAAATATGGCAAATTTACTATTCAATCAAGGCTAATGCCGCCTACTATGTTTGGTATTTCATTTTCATATATTTTTTTTTTGTTTGCTTCCTTTGCTCGTATATTATTCTAATTTAAAAACTTAATTAAATAATTGTAGCTACCAATTTCTAAATGCACATAGTGCAGTTCTAGGAAGGCAATTATTTTAATGTAGTTAATTGGCGTCCGAGTAAATAGGTTTTTAATTTTTTTTTGTAATTAATAATAAATTCGACATTTAGAAAAAAAAAAAAAAAATCAATTATTATTACTATTATTCAAAAATAAAACGGCAACAAATAAATAAATATGAGCTATACAAGCGAAACTCGACGAGGCGTCTTCTATTTGATTTTTCCTTTGTGGAAGCACCTTCCACATCAAAAAATAAGGCATTTACTGAAACTCGAAAACAGGAATTAAAGAATCTGATTTCTGAAACAATTGCCGATATTTTGGACACAAGTGTGGAAGAGAGTTTTCGGGAAGACCAAATTGACTTTCTAAATAACTTGCAGAGGTTAAAAAAATACATGAAATTGTGAAACTTATTTTTTTACTTCAATTTTTTAATATGTTCAAAGATTTTTCTATAACAACAACAGAGAAAATGACCAAAATTGGAGGTGTTCTGTATGAACACTCCTCCAAAAATATTTTGACGCTGTTCACTATATGTGTATATGTATGTAGTATAACTTCATGATTACATATGTATATATTTATACCTTGTATATATGTATATTTTTTTTTATTAAATTCAACTACCGGAATTTTGTTTAAACAGTAAGAAATTAGTGTATGGTTTTTTTGTTAAATGGTTGCATATCATAATAAATGTTATAAAATTACAAAATTATATTTAATAGAAGATATTTATAAAGGTATTTATTGCTAAATGGGTTTCTTTCCTTGCTCGAATATGCACCACCTTACAAATCAATGAAATACTGCGATTATTTTGGGGGCAGCTAGAAACAGACATCTCTTGAATGGTGGCTATTGTAACAGTACTGGGATAAAAGCCATTGGACTGGGGATTTTACAGACACTGTGGGAGGAAGAGGTGAGGACACAATCAGTCTCCTTCTCTGACTTTGTCCAGTATTATTGGGAAAAAGGATTAAAGCGTTAACTTGTTGAACTAAAAACTAATGTTAAATGTATTTTTTAAGGTTCCTTAACTGTATGGGGATAGTACACTGCGTATCTGTAATAAACTGATTTAAATACCGTCTAACATCACTTCCTCATCTAATTTAAAGCATTTAATTTGCTGGAGATGATGTTTGAAATTGATTTCCTTGATTTTTTAATCAACTTAAATTTTTTTTCTTCTTCGTTTTATTTCAATTGTTTTCTTTGTTTGTTTTTTGAATTTTCACTTTTTGGTTTTTCTATTATTTTTGATGATTTTTCTTTTGCTGTTATTTTCTTATTCTCGTTATTATTTTTTCAATTATTTGCCAAATTTTGTTGCTTTCAATTTTTCCTCTATTTCTTTTAGTGTTGAAAACAAAAGTTTGTCATTTTTCCTATTTTTTTTTTTTTGTGTGTGTTTTGTTTTCATTGCCTTGCATCATTGAGTGTAAATGAGTTTCATTTTTTTGTTTCCATTTTCTTGGAAAATCCAAACCATTTGATTTTTCATGAATTAAAGAGAAATGAGAATTGCATGAAGGCTTGAATAGGAATAGATTTTCTATGAAATAGACAGGTTTTTTGTACGCACACTAGATGCCCAGGGAGACTTTGTCCTGCCTCTCCTTCACAAATATAGTGGGAATATACATTTGTATGTGTGTATTTTGTATCAATATACTCGTATGTATGTCTGTATATGTGAAAGTGTAGATGTCCTTGGGTGAATGTTGCGCATCATTGAAGTACAAATCGAAATGTCAAAAAAAAAAAAAAAAAAAAACCGTCACCTTCACATGTTGAATTCTGTCAATGGCCCCTGTAGCAATACTACAAGGCTTTCTTTCATAAAATCAAAAAGTCAATTGTATACAATAGTATCCTCTTTCTGTGTCTATCTCTCAGTCAAGTTTCTTTTTTTTTTAATTATTCTTCTCTCAACAGTGGCAATGATATTTGAAGTGTCTCTTTTTATGTGTCCTTGTTTTTTTGAACCTGTGACCAACAACTGTTTTTGTTGGCTTTCTTTCTGACCTGGAGAAAAAAGAAAATATTTAAAAAATCAAATATTTTCTGATGATGGTCGGTCAGCTCTTTCATTATGTATATCTACACACACACACATTTACACTCAAAACATATGTTTGCCTATTAATAACAAAGAGCAAATGAACCGTAAACATATCAAAAAATGATATTCAAAGCAACAGTAACATTAATACACGTAATAACAATAACAATGATGATGATGATGATGATGATGATGATGATGATGATGATGATGATGATGATGATGATGATGATGATGATGATGATGATGATGATGATGATGATGATGATGATGATGATGATGCTCTTCATGCTGTTGATAATGATAAAAACACAAAATGACAATCATGACATTATATTGGTCAGTTTGATATTTTTTTCAACATCACTTGAGTCTGGTTGCCGCCATTTTGTTAGTCAGCATGACGTAAACATGGCTTCCGCATATAACCGCATATAAATGTCAAATGGCATTTGCAATGTATCAGTTTTTTTTTTTTTTTTGTTTGCGAATTTTCTCTTTCACTTGATTTTATTTTATCACTCAGTTATTGCGTTCGCTTTTCTGTCTATTTTCTATTTTTAGCACATTCGTTTAATAAAGTGAAAAATATTTAAAATTTACAAATTGAAATCGATATGGAATTCGATTAAAATTTCACTTTTTATTACAGTTGAAAATCGATTATTTGACCGGTTTACAACCATAAAAACATGGATCTCAATTTGAACACTATTACTGTCTTAATGATTATGTTAAAGACAGATAATTAGTTCATTAGTTCGATAGTTTTACTTATCGCAAAGGATTTCCAGGAAAAATAAACTGTTGTTATAAAGTTTGTTCCACGCTAATACTCGTAATTACACAGTTAATATTAAAAACAGGACATACAAAGATCTAATGACAGCTAAGCCATCAATTACTTAGTCATTTGAGACAGCAATAAAAATGTAATTAGACAAAGTACTTTTCATGATAATTTGATATTTTATTTAGGTAAATTAATTTTTGAATTTGATTTACAACACTTAAATAAATATATTTCTTGATAATAGTTAACTTAATATTATTCTTAATATTAATGAGTGATTAGTGTTTTAGTGTTTTATCCACTATTTTATTCTTTTCCATAGTATTTATAACTATTTCGTTTAATTAAGTACTTCATACTTAATTAGTCTTTTTATCGTTCGCAATGTGTGCAACGAAGTTCCATTTCTTTCAGTAGTCGCAGTTTTTGCCTAGTTTCTTCTATACATTTGAGTGTAACAAGTGAATTATTTTTTATATTCTTCTTGAGACGTCGTAGATCTTCTTTGCGGCCTATACCTCTTTTCATTGCGTAGTCCAATGTCTTAAGGTATGACCTGAATTGCCCGAGACAATTCTGTTGTATTGGTTTTTGAAGAGATTTCTTGCAGTATATTGGACCTTTTAAGTAATTTCTCTTCTGTGATTTTGTATTCTTTTTCTTTCCAGACGATTTAGTGCAATCCTTTAATAACATGTCACAGAGGCGACACATTTTTGTTGTGAATTTTATAATATTTGTAGAGATAATGAATATAACACGATTGAAGTCTTCTTGTGAATGATCAGCTTTTTCGAAATACGCGCTTATTTATACGAAATTTATCCTGCTTGCATTAATTACTTTCAATTGCATGTAGCTAAATTTCTATGGAACTACAATATAACTTAGTGCAATATTATGAAATAATACAAATTACACCGTATTACTGTAAAACGTATTAAAAAGTATTTAGTATTTAGTTTTTCTATGATTCTCCTTTCTATTGACGATCTCCATTTGTTCTCTTCTGTCATTAAATGAATCTCCAGATTTTGTTTGACTAGAACTACAATATAACTTAGTGCAATATTATGAAATAATACAAATTACACCGTATTACTGTAAAACGTATTAAAAAGTATTTAGTATTTAGTTTTTCTATGATTCTCCTTTCTATTGACGATCTCCATTTGTTCTCTTCTGTCATTAAATGAATCTCCAGATTTTATTCAATGTAAATGGAATCTAAAGATCCTTCGAGAATGGTAATGTTTTTTGAAGTATTACTACTGAGCATCAACTATATTTCTTTCGATATATTCAACTATCTATCTCACGTAACAAGACTATTTACAGTATTTCAAAATTGTTTTGTGGACCTTTTTATGTTTTCCGGAACAATTGAGGATTTTGAGCTATCAGAATCTTCACATACCATTTGTTTGGATTACTGATATTTATACTTATACTTCGTGCAGTAGTAAAACTATATGTCAAGAAGTTTAAAACACACAGAAGGAGACGCTATAAAGTACATATATGTATATAGTCTTGATATAGCCATATCCGTCTTTCTTTCTGTCAAACTAATCCCACAGTTTTTGAGCTAGAGAGCTGAAATTTTGTACGATGCCATACGCAATACATTTGTTGGAATCACCCGAATGGAATCCTCCCTAGGGATAACCTTCCATACAAATCCAGATCCAAAGTCATGTTCTTATTAGAAAAACTTTTTTGTTTCTTGTATTTATCGACTTTAGAATCTATAAGTATCTGACCCATATCCACAAATTATTTAATTTTCAAGACACTCGGACGGCTAGGAGGTGTACCTCCTATACAAAACATGAACTTAGGACAATAATAAGAAGGTGCGTGAAGAGTATTAAAACTTCGGCATAGCTAAAGTTAATATTATTTATATTGTTTTTTTTTTTCATGGCTCTACTTACATCCTCAGGCTTAATTTCAATCGGTTTTTGAAATGGGTAATATTATTTTATTATTATCTTTCTTTGTAGATGTTCCATCGAGTGTTGGAAGCTTTCCATTCTCCATTGACCCTAAATTCCTACTCAGAGTGAAGTCAATCCTTTGGGCCGTCCTTTTGACTTCTTTTAATGGTGACTCTGACTCTTATTATTATTATGATATTTTATTCCTTCTAGGGAAATAACTTTTTGTTATATAAACACAAATTATATGCAACATTATATCTTCATCTTCATTTGGAGTTCGACTGGACCTGATGCTTTTGACTCTACTAAACTGACTGAACTAGAACGTCGATGATAAGAAATGCATTATTTGTTACCTTAACCGATTGTCAACAATTAGGAAATATTATTTCTGCATGTGTGTTTGATTTTCCTTAATTAACTCGATCACAAGCAACATTGATTTTCGAGACAGTTGAGTCCTTTCATAATATCATATAACTTACTATTTCTATAGAAAAGTAAAGAATTTAATAATAAAAATTTAAGAAGAATTTTTATTGCAATTAAAGTGTTTGATTTTTGATTTAGTATGCTTTTGTGAGATATTTCTATAAAATTATGCAGAATAATATTTGTATGTGAGTGTGTGTGTGTGTATCTGTGTGTATGCGTCTGCATGCTCATTTTTCATGTCACTTGCTTGTCGACAACACCAACACCAACAACAACAACAACAAGAATAATAATAACAGAAACAACAACAACAACAACGAAGGTTGCAAATTATTGCTTTGCAAATGAACCCAAAGCCGCCAATACTCACACTAACATCATCACTATACAACCACCAACACTATCTCCACCGTCATCACAATCGAAACCACCAACTTCTCACTGCTAAGTCAGTGAGATTGTCGCTAACATTAATGCTTCAATAGCTTTGTTGTTTGACTAGAACGAGTCGTTGGGTTGCGTTGTTCCTTTTTTACATTTATGTCATCATGACCAAAAGGTGTTGGCAATAAGAGGCGATCGGGTTGCGTCCACCACAGATACACACACTCACATATGCAATCACTACTATTTGCCTTTGTTTGTTAAGAATACTTTGTGTATCAGACACGTGTGTGTGTGTATGTGTGTGTGTGTGTGTGTGTCTATGTGTGCTTGTATTGTATATTCCGTGCGCTCGTAAATAAGGACACCGGAATACACACGTGTGACAGTATGAGATCATATTGCATTCTGTTGTTCCTGTTGCTGCTCCTTACCATGATGATGTTCTTTTCATGTTGATTGTCCTTACTGCTGTTGTCGCTGGTGGCTTTTTGAACTCAACCTATATCAACCCAGTCCAACCCAACCCAACTCAATTCAACTCAACTGTTGATCTCAATTATTCTTTGGTTTGAGGAGTCATTGAAGTACATAGTAGTTTGCTCCTCTGTCTGTTCTGGTCTGGTCTGGTTTGGCCGGTTTGTCTTTTGTTTGAAGTGAAATTTAAGCTTTGCTGTCTGCTTAAAGGCACACAAAAGATAAACGAAGATAGAGATGTCACCAAGCTGTATACTAGCTTAGCTAAGCTTTATCTTCTAACACACTTTTTTATGTATCTTTGAATAGACAACACACAACACAATACAACACAACACAACACAACACAAAACCAAACAATACCAAAGAACAAAGCAAACAATTCCAAAGTTCATTGTCTTAACTACAAATCTTCAGATCAATTAGCAGTGTAGCTTATCAAAGACAGATAGATACAGTAGCATTCTAATATCATCTAGTGTTTGTTTGTTTGTTTGTTTGTTTGTCTCACTCAATGTGTACATACTTTGAAGTTGAGTTGTTGCCATTGCGTACGTTTTTATTTTCATCCATTGTCGTTTGTCATCAGCACCCATTGCCATCGTTGTTGTCATCATCATCATATTCTTCATCTTCATCTTCATCATCAAATGACCTTTGTTCCAGAGTGATGACGGCGGCCTCTAATGCTGATGGTGGTTGGTCGACTACTGAATGTAATACAATAGAAATTTTGTTTTGGAATTTATGCATAAGCATTTATGCAAATCAACAACATTTGCAACATCTATCCACACACACACACACACACACACATACACACACACACACACACTTGGTTCTGTAGCCTTCAAACCTCATCTCATCCCTCTAGTCTTGTTGTTGGTTGGTTCCACATAGATTAGTGAAGCAGCCACATTTATACAAAACACAATCTATGCATACCTCAGACATATGCCAGGCAACCAGTTTCGAGTTTTGGTTTTGTTTAGTTCTTTGATAGGTAAAAGTTTTTTTTTTTCTGAGCCTTAAAGGCAGCAAGCAGCAAGGAGCAGCAGCCTTGGCTTACCGCATACTAAAGGCAGCATGCCAGGACGCACAATAATATGTAAACAAGGATGTGTATATGTATCTGTGTATGTGTTTGAGTATGTGTCTGCCGAAGGACGCGTCCATAAACCAACCAAAAATTCTTAGCGCAGCTTAACTTGGTTTTGGATGTAGGCTCACATACATATAAGTATTTATATTGTATGTGAGCATGAGCCTGTGTATTTAGTTAAAGTCAGGCAAACAATCACTAGGACATAATAGTATGTGTGTGTGTGTGTGTGTGTGTGTGTGTGTGTGTGTATGAAAGATATAGAATGCATGTGTGTATGTGTGTGAGTGTTCAGACAATCGTGGTTCAGGTTGCTTTAGCTTTGTTCACATGTTTTCACTTTGTGGTTAATTTGCATTTAAATGGTTTTTGCACTTAGGCTATTTCTCGTGTAAATGAGCTTTATTTTGTTGTTGCTGTTATTGTTCTTATTCTTCTACTCTGCTTCTCTTCTCTTCTCTTCTGTTTGTTGTTGTTGTTGTTGTTGTTTTGAGTCTTTAACCTGCAAAAAAAAACAACAAAAAAAAAAATTATATTATGCATAAATTGAGGAGGCCGGCGAAAAGAATTCAATGTCGTCATCAGCTTAGGTTTAACATGCATTTGACGAATGCCAGACAACAAACTCTTAGGTCTCCTCTTCTGTACTTCAACCAAACTATTCGGCATCACATTTTGTAGTCAAGGGCTCCCCTTTTCAGTATTCCCATATAACCATAAGCCTAACTCTCAGTTCTTCTCTTATTCTGTTTAACCATAATGTATAATTTTTTCCTTGTTTTTTTTTTTGCATTACAATTTTTTATTAGCATTTTTAAAGTCAATTTTTGTTTTAGGGTCATAAATGTTAGTTTCATTTGTTCCTCATACACGTAATTTTTGGTTTTTCCTTTTTTCTGTTTTTTCATAAATTTAACACATATAAAATGTAGTTGTTACTTTTTTTTTGTTTTTGTATTAAAATGTTGAAATTTATTGATGGTTGCATGCAAAAGGCAATGGATGGAGTCTCATGCGCAATATTTCTATTATGAGTTTAGAACTGCTTGAGTTTGAGCACTTGTTTTATGGAATAGTAAACGTTTTTTGAAGTGCACCCGTTTTGTGTTTTCTTTTTATTAAATGATGAAGCAAGCAAAGCAAAGAAGCAAATACATACTCGTACTAGTAAGCAGCATTGAGAGTGAGTATCTACTACGAGTATAAGCAATTTTAATATTATAAACGCAATTTAAAAAAAGTATGCAATGAAATTTGTTTTATGAACGGAAAATTTGTTATACCTACTACATAAGTATGTGAGTGTGAGTGAGTGTTTCTTAAAGAGGAGATGAGGAAGGATTTTAACATAAGGTTAAGGGTATAAGTACATTAAATTCTTTTGAGAGTTTCTATTTAAGTATGCACAATTGTTTATGGAAAAAGTCCTTAGAAATTTTTTAAATGAACAAAATGTAAAATAAATAAAATTCAAAAAATATTTTTAATTCATAATTTATCTAGCACAATACTAGGTGGGTGGAACTAAAACACAACCACTTTTTGTTATTCAATAGTTTGCTTCATACTCTTTCGAGATTACTGAGACTTGAAATGATGGCTTCATGCCTTGAAGGTCAGTAAACTTCTTGTCCAACTTATTGTCCCATTGATATGTGTAAAAATTAGGGTAATTAGTTTCAAATAAGTTAACATCTTCTTCTTCTAATATATAAAAAATCAATATCTGAGCCATTTATTTTGAAAGTGTCGTAAGTCACTTTTAATAAGGAAATATGGTGATTTTTCAATGACTCAATATACGAAAATAATAAATTATATTAAGACAAATACAGTCGAACTTCCTTGTAGTGAATTCGCACGGTATCAGAATATTACTTCATTATATAGAAACTTCATTGTTTTTCCCATTTTTATTTAAATTTTAGTATGAATTTCATTCTTCCATTTTTCCGCTCAACACAAACACATTAGTCATTACGTTACTTCATGTCCAAATGTAGGTAACACCTTATTAGAACCCGCCAATTCTTCTTCACCGGGTAATTTTTCTTCATCGTTATCCGCATCTAAAATATTAGCCAGAACTTCAGCCTTTCCACAACACTGCTGACATCAATCAGTCAGCATTGATGTAGCCTTGAAATGAAGCATCAATGTTCGCTACTGTCCGCTTCATCCCAATGAGTATTTTGAGTCTGTATTTCGAAAATCCTGCCTTCAATACGAAACTTAGCGTTCGTATTTTTCTCAATCTATTTTGTACGATTTTCAAAAATAATTTCGACAATTTTGTTGGCTCTCAAAATTGTTGAATCTATCTCCATACTTACTGTCTCGGAATATTAATTTTGTACGGTTTCAAACAACAAAATCGACGAAAAAACAAACATTTGACTAATCACTTCATAGCACAGCGATACTCTATGAGCCGTTGGACGCATTGTTTAAAGAATGCAAGATTCCGTAACATTTCTATTCCTACAATCTCAGGGAAATTCAATGGACAAATACGTACTATACGTTTATTGATTCTCATTGCGTCTTGGAAGAGCCATTTTGTATTTGTTTGTTTTGTAAAATTCTGATGATCTCACGAGGGAAGCGTCGTGCAAGTGCAATTAGCCAAAATATGGTTCACCATTTCACGAATGTAATAGATAAAATATAAAAAAAGAAAAACTTTGGCTATGCCAAAGTTGTACTACTATTCACGCCCCTTCTATTAGTGCAAGAGTCTTGAAATTTAGAGGCTTGGTGGATATGGGTCAGACACTTGTAGTGTTAAAACTTCAAGTCGATAGTACAAAAAACAAAAAAGTTTTTGTAATAGGAACATGAATTTGGATCCAGGATTGTATGAGGGGACTCCCCTTAGTGATCACATTCGGCTGATTCCGACAAATGTACTGTGTATGAAGAAAAGAAAGCTCCGATGGACAGACGGACATGGCTGGATCAACTCGTCTCGTCGCGATGATCAAAAATATATATAATTCGTGGGATCTCCTTTTGTGTGTTACAATTTTTTGGACAAACTTATACTATTTACTGCATGAAGAGTAAAACAAAGAGCATGAAAAGTTGGGGATCGCAAATGACAAATAAGTATTTGATATATCAAAGAAGAGTATTACTCCTCTCTTCTATATATCAACCATCGCCGATTGTTCTGTACTGACTTTTATTTTTTATTTAAATAAGAATCAGATGAATTTGATAAATATGATAAACTTCGTAACTTCTTTTGGGGTTTTTACTGAACTACCTTTCCAATTCAAGTCACAACAATTCATTGCTTTTTTTCTACTTCCTCTTAAAAACTATTTAAAAATATATTTCCGACTTTTTTTTAGCTTTACAAATATTCTACTTTCCTATTTCGTAAAGTTTTGGTTTTAAATTTTATTAAGGTATTGTAAATGTTTTATAATTTATATTTCTGTTTTATTTCTGCGTCTTTGTAGTTATTCAATTAGGTGTTCCAAAAATTAAGTCAATAGTTTTTCTGCCAGTGATAGAATGCATGGAGTAATTGTTTTCATTTACAAACCACTCTATTAACTAGTCAGAATTCCTATCAGGTTATTCCTGCTCATAATTTCATTAAGTGTGGACTCAAATCTGCTAAATTGTCTATCCGTTTATTTCAATCTTTAAAGATGGAACAATGAATATTTATATCAATATTGAACTCTTTTTCTAACACAATTTTCAGTGATGAGGAATTGAATACTTTCTAATTATCTATAACAGAATTCTTTGATTTTGCCAAAATGGAAAATAATATCTCTTAGATGTTTTTTTTATTATTGTATGTGCTATATTTCTGCCATCAATAATTTGAATTAGGATGAATTGTTAATTTCGTTGTGTAAGTTTCAGAGATCATTTAAGCTAAATAAACTAAAAATAATTAAATAGAAACAAACATTTTTTGCCTTGTTATTTTATATTTTTTTTGTGTTAATTTTTCTTTTTTTTTACCACAAACATCTTTATAAACTTACAATTTTAAATTCTTGATATACAACACATTACATTATATTACACGAACAATTTCTCTTTTTTTTTTTTTTGTTTAAGACAAGGACTTATTTTCTACTTTTTTGACTGAGCTGGGACGAACATCTTAATCTTACAGAAACTGCATACATACACTTGGTAAATTTGGGATAAATAGTAGTTCATTTTTAAGTTATAATTTCGAGTGACTTCTATGTTGCATCACTTGATAGAGGAGAGGTAGATCACAATCAGGGTATGATGAGCATTTCGGACGAATGTATAGAAAAACACAGGATTTGTTGATCAGATGGAAGGGACGAATGGCATGGCACGAAATCGCATTGACGATAAGCTAAGAAATAGTAAAGTGAAGCGACCGATTAAGCATGATTTTGGAGGTCAGAGTGAGAAGTTGATTCGTATCAAGTGATTTGAGAATACTTACGACGTTTCTAATGCTTTGGCCTACATGATGGTTTCTATATTATTATCAAGTATGTACATCGTTTCTTTATGCCCTATTGAATTAAAAAATAAAATTGTTTTGAGAAAACTTTGTCTGTTGTCATGACCAAAATTTGCAGAACTTACCATATCCTTATATACTTGCTTTTCTTTACACGTTAACCGTCTCCAGCACTTGGCCCTTTCCTTGGGTGCTTCTATCATTGTAAAACCACAATTATACCTTCGAAAGAGCCTCATATAATTAAAAAACCCGTTACGCGTAATTGGGCCTATTCTCAAACATTTTAAATTATTCTTCTTACACTTGTTTGACTTAGCAACTGCACGGCCCATTGTATTATAATATAGGTATTTTCTACTTAAAAATAAAAAAAAAAAACAAAACAAAAAATTAAATGTATTTTTCAAAAATTTTCACTTAATAATTTTGATTTAATGTAAAACTTCTCCTTCAAATTTTAAATGTATAATGACATACATTTCAAAGTCATTCGACTATGAAAACTATATTTTGTTTTTCAAAGAAATTTGATATAAAATATTTTAAATAAGAGAATGCGATAAAATCCTCAAATATTTTAAACATAAGTATTATATTAACGTGATTTGCATTGCAATGGAATTTATTAAGATGCAATAAAAGTACGAGTATTCATCGATATGAATTTTATTGTTTAGCTCGCATTGATTCATTTTCTGCTTCATTTTATCTCTGCTGATTATAGTCCCATGTTGATGATTAAGACTTTGCTGATTTCTTTTATTACAGTCTTTGTCTCTCCACGACCTATTTTATTTTAATAAGTATTTTTTTTTTACTTAGCATGATGTCCACCCTTTGGAAATAATGTTTCGATGGACAAAGTCCTAGTTGTGTCTACCAATGTGAAATACAAAAAAAAGAAAATAATTTTTTATCATAACATAAATTTTAGGAAAACATTAAAAAATTTTATAAGAATTTGTGTATGGAAATAGAAAATTGCATTAAAATATATTATAGAAAATATATAGTCGTATATGTTACATGTTCTCGATCTAAGAAATTTATTACATTATATAGAACACGAATATTCATTCTATTCCTTCGCACATTTTTGAATGCAATCAGAAACATAATGCAAATAGTATTTTTGGAATAAAAAAAAAAATAATGAAATCAACGGAAGGACGAACAGGAAAAAGAGCATTTGTATGTGTCATCTACACTTATACACATATACTTATGTATATATTTACATAGATATACTCACACACACACACACACACAAATATATACAATACATATATCTAAATATATATTATATTAAATAAATAAATATTGCCAAATAAGCAAAATATTGTGTTTATTTGTTTATTACATATTTCCGTGTCTGCGTCTGTGTTTGTGTCCGTGTCCGTGTCCGTGTATTCGTATTGTGGGTGTTTGTGTGTGTGTATGTTTTCATATATTCATGTGATATTTGGATTTATTTGGAAATAAATATTTATCATCATATGCCATATGTACTATGAATGTACGAGTTTGATTGTGTGTGTGTATGTGTATGTGTATCTGTGTGACTGCCATTTTGCTTGTTATACAAGTCACTAGCGCATAAAAATGATTGAATTTTTCCTCATCGAATATTTTGTTATCAAATATGTTGGCAATTTTTTGCCCTTATTTTCTATTATTTATTTTTTTTTTTTTCTGTATATTTCATTCGAATATGTTTATTAGTTATAATCAAATCCATATTATGATAAAATAGATTCAGAATATAGAAATAGTATTGTAGAAAGAACTTAATCAAAAAGGACATCATCTATATTTGTGTGTTTAGTACTTTTCTGGTTTACTTTCATGAAGGAAAAAAAATAAACAAATTTTGGCAATGAAATAGTTTTTATGTCTTAATAAAATGTCATCAAGCGATGAAAGAAATGGGAAAAAGGCAACAGAGGCTCATATAGTTTTTGTGTTGGGAATAATCATTGTTCACATCAGTGGTTCCTAAACTGTGATCCATGGACAACACAAAGGTATTTGATTTACATTCTTAACTTTCAATCTTTTATATAATTAATATAAAAAATATATACTTAAATACTTTAATTCCAAGGGAAGTGCAATCACTTCAGCGACATAAATTTCGTAAATTTCTCATAAGATTTAATGTAAAACAGAAAATCTTGCAAAACATTTTATGACCTCAGTAAACATTTTTGTTAATATGTAAATTTATATTCGCCATCAATGACATTGACATACAATATTAACAAAAGTCATGTCATTTTTTTGTTTTTGTTAAATTAATTTATTATACTCGTATGTCGATCAAAGATTAATCGATTATTGGCATTGATCCTTTTTGTTTGATCACTTTTCGTTCATTTTTCGGAAAGTTTCATTAGTTGATCCTAATGGGCAAAAAACTGTGTCAAATGGTTTTTGAAAGCCTCATCAAAATCAAATGTTTCACTTCATTCAAAGAGTTTTGAAGAGAGCGAAACAAATGATGGTGAATGTGCTATCACTTTCCAATTCAATTCTTATAAATTTTACCGAGTGACCAAAGATGTATGCAATTATGCGTTATCATGGTGGAAGATGACACCATCCCATTGGTTAGTCGGGGCCCTTTTTTTTGATTATTTTGTCCAATTTGCATAGCTGACAACAGAACATATCCGAATTGATGGATTGAACAGTTAAAAATACCTGTTCAATTCGCCTCAAATGGACAGCATCACTTTCCTTTGATGTGGTTAAAGGCGATTCATCTTTCTTTCTCTATGATCGTTTTCACTTGACCAATTGCCTGGGATTGGGCTTATGTTAGGGGGGGTCTACAAAGAAAATGATACTCAAAAAATTTGCATTATTGTTTGGGAACCACTGTTTTCCATGAGTTCAGACACAAAAGAGCCAAGTGTCTGAACTCATTTAACGCGCGATGTTGTCAACTTTTGTACGTTGGTCACTAATGATGACAGCTTAGCGAATAGACACAGAACAAAAAAAAAAAAAAAAAACAACAACAAGAAATGACAACAACAACAAACAGCAATAGGAAGAATGACAAACATGGGAGGAAAAAAAAGTAAAAGAAATGTAACCAGGAAGGTCGCCATAGTCGCGTTGGGGCATCTACATGCATATTAAAATAAGGATACAAGGACAAAAAAACGATTTAGGCGTGTGACTGTATGAGTATTTGTATATGTATTTGTATGTCTGTGTTAGTGTAACTAACTCTCTATATGTGTGTGTATTAAGAAAACATGGCATGTGGTCAGTAGTGGTGGTGGTGGTGATGTTTCTCTTTGGTGCGTGGTTTAGTTATTTGTTTTTGTCGTCGCCGATTTCACTTTGCTTGTTGACAATATGTAGTTGCTTTCACTGTTGTCACTGCCATCATCATCATCATCATCAGCAGCAGCAGCAGCAGTTCCAAAGCCAAATCCAAAGCGAAACTGTTGACGTTGAGTCTCTAGCCAACCATTTATTCATTTATTCAGCTAACCCTGGTCTTTGCTATCAAACTAAATCAAGCAGAGTCATATAGACAGTCATTGAGTCGGTCAGTCATCGGGACCATACATCCTACTAACCAACCAACCAATCAACCAACCATTCATCCATCTATCCATTTATTCAACCATCTATCCATTTATTCAACCATCTAACCATTCATTCATCTGCCTGCGCATCATTTCTCGCTTCAATAAATGTGCGCTTTCAACGCGCCTCTTTTTTAATGTTTGTTGTCCTTTCGTCCTTTCGTTCCATCGTCCTTTTGTCCATTTGTTCATTGTTTGGTTGGCCTCATGTTGTTGTTTGTTGTGTTTAGGTTTTAAAATTTTCCATTGACCGAAAAAAGCAAAAAGCTGCAAAAACAGCAAAAACAAATGAAAAAAAAGAAAGCGCTGATTTGATTGTTTGTAATTAAAACAAGTAGAAAGAAGAAAAGCGGAACCCGGCAACATTAAATGAATCTTTCTCTGGCTTAACATGATAGTGATAAAAACTAAGAGGAATGGAGAATGCGGAAAAAGTTGGTACGAATTAAAGGCTGACAAGGGACAGGAACAAATTCAGAGGGACATCTTTTGTGGATGGAGGTGGATGAGTGTATGGCTACCACCATAATGAATGATCTGCCATGGTCAACAACTGACAACAACAGGAACAGACGTTAGTCAGTCAGTGAGAAAATGATGCAGTTTGTTTGACATAAAACTTTATGACTGTGTCATTTTATGTTGTTGGTCTTTACTATATAAGTACTCGCGTGAATGTATGTATATTTATTCCACCGATTTTTTTGACGCCATTTTTTTGTTTAAAGGAAATTCTGTTAAATCTTTTTATGTATTTTGTGAAATTAAAGTGACACTAATGAGTGTAAATGGTGGTTGGTGGCTTCATTGCAACGAAATAAAACAGAGCAGATAAATTTTCGTATTAAAGCAAGGAAAGCAAACACAAAATATTTGGTTTATTATTGTAAAAGGTCACAGATGATAGACAGAATATGTACTAAGAAACAGGATATGAAATTTTCAATTAAATCATAAAAGAATGAAGAAAAAGATCTATATTTCATTATTTTTTTAATTTTTAGACATAGTATACAAATTTAAAGAGCTACTAGTAGCTACCAGGGCTTCTTACAAAAAATATGTTGCTTTTGCTCCTTCAGAATCGGGCTTAAAATAGTATAAATTAAGTATACGCAGCGGCATTGTCACGAGTAAAATAAATGAAGACAAGTTTTGCTGAGCTAAGCAAAGCTAAGCTAAGGAAAGGCAATAGCAGCTTTGTGCTTCATTTAGTTGAATAGTAGTGATTTTGTATCTATGTTGTAATGACTAATTGAGCCGCATTGTCAACACTTTCACAATTCATATAGATACTCACACACACACACACACACACACACACACACACACAAATACATAGAGTACATAAACAAACAAGGATTCATAAGTGAGACAGCTAAACTGCTTAATACAACATTAAATCTAGGCTAAAACTGGCATCAGTGACGCCTGTCAACATGCCGACTTATGTTTGTCACACAGACAGTCAACAGACAAAAAGACAGACAGACAGACAGATAGACAACAACGATCGACCACAACGTTGGGAATGATAATCAAAATAATGATGATGAACATAGTAATGGTGGTGATGGTGATGATGATGATGATGATAATATTAATGGTTGAGCATGGGTTAAAATAGAAGAGCTTATTGCCGCCATCGTATAATCAATTCAGGAATCAGCTTAATGTTGACTATGATGATACTCGCTGAAGCAGCAGATACTACAATGATACTCATACATACATAATCATCATTGTTTTTGGTTTTTGTATCTGTGTTTGTTGTTGCTATTGTTGTTGTTGTTGTTGGAGATAATGATGATGATGATGTTGGAAGATGGATTCAAGGAAGGCGGTATGCGGTTTTATGTATTTACCGCAAAATTAACCACAATATAAACATGATATGAACGCAGACGACGGTGACTGACGGTGTCTGCTGCTTTTAGGCTTGCAGATTTATGTATTTATCGTTGTGGTTATGCTGATGATGACATTGTATAATTTCTATAAGTACGAGTATATCTATGTATATCAGTAAGTGAGTAAGTGAGTGAGTGAGTGAATTTGTGTAAGCAGTGTCTATGACAGAACATAATCATGTTATATGAGGATGGTTAAATGATTGACTTGACAAAAGAAAACCAGGAGTAATTAAGATGTTGTGGTTATTCACATTTAAGATAAGATGGTTGATTTTCTACCTAAAGCAATTCAATTTATTTTGTTACAGTATTTTTATTTTTTTTATATTAAATTCTCATGAAATAACAACAAAATTACTTCTTGAAAATTATATAAGAGTCTGGACAAATGGTTATCACGTAACATCCTTCTTCTTCCTTTTGTAATAAATTCTTGCGGTTTCTTGATTATTAAAGAAATTGAATTACATAATAATTACTTTATTTATATATTCTCTGTTGTTAATTATGACCTTTGCGCATTTAAAGATCAAATCGTTGATGATGGTTTGCCAAAAATAATCTGATTATATTTTAAAGAAGTGAATAAGGTAGTTTTTGTTGTATTCCTTCTTTCATTTATTTTGTCATGGAACAGAAAATACTATAATGTATTGGCTTAAGGTTCCGTGAGTGTTGTGCATGTAGTAGTTCCTTTCATTAAAGATGATTTAAAGAATCCTTGATGATGTTTGCTTTGTGTGGTTATGCAATGTCGTGAAGAAGGATAACCACGTGAATCCTGTTGTATATCAATCAGGAAGCACTATTGCTTTTTGCACGCAGTCGTATTCATTTTAGAGGTTAGAAATTAGAGCTCACAGGGTCCATAATAGGAGAGAGCTCTCCAGACCATAACTCTAACTTCTCGATTCACAGATTTAGTGGTGGTTTTTTTTTTGTGTTTGGCACCTTTAATAACCCACTTCACTGTTCATACAGTTACAGCTGTTAACGCCAAATCCGACTTAAACTTTGATGCAGACTGTTGGGAATTGGAAAATGCACGGAGCATTACCCTTCGAACAGATGATTTTACAATTGATTTTTTTTTGCGACCTTTCATGTTTGTTCCTTACTCAGACTTATTACAGTCCTTCCTCCTTCAGAATTTTTTTTTTTTCAATTTCTCTATAAGAAAAATTGAGCTCTCTCTAAGTACAAATTCTTACTTTCTCTTTTATTTTTAGCACAATTTATCATCCCATTGTTAAATAGAACTTAAATATCAAGAAATAATATCACGATAGTTTTTCTAAACCAGTCACTTCAAAAATTTGCGGGGAGCAAGCATAATGTTCGTATTCAAGTGAGTCAAAAAATAAAAAATGAGCATGAGTATTTCGTGGTAGTTGAAAAGAAACCACAAATGCAATATATAGGTAACAGATTTTGTCCTACTTCTTATTTTTAAAAATATCTTAATGAACGGTGCTTTAAAGAGAAATTGAGAAAAAGTCGATAAAAGTAAACGAAGATTTTCTAGAACATTCAACAATATAAAATTAATAGTGTTCTTATCCAGATTAGGTCATGTGAACACATGCTTGTCATTTAAGTGGGAGTGCATTCATATAAAGAGTGTAAACTCAACCATCTATTACGCATATAGTGTCGCTTATAAATAGAGTAAAGTAGACTAAACCATGTGTAGCCCGCACTATGTGCCTTACTAGATGGTTGAGCTTATACTGATTTCTGAAGACTATGGTTGCTTAACTTATAACAATTAGTAAACAAAATAAGGCAATGACCTTCAAATGAGGAAAAACCTTGTGATTTTTTTTTAGCAAAGTAGGAATTATGTACTAAACAATTCGGAAATGATGACACTAAAGGAACTGGAGGTGAGGTTAAGTCTAATGGAATCGACTTATTCACAACTGAACAGCGTTCATTCAGAAATAATAAAGTAAATGACAATTTTGGGAAAACGTTCGAAGAAGTGTTTTGTGAAGTAAATGAGAGATTGTTATGATGCATTTCGTAGAAAAAACAATTGACTCATCACTCTTCATAGTATAGTTTTTTAAAATACTGACAATCTCGTGAGGGAAGCATCGTGCCAGCGGAATTAGCCAAAGTTGGATTCAACATTTGGCGAATGTAATAGAAAAAAAAGAGCATGACAAGTTGGGGATCGCAAATGACAAATAAGTATTTGATATGTCAAAGAAGTGTCTTAACTCCTTCTATATATCAACCGTCACCGATTGTTCTTACTGAGGCAGTTTGATTTAATTAAGAATAAAGAATCAGTTGAATTTGATAAATATGATAAACTTCGTAACTTCTTTTGGGATTTTTTAATGAACTGCGTATCCAATTAAAGTCATAACAGTTGATTGCTTCTTTCCCACTTCCTCTTAAAAACCTTTTGAAAATATGTTTCCCAGTCTTGTTTTAGCTTTACGAAAATTCTACTTCCTATTTCGTAATCTTTTGGTTCCAATTTTTGTTATAATACTGCAAATCTTTCATAATTTGACTTCCTAATTTTTTTTTTGGGTTTTTGAATTTATTCCATTAGGTCTTCCATTAAAACAAGTCAATAGTTTTTCTGCCAGTTATAGAATGCATGGAGTAATTGTTTTCATTTACAGACCACCTAATCAACTAGTCAGAATTCCTATCAAGGTAAACCTGCTCATAATTTCATTAAGTGTGGACTCAAATCTGCTAAATTGTCAATCTTTAAAGATGGAACAATGAATATTTATATCAATATTGAACTCTTTTGCTAACAAAATTTTCATTGATGATAAAATAAATACTTTCTTATTATCCATAACAGAATTCTTTGATTTTGCCAAAATGGAAAATAATATCTCGTTGTTTTTTATTATTATATGTGCTATATTTCTGCCATCAATAATTTGAATTAGGAGGAATTGTTAATTTCGTTGTGTAAGTTTCAGAGATCATTTAAGCTAAATAAACTAAAAATAATTAAATAGAAACAAACATTTTTTGCCTTGTTATTTTATATTTTTTTTGTGTTAATTTTTCTTTTTTTTTACCACAAACATCTTTATAAACTTACAATTTTAAATTCTTGATATACAACACATTACATTACATTACACGTACAATTTCTCTTTTTTTTTGTTTGTTTACACAAGATCTTATTTGTTACTTTTTTGACTGAGCTGGGACGAACATCTTAATCTTACAGAAACTGCATACATACACTTGGTAAATTTGGGATAAATAGTAGTTCATTTTTAAGTTATAATTTCGAGTGACTTCTATGTTGCATCACTTGATAAAGGAGAGGTAGATCACAATCAGGGTATGATGAGCATTTCGGAGGAATGTATAGAAAGACACAGGATTTGTTGATCAGATGGAAAGGACGAATGGCATGGCACGAAATCGCATTGACGATAAGCTAAGAAATAGTAAAGTGAAGCGACCGATTAAGCATGATTTTGGAGGTCAGAGTGAGGAGTTGATTCGTATCAAGTGATTTGAGAATACTTACGACATTTCTAATGCTTTGGCCTACATGATGGTTTCCTTAATAATTTTAAGCATGCCCTTGCCTTCTTAGAGTTCTTCTTAATGCTCTTTTGTATTAAAAAACAAAATTAGTGTTTTTATAAAACTTTTTGTGTTGTCATGACCATTCACAAGACTTACCCTTTTCATAAATAATTCCCTCTCTTTGCGTGATAACCGGATCCAGCGCTTGGCTCCATCTTTGATTGTTTGAAGCATAGTTGAACCACACTTATATCGTGTAAAGAGTTTCAAGTAATTTAGGAACCCATTTCTTTTGGTATTGTTCTTTGGCTTACATTTCGTTCTCTTCGTTTTGAATGACTTAGCTGCAGCTCGACCCATTGTTGTTTTTATATTTTTCCACTTAGAATTTAGAATAAAAAAAAAAATGTATTTCTCTTAAAATTTTATTTATAGATTTATTGTATAACTTCTCCTTTAAATTTTATATAAATAATGACATACATTTCAAAGTCATTCAGACAAAGAAAACTATATTTTGGTTTTCAAACTAACTTGATATAAAATATTTGTAAGAGAGATAATGAGACTTTGAAATCCCCAAAAATGTTATAAATAATTATTAGCGTGATTAGTATTGTAATATTATTATAATCTAAGAATTCATCGATATGAAGGAAAAAAAAAAAAATGAATTGAATACTTAGTACAATAGTAATAAATTATATATGTTTTTGCATAAGAAAACAAAGTATGAAACTTATGAGGAGCTTTAATTATCTGATACTTAAACTGTGTTGAGCAAAATTGTGCAAAATTGATCCCACAAATCCGAGATTGGATAGAACTACATATTCTCAATCAATAGATGCACAGAATGAGGAAGTGCAGATAAGCGTGTTGTGTTTATGCGAACTCATAAATTGACGACATAGAGCAGCACACCTTTTTTTAGTGTCACCGAAGGCAAACACTGCGGGCTGAGCTGACGGATAGTATTGGTCTTCTCAAACGTCATCGAAAAGATGGCAGAGACTGAGGTCAACTGGACCTTGACTGCTGTGTTCGTCCTAAATATGAAGAAGATTGAAATGGATGCTTCTGAGGTTGCTCAGAATGGGCATGACTGCAATACCAGGAATAATATATAATTTGAAGGGCAGGGGGACTCCTGACAAGAGTTACGGGCATGACGACCCCGCCTTCCTTGAGTCGTGGAGCATGTCGAATGCCCACAGCCTACCGTGGGGGTAAAAAAATCCACGAGATGATGAAGAAGTGATGTCACGCAGTTCTGAATTGGAGCTACTCTCTGCGGTTAACCTAGACATAGGTGAATAGACGATTAACCTCTAAGCACAATGGAAGAGTGCTCTTAATCTTGGACGCCATCTGAAGTAATACATTAAGCAGTTCCTGAGTAGGTATACTGTCCAGAGGATGAGGAGGGTGGTTTAGTGGAGACACCCAACAAGTAGTCACGACGGTAACTAATAGTCCAAAGGGGTTCCTCCCTAACTTTGTTCTTTGTTGCTACTCAAACTATAACAGAATAAAAAAGTATATAGTATATTTTAATAATAACTAGCAGTACTCGGCGTACGTTGATATGCTTTTCCATTGATTGTATAATCATATCAATATTAGTAACACATCAAACTGCATTATCATCTGCTTTCTACTGTCTACGACGTTATTGACACTTTGGTCATGTGGTAAACACAGTTCAGTGCTTTAATTTTGGAAAGCAAAACCTTAATGTTTTATGCACCTAAGCCGTCGTCGGGAGTTACTCCGTCCATTGGTGAAAACCGTATGAAAATCCGTTCTGTAGTTTTTGAGTTTATCGCATTCAGACAGGACTTTGTTTTATAATATGTAATGATATATATTATCATATTATGATATTTTGACATTCTGAAGATCTGGTGAGTAGAGAGAGTGATAGAGAGTCTCCAACTTGAACTCCTGAAATCATCTTGATTTCGTAAACTGTTTCGTTCAGTCTGTGGTCGAGCATTAACCAGCAAGTAAATTGCAGTTATTTGAACCATTTATTAAAGTTCAATATCTTGTGATTATTTAATATTAAATCATTTATCCTATACAAACTTTGTTTGTGCTTTATTTCACAATATAAACTTGTTAAAAAAAAAATATAGAAAAGATTTCTCTATGAGTATTTACAACTTTCTATTAAGTTTTAATAATATTAAAATCTAAATAAATAAAAAGATAAGTGACACAGATCATTACACACCATTTGTTCATCATCAAGATATTCATAGCTTCATAACTTGCAAAATAAACGTGGAATCATGATGACTTCTGAGAATCTTTTCTAACTTTAGATGATTTTGCTAAAAAGGAAATGTCATTTGTCGATTAGCCTTCAGATTCAGAGAGGCGTTTGTGTTGTCATTTTTTTGTTGTTGTCATACAAAATAATAATGATGATTTTATTAAAGAAAATCCTTTAAGCAACTCTATAACATTTAAGTGTTGTTCATCTACATAGATGTCATCAAATGATTAAATCGGATAATTGGAAAATTATATATAGTCCTCATGTATATAAGTATTATAGTATTTATGTTGTCAATTGCGGAAAGGTTGATTTAAGCAAGTATCAACATAACAATGATAATCATTACATTGATATGCTACTTACTTATAAGCAATGATAGCCTACAGTTATACTATGTACAAATATTGTCCTTCTGATATATAATGAGCTGATAGCCAACAAGCTAATCATATGCCTAGCTCCATTACAAAATCATTTCAAGGCAATAAGGCAACATTTACAATAGAAATGAAATGAGAGAATGAATGAAAAACAAAAGAAAAATAATGAAAGCGAAACCATTTTCTTGTCTTGTCTTTCTGTGTGTTGGCAATAAAAGCCACTCACACAGATACTTACTATAAAATCTAGAAAAACACAAGAAGCTTATACAATCATAACAGTGAGAAAGGCAAAGTTAATGCATTTAAAGCATCCTTTTTGCCACAGGATAACGAGTTACACACTCACACACAGAGACAACAAGTGAAACAAATGCCATAGCAAAAAGAATAAAAATTGTTAGCGAAAATAAAATAAAAAATAAAAAGCCTACAAAGGCTCGGCAAGCAAGGACACGAACATTAGGAAGGACTACAATATCAGAAGTAGCAGCAGCAGTGGCAGCCTGTTGCTTCTGGAACTCAAAAGAAAGTAAGCAGCGCAGCTGGGGTAAGTCACTCACTAAACAGAGAGAGAGAGAGAGAGAGAGAGAGAGTATATTATGAAATAAGGGGCAATAACGCCGGTTGAGATAATTTACACTTCCAATGAGCGCCAGTTTAGGACAAACTCTCTAGCAAATTGACTAGGCCAAGGTAGCAAGAAACTGTTGCAATTCAAAATTGTTAGGTAAAAGCGCAACAAATGTGCCTTTGACTAATAAAGAGCAATGACTCTCATCACTTCACAAGAGAGCAAGCTTTCAGTAGAGTAAGAGCTTTTCAGTATTTACTTCACTTTAGTGGGTGTTACTGGCTTTGAAGTTACCGTTACTTCACTGGAAGTACTCGGAAGTTATCGCTCGCTATCATCCGACCATCGTAGACTACAACTGATGTGCATGGCACGAAGTACACCCACCAACGAATACACCTACATTGTTATTACTTGTTGTGTTTGTGTTGTATTTTACGTGCTGGAAAATATACGAATATACGAAAAGGCCACGAAGGAACGCATTTTGTGGTTTGTCAGCTTTCCAGCAACGGGTTTATTCATGTTCGTCAGTCTAGGATAAACGCTTTCGTCGGGCACAACAAGTGCGCGCGTGCTAAATTTTCTCAACGTTTGTCGTTGTCATCGTTCTTATCGTTGTCGTCGTTGTCGTTGTCGCAGTCATCATCGACGTCGTCGTCGTCGCCGTCGTTATTGTCCTCTCCGTGCTCGATGTTGTCACGGTCGTTAAACGTTGTCGTTGCAAGTGATAAAACAAGCCCCAGTGAAATTGCAGCATAGAAATCGAACGAGCGACGGCTTTATTATTTCTAATATAAAACAAAATAATAAACCTAAGACAAGCTTCAAATAAAATAAATTTGGGCTTCTTATAACAGATTTAAGGATTTTGTTCTTTTAACATAAAATAGAAAATAACTAATCCAAATTTATCGTCAATTTAAATTTGTGTTTTTTTTTGGTTTTTTCGATTTATAATTTATTTATTTATTTTAATTTTACTAAACATTTTGCGTGTGCGCGTTTTTATGGACAAATTCCGGAAATCGAAAATCGCGACGATTAATAATTTTTGAAAGATTTTGTGTGTGGAAATCATAAATTTTCCCGTTTAATGTTTACTTAATTGGAAATCGGTAAAGTGCATAAATTTATGCAAATCAGTGAAAATTTATTTAAATAAAAATTAATACAAAAAAATAACAAAATAATAATTTAATAATGAAATATTCAAAAATAAAGAAAATTTGAATCAAAGAATAAAATTTGATTAAAACATTTTACAAAAATTAAACAAAATATAAAACAAATTGGCAATTAAAAAAATATAACAGAATAATAAATAAATAAATAAAATTAATTAAAATAAAAAATTGGTGCCAAAATTTTAAAAACCCTAAAATTATTTAATCATCTTTTGAAGCTGCTGAAAGTAATCACTTGGCGCATTTTTATTTAAAAAATACTACAATAAATAAAATTTAATTAAAAAAAAAAAAATTAAAACAAATTAATTGAAAAAATATTAAAAAAAAAAAATTAAAACCTCTAAGAAGCAAGTGTGCTACAACATAATAAAGTTTCATAACCAAAACAAAAGTTTTTTGTGTAAAATCCACCGATTTTCTGCTTAATCACTTAAAAATATAACAAAAAATACGAAATAAAATAAAATAAATATAATAATTTATTTTAATATTCAAAACCTGATTGTGAAGATAATCAAAGTCAAGAAAGACAGGTCAAGTCGCAAGTCGATTCTAAGTTTCTAAATTATAAAAACGCTTTTGAACCCTTGAATAGAAGAAGCACGTCTAAGGCTTAATACCCTACAATTATTTTTGATAGCTTTTTCTTATTAGAATTTATTATACAACAAACAAATGTCATTAAAACAAAAATTGAAACTGAAACAGAACAAACAACAAAATAATAAGAAATACTTTTGTGTTGTGGCAAATAAAATGTAATATTTTCCCCCAAAAAACGAAAAGAGAAGAATTTTTAAGTTTCTTTTTTGGAGACTGCAACAGCAACAATAACAATAATTATAGCAACAGCAACAACTACAATTACAATTACAACAATTACAACAACTATATTAAAAAGAAAATAATAGAAAGTCATTATAGTCAACAATAGAAGACAAAAACAAAGAACAAAAATGTATAACATTTGGATAATCGTTTTATGTGTAGCATTATTAGGATTCAAGCCAATAAGTAAGTTGCATACTTGTACACTTTAATTGCGATCCTTTTACTTTTTAACCTTTTTTACTTCCTTCTTGTATGTATTTATTATTATTATTGTTCTTACAATTTGTAAAAGTTGAGTTAAAAGTTCAAAATTACTTTTTGTGTGTGCAAGCAAATCTTCTTTGAAATAAAAGTGAAAGTTCAAAAAGGGTTGGCAAAGAGGGGAGTGGCTGATAATTATGTCATTGCTTTTGTGAATTGTAATTGGTTTTAATTTTGGTCAAAAGACATTTGAAACAAATATGAAATTATTTTGAAAATTGTTTATCCACAATAAACCCACATAGAATTTTGTAGAAATTTTCAATGAATTTTTTGTTTGTTTCTTAGTTTTTCTACTGAATGTGAGAAAACATTTGAAATGAGTCAAAATTTTGTCACATATTGTCATAGGATTCTATAGAATGTGAATTTCACATGAGCATCATAAATGATTTCCAAGATGATTAGAGAAGTATGCAATGCAAAGTTTTATAAGAATATCTCTATTCATGAATGAATATGATTATTACCGCAATGGCAGTAGTGCTAAGGCGACATCTACTAGTATCCATTTCTATGCACTTATGTTAACATGCATTACAACAATTTCAGGGTAGATAGACAGTGGCATCTTCTTTGGTGGTCATCAACGAATCTGTTTATAATACAAGTCTGAGCAAAGCCTGCGATATGATTTGTGGCAATACTCCCCGTTTAGATAGTAATTCACCAGCTTCTTTTCGTAATACCGGTGGCTAGTGACTTCAGTGGTTTTTCATGTAGACTGGTGACGACAAAATGGTTACCGTTAAGAAAAAAAAAAAAACTGTAGAAAGTACCAATGCTCGTTTAGCTTTGGTTATGAAATCTGGGAAATATTGCCTGGGTTATAAACAAATCTTTAAGACACTTCGTCAAGGCAAAGCTCATCGCCAGCAATACGCCCGTTTTGAGGAAATCTGAAATTTAATAATACGCAATGTTGACATTGAATTGGGAACAGTTTGCGATAAATACATTCATTTCTGTACTTTGTCCATCACAGGAGAATCGAATATCACAACTTATAACTAAAGTGTTGTGAAAACCTTTTATTTTTTTACTATTATCAGTCTGTGTGAACATGTGAGAGGTAACTGTTGAAACGACTGGTTTACGGTTAAGCAGGCGGTGGCAATTGACCCCTTTCTATGTCATGACATTGCCATGTTAAATTCACCAGTTCAATACATTTAAAAGAGGATAGAGTTGGAACTAGTGCTGATTTCAAATGAACTAGCAACGGAGCAATTTTGGATCAGTAGGGATTCATACTGCAGGGAGGGATTAGATTAAGAAAACAACTATAAATACCAAAGAAATATTTAAATAAAAACAGTAATAAATACATAGATATTCAAAGTGTTTACTTTTTAGATTGAATAGAAACAATTAATATTCTGTACAATATCAAATAGAATCCCCGATGCAATTCTAACTTTTTACTTGATTATTGATTAATTAATTTTGTCAAAAGACATTAAAATCAATTAGAGAAATATTTTCAATTTGATTTTCTATTCAGTCAAAAGTATGCTATGCAATGTTTTATAATTTCTTCAAAGAATTTCTAAATTTTCTGAAGTTTACTTTATTTTGCATAACAAGAGAAATAAAGAGAAATTTGTCACAAATTCCATATGTTGCAATGGGCAAACGGACAGAAAATAATAAATGTTTTCCATCAAGCATCACAAATGTGTATTATGCAATTTTACAGATTTAGTATTTTGTAAATGATAAACATAGAATTTTCAATTCAATTCTAGTTATTTGCTTAACAATAAGGAATTGTAATTGTTTTAATGAAATTTTATCAAAAGACATAAAAAAATAATTAGAAAATTATGTTACATTTGTGCTTTTAGTAGGCCAAAGTTATGTCATGGAAATTTGTATAATCTTTATATAGAATTTTCTGGTTATTCTATTAAATTTTGTGTAGCATGGAATATGAATTATAGTTTCTTTTACATTCAAATGTTAAAGTTTTAAAAGGAATTAAATGTAAAGAATGTAACAAACCTAAAATTCATAAAAAATATTTCATTGTTAAGAACATGAAATGCTACAATTAAGAATTTATGAAATGAATATTGCTTTTCTGAATGATGATTGAACAAAGTTTAGATTAAAATAAAAAATAATAAAATAATAAATAATTTTGAAATTGTTTAACTTACAAATGATTTTGATAATTTTGAAAAAAAAAATTGGTTTTTCTCCTTCATTATACCTACATATATAAATAAGTATATTGTACAAATGATTTACATTAAATATTTAACAAACTTCAAGTCACCCAAAATAAGATATTAGAATTGATTTTAAATCTGATCTCACACCAATCCACTAGTGATTTGCATTAAGAAGCAAATATCGCAAGATAGACAGAAGTTTTCGTCTATACCCAAATTTTAGAAATAAGTGTATTCAATCTTTCTTCAGTCCTAGAATAAGAAATAATTAACAATAATTTATTGGATTTGTTTTTAAATTTGTCTGCCATGAAGGCATTTTTATAAAATATATATCTACATAAGTAGCATAAGAAACATGCAATGGGGTACAGGTTGTTTTTATTATTATAACCATTTCCTTGATAATGAATGGCTATTCGATTATCTCATGAGTTGTTCAGTTCAAACCGTTTAATTTAAGATCTCGTTTATATGAAATGCAATTTTTCAAGCATTACAAGTGTTTTATCTGCTTTAGAAAATGAGGCGTATTCCGAGAAGTTTAACGGCATCCTCGACAGAAATGAGGGATATAAATAAACCGTTTACTGAAATAAATAACATTTTCCACCAAGGTATGGAACTTTCCCCAACAGAATTGACTTGTTTTACAAACAATCCTGTATTGTTTGCAGATGTTGAAAGAACGCTTACATAAGCATCTTATCCGAAAAACTAAAGTCTTATGTATTTGAAAATTTAAAACATCATTCAATAATTCACTGGAAAAAAAAACAAAATTTGAATAAAATAAGAATTCCATCCAAACCACTTTTATAATATATATTTGAAGTGATTTATTTTGCTTACATATTTGAGTTCTTATTTTTTAGTTTTTTGTGCTTAAAAATATCCGCTCTGGTTATGAATATTAAATGCTAAATATTGACGTAGATGCAATTAAATTTCATTAAGAAAAAGTAATTTGCTTTTTATGCTTGACATTTAGTAGTGCAATAAGAATTTCTGAGAATTTCATATTTCGTATTTTTTCCACCTAATTATGCACATCATCCAAAAAAAGATGTCCACAATGTGTCACATATCCAATTGTTGTTGAAGTTTCCTCGAACAATAATCGTTAATGTTTTCGAAGAATCTCAAATAATTGTTATGCAATTATCAAGAAAATCAAGTGGGAATATTGCGTTTTGTGATCCAATTCTCCTTATTTGTTTGATTGTCATGATATTTAATTAAACGCAATTGCAATTAAAAAATAAATTTTCCGAGAAATTCCATTTAATGAAATTCTATTTTAATTAGATCCATTAAATACAATTCAATTCAATTGTCTTTAATATGTTATATTTTTTTATTTTATTCCAAAATAAAGTAATGAATGAACTTTTGAAATACTTGAAACTTATTTTGATTTATCGACTTAAGATTGACTATTATTGATTCATTGATTTCTTTCATCAATTTTGTTGATTATTTATTTTAGAGGCTTTAAATTTGTCATCATCAAATCTATCATCATAATTATACTGATGTTGCCATATTACAATTTAGTAAAATTTCAAAGAAAACTCACTTTGTCAAATATTCAATTCAATTCAATTCAATTCAATTCAATGCTCGTTCAATTGTTATTGGAAGTTTCTAATTCATTGCCAATTAGAATTTCAATTAGCATAAGGACAGCTGAGTTGAACTTTAGTAAACTTCCCATTTGTTTGGCTTTTATTCTTTGACTTTTGTTCTTTTGTATCTGATACTCTGCCCTCTCATATCTTCGTGTCAATATTTTAAAATGTATCGTTGGTAATAAATTTCAATTTACATAAAATTGTATTTTTAGCAATTTCAATCTAATTGTGTTCTTCACATTACAAACAACATTTTATCTATTTTCATATGAAACCTGTGAAACTGTGAATCGCATATTTTGTGGTTAATTGTAGAGAAAGGAAAAAAGAAACAGAATACAGGAAGGTATCATGGGCCCCCATTTTATTGACCACTACATATAAAGTTCAGTGAGTGGCTGCAGCATTGACTCCTGTTGAAAGAAGTGTGCTTAGTCTTGTCTTATAGTATAGTAATAGAGTATAGTAGTATGTTACGTTAGTGTTGGTTGCAACATGCCATTGCCATGAATAACATTTTAACTTGCCTTGCATTTCCCAACATTTTTTGCAGAATATATTAGACGCAACGAAACCCCAATGTATAGCAAAGAGTGGAGGGAAAGAGTAAGTGTCTCATTTCCTGGCATCAAGTCGAGTAGAGTCGAGTCGAGTCGAGTCGGGTCGAGTTTTGTGGCTCGTGTTGGGATTTTGCACAAGTTTTCATAAGACTAATGAATAATTCATTTGATATGCTTCGATTATTTTACTTTATAAACATTTTTGTGGTCATAATGCAATGGGTTTTTATACTACGAGTCCTTTTTGAATTTATACTTATTTTTTCATTTCCATCACCATCACCAACAACAGAAAAATGTGCAAGAAAATGCGTTTGGCATAGTTTTTCAAGTTATGAAAGTAGGCAATTGTTTTGTTGAAGGACAACGATGGAAAAGAATTTCAAAGTTTAAATATTTTGTAAGAAAATATTTTTTAATTAAGTTCAAGTTGATATGTAAAATATGCTGCTGCTGCTTGAAAGTATGTAACAAAATATATTACTTTTTATAGATATTTAAAGATTAAATGTTTAGTTTCCAAAATGTAAAAAGAAATTTCAAACTTAAACATTGATTGATATTTTTGACAGTTTGCTTAATGAAAATAATGACTTGTTAACAATCCAACAGCAGCAGGAGCAGCGGCAGCATTAGTAGCCCTTAAGTATGCAACAAAACTTGTATTAAACACTAAGCACATCTTCATTTCAATCTTAACTAATTTATGGCATTCAATGAATGCTCATTAATCTGCGCCTAATTGCGTTCCATGTAGCCAAGTAATGATGATCAGAATACGCGCACGGCGCGCCGCCTCGAAAGCTATTAAATTTACAATTTTAGAATGCGAGATGTTGATGGTGATGATAATGATCATGATGATGGAGACTCGTACAAGGTTCGATAATTTTGCGTCAATTTTAATTACGCCAAAAAGTATGCCACAAAATTAAATTTCATTACAGCTTCATTTTATAAAAGTTAATCAAAAAAACTCACGTAAAAACATCAGGATAAAGAACAGCAGAAACAACAACAACAACAAAAACAACCATAAATGGATTGTACATGTTCTCTGGTGTTGGTTCTTGTTCTTGTTCTGGTTGTGGTATGATAGGCGGACGTCATATCTATTACATGATGGCAATGTCAACGTTGCCAATGTAATCGACGACGAAAAATTTAATATGTTCGCTCGTTCGTTCGCTCGTTCACTACCAACAACAAACAAATTTCTCAACTCAACGCAACGCAACTTAACTCAACTCAACTCAACTCGAATGGAATCGAATCGAGTCGTGAAGCACGTTTCTGTAATTTTCTTTGCCAAGTCAGGCCAATGATGTTTATAGAAGCAAGAAGATTGGTAATAGAGTGTGGATATGGCAACTGGGTCCGGATGCAGTCAGCCGCCTTCGTACCAGAAACACAAGCACAGTAAAATCAATTTCAAGTCATTAAATGAAATGAACCTTTATTGAGCATCTGAACGAGCGAGCGAACGAACAAGTAAAGGAAAGGAAAGGAAAGGAAAGGAAAGGAAAGGAAAGGAAAGGAAAGGAAAGGAAAGGAAAGGAAAGGAAAGGAAAGGAAAGGAAAGGAAAGGAAAGGAAAGGAATGGAATGGAATGGATTTGAAATGAAGAAAACGAGCAAAAAAAAAAAAAAAAAAGTAGGACGGAAGTGAGCTGCTGATGAAGAAAAACAAAAATAAAAATGGAAAAATTGTTATGTTGACGAAAATGAGCAGTAGAATAGTAGAGTTGGCAGCATAAGGAGTCAAAGGAGCCAAAGCAAAATTATGGTTGCGTATAACATTTACAAACGGCAAATGGGGGCTTTTCAATGGCACTTTGTTGAGCCTGCGTTCTGTTCTGTTCTATGATTGTAAGTCTGCTTAAGGCTTTCGCGAGCGCATTAACAGCTTGCTTTTCATGTTTCCTTATAGAGCTTCTCGTTCTCAAGGAATATGAGCTCCTTTATCTCCTTGTATTTCCACACTCCAACACATCAATTCTGTTGAGGCTATTGAGGCGTATGAGTGTCAAGATGTCAGTGCCAGGTAGCAATGAAAGTAAACAGCAATAATGGTACCATAAATAAAGAGACGAAAAAGCGAGTTAAATCTTGAACGTAGGCAGGAAAGTGGCGCAAAAGCAACCGAACGCACGAATTAAGGTGTACAAAGCCACAAGTTATGCTTTAAAATAGAATCGTAAAAACAATGTAAAATAAATGAAAATTTAAAGCACGCACCACCACCACCATAGATTGAAGATTGGAATTTGGAATTTGAAGAAAACAAGAATTTGCTTTAACAACAACATTATAAACTTGAGTGGCAACCAACCTAAAATTCCTAAAACAGAATCAGCTGGGTTAGTCGAGACATTGAGAGTGGGGAGGAAGAAGCAATGCCATGGTAATAAACGCGTCCTGACACTTGATGCGATTATTATTGATTTTCAACAAAAATTACACGATTGAATTATTTATTTCGGTATGTGTAAGATGGAAAATAAAGTCGCTTAATAAAGCACAGTTCATTATGTGCTCCTGAATCCTACATCCTACAATATAATTGAGTTGTGTGTCAAATGGATGTCGGTGTGTCGGGGTGTCGTGTGTTTGTGCTTGTGCTCGTATTTTTATCCTTATACTCGTATATCCTTGTAAGCATATAAATTGCTTGATTTTGGTTTGGTTTCACATTAAAATTATGACCCAATAAAATTGATAACAGAATTTTAACTCAAATGAAACTTATAAAAAAACACACTTTGATATATTGAGAAGTTGAGAAAATTGTGTTAAAGATTAGAAAAAAAAATACAAAATAAATCTATTGCATTGTTAGTTAAGTGCTACCATTTCCTATTTTATTGAACATCAAAGAGTTTTCAATGAATTGATATAATACAATATAAAGTAGATTGAATGAGCGTTTAAATAATGATTTTAGTGGTGATTTAGAGTACAATACACTTGAGACAATCAACAGTTGATAAGTTTGAGGGCATCAATTTTAAGTTGTGATTGAGGATAACAAGACTTTTTGTACATAACTCAAAGAAAAAATGTTTTTGAAATTTATCTATGTGAACAATTGCTTTATGTTGATGGGTTTAGAATTCAATGATTTAGCCTTATGGCTAAGATCAAAGTGTAGTCTTTATTTTTAGGATTTCGATATAATATATTTATAATACTACATTTAAAATTACAAGAATACCTATTAGCTTCCAGGGTCTAAGACTCGACTTTTGATGAGATGAATTTATGATGATGAAGATAGAAAGTATAAACTGAGTCAAAGTGCATTCTTTTCAAATTTCTGATAGTTTCATGGCTTTGGAAAGACATATAGAATTTAGTCGAGTGAGGCATTGGCTCCTCAGGAACGGAGTTGTGGCGATGTACCGATGAGAAGAGTTGAGTATCCATGAGTTGTGTATGTTCAAAACGTAGGCGCACAAGCATAGAATCAAAAATCTAACTTAAACTGAGGACTAGAATAAGCTGAATAGGTTGAGGAAATAATAAATTGACAATTGGCAATGGAATTAACAAAGGTCTAAAGTGTAAGTTCTCTTGAATTGTTAGTTATATTCTTGAAACTCTAATAGGTAAAGTCGAAGTGTGTGAGAAGCAACAAAGCATGAACTAAACAGAAGTGATTTTTTTGATAAGAAATGCATCATTAATATAATAAATTGAAGTGTGTGTGTGTGATGAGGGAAATCAAACAAAATCGTACAAGTAAATTAACAGAAACCAAAGGGACAAGAAAGAATTCAAAGAGATAAAAGAGCAAAGCAACAAAAACCAAATGTGAACATAAGTCAATACAATACAATAACAATAATTAAAATAAGATATAAAATAACTTAAAATAAATGATCATTGTCAACAAAACAAGCAATATCAATATCAAATAAGTAGACACAACAAAAATTAGTAATTGTCCCATCTAGGACATTCACTTAAGGAAGTCAGCAAACATTTTGATATTGTTACTATCGTGAATAAACTAATTAACCATTTCAAGTAAACTGATCGGTCTCAGCTTATTAGTGGCAAATGACTTAACCTAAGGCAACTCCATTGGGATAAGTCCCACTGAATGTTTTTACTTAAAACCTTCAATGTTTTGTTTTGTGTGCAAATGAATAAAACATTTTTTCTAAAGGTTTCAACTCAAAATTCTTAAAGTGACATACAATTTATAATTTTGGCTCATAGGTTAGTGCGCCAAGCTGACATCTTAGAGATGCGGGTTCCAAGCAAGATTCCTTAAAAATGTCATAGAGGGAGCAAAAGCAAAAGAATGAAGAAGTCCAATCTTCAATGAGCAAGTGAATTTATATAACATTGTTAACGTTCTCGTAAGCATCCTAGCACTTAACTTTACATATTCTCACTTATTATTATTATAATATGTGCACATAAAATTTATATAAATAAACTATTTAATATAATAGATACATTTAATCTATAACAAAAAGACCAATTTAATGAAAAGTGGCCTAAGCAAGCAGACATTTCATCATTTCCTTTTTAGATTGATGATTTCATTATTAAATGAAAATGAGCACAAAAACATATAATCCTATTATTTGCTCATCTATTAATGTTTTTCTTTTCAAAATTATTCAATTTAATGGTGATTAACTTGTCATACAAAATTATTTAAATTTAAATTTTATCAAAATTCACAGACTCAACTCAACTGTATAAAATTGAATTCAAGTCATTGAAAGTGCATTACTTTAGCACTTTATATTAATTAAATGTGAATTATAGTAGTACTAGGATAAAGTTTAAGAAGAGTAAAATGAAACGAAATGCTTGAATGCCATTCATTGCCCTCATGATACATATGACATTTGTTTCAAAACACCATAAAATTTGTTCGTTGTCTATATAAAATTTGCATTTATTCAAATATTATTTTAAGCTCATGACAATGATAATCATGGTAATGATGATGATGATGATGATGATGATGATGATGATGATGACACAAGAGTACACACTTGACGTTGTGTAATGAAAGTCAAGCTGAATTGAGCTTAAGTGAGTAGGTAAGAAGATGAGTGAGGTAAGCGTGTCCTTCGCCTAGTGGACGATGGATAACGCGCCCACATGACTTCGTTGGCATCATTGTACAATCCATTCACCTCACTTCAAACTTTGTATATAAAATTGTTATATGTAGCAAGTAAAGAGAAAGAGAGAGAGAGAGAGAAACAAAGACACAACTTGAAATTAATAGTAAAAAAAGAGTAAAATAGGGTCATGTCATACCTGTATATAACTGAATATAGAGCCAGCAGTTGTCATCACAGTTGTCATGTTGCTTGCAGGCGTATGCGTAATCAAGGTAACAATGTCATTGTTTGTAGTAAATGTAATAATTGTCTGCAACAACTAATAAAATATATAACATGAAAGATATGTCTGTATTTTCCAGAGCAACTCAAAGGCAAACTGACAGATAGACAAATAGACAAACTGTAAATGTAACAAAAAAGGTATTGAACAAGAAATGTGACAAAGTTAGTACTAGTTAGAAGTGTAAGTTGTTGCCTCCAGTGCTTCGTTTGATCTAACAATGACAGGGTGAAATACTGAGAAAAAAGAGAAAACAAAGTTTATTTAGTTATATTCTTTTTTTTTTCTAACAGATTTTTGTACTTTTTTCATATCCAATGGCCACCACTAGTGTTTTAGAAGATTCAAACAGAGTCCAAAGTGGACTAGTCTGAAAATTCTTTGAGATCGTGCAACAAAAGAAATCCAAATTTATTTGCCTTTTCCAGGAATTGTTGTTAAGTCACTATTGTGATTTGAATGAATGTTATTTTCTTCTCCGATTTGTTTAACTAGATGAGAGCTGTGGCTAATAGGTTTCCATGTTTCCATGTTGTGGAAGAGTCTGTGTTTAGTCAATGCATGTCAGTAGATGTTGGCTGCCACTAAGCTTATAGTGATTATCAGGTGCTGATTTCTGTAGCTATGAAAAAAAATTTGTTTGGGTGCAACTATTAGATCCTTTACTCATGAACTCCAGCTGTCTAGATTTTTTTTTAATTTTTTTTTTTGTTTAATTGTAAAATTTTCTCAAAATAGCATAAAATATGCTTATGAGTATCTTGGTATACATTTGTCTTTATGGTAACCTTTTGTCATTAGGGTGGAGTCTCTTCAGTCGACACCGCCTCATGTCATGGATTAGGGGCGATCGCCTGACTGTTTAGGAGAGTTTGCAGCATCTGTTGGTGACGGATGCAGCTTTGAAGGAATTCGTAGCGTGAAGAGGTAATTTTCAGGTCCAAGAATGAATCTACTAATAAAGGATTAGTTAGTAATTATTATTAAGTTACTTATCAAGATTACGAGTAACAGGTAATGATTGCCGCGACTTGTCTAATAAAATTTCTAGTCCTCTCACCTCATGTCATCTTGAATGTCTTATTGCCTCATATGTCATTTTCATTGATACATTTTTGATTGGTTTATGTTGTTATTGGCCATCTTATCAATTGGGAACCACTTCGAAGGCCCGATATACCTCAATGTCGCAACTGCTAAAACTTTTTCTATAGTTTCTCTAACTGCCATCTCTCTCTAAGATGTGTGAAATGCAGCCAAGCACATAAAAGTGAGAACTGTCATCTTTCTTTGGCACTCAGAGTCTTATGTAGGATGTGAATGATTCAAAAAACTTCAGGAGAAGTAGCAGCCAAAACCAAACCTTGCCTCCAGAAATAATTATTTGCCAAACCAAGTCAGTTTTTCTTGAGTTATTGCTCTAGTTGAATGTTCAGATAGCAACTCTTAACAAAGTTGCATTTATGTGAAATAAAACACTTCTTTAACTTCTGATTACTTTTCATGTTTGAAGTGTAGCGGTTTTTTTGTATTTTACTCGAATGAAATCATGAAAGACAGTTAAAGTTTGTTATAGTCCGACTACATGATACTCTAAACATATGAGAACTGAATATATCCTGTTATGAGGACCAACACAGATTTTTAGCTGCCAATCATCTCTCTCAACTCTTTTTTCAACATGCACATAGTTGAATATAAGGGATATGATGATATCTGAAAGAATAGAATATAATTGGATGAGACTGACTGATAAAAGATGTCCTATTTGGATTGCTCTAAGCTTCAGTGTCTTTACACTTACTGAACCCCGTTACAACGACAAGGTGGCAATCCAACAAGGGGATCTGAAACATTTGTCTATCTTTTTCTTTGTATTATCTCTTTTTATTGCTGTCTTTATAACCAAGTAACCTTGTTATGTTATAAGTGTAAACTCATTAACTTTTGTGCCGCTTGTAATAAATAATAAACTATAAAATTTAATTTGCATGCGAGTATGTTTGGCGTTTGTCTTTTATCTCAATATTTTCTTTCAAACAATATGTAACAACATCATGTATACTTACTTACTTAATATTCTTGTGTTGAACAAATGATGCTTATGTATATTCTCATATTATTGATTTGATGAAATATCTTCTGGGACCAAAAAAAGAAAAACACAAATAATCTACATATCAATACTTAATTTCCTTAATAGCATTTTTGGCAAATTTATTACCAAATTTATCTTTGTGTTGTTTTCCTTTTTTTTTCAAAAAGTTCTTGTATTTCTTTTGCTAAAAGTGAGAATGACTTTTACGTTACTTTCTAGTCAATATCTAATGCGATAAATAATAAAATCTGTCTATAAATTGTTGCTAAAATACGCTTATCACAGTTAAAAAGTTTTGCATGACTCACCTGAGCTGAGCTGAACGTCAACTTAAAATACTTTGTACTGGGAAACTAGGAACAACAAAAGCCAAAAGTCACTTGACTGGCAAAAATCAGATTAAAAAGTATCTTTCACATGCAGAGAAAGAATAAAGAAGAATGCCAAGAGCCAAATAAGAGAAAGTACATAAGTAAATGAATATAAAAATGAAGGTAAAAAAGAAGAAGGCATTCAGTCACAATCATTTATTCTTTACACAGATACACACATGTGTATAATTTTTAGGAAACTCCTTCATTGTTCAGGGAAAAAGAAAAAAGGTTGCCCGGAAGTAAAAACCACTTTTCACGAGTTGCACAATTTTGCGTAAATTTTCTGCAAAGACAATCAAAAAGTTATAAAACATTTCTCTTTCCAATTGGAGATGCCATGCTGTTGTTGTTGTTCTTGTTGTTGCTGCTGATGATGATGATGATGATGAAAAATAAAATATATAACAAGGTAACAAGAACCCAAAAATAACGAGGGATAAAGAAATAATAGCAGCTAGTAGGTGAACTATTACTACAGGAAATCCATGTAGCAAAACAAACTCTTCTGGAAGCATCAGTAAACTTTAGCCTTAAGCGGAAATAAAGATGTTTGCATGTGTCTAGGAATCTTATGCTTACCTACTGAAGACTTGAAGACTTGAAGACCTTTATAGTACAAAAGAGGATGTGTATCTCAGGTTCCATGTGTGTATTGCATGCGTGATTGAGTATGCATAAGTGTGGCTGAGAATGAGTTCAAGTGTTTGTCTATTTACGCGTATCGAAGTAGAAAAAAAGTTTGTTAAACTTTTGTATTTTGTACAATATTTTGTGTGATGGTGGCAAATACCTGCAAATAAACTAGCAGCAGAAGCAGCAGCAGACTTAAATAACGTACGGAAGTCATTCGTTTGTATCTTCTTCACATATAATATTGGGCCTAACAAAGCATAGATATATAGTACACATTGTCGAGAGATACTCACTCCACTCTTAGTATATCTCCCTTTTTTTTTTAAGTCTATAAACGAGCGTCAAAAACTTAAAAGCCTCAAAGGCACGAAATTTTGTTCACTTTGTTCTCACCACAAATGTTAGAGAACAGTGATTTTTAAACTTAAGTAAGCCACGGTTGATTCCTTCTTGAATAATACTATCTTTGCGAATGTCAGAAATCCTCAGAATTTTCTTTACAAAAGTTTTGCAAACCACAGTTTGAGAACCACTGTGTGTTCTCTACTCATTTTCTTAGCTTGTTGCTCTGTTGTGACTTCATCTTCCATTCAAATTCAAATTGAGATTCAAATACAAATACAAATTCAGATTCAGATTCAACCTATCTCAGCGGTATATTGAGTTGAGTTTATCGAGATCACATCGCTTGACGGTGCATAATTTGGCAAGAGATTTTGTATTTTTTTTGTGTCTTGTTTTCTTTTCTGTTTTGGTTATGTTGTAAGTATTTCAGTGTGGAAAAAGTTGTTCCTTACTTTGTTTGTTTCTTTCGCAGGACAAATTGTCACAGCGGTTTGATGGTGAAATATATTTTTTTATACTCATCCAAAGCATTTACACAAATGAAAGTTTGTCTTACTGATTGTGAGTTTTTTTTCATTGAATCTGTTTCTTGGTTGGTTTGTGCCTTTGTCTTCCTTTGTGTCTGTCCTTTTGTCTATTGGTCTGACTGTTTGTATGTTTTCCTTTTATTTTTATTTTTTTTGTGTGGTTCTTGTGCCTCTTACTGTGTGGCACCGCATCGTGATAACATGCTGTTGGAATGCTGACAACTCTCAGTTTATATTCCTTAATTTTTTTCTGTGTTTGTGTTGAGTTTTTCATTTTTTTATTTTATTTTATTTTATTTTTTTATTATATATTCATATAGTATTTTTTATTATATGAATGTATGTATATGTGAATTTCTCTATGTGTTATGTGTTTTTGTGGTCATAAAAATAAAAATGAAAGAAAAATTTATTTTTCACTTTAATTCATGTTCTGTGACAGTTGTCAGCTGCGTAATGTGTAAAAATAAGTTACTACAAACCATTATTTGATGAAAACAAAAAAGAAAAAACAAAAAATGAAAATAAAATAAAAAAAGAAATGATCAGTTTATATAAATAAAACACTTCATCAATTCTCGTATGGCAGCATGTTATTTGATGGTTTTGAGGCATTGAGGCAAATTATATAAATATATTATTTTTATTAAATATTTAAAGAGAAACTTTTTGAAAGGAAATCAATTTTTGTCCTATTTTTTGGTCCTAAAATTTTAAATCTTATTTGGGAAAAATCAAAAGAAAGACATGGAAGTGTTTTATAGTTGTGGTAATAAAATAAATTTAGTATATTTTTAAGTAAATTTATTTTAAATATTTGATTATATGATTTTGTTGTTAAATCTATAAATATCCCAGATTTTATAACTCTCAATCAATTCAATCAATTGTTATGATATTTTTTTTATGTATTACGATTTCAAAATATGTTTGAAAATATTATGATTTTTGTTGACAGCTAGAGGCTTCGTCGGTCAACAGCATCAAGAGTAAAACAATCCCAAGTTTGATAGCACTCAGTTATAATAATGGGGATATGGGAGCTGGGCCTAGCTAGAAAGGGACCGGTACTGCCAGTTTCTCTGACAGAGCTCTACGAGACATTTTTTCAGACTTGGAAGCGTAACCCAAGGGGCAAGTAGGCATGTTGACGGCAGGATACTATGGCTACCAACTGAAACGGACCTACGAACTCCTACACTTTAGCTAGAAAAGAATATAGATGGTGATGGGAATTCGCCCATTGATGAGTTGGGCAGTCTTCAAAAAGAGACCTCGATTTATTCGTGTATTCCTTAGGGTGGATTTAAAGGCTAAGGGATATTTATGACATCAACTTCCCTAGCATTAGATTACCTTAACGACCATTCACTTTTCTTTTCTGCACTCAGGCATCTAATTTTTAAAAAACTCTTTGTGTCTGTTTGAGTGGCTCCCTGGAAAATTTAGATTCACAATTGGATCCGGGATGTGACGGTGTTGTCGAAATCCAATGATTTTTTAAACATTTTTTATTTTACCGGTCTTAATAATTTTTTATTAAAGCAACAAATGAATGCTAATGAAGTGAGCTGCATACTTTTTTTTTCATGTTTTAAAGATAAATATATATATTTTTAAAGAATTTATGTTGATGTCATGAAAATAATTTAATTTTTTTCCTTGTTTGGTCAGAACAAGGTCAGTTAGTTCCACTGGAATAAAAATATATTTCTAGTATATACGAGTATATATAATTCGTAGTGCGGATGCATGCATTAACATGTCCAATATATTCTTAAATAGCAAGAAAAGTTCCTCAGATTCTATACGCTTTAACATAATTCAAGGCAAAATAATTGTCCAAGGGATATGCATTTCCAAAACTAGAACGAACCTCTAGCCATGCTATTAGCAACTGATTTTGTTTCATTAATTTTTTGAAGCTATTGTATATTTCTTACATTAGACAGTTAAGCATTAAATAAAGATTATTATGTATGGTGGATAAAGTAAAAAAATATTATAATTTTAAGTAAATTTCAATATTGTTTAATATGCTAAAGAATTTATTATGAAATAAATTATTATATAAAATATCACATATTATTACTATGATTTTTAATGCTCTTAATCCTTTTTAGTGCTATAATTTTGAATAATTTATTTCATTAAAATATTATAAACAATGACCTAAAGTTATTTAGAATGTGGAATAGGGAAGAAATAAATTGAATGTAGTTTTAAGCAAATTTCTATTAAATTAATAAATAATTTGGTATCATTTTGTTTTTAGATGAATAACACACTTGAATTTTCCATTGTTACACAAATTTAAAATTATTATTTTTTATGTTTACTAAATTTTACGAATTAATAACGTGTAACACTACCCTTGGCATCAATCATTGCAGCCTGGAATTGATTCAAACAATTTATGGAAAAATTCAATAATCAAATGAGACCAAATTTTCTTGATTTCAGCAATTGTGCGTTTTCGGTCTTTAATCAATTTATATTATTTTTTTTTTAATAATTTTCAATAAATAAACAATGTTGATTTGCGAGGTTTGGAAGTAAAATTTACGAAATACATATCTTATAATTTTGATAAGCACCTTGAATGTTGACCTGTTCCTATTCTTGTAGAACTCGAAAAAATAACACAAAAAATTTTAATAAAATTTGTCGATACCTCGCTAAGTTCTTGAGACTTTCAAAGATACAAAATAAGGACTTTTGCAATGAATACAAACAGTTTCATTTTCAATGCATTCATGAACAATTCTACTACTACACTATTTACCTACATAAATTTAGATTACAAATGGAAAAAATCACAAAAAGTCACTACACTAAAAAGCGAAAAATAACAGATTTTATTAAAATATAATTATTGGTATCGGGGTGAAGTCAGTGGCAAGCCAACTAGGTAATAGGCAGCTGTTTATATCTTTACGGACAACTCCTTTACCAATAATAATATTTTATTAAAATCTGATATTTTTCGCTTTTTAGTGTAGTGACTTTTTGTGGCTTTTGAAGTCGGTTGAATATTTTTTTCATGTAGTATCAGAGCTGGATTTACGGTGGGGCAACCGGGGAACGAGCCCTGGGCTCCCACGTATTGAGTGCCTTCACAAAACTTCATTTGTCCTTTTTTGTTTGTTTTGCTCATCACTTTGAGGGCCTTCACAAACCTTCATTTGACTTTTTTTTTTGCTCATTACTCAGAAAAGTAGGGCCCCACTTTCTTCGTTGCCTCAGGTCTCACACACCTAAATCTGGCCCTGTGTAGTATTGTCATGTTGTAAAATGCAGTCAGTGCTTGATAACAATTTACAATATTTGACGATGGTTGTTCAAGATTGGAAGCTAACCAGATTGTGTCAAAGTATTCTCTATTGGTAACAGTTCTCCAACAACCATAGAATGACTTGTAATACCAAAACATTATTGATCTATAATCGGAATATGTTGATTGGGCTCACTTCTTCTGTACTCTTCTTGTTATGTTGAAGTGACAAAACTTTAAGAAGACTTTTTGCTATTTTATTTATATTATTTCCTTCTAAATTTCTGAAGGAAACGTTTCTTTTGGCTAAAAACATAATCATTTTAAATGAACTATACTCCCTCATTGCTGATACTTACATTTTAAATATATTTTTATTTCTACATTTTATCTAATTCAATTGACTGTTGGTCAAAACAAATCTTAGCAAGATTCTTTTAACAAATTTTAAGCTGAATGATGAAACCTTTAAGTATTCAAGTAAACTTCAAGGGCAACATATCTTTTACCTTCTACCTTTAACCTTATTCATTGAAACACTTTCCTTAGCATAATTCTAAGTGACATTGATTCAACTTTTGAAGTACTCGCACCACTTACTATTTGATATTATGCGTTTGGTTTACCAAACTGAAAAACAATTTGTATGCACACAGTACAACGAAAGTCGTCAAAATTACTCTACTATACTTTAGCTCTACTATTCTATGTTACATTCATTTAAACGAACATTCTTTCTTTCCTTCATGTTATACATATATTTTGCTTTTCGTTGCTTTAGTTTTATTTATTATTTATTCAGCTCATATCCTTTATCCATCTCTTATACTTACTTAGTTACTTACTATGCTTGTATAGTTTTTGGATCGTACAATTTGGTTGGCATACGTAACGCAACGTAACGTAACGTAAAGCAACGCAACGCAATTCATTTATATGCATAGCAAGCGTCAAAGTCACTATTTATATAAGGACTTTGTATTTAGATTTGCATTTTCTGCTGTTTTCTTTTTTGCGAAAAACCTTTTTGAAAAATGATGCTAAAAACTATTAAAATGTCAGCAAATAATTATAAAAGGGAAAATGAGAAAAAATGGAAACTAAATAAAGTCACAGTGAGGAGCAGCTTATTACACAAACTAAAGAAAGAAAGAAAGAAAGAAACAACTTTTTAAGGGGCTTCTCACATAAATCTCTTCGAATTATTGCAAATCCTGTACTAAAACTGAAACCGTTTCAACACACTGAACAATAATCACAACAAAAACAACAACAATAACAAAAATAACAATAACAGCAAGTTAAGTAAAAGTGGAGAACGAAAAAAGAAATGGAATGGAATGGAATGGAATGGAATGGAAGGAAGGATAGAAGACAGAATATGGATATAGTAGATAAAAGGACAAAAAAGAAAAACTACATACACAATCACCAAAATGGCCATAATGCGACACTTAAATATGGCAAGGGCTTTAAGTGAAAGGAGACACAAGTCAAGAGACAGGACACTTTCAGTTGCTCAGTTTCAATAAGAATGAAGATGTTTAAGCGAAGAAGATTTCGCATAGAATGAAAACACTTTATCAAAAAGGATTTACCATCGCCATCACTTTTACTAGTATTTCTTTCTTTCCCCAGTTTATTTTATCCTTCTTTTTACTTTGTTTAGCTTTGTTTTGTTTTGTTTTGTTTTGTTGTTGTTGTTGTTGTTGTTATTGCTGCTTCTCACTTTTGCCATTTATATTTTGTGACCATTTTTACTTTACTTTTTTGGGATTTTTACTTTTCGCTTGATGATTTCAACAGTTTCACTCACCCACTCACGATGAAAATTCTCGTTGATTTTCGATACTTGATGATTCAAAAGGCCTTGTCATTCTTGCTATTGTCCTCGCTATAGATTCCTTCTCTACTTTCCTTTCCTTTCTTCCATCTTGTACCAATAACAATAACCACAAAAGTCATATGAGCTTCGAAATCGATTTGCCATTTTTCCCAGAAAATTTATGCATTTATTAAGTCATCATCAATATGAAATGAATCATCATCAACTCAACATGATGATGATTATCTTGTTCTTTAACAGTTTTTTGTGTATAGCAGAAGAAATCTTTAACAAAAGTAATACAAATTTAAGCTGAAGATAGATTTCAGGTCTTAAATGGAAACATTGAAACATCCTTTTGATGTTTTGATACGATTAATGCGCATTAACAAACAAATCGTTGCATAAATCTTATGTTCTTGACCCAAAGAATGATTGGCAACAGGATTTCTAGACTAAGAGATAGAGAGAGAAGGAGAGAGAGAGTGAGTGTGTGAGTAAGTGAAGGTCTTGAAACCCAAATCAAAATCAAAATCACAAATAAAATAAATGCTTTTGAACTTTGGAATCAAGTAACATCAGCAACAGTAGCAGTAGCAGTAGCAGTGACGCCCAAAAGCATGCAACGAACCTGAAGTTTTTCTTTATCATTCTGTAGTTCTCAGGTTAAACATATCCGTGTAATAAATTCTAAAGTGTGGCATATATTAATTGTATGTGAGCACTAAAGAAAGTTAAAGAAGCCTTCTTAGGCATTAAATGAAATTAGGCAAAAGGACTCAGTCTAAGAGTCTCTTCATACAGACAGGTAACTTCTAAGGTGCCTAAATACAATATTATGTATGTAATGTGATTATAAAATAATATGAAGAAATATATAAATCTCAAAATGAAAGAAAACTGAAAAAAAATATTGAATAAATGGAATAAGATAAAAAAAAAAAAAATAAAAAATAAAAGATTGGAAGTCAGATTTGTATGCACACAGATACCAGATACTCAGATACACTGACTCACACTTATTCAATGGCAACCATTTGTACAACAGATTTATACTATTGATTCCGTTTTGAGAGATTAAATTCCCTATCTAGTATATTCTTTACCTTTAATCAGCTTTTGTTAAACGATGCGTTAATTATTCAGGTATAAACCCCAAAGATATTCGTTTGCTTTTGATATTTTTGTGGGGAATTTCATTTGTATCTCGTATAGTATAATACAATACAATACAATAAAATTTTGGAGTCCATGTGAGCCCATTTGAGTATATTTTGTTGGTTAATTTTTGCTTTTGTTAGTCTCTCTGATTTTTACTGTGTGTGGATGTGTGTCTGTGTGTGTGTGTGTGTGTGTGTGTCTTTTATTTCAAACAAAAAGGTTCTCATTCGTTCGTTTATATGAATGAATGGTTTTTTGAATATTGAACGAAATGCCATCGGCATTTAGCCATCAACAATAACGAGACAGAGCAGAAGAGCAGTTGAACTTCACAATGAAATCAAATCAAATCAAATCAAATCAAATCAAACAACCGACCGACCACATTTTTGGTTTAGATTGGTCACCATGTCATCGGGTACTGAAGCTTACAAACTAAATCCATTAATCTTTTGTTTTTTTTTAATTTTTTCACTTTTCCATTTTCATTTTCATTTTCATTTTTATTTCTAAAACTGAGTACAGTTGGTTGATTTGTTTTATTGTGAAAAAGATGAAAGAAAGGAAGGAAGAAAGGAAGAAAGAAAGGTAGGTAGAATGGGTAAAGAAATGGTGAAAAGAAAGGTTTAAAGTTGAACTTATTATTGTTTATTTTCAAAACGACAAATGATGTTTAGAATGTTTTTGTTTGTTAAATTTAATTTGAAAAGTTTTTAGCTTTTGAGCCTAAGGAAATGTGTTTTCAATTCTATGTGGTGGAATGTATTTGGTGGTTGAAATTTTTTAATCTTTAGGTTTAGATAAGCAGTTTAAGGTTTTGAGAATTTTGGTGAAATTCTATGAATTCTAAAGAAATTTTAAATTTATTGACCTTTGGTTAATGGACAATAATTGAGAGATTAAAATCCAAACAATTAAAGGTTTTTGGGCTCAAAATTATTATTTTTCTAATATTTTCTTCAATCATCATGAGATTTTTGAGCAAATAAAGTTGAATTGTTAAAGGACTCAGTTTTTATGAAAGACGCCATTGTCATGTTTTAATGAAGGTATTCAGTCATTTACGCTTAACATTCTTGCCATTAATTTGAAGTATTAAAGAATAATTTTTAAAATTCTTAAGTAATTGATCTTTTGGTAAAAGTAATTAAGGGAAAAAGTTCAGCAATTAATAAAATATGTTTAGCACGAAATTTGAAAAATATTTATATGTAAATTCTTATTGGTTAAATTTTGAGTTACTTAGATTACAGAGAGTTAAGCAGCACTTCAGATGAGATACTTTTCAAATTTTTAATTATGATGTTTAGATTCTTCATGTTCAATTTACATTTAAGATATTTTCAACATTTCAATAAATTAAATCTTTTTTTTAGCTTAATTGGAATGTAGTTGAGGTAATAAAAGCTTTTCAATTTGTGGGAGAAACTTTGCATAATTGAATGAATGATCTCTAGAGAATAAAAATATATATTTGTAATTGAAAGAATATTTAAAGTTATGTGTAAAGTTAGCAAAAATTATTGCATGAATACCTTAAAAGACTCAATTTAAAATGAAAAAGTAAACTTAATCAGGAGTTTTATGTACATAAATTAATAATTATTATTTAAATAGAAAGAAGGATGGATAAGAATAGAGAAACATTGACATAATTATATAAAGTCTCCAGGGAAATTATTTTCAAAAATTATGCAAAAAAAAATCCTTTTCTAATTAATCTAAAATATGTTAGTTGCCACATGCTTTTTAACATTTGGTTGCATCAAAATTGTTAGCAATGCTGACAATGAATTCCAGGAAAGGTTATCGTTTGAAGTCTCATTAGAGGTTAATCACTTATAATTATGTAAAATATTAAATGAAGCTTCCTTCCGAAAGCTTTGATTTTTCTTTTTAATTTAGAAGGATTTAAGTAATTTTTCCTAAATTATTTAATAAAAAAAAAAACAAAAAATACAATAAATACTAAGAAAATGATTAGACAATATGTGAGATTTTAAAAAGTCTTTTAAAAACAATTAAAACATAAATCAAGAACTCATAAAACAAGGAATAAACACATAAAAGTGAATTCATCCATCCCATTTTTTTTCATTTCAATGCCAAACAATATTTTTGTTGTATTTTATTTCTAATTTATTTTGGTTTTTTTTTTATATGAAAAAAAAAAAAAAAAAAATAGAAGAAATAAAATGAATTTAGTGATTTTTTTATGAACTTTTCAAAGCGACATCAAAACATTTTGGCAGCTGAGCATAGTCAAAATTAATTAAAAAAGCCAAAATCCCGACAAAAGGAATAAGAACAAAACGCAGTTGAAGGAAGACAAGTAAATAAAAGCGACTACAACAGACAACTGAGGAACAATGACGACGACAACAATGATGACGACAGTCAACTGAATGCAGAAACCAAAAACAACAGCAAAATAATACAATTTGAAAAAAAAGAAAAATAAAAAACCAGAAAAACAAAAAACGAAATCCTGAAAAAAGGACAACAACATGTCTAGGCACTAAAAAGTTTATTAAGCCTCAGTAGAGCATGAGGAAGAGACAAAAATAATAACAACAAGAAAAAAATGGCGAAAAAGAATAAAGGGCGAGCATGACACATAAAACAACAGAACCAAAAGCAACAAATAAATGGGAAAAGCATTCGCAATCACCTAAAGAGAAGCACAGGGAGGATGGTAGAGATGAAGAGTGAGGTCCTTAATAGTCACAGTATAGTATATTCAGAACTATGGAATGGAAAATTAAACAGTGCCGGAAATGTCAAAGTGTGTAGAAGTAGTAGTAGTAGTAGTAGTAATATGTGAATAAAAAAAAAGTGGAAAGGGAGAAGAAGTTAACGGGGAATAAAAATGGATTAATGAAGAGTAAAGGGGCAAATCCAATGCTACAACACCATGTAAAAAGGGATAGACTAGACTCAGTAAGTGAGTCAGTCTATGAGTGAGTGAGTGAGTGAGTGAATGAATGAATGAATGAATAAATGAGTGAAAGAAGTGAATAAAAAGTAGCGCCCAAACGCATGAAAGAAAAATGAATAAACGAGCGAATAAACGTGTAAAGAAATGGAAACAAAAACAAAAAAATAAACAAAAAAATAAAACAAAAACTACAACAATCTTAATAACATAGTATATGTGTAAATCCAAACATATTCACATATACTTACTTATAAATATATATAAAAAAATATATTATGTACTTAAACACACTCATGGTCAAAATAATAAGTACATACATGACGACTTAGGGGACTTGGTATCAATTAACTATTCATATTACGAAAGACCCCCAATTAATTTATAAACAATTAAATTAAATATTATATGACAGATATTTAACTAAAGTCTCACAACTCAAAATTTACAAATCTGTGTGGCAATGTGATGACAATCGATGAATTTGACAACACCAAAGATCCACATATAATTGGATAAATTTATTATTTATTCGTGAACGGTACTGATTGGCATATCACTCATCAAGGATGCGGAATGCGTGATTCTGAAGGTGATGCTTTTTCAGATGATGCATTTTTTTCCAAGTAGAGTGATTACAAATTCATTGACATTATGATTTAGCATTGAGGATTGTCTGGTACTGTGCCTGACAATCTCCTCTCCTCTCGAATCTGTAACTCAAAGTTGTGTACTTGCATCATAATGAATTTTTGCAATAGCTGCTACTGTCATGTACACAGTTGATCAACATAATAGATACACATAGATTTATTTATAATTTTTAAAGTAATTTCAGTTTTGGATTGGGACTTGTCATGAAGTAATTCTGTATTAGGAAGTGAAACACGAGGGAGTAAAGTCAAATAATCTATTTAGATGGGGCAAAACGTATAAAGCTCGCCTGAAGAGCACAGATTAACTTAGCAGCTACGAAAAGAGAGAAAATCTCTACGGTATATTGGAAAAATGATGAATCGTTCTTGCCCTCTACATTGTGATTCTGCAGAAGTTGGATCCATTGAAATCATCAAGGAACATTGTAGCAGAAGAAATTGTAGTTGTTTGGTATAATTATTCATATTAATTTGATCACCTGTGTAGGTATCGCTTCGAGTTGAGAATCTAACAGGTCCTTTTGTCTTGATATTTGATTGTTATATTTGTCTTATCAGTAGCTGGTGGGGGAAACCCTTACATTTTTAATACTATAATCTTAGCAACTATTTTTGTCGGCTGAAATCTCAAATCAAACTTTTTTCCTATTTCGTTACCTGACCTTTGCCTGAACTCTTTTCATATGTAGCAGCCTTGTTGTTTCCTTTCTTAGAATCACTATGTTCTCTCTGTGACACATTGAGTATCAACAAAGAACACATTTTGAGTATTAGAAAATTATAGTTAATTTTTTTATAGTATACTTTCAGAGGTTGGGTTTGTTTTAATATCTCTAATCTCGGGAACTGGAATACATATTGGGATCATATGGGAGGGACTATCCTATGTTCAAGACAGTAACCAACCAAATACATTCACAAAATTTCAATACAATCAGATTAATGGTTTGGTGGTGCATAACAAACGAACAATTTAAAACACAAATTTTTATATATAAGATTTAGTAGCTTGAACCAAATTACATGATTAGTATACAAGAATAATTTATGAGGAGACACTATTTTGTGTCACGTATTTTAGTCATAAGATCGAGTATCATAGCATAGGATGTGGTGAAGTTGTAACATAGAGTTGAGCTGACTTAAGTTTGATATTGTCGGCGTCCTTATTGCAAGTGTGGTCTAGTTGACATACAATTGATCATGTCAGAGTATGTTTTTCAGGTGGGGAAACGCGCTTCAGTTTTTTTCTGTATATAATCGGATCCGTTATTTGCACTTAAAAGGTAACAGTTTTGAGCAAGCAGAACAACATCAGCACAAATCGAAATTGCTTTTGTTGCATTGATTGCCTGATACTTTTGTTAGTATTTTTGTTAATTGTGTGTGATTGATTTCAGTCCTCCTCCCTACAGAAAGACTGAATAAGTTAATAAATGAAACCAATTGCATTGTTATCCCATTGCAAAAATCTGTCTTAAAGGCTTACAATCTGCAGCAAAGATTTCCATTATATTTTTGTAATAACTTTTCTTTATATCAATAAGTCAGAAATCAGATGTTTTATTTGAAAGAAGCAATAAACTTTGGAAATCCTTAGTATTTATTCTTCTGGGAGCATTGCCACATTCTTAATATTAAAAAAAAAAAACATGCGAAATGCCAATTTTTGTTTTTGTAATACAATATTGTGTATTCACTATTTTAACCATGAGTGTGTATACTCGTGTGTGTATGTATAAAAAAATATACATCTGTATGTGGATATTCACTATGGATTGTTATAAAAAAAAACAAGCGTCTTTGTTGCTGCGTGAATTCATATAAAAGTAAACTCGACATTTTTATTATGCAAAAGGGACGTAAATGAAAGGCAAATATTGTGTTTTGCTTGCCTTCAAACAAGAAATAAACAACCAAGAATGCCGGGTAGAAGAAATGAGGGAAATGGGGAGAGATAAGGGGGAATAGTAGAGGCGGAAAAATACTTTAACGGAAATAACAAAAGCCTATGTAAAATGGCGTAAGGCAGCAACAAACACAACAAATATAACAGCAAAAAAAAAAAAAAAAAAAATAGTGATGCGTCGTTGCCGGAAACCGATGCCATGACACATTTTGGGTTGAAGCAAATGAATGAAGAATAAAATATTGTATAAAAAGAGGAGGAAAAAAGAAAGAAGAAAAAAATTATAGAAATGAATGAACTAAAATAGACACAGAGCGCCCTTTTTTCACACTCACTTAAAAAGTATGTGTGTGTGAGTGTGTGAATGTGTCTTTGAGTGCCTGTGAGAAGCTACGCACGAAAGTAGGCAATAAAATAGACTCACTCACGCATACAGGGAAAGTAGTGAAAAATATATAGAAAGTGAATGATACAAAGTAAAATCAGAAATCTGACACAAGCACTCAAGTGGCGTCTAAACTCAATCCCAATCCAAATCCAAATCCTAAACCCCAAAAATCCCAAACCCCAAAAACAAACAGTAAACAACTCAAGTGAGAAATCTACACTTCATTTTATGTTTCTCTACTATTTTTTCTTTAGTTTTTTTTTGTTTGACTCTCTACTTCAACTCAACTCAACTCAACTGTTGAATTGGCTAACAACTCCTTGTTTGTTGTTCTTTGTTAGTTTTGTGTTCTTGCCAGTGTCCTTTTCCCATTTTATAAAAAAAGCAAAATGAGTTTTATATTGTGTGATTACTGCAAATTAAGTGAAACTTGTGTAATTGTTTGTGTGTGTGTGTGTGTGTGTGTGTGTGTGTGGGAAATATTCAAGAAATTTAAATAAATCTCTAGACAAAATGAGGCACACACATTACACAAACCATACGCCAAGTTTGTCTGTCTACGTACTAAGTAAAGAGAGAGAGAGAAAAAAAATCAGTTTATGGAGCATGAAAATAAACAACAAGAAAGTGAGTGAATGAATGAACAAAAAAGAAATGAATAAAATAATAAATAAAAGAATAAATGAATGAATGAATTTCTTGCGTGATCATTACACACAACATCAACTCATCTGAATGACTGATTTTTCAAGTGAATATGAAGGAGAAGTGTGTATGAGTTAGAATTCTATATATTAAAAGAAATATCTGAGTAGTGTAGTGTTGTACTTGCTTCAAGTATTATGAAAGTCATATAATATAAATAATATGAAAGCATCATCAAAGGATAAAAGGAAAGTCTTTAGTTGCGAATGTCTGTCAGGCAACAGTTGAGAAGGTTGAGGTTGGTTTAATACTATTAAATAAACATGAGACTGACTGATTGTTTGACTCACATATTGTACTTACAAACAAACAAACAAACAAATGGTGAAATTCTTTGAATGTGTTTTAATTAATTTAACTGACTCCTCAGTGTGTGAGTGAGTGAGTGGGTGAGTGAGTTGTGATTTTATTCATACTCACATAATATGATATGAGTTCATAAAAAAGGATTTTGTTTTTTGTTTTAATTTTTTCCATTTAATTTTATTTGATTTATGCGCGCGAGTTAATTTACTGAAAGAACATTGTGTGTGTGTTGTTTGTTTGTTTATTTGCATCATGTTTGGTTGCAGTTAATTTTTTGGCAGGTAAAATGGTGATAATAATGGTAATGATGATGATAATGGCAATTATAATGATGATGATGATGATGAAGTTGAATTTATTTCTATGGTTGACTAAATAAATATAAAATAAATTCATATTTATTAAACTCGCTTGCGGTTAGATGAGTTTATTTAGCTTATTTGCAACAAAAACATTATTTCATGCGTAAAATTAAATAAAATATTATTAATGTGCAGTCTGCTTATTTACTTGTTTTTCTTCTATACACAATCAACATACGACTAACATAACGTATACGTCGTAATATCTACCTACATTTATAGGTTGGTGGTAATCTGTGCCTACATACTTACATATGGAAAGTGCAATGATCTCTGTGCCTATTAAATGCGACAACAAATAAAAGCGACTAATTAAAATGTGATTACTTTGATAAAGTATTCAAAGTTGTAAAAAAGTGTCAATGAACTCAATTTATAAAGAGAACTAAAGTCATATATGCTAATTCACTGGTTCTTTAATAATACTCTGCAGGTCATTAATAGTTCCTAGAAGTACACAAAGTAATTCGCAAAGTCAAATAAAATAAAATAAAATATAAATAAATGATTTTAAAGAAATAAGAAATTGAAGGTTTACATATTTGTATTTGTAAATCACATTGCAATGGCTAAATCGGCTTATGAATTAAGGCTAATAAATCTTCTGATTTTGATAAACTGAATACAATTGTTGAGTGCCAAGAGACATACTAAAGAATATTACTTCTTTTTTGCAAAACTTGAAGAATGAGTTCATTAGCCTTTTACCTGACCTCAAACACAAAGAGGCATTCAGAAACTGTTACATAATCTTTTTAACATTTGTAAGCTGCTTGTTTATACTAAAGGAAAGGTCAACGAATTGCAACACGATACTAACTCCAATTCAAATTGCAATAAATTGAAGAATTCTTAGAACCAAACTAGTCTGCTAGTCTGAAGCTCCTTATTGAGTCATGGAAAATTCTTGTGTGTTCTGGACTGAAGTTTATGAAATATCTTAAGGTCTCATCTTCATCATCTTCCATACATTTATTGCATTCTTTGAGTGTAACCTCTATAATATAATAATAAGTTTAATCCTTATGCAGATATCAGTTTTGGTGACCTTATTCCGTACACCATAGTCTAATCATAGATAATGATGGTAATTCTTTAGTGATATGTATATTTTATGTGTCAATGCGTGTGTCTGAATGTAAAGTGTATGTTATTATGGCATTTTCATTGTGTGTTTAGGTAAATTGGGGTGGAGAAAAGGCAGAAATCCGCAAGTAAAAAATTTAAAAAAATCCATAAAAAATTTAAAGAATTGCACAAGGCTCTGAAAATACCATTATGTACAAGATTGAGATAATAAATACCCATATCCTATATTTTTATTCAATATTTGTATTCTTTTTTCCACCAACACACTCAATAATTATCCATTGAGGCTAATCTGGAATCTCATGATTATAGTTTAATTCTTTGTATATTTAGATGTCATGTTTTTCTAAGTCCATGTAAATTTCCTTAAGATGATACAAATGTATAAAAACCGACTCGGTTGCTTGGACATTAAATTAAAATAATATCAAAAAAAAAAAAAAAAATGTATATTTAAAATCAACCCTAAGTGAACGGGGTCTCGTTAGACCATGGTCCATCAAATCCGCAGTTCAAATTAAAAATGCCCTCATCATCACCTTCAACTTACTTTTTTTAAATTTTTCCTAACGCATTCAAAATTAGTTGATTGAATGTAACCTAGAATGTCAGGGCTGCCGTTTGATTCTTTCTACTTTTAAAATCAATCCAAAACCAAAAAAAATGTTTGGCCAAACTATGATCTCTACATAAGAGTTAAAAAAAAGTTAAGAAACGCATATAAAGATCTTACATTCTCTTGACCATAATAATATCTCCATTAATGTCTTTTCAGATTTTCTTAGAATTAAATTTCACTTGATAATGGAACTAAATTAAAAAAATCAAATTGTTGATATGAACGATGTGTGTAATAGTTGTTAGTTTCTTTTCCCTTCCTATCCTTTTCTATCGTTTTCAATAATCTGTTGTTGTACTTTTCGCTTACTTCAAACGCTTATTTTGTTGTTATTCTTGTTCTGGTGCTTGTCGTTATGACAGTTTCTTGATTTCGATCTGAATGTATAAATTGTTACTTTTATAATCATTGTCCCACAGAATGGAAAAATATTATTCTGTTATTGTTAATATTCTCTGCATTTTTTTTTTTTCTTTCTTTTTTTAAAGTTTTACCTTTATTTTCAATCACATCTTATATGTATTTTGATTTTTATCTAAGTGACAATGGCATTCTGAATTATATAGCATTAAACCAATGATTTAGCATTTATCATTTAAACACTAAAATTATTGAATGAATGTAATAGTTTTGGAAATAATTTAATTCATCTCAAGATGATTCAGGGTGAACTTGATCTCAAGTCAATTAGGCCTGCCTATACTCTTACACTCCCATTCAATCAAATAGACTCATGATTTGTTTGTATTATATGTATATAATATGGGAAATCGAAATACTAATGACATTTGGAAAACAATTTTCTTTATTATTATTCAGTATTCAATGCTTAAATAAACTAAACAAAAGTTAGCACTCTTTTCATATATTGAATAATTTTATGTATTCCTTGGCAATATAAGAAATAATCAAAATCAAAAAGTCTTTGTTCAATTAAAGTTTAGGAATCACTGATGTCACTGAATTAAAATTTATAGAAAATATTTAAATATAAAAAAATCATCAATGTCAATAATGTTTTTGTCACGTTCAATTGAAACAAATCAATCTCATTGAGCCCTTGAATTTATATATCAATTCATAATATTTAGATGAACAAATATTTGATTCAAACTTTTATCTTCTCATATTCTATTTCCTCTTAATTAAACAAAAAAATTTTTTTTGTTGTTTTTGCAACCAAACTTTAAATTTAAATATAAATATACAAAAATTAGATTTTTTTGTATTTTTTATTCATTTTAGCTTTTAAATATTTCATTTGCTTTAAATATTTCACTTATATAAGTACAAAATCCGATTAGCTTGTTTATATTTCAGATTTTTTTTTTTTTAATTTTAGATAAACTTTCCTTTTTTTGATTGCTTTTTTTTTTTGATTTTTTAAATTTAGAAAATTGGTTTGCATATGACAATTTCATGTAACAATTGATGTTTTTCATGAGGTTGATGTTGATATAAATATTTTTTTTTGTTTTTTCATTTATTTTTGGTTTTGTCAGTCTCAACTTTTTCTTTCAATTGATTTTTTGTACTATATTTATAGAAATTTTTGTCAATATTATAAAAAAGGTTGGCCTATTATATTTGACATCTTCAGCAAGTCTTCTACGTTGAGGGAAAGTGTTTCGTGTAGTTTTAGGTTTGCAATTTCTGTTGGAAATGGTTGCCTTGTTGTAGACCATCTCAGTGGCATAGCAATTGTTTTGTTGTTTCATCGTCTTCATTACATAATCTACAATGGTCAATCTGACTTATACACACATTATACTTATAACTGTTTCGTAGATCTGAAATGTCCTAAGACTATATGAATACCCTTTCGACTAAGCTTTTGCATCTATTGATGAACCCAGTTATAAAATTCTTCCAACTTCTAAGCTTTTTTATCTAGTTAAATGAAGATCAAAATGAAGCTTAATGAAGTCTGTTGGCTGCTTAAACTCATACAATTGATCAATAATTTATGCATGTCTCGTCTCAAAGGGCCTACACTTGAAGTTCTTAAAATCTTTTAGTTGCCATTAACAAAAAGAAAAAAGAAAAAAATACAAAACAAAAAAATAGTAGGAAACGTAATTGAGCTTAGTTAAAGTTTTTAAGTGACTTTTTTGTGTTAATACTCATTATTTGCGCATTTAAAATTCCAAAATCATTTTCATCGTCATTTCAAGTAAACGCAACATAAACTTTCATTAAAGTCAAGTGCGCGGAAGCCGCTTAAATAGCAAAAAAAAAATAAAGTATAAACCGAGAAAAATAGGGAAAACAAAATGAAGCTACTTAAGTAAAAGTATATTTATATATGTATATATTATGTATATAGATACTCTCAATGAGTGTTTGCCTTAACACACTTACTATATATACACATCTATGGTAGTCAGAATTTTAGATGTTTACGCAACAATTGCCACAACTGCAGATGGCAATCATCAATGTATAGAAGAAGAAGAAGAAGATGAAAAAAGGGGAGTAGATGAAGTATCTCAAACCAAATCTCAAAGCTCAATTATTCTATATGCCAAACCCCGAGTTGTGTTCCTTGAGTTCCATGAGTTGGTTTTTTTTTTCCTAGTCAAATATGCGTCAGTCAATTGACAAACAAATGTTGAGAACGAAGGATGAACAATGTTGACGATGATTATACTTACTTGCCACATGCTCTCAACTCTAAGTGTATCGTACACAATCCTTAAAGGAATTACTAGGAAAATAATAGCTAAGCTAAGCTAAGCTAAACTGAACTGAACTGAGCACTAGGACAGAGGAAACGAACGAACGAAGCAATGAATGTTTCTTGCAAAGTCAAGGAGACCCAAATTGTGATACTTAAGCAATAATGGGATTTAAGAGTAGGCGTACAAATTTTGTTAACAAAAATATTTAATATTTAAGCCAACATATGCTTAAGTTAGAGAAGAAATAAAAATAAAAATCAATTTAAATCATAAGATTTGTTGTGGGTTAATGCAAAATAGGAATAGATATTACAAGTAATATGAGCATACCAAATGGTATACAAATACATAGGTTATAGTTGTCGATTTCTTTATTGCTGCTGTTGATGATGATAATGATGATGATGGTAATGGTAATGATGTCGAGCAAGCGAATTAACATGAAACGAAAGTAGTTTAAAGTAGTTGGATGAACGTGTTTGGCAAGCAAATGTTGTTCTTAGTATTCAATTCTTAGTCTCGAGGTTTATTTTCAATTCAAAGAAATTGAAAAAATAGAGAATGATGCATCAAAAAGAGAAAGAATTTTCTCTACTAAAGTTGTTCACAGAATACAGTAATATTATCAAATAAAATATTGATTGTTTGTAGTTGATTTTAGAAAATTTATTCAATACTATATTGTTCAGAATTCCGCTTCGCAAGGCTTGTTTCCTTTCTTAACATCACTTTATTCTCTTTATTACAATTATTCATAGAACAAATAAAAACAACGAATTGCAATCCCACAACCACCGGCCTCCCCCAGTTTTCCTTCTCTAAAAATCCTTGTTGTACTCAACTGTTTACAAATATGGCTAAGCTTTTTTCAATGTTTTTAAATATTTTTTAATAAATCGGTTGAAAATTACAGGCGCTAGAGGGAAACATACACATTTTTCAACTTTGTTTTCTATATATAAAGTAAAAGCAGATGATAGTGTGCAATGTTCATGTCAGTTGCTATTCAGACATTAAAATGAGTCTATCAAAATCGTTAAAGAAGATTAAAAAGAGTTATATTTTGGACCTCAGCGACTAATGCGTCTCTAGGACAATTAGAGAAAACACTCTGTAAGAAAAATTTAAAGTAAATTCGAAAAACATCAATTTTCTATGTCTGCAATAATTGCAATAACCATTTAAACTCATCCATAAACAATCTACTTATTCTACGTGTAGGTTATAGAGACCATTTGCAGCAAGGTCGAGTTCAACAAGAAATCTCCCCAAATCTTCGAAGAAAGGTTTCCCGAAAAGTGTGGTTCATCTTCCAAGAAGATCAGAGCAGTTTCAATAGATGTGTTTGATGCTATCGAATTCTTCCTCATCTCCACAATTGCGACAGAAGTCTTGATGGAAAGTATGCTTCCATTGAGCCATTAACCAAGAAACGCAGTACCCTGTTAAGGTTTCCATCATCATCCTAAGACTGTTTCGATTGGTGGCAAGGCTACATTACAGTTTGTATCATTTGCCCACTCTTTGCCTGCTATCACCCTGGTTTTTGCTTCAAGATCGATGTTGTAGACTTCTGCAAGAAGCAGTTATCACATGAATCTCTTTCAAACAAACTCATCCGTAATCTCGTAATCTCCCAGGGGTGACAAGACCTAAACATCAGACTGACTGTTGGTATAACTTTATACATTTCTAGGAGTCTCTCCCATAGTGTTTCTAATTTTCTGCTCGTCAGACTGCCTTGATTCTGTGATTCTTATAGAATGCTTCAATATTTTTGTATGCAATATACTTTCTACTTATCCAATAATATTGTGCGTCAACTAACTTGAAGTTTAGTGTGTTACATTTGAAATGACTGTAGTATTTCTTTCGTCTACTAGTATTTTTGCTAGAATACAAAACTAAATGTTTCCTTTGGGTATCTATTACTAGTAAATATGACTATGACTTTTTACTTATTTAGCATATACTTCTTCTGTCCTGACTTAAATTTGCCTGGCTTTGCTTCGCTTGGCTTGACTTTCCCTTTTTCTTCTTCATTCATTCGCCTGAGAGAAAATAAAATTGCGTAAATTATTGATTCAAATTCAAAAGCAAAAGCAAAAGCAAAATCATGCAAAACAATAAAAGGCTATGAATGAACAAAAACTGAAATTTCTATAATTTTCCAAGTCGGTCACTATTTGCGTTGATTGCGGCTGCCTGCCTGCCTTCTAGGCTGTCTAAATCCATTTTATTTCAATCCCAAGTCGTCCTTTTTTATATATTATATGTATATATATAAACATATACTTATGCGTGTAAGTAAAACATTATTTTGGTTTTTTTTTTTTTGGATTCCAAAATAAAACAAAACACAATGAACTAAAATGAACTAAACTGAAATGAATTGAATGGTTAAGAAAACAATATGCTTGCTGCCATTGGCATTGAAATATTCATAATGAAGAAGGAAGGTTCTGGTATTTGCAATCGTTGCGTTGTTGATTTTTAATGGCGCGCCTTAGGTTATTTTACAACACGATCCAAAAAACAAAACAAAAAACAGAAAGAAAAAAAAAAAAATAAATATTAAAGAGAAAGAAATGCAAATAAACGAACCAAAATGGCCGCAAATTCATTATTCTTCAATACTCACACCATCATCCCCATCATTCCCATCATCATCATCATCATCATCATGGTCTTTTGTTCCTATTCAGCTTTTGTTTTAATTTTTTTTTTTTTGCATTCCAATTTGAAATTTTCTCTTGTTTTATGCATTCAAAGTGAAATTTATGTATAGAATTTAGTGTTGTTCGATCTAAGAAAAGAAAATTGAGCAAAAACAAAAAAAAAAAAAAACAAAAAAAAAAGGAAAAGCATAATGAAGCCAATTGTGACTGGCAATTATTGATCCAAATCACATGAATATCCTGTGTGGTTTTTTGTAACAAAACCTATTTTAAATTAGAATAATATTTAGAATTCAAATTGGTTTGGTTTGTCTTGAAAATTGTTATCCGATTGGTTTTATTTTAGATCAAAATTGAAGCAATAATCAAGAATTTGATAAAGGTTGATTGAAAACTCAGCATGAGCTTGGATAAATTTTTCTCTTTGGTTGATCTTCTCCGTTTTTATTATAGACCTTTGATAATGGAATGGTTTACTTAATGATTTCTTTAAGCTTTTGTTATAATTTCTTAAAAAATATTTTGACCAAAACATTATTTTGATTCTTTGAAAAAAAAAAAATGTAAAAAAAAAAAATAGACAAAAATGTATTTTGTATTATCATCAAAATTAAAGGTGTATTTCAGCTCAATTGAATATCAAGAAGAGATCCTAATTCAGCTTGTAAGATTTGACTTTCCGACGACAAAACATATTGACTTAAATAAAACCATTTAAAAAAAAAACAAAAATTAAAAAAAAAGAAAATCAACATTTTTTTGATTAATACAATTTTTTTTATTTTTTATAGAAATATTATTTAAACATTACTCGCATAATAATATAAAATGTTTTTCTATTTGGGTGATAATTAAGTTGATGCAATTTACACAGAGAAAGTATAGAATTGTGTGGATATAATTCTTCTTTGTAAATGGTCGTTTGGGTGGAGGCTTTTCAGTCATCGTCGTGTCGCAATTTGTTTGAAATTTATCTCCATTATATTTGGATGTCTATGCAGCCACTGATTGTAAAGGCTGCAATGTTAAGTGACTTCCTCTAGGCATTGTAATCATCTTTAGGTTCCTATGTAGGGTAATGTTGTGGACAAACCATGGTGCTACCGAGATTTATCTTAGACCCTTGTTTTCGAAAGACTGAATTTTTTTTATGTTGTACACGGCAGTGATGTCAAGTATTTTCATAATGAAATACAACACTGCGTCCTTAATAATTTACATGATTTTGTCCTTTTAACTTAATTTAAAAAGTCAATTGTTTTAAAGAAAGAGATGACTGACAATATTGTTACTGCTAATTCAATCGCTTTCTTATTTCAGCTAAGAAATTCTCATCCTATACTTGATAATCGAATGCAAAAATATAATTTTGAAAATTACAAATATTCTCCTTAATCTCTTAAGCAACTCTAAACTGGATATAAAGAGATGATTGGTTAAGAAGGTAGATGCAGTTTTAATCTTATTAATCCAGGATTATATTAGTTCCTGTTAATCAAACATCACTTAGTATTTCGCTTCAATCTCTTAAGCAATCTCTTAAATGAATGTGGTACGAGTTTGACCTGAGGTTTTCCCTTTTTCAACTGATGTTTTTCAATTCACTTGAACACACACTTGGTGTCAAAAACACTTGTCCGCAATGAAATTTCATTCATTGTCCAGTTGCGGTTTCAACATTAGTAGTTTAGTTACAAATTCATGTTACTGCCACATACAAAACATACAGAGAGTGAATGAGATAGAGAGAGAGAGAGAGAGAGAGAGAGAGAGAGAGAGAGAGAGAAATACATGAAGATGAACAAAACCACAAAGCTTCTTGTGAAACTTGAATATACTTTCACCACAATACAGTAGCCTCTCACTTTTCACAATTCACTGAATGTATCTTCTTTTCTCTGGTCTGATTGGTTGGTTAGTGGTTGAATGTGTTTCATTTTTGACATTGTCAAAAGAAGATAAAATTGTGTTGCAGTATGATGGGTGGACCCAACTACTCTACTGAAAAGTTCTCTACTAACTTATAGAAAATTGAACTTGGCAGGTGTACCAAAGTATCAACAAAATGGCAAAAATGAAAAAGAAATATAAAGATTAAAACGCATAAAAGAAGGCAAAAATGGAAATGAAAAAAGCTGAAAACAACAAAAATCTAGGACAAGTGTAGTTCATTGATAGACAAGGACTAAAGTGAAGTTGTTACTGTAGTTTATCTCATTGTATATCAGTATGTGTGTGTGTGTGTGTGTGTCTGTGTCTGAGTATCTGTGACACTTACATGAAGTCGTAATACTAAAACGTCTTTATGTGTAGATTAAAGATTAGTTAAAACGAGTATGAACAGCAAACAATTTAAAAAAAGGTGCAACAATCTTTGGCCAAGGGCAATTGAACTTAGTCATTTTTTTTTCCAAAAAAGATTTTTAGCTTTTTCTCAATTGATTTAAATTGTAGAAATATGATTTTCTTACAAAATGATGATAATTTTTTTTTAAAAACAATTGTTGTTACCTTTAACTTTGGTGGTTAAAATAGAAGTATTTAAACCATTTCAACAGTTAAAATGAAAGATGTACAGATGGTTTCAGACCTTTGGCACTTGACGGTCATCTGTTTGTGTTTGTCAATTTCATATAGAGTTTGGGTAACCTGTTTCATATTACAGATGATCATCAACGTGGTTTTCGGTTTATTTTTTTCCTTTACTTTCTCTTTTGGATTCAGTAATCAGGTTGCTTTTGAAATGGGAGACTGACTCAGGCTTTTGGTTTGTAGTTCGGGCTGCTACCTTGTGATTTTACATTGTAATTTTTACAAAAACAAGCAAGCTACTTGATTTAGTCCAACGCCAGCTGTAATCATCTTTAAGATGTTGTTTCCTGGTACAAACTATTAAGAATTTTTGTTGTCGATTGTTCTTCGATCATCACATTTAGATCCACAGCATCTATTCGTCATCTCAATACAATGACAATCCCCAAGGAGAAATGACTCTTCCTCTGACCTGATTATTCTATAAACAAATTAAAGAAATTATTCCAAAAGAAGGAGAAAAATGAATTATGTTTGTTTGTTATGGAACGCGAAGAACCACAAAATGTATGAGTAAATGGCTTGAAAACATTTTTATTGTATTGTAAATGGGAAGCAAAACAAAACTAATTTTGCCTTAAGCCTTCGTTATGAATAATTTTAAATTTATTTTAGAAAAAAAAAAAAAGAAATTGAATATAAATAGGAAATATATTTTTTGAAATGGAATAAAGAATCGCCAAACACTCAATAAAGAGTAAACTCTCCCTCTCTTTCAGAGGTTCATTTACATACTACGAGTACAGCAGCCATAGGCATTCGCTTGATTGACATGTGTCGCAATAGTTTTCAACAAAGCCGCATGTGGGTAGTCGGCCATGTTTGATTAAAGCGGAAACGTCAACACCACAATCATACATACATTTACATGCACACATACACACGCACACACACACAAATATAAACTTGCATATGAACATGGAAATGCTCAGTCAGCATCAACCACATTGTGTTGCGAAATGTTTTGAAAATGAAATTTCCGGAAAATTCCATAATAGGAAAAAAAAAAAAAATTGAATTGGATATTGGATAGGAATTTAGTTTAATTGCGCATATGTGTTATTATTGTACTTAAAAAATAGTGATACAAGAGGCATTAAATTCTTTTGTTATATTAAGTTATATTGTTTTATTGTAAAAGTAGATAAAACAGTTTATTTTATTAGTTATAATAAATGAAGCTTCTTGTCTCATCTCCGTGAAAATTGATTAATTGATTGCTAAACATTTTTGAATATAAACCTATTTTGATTCTTAATTGTTTTTTATATTGAGAATGGGAATAAATTTTGGTCCTTAGAATCGTTCAATGCCTTCTTTCAGCATTACTTTTGATGTAAACGTTTACCGATGATCGGATCATCAACATTAAACAGTTTCTCGTGGTGGTGAGGTGACTAGCTTGCGCCCTGCGTCAAATCTAATATTTTCTAAAATTAGAATCTAAAATGTTTAATCATTGCAGTCAACTACGATATAAAAACATATGATGTATTATTGAATTATGATGCCGTAGACTATCTTGATACATCATAATCATGAGTTTTAACAAAACCTACAGTTTATCTGCAAACGACATCGCATTGCTTGTAGGATAGAAAGAAAAACAACACTAAGTTCAATCAGTGCAAGCAAGATGCAGTTGTATGTGATCTTTGACTTGTTGGTTTTCTCGACTTAGCACCTGAGTTTGGTTCTGGCTTCCAAAGAGAAGAGAGAGTTTGTGATTCGTTTCAGTATATAAGGCCCCACCCACGTACATTTGAAGTCATCGCTAATCGCACGATACATTAAAATCAACATGAAACAATAAAACCAAACAAACATAAAGCTGTAACGACAACAACAGTAAAAGCAACAGTATAGAATTATCAGTTAAATTTTCCAAAATTAAACACTACATTTCCGCTAATTTTTCTCAAATTATATTGGAATAAGGTTTGTAATACAATTGTTTTCATCGCCAGTAGCATCATCATCATTAAGCAACTGGAAAAACGTTACGTAGTAGTGAGATTCCTTCCTTCACTTACCACCGCAACCATTTACGCCGATTGATCACATATGCGTGATTGGAAACATCATCCATTTTAATTACTACAAATAGAAAATCTTTAGCAGATACGCTAAAGTAAAAATTGATCAGACAATATGGTTTTCGACTTGGATAGATTCATGTATGAGAAGCGTTGCTCTTACTAGTTTTCTATTGGACATTTTATCAATAAAACAGAAGATGACGCTATTTCATGTGCGCTATTTTGTCGTCCGGAGGGGAGCGATAATGTTTCTTTATAGGTTCTAAAATAAATTAATAAAAAATATTATAATAATCTCTAAAAGGTATGTAAGATGTTAGATCGATCATTATACTCAAATAGGATTTCAAAATATTTAACACTAATTAAATAGTGATGGGGAGCATGAACAAAACTAGTAGCTGACCTTAAAACGACTTCTCACTGCTTTTATCAAGTATAAGACCCAAATATTTAGCACAGGATTTCAATGGATATCGAGTTAAAATTTACCAAAAACCCGCATAAATAAAAATTTAAAAAATCATTTCTTACCAAAATTGGAATACTTTATTCATTTTTGTTAAAATAAATTTAATTTTATAAAAATATATAATTTTTCCAAACTCTTGTATGGTCCACAATATTACAATCTTTCTTATACGCCAAGGATTGTTTTTGCTGATTAATTTTATATGATGCGGATGGTGATGAAGTTGACTTTTTGTCCGATCATGGCGTTTGTACTCGGTGATGTAAGGATTGATTTTTTTTTTTTTTTTTTTTTTGTAGAATTGACATATTTATTATATTGTACAAATTACTAACTCATTCATGGAACGCAACACATAGAAGTATAGTTCCAAGGCATGTTGCACTTTATCATAATCATTGGCTCGACATTGCTTCACAATGTATTGTGTATGATTGTATAAAAAAATATAATTGATTATTATAAAAATATATAAAATCAATGCAATTAACGAACAAGATTGGCAAACCATCATAACAGTAAGGATACTCAGCGATATTCCACCCAAGTGCAATAAAACGGCAAGTTCAGTACAAAGTATCATAAATAAAACTGTACCATATGTTATAAATGCACTATAGCTTATTATTATTATTATTGGAAACAATAGCGTTAGAGATCCCATGACATGTCCCCAACAGAAAGCCAAAATGTACAGAAGCCCCGCTAGTATAGTGGAATTCTGGTCATTGCCTTTGAAATATCGCATGGTTAGATATAATATAATGCATCCATATAACATACTCGAAGTATCAATTTCCAAAATATTTAAAAATTTTGACGTGACTCCAGCAATAAAAACAACAACTGTGGCGAACAATATGCCATAAACATGATTCAAGTGGTCGAGTACCGGTGGCTCATATCGATCAGTCAATCCCATCCACCAATGATTGGAATGTTTTTCCGATATCATTTTGTTTTGTATTGTCTGTCGATTTATTAGAAAAAAATAAAATATATATTGTATTATGTCAAAACTGACTACAGAACTACTTAGTATGATTATGTAAACATGTTTAATAAAATTTATTGACTTCTCACTGCTTGCTAAGTTTTAGATTAAAAAAAAATGTAATCAAATAAGAAAAGAAAATAATAAATAATCTTCTCATACATATCATAGATATAAATCGATTCATAGATAGAAAATCATGAATGGATAAATAGAAACTTTAAAATTAAACAAAAATCAATTGAACTTAATAAGTTAATTTCTTTAATTTACTTTAAATATTAAGGGTCCTCATGAGTTTCCGTAAACTGTATAAATCAACTATCAACAATCAATTGTATTTTTCTGAAATTATTGTATCTTTAATGTAGTCAAAAAAAAAAAAAAGGTTAATAAGAACCACCTAAATTTTTTTTTATTTTCTTACAAATAACCATTTGTAGAGTATTACAATATTCTGCGAAAAGGTGTAAAGGAGAAAATAGTAAACTTATAACGGGTATTTTAGTAAAAATTTGAAGAAAAAGTTTTTTGTTTTTGTTGCATTTTCTATAGAACCAATTGCGTTTTATTTTTATTTTGAATTGTATAACAAGATATTATTTATTTAATTGACTTTAATTTATTTAATATTATATTATCTGGCAATGCTTAAAACCTTTAGCTAATTAGGATAATCATATATTCTTATATTCAATAAATCAATCCTTTAACACCTGTCAACCAAAGAACAAATGCGTATCTACTTATTAGTATTAATATACTACAAATAATGCTTAATTTTTTTATTATCTATGATTCTTCATACTCGCAAAAAGATTATTAAGCAAATTTGGTTCCAATTGGTCCCATTATTTTATTTTATATATAGAATTCCCCATATGTTCTCTAACGAATATAGGTCTAGGTCAGTCTATAATAATATAAATGAATTTTTTTGATGGTTTTCACGTCTCACATGTATTCTGGCATTTTGCTGTTGGAATATCCATTTCATTTCTGGGTAGTGTGTAATAAATGGCAATAATTAAAGCAGGGCTGTCCAACCCGCAGCCTAAGTGTAACCTGAATGCGGGCCAAACGCTCTCGATGTCACAACAGAGAAGTAACAGAACTTTCTTTCTTACTCGCCACTAGCAAAGATTTTTTTGCTAGCCACTTCAGGCTGAACTCAATGCGGATTATTGCAATGTGACGCTGGGAACTAAAAGGTTGGGCATCGCTGAATTAAAGGGTAATATTGCTGGGCTTAATGCGTTTGAGCCATCGTATTAGCCCATTGACATCTATTAGAGATGAAGCTTCTTCATATACATTATTTTGTTGGATGTCTGCAATTTTTGTTCTTTCTGCTTTGACAGATTTTTTCATGCAATAATGTAATGGTTGAGTAATAAACCGAAGCATGAGTATTTTGATTTGACATTGTTGGATTGCCTTTTCGATTCTTTAGACGGCACATCCCCAAAGCTGTGCATCATAAATCCATATTGGTTTGAACACTTTCTTATAGATTAGTAATTTGTTTTGTTTGGATAACAATGAGACATGTCATTCTTTTTAGTTTAATATCAAGTCTAATCCTTTTAATGTAAAAACATTTTTAAAAAGGCTTCCAATTGAGTTTTAAAATATTTTTTAAAAATAAGGTGTGTTGTACCGAGATCTTAGTGTAACGCAGCGTTACAATTTGTTGTGACTGAACTCCTCTTCAGTTCAAGTCAATGAAAAAACAAACAAAACAAAACAAAAAAAAAAAACAAAATAAATTGACGGAGTGTTGAACGACAACAAATTATAATATTTACAAAAAAAAAAAAAAAAAAATCTTATAAAGAACAATGCATCCACTTCGTGGACAAGGAGGAAATACAATATTGAGCGACTTACATGGCAATCACAAATCGTAGTCAACACCCGTCGGTTAGTAGAACAGCAGACCATCAATTGTCAGACAATACAAATCAAGATTAACGCGCCTACGAGTTAATGCATAGCAAAGAAAGTCTTGCTTCGAGAAGTAGAGATGCTAGGATGGTTGAGAGAAACTAAGGCTATGAAAAATACTAGTATAGCGATACTGCCTACTCCCGTAAACATTTTTTATTGAGGTGTTCCGAATTCATATTTATCATTGTTGTCAATGAAAATGAGGAATGTAGATTTGCATATGAAAGAAAAATCGTAATATTTTTTTTTGTATAAATTGAAGTATTCACAGCAGTCATTAGTTTTGTCATAAGCACAAGGATTACTAGCTTTAATCCTTAAAAGTCTACAAAAAGAAGGTCAAAAATGTTATTATACTATGAATGTTAAATTTTTCTCTGAACTTAAAACCATTTTTCTTTAACCTTTCATTCCTTCCTTATGACCAAGTGAATGTAGGTTTTCTTAAGCATTAAATTTGCATTTCATTATCATATTATTTTCTTTCCTTTTTTCTATATAATTGAATATTAGGCCGGAGGCCCAATGCAGGAACATCAATGTGTGGTTGGTTATATTATAAAAAAAACACAAAAATTGATACAAGAAAATAAATAATAAAAGTTAAGAGAAAATGCTGCTGCAATAATAAAAAATAAAATGGACAGACGGAAGAATGGAAAGAGTCCTTTGCCATACTTAAAAATAATACCATCTCTTTATACTACAATATATTGTATATTTCCGGCGTTTACATTTCATCTTTTTTAATGGTTTATGATTTTTTTACGATTTGAAATGAGGCAGCTGCCCAACACATTACATACATACGTATCTTTCTTTTTTTTTTTCTATAAAGATAACAGAAAATGGAGAATATGAATATAAGTTTGTGCGCCTATGTCTCTCTGTCAAGGACTTGTATTTTCCATCTCTTTTCTAATGTTTAGTTTACGTGAGTAGTATGAGAAAAGCTTCAGCTTCAGCTTGAGCTTGATAGCTTAGTAGTCCATTCGTCTTGCCATCTTTCCATTCATTTCCATCAGTTTCATTACATCAAATGTTTAGACTGCTTGTCCTTGAAGTGGAGGATTCACTCACTTCACAACTGTTCTGTTCTATCGGTTGGTTGGTTGGTTGGTCGGTTGATCGTTTGTTTTTGTTTTAATGCCTTTTGCGTTTAGATAAAGCCCACTGTCAGCTTCCTTTAAAATTGTGTATGCCTTTTTTCCGTTTTGTTGGTTACTACTTTGGCACCATCACCATCACCATCATTTCATCACTGAGTTGGTTTGTATATACAAATTTAAATTTTTTATTTTCACACAGATACGTATGTATGTACAAATATTCACACTCTTCTTCTTCTTTGTTTTGTTGTGCGTGTTTTACAAACTGGATTTATTTCCGCTAATGCCCGAGATTTGTTCTATAAAATTACTTTATGCTCTAAACGTGGCAAACAACGGATTTTGCCTTTCGTGCAAGGAACAAGAAAGTTTAAGCTGATGTCGTTTCACTATCCTATACTTTATTTATGTGCGTGTGTGTGTGTGTGTGTGTGTGTGTGGGAGATTGTATATCTGTGTATGTTTGTGCATATCCTTTTAGTCTTTTCCGTTTGTATTCCGAGCGGTGGCATTAACGCCAAACAAACAGCATCGCGTTTTCCTTTAGTTTTCTGTGTTTGTGTTTCTGTTTCTGTTTGCTTTCGAAGAACCTTTTACTTTTTATTTTCTCTTATTTTTTGTTTGTTCTCACGCTCACTTTACTTGGTTCTTGTCCTTCTCATCCTCACCTTTCATCATCATGATGATGCCTTTTGTAAGTCGCTTTGTGGTCTTTTGTTTAGCATGCGCTTTTGCCAAGGACCTGAAAACCATTTTATGTTGGCTTGGCTTGGCTTGGGTTGCCTTTGGATTGTATTAAGTTGGTTTGGCGTTGCTTTCAAATGGTCCTGGGCACTTAGTTCACGGTTTGCCAGAAGCGACCACAGACACTTTCGCTCATTAGGCTTGTTTTGTACTATCCTGTCGATGCGAATAACATCAGGACTCATCTGAAAGAAAGCAAGAAAGAAATAAAGAAAACAATGGAATCAAAAAGAAGAGAAACCATAAATCAATAGAATTTATTTTTGTTTTCTACGACTATTACGATGAAGACGAAAACATAATAAGAAAATATGGTATTTTTTCTTCATTTAATATTGCTGCTCTGCTGTGATGAGCTGTGCCTGTGGCTGCCATAAAGAAGCAACCAAAGACCGACCACATGGCCACAAATCAATTAGAAAATGAGCTCAAATTACAAACAAAGCTGTCCCTAATCGAAAGCAATTTAAGCCACACGAATTTAAGTTCAGTTCAGTTCAGTTCAGTTCAGTCCAGTCAAGTCAAGTCAAGTCAAATAGAATGAAAAATCTTTTATTCTCCTTTTGACACCACATAACATTTTTTACTTTAAATAGGAAAATATTTTGTTGATTTTGTATTTGTTGAGCATCATTTGTTAATGATATAATGAGGATTGCCATGGTGATAATCAAACTCAACTGAAAGAAAACCAAAAATGAAATCAACAACTAAAAATTGAAAGCATTTTACTGTAGTAGATTAGTCCTAGTAGGAGTTTGTCTGATGAAACTAATTGACTAACCAGTTGAAAGAGAATACTAACAATAACAACAACAGCAACAGGAGCAGCAACAACTACAATTTATAACAATAATCACTGCTACTATAACAACAATCTTTGCTTTGCTTCTAATAATAATGAGCTTTAGTAAACTGTGGGAACTGTGTGGTTTGAATTCTAAGGATTTTCCACTACTACGACTTTATTTTTATACAAAACAAAAATAAAGAATGACAAGAACGAAATCCAACGAAGGCAGTAAGTCATGTGTGTGTGTGTATATTGTGGTCTACACTGTTGTGCCAATCAACTATAATGAATCAACATTATAGAGAAGTATTGAAAACAACTATACTACTAAGAGCAACAGTTTTACTTTGATTGACACACGAATGTAACAAATCAAGCATTTGATAGACAGACAGACGGGGACAGAGGGAGTGAGTCTTCCTGACTGAATGACAAGGGAACTTGAAAACCTCTAAGCCAACAGGCAACGAATAGTAAGAACTATTAATAAAAACAAAAATAAAAGCAGAAGGCGACACACAAAGTGTAAAGGAGAAGGAGTATAAGAAGGAGTAGTAGGACTTTGTGGAGTAAAAGGAGAAGTGAGCTCCTTTAGATTTGATTCAAAGCAATAACTTTGTAGTAAGGCAAAGCATGGGCAGACAAAACAAAACACTCGAAAAGGATTTGTTCATTATGTTCGACTGGACTTTCTCCTATGTTGTTTAGAACTTACTGAAAGTGCAAATATTGATTTAGCAATCAAATTGGTGATATATGAATATATTGTATTTACTTACATTAACAATAACAACAACAACAACAAAGGCACAAGCAACACCTTCTATAATTTCTATAGAAAATAGTACAATATTTTGTTTATTTTGTTCTTCTCTAGTACAATATTTCTTCCGTTTTTTTTTTTTTTTGTTATAATTGTTTATTGTTTTATTGCAATTAGTGGTATATTGCTTATTGTTTTTGGTGTTTTTGTTCATTATTTGTTTGCTTTGGTGTTGTTATTGTAATTGTAGTCTGTAACAAACACTTATGACAGCCATTGTCCTTGTCAGTCATTATGCCTTTTTACTATACTTTCACATTTACAGTCTTAGCACATGTGCTACAACTCGCATTGAAATCGAAATTGTTGTTACGAGTATTTCTTCTTTTGTTCTCTAGCAGTAGAAGTTTTGTTTTGTTTCGTATCGTTTTTGTTAAACTAATAATAATTGAACTACTACACTACAACAACTAAGTACAATGGAAACCAAAATTGTTGCGTTTCCTATAATGAAATTTTAATTATGTTAACTTATTGGTTTTGAAAGTGGATTGTCATGTCAATCAAAGAAAATCAATCAAAGAATGTCACACAGAAACACAAACAATCAGACAGATAGACGGACGGACATACATAAACATATAAACATTTACAGACACATCTAATTACAATATATACAGGGTGTCCCATCTATTACAATAGTCATGTATTCCAAGAAAATTTATTATCATCTACTTATAGAAACTTTGAATCATTTAACATTGTAAGATTTTTTAGGACTTTTTGACATCTATACTATAATATAATTACTAAATGTTAATCAATTATGTGTCATATTGTCTGTTTCGTTCTTATAAACCTACTGCCATCTCTCTGAAAATTTTAGTGTTCAGGGATTTTTTTTTTTTTTTTTTTTACTAAATAAACATAAATTAAGTATTTTGGAAAACATCATTTCGTACATGTCTAATTTTTGTATTTTCTATATTAAATTGATTTAATTTGACAGTTGTGTTAGTGCTAGGCAGCGTATTACATTATTTTCTTATCTTTAATAAACAAAAAGTAATGTTTTGTTTGTTCGTATGTTATGCGCCGCCATATCGTTCATCTGATTGCATTAAAATTTTGTGATTGTATATGGTTGCTTCCCCGCTTGAACATAGGTTAGTTTTGGTCCCGATATGTGCCCCCATTCCAGAGATCCAGAATATTAAAACAACTCCATAAAGTATGCAACAAAAAATGTACTGAAATATCACTTAAATTTTCTCATACTCAAACTATGTTCTCTGTCGATATTCAAACTGTAACAGAAATAATATGGTGATACTAAGAAAGGAAACATATTTGACATTTAGATTAAGATGTATTGTACTAAATAGATACAAAGCAAATAATGTACACATTGAATGTAATCCGTGTGAAGCTGGGACGAGTACACTAGTAGCAAATTCTCTTTCATTTAGTACAAAAACCTAAAAACCCAATTTATTCGCATTTATTCGGTCTTCTTGCCATCCTTCTTTGCTAGAGCGGGGTTTTGAGAATGCACAGCGAAAGCACGACAGAGAGCAGCCTGGTTGAAGCCATTGCGGTAAGCAAGTTCAGAGAGCGTCTTTGGCCAGCCTTGAAGGAAACACTCACGTAGTTCTTAGTATGAGGCTGGGCATATTTTTCTTTCTTCAGCACAGCGGAGAAGCCTTTCTTAATGACAATCGTTGGCAAAAAGCCGATGGTATTCTTGTGTACAAGACCACTGTAACGGTATGAGTTGACATTGGTCAAATTTGCTGGCTTCAGAACTGAAAGGTTTCTGGACATCACGCTTCTTCAACAAGATCGAGTTGTTGTCGCGAATGATCAACCATTTAAGATATGATGAAGTGACCATCTCACGTCTTTTTTCATAGAGTACGAGACAAATATAAAAACATTGAAGCCACTTTGTGACATCACTTGTGAAATCAACATCGAATTCATAAGAACCTAATTTCAATCGTACTAATTCTACCTTACTGACTCTACTAGCTATCGAAAGCTATGTACATTTCAACTTTATTATTTTACTTTCCTGACTTTTCTATAAATGTCTATTATCTTCAAATAAGACTTAATAGGACGATACTCTAATGTAAAGCGTTTCCCTTCTCCTTGCTTTCTTATAACTTCGTCAATTTGTGACATTTTAAAAAACATTACATAGAGGTAACCCTATCAAGTATTTAATTGTATTTAAGTTTCTTTCTGAAGTTGTATTCAGAAGCAATCTTTACCAATACCATAAAGAAAGTTTTCCAAGGAGAAATTTATTAGAAAATCATGTACTCTGGGTATCTTACAATTATTTGAATTTATATTTCGAATTTGATGTTTATCTATTGAATAATGCAATGATTCTTTTGCCGCTATCATAATTTATTACCATTCTCACTCATATTCATCAGCTCAATTAAAACCGTCTTTAGAAATTGTTTAGCTGGCAACTATATTCGTACGCCTATGTGTTTTCTCATATGCATAATTCTAACTATTTTGAAACATATATTTGATAAATAAATTAAATAAATAAATATACCTATTGGAAAATGTAGGCAATCTTCTTTAAGAATGAAAAGACTTGCTCAAAATTCAAATCTTTGCAATGGAAAAGTTTAATCCTATCAAAACTATTCGATACACTATTATATTTTTTACTAGATACCCGTGCAGATATTCTCCTGCCTCTCCTTTCCAATAAAAAATAATGGAAACTGATTGGCTGACCTGATGAGATGTTTGTCGTAAGCGACTTGATTGATTTTAAAATATTTCTCTAAGCTTTTTATGCATCTCACTTACACAGCCAACTTTATTCGATTTATTTTCGATTTTTCGGCTGTTCCTTTGAAGTTCTTATAATTTTCTTACATTCTAAGCCTTCCTCATGAATCACTCGGTCCATTGGTGAAAACCCTTTGAAAATCCCTTCGGTACTCTTTGAGTTCATTGCGTTCAGATAGACACACGCTACGGAAGTCTTTGCTATATAAAACATATGTATAGATTTGTAATGCAACAAAAACCATTTAACTTTTTAAATAAATATTCGATGACCTATCCAACCTCAAATACCATTAACTTGTCTAGGCAGTATATTTTAAATGATTTCAAGTGGGTTAAGGTCATATGAACACGCTGACCAATCCATAAGGTTAATGGAACACATTTCTACTATAAAAGCTCTTGTTTGCTGATTTATTTCGATATGCGGATTATTCTACATGAAATTAAGCGATCTTTCCCTAAATATTTTCATATAAAAATTGCAGTAGGTTACTCTCCATTAAGGAAACTGGCTTTATTTATGGATCCTTCAGGTTGGGCTTAGAGGGCGAAAGAGACCTCTGGGACCAACAAGGGATACCCTTACATCTGATTACTCTATTCTCCTCTTTCACACACCAACCTCCCTTCCTTTTTCTTTCTTTAATAAGACATCACAATTGACCTTAAGAATCCTAATCTTATCTACACTGCAAGACATAAATGTGATATTTTTCTTGAAGCTTGCAAAATGTAATTCAAATAAAAATTTAATTCATGTTATATTTCTTACTCATGAAAATATTATGTTATATCTGAACAACAAAAAGGCATTGAAAATACATCTTTGTATTGATTCTCATGATGGACAATTACAAGATATTATTGTATTTTCATGAATAAATTTTTAAATTTCATTAAAAATAAATTAAATAAAAACTTAAAATTTGTCATTGTGGGGATGCTTAGATTTGAAAATATCGATAGAAAGATGGTGCACCTCATACCAATACAATATTAAATGTTTCCATGTTCATTAATAATCTCATTGATTTAATCTTCAATTCTAAGTAGATTAGCATTGGTTTTTTTTTTATCGATTTAGTGGCAGTATATTATACGAATTACGAGTATTTTGATAGTAGATTAATGGATTACGTAATCAAAGGATAAAAAAGTGAATTACAGAAGAACCCAAAAAAGAAAACAAACATGCGGAAGCAATGATTTATTTGTTCAATTATCTTACGCCTACTTCACTTATGATTAATTTTAATTGATTAAATGATGAGTTGATTGATTGATTGATTGATTATGTGTTTCTCATTTTTCAAAAGCATGCAACAATCACTATTTGCTTTATTGTCATCTAAACGCATGAAAATCATTAATTTCCGTTTTGAATAAACGAAGGCAGTAGAAGGAAGGCAACTCACTCAACTAGTTCAAGTGAACCGGAAATGTTGCAATTTTTTACTTGTTCTTCTCAGTTTTTATTCCATTCTTTGTCAAGCAACAGTTGCATTATAATGAATATTGTTAACAAGAAATCAAACAGAAGAAAGAAATAAAAAAACTGACATAATTTAAACTCATAACTTGTTCTCCAACATCGTTGAAGTTCTTTTACCGTTTTTGAAAATTGGCAAAAAGCCAATGGCTACTTGTCTCTAGAAAAATTCTATACTGCTAACATAGAGAGGCAATTCTTAAATGTTTTGAGTGCCAGGAGAAAAACAGGAGGAAAATTTCAATATGATTACGAAGAAAAACGTAAAAAATGTTATAAGAAAGAAGGAAAAACAGAATTTCCAAGCATAAAATGTCGTTGTCGTTGTTGTCGTCAACAGTTGTTGACTTCGCTTAGATTGGATTGGATTGGATTGAGAGTGTCGCCTTGTGGTAATAACTTGAACTGTTACCCTGCTTCTTTCTTATATTCTATTGATGATCATGATGATGATGATGATGATGGCAATGGCCATAATGATGATGAGTGTGTTGTATGTTGTACATATTAATGTGACTACCACACCCGCATGTGGCAAACCAATATTGTATGATTGAATTTTTTGTTAGTACGAGTATCAAAAAATTTTTGCTCGTTAGCGTGTGGCACGAATCCTTCAGACAAAAACAAAACGCAACACAACAAAAAGGAGTGAAACAAAAGTGGAAGAAACAAAAAAAAAAAAAAAAAAAAAAAACGAAATATTGAAGAAGGGAAAAATAAATGATTGAAAAGTGGGTAATATGTGGCAGCAAGCTGTGCTGCTTAAGTGACTTTTACGTGTTTATTCATGCCTTCTTCATTTTCTTGCAACAAGTTGTGCCCCATCATGTTCTTGAGTTCCTGAGTTCTTCAGTTCGCTATACTCATCGTAGATAATGATGATGGGGTGAACATGTTGAGAAGCCCTGATGACTTTGACTATATGACATGTGATATGGTTTATAATGGAGCAGATATAAGAATATTTTCCTTAGTAACAAACTTCTTATTTTCTATAATAATTTTTGGTTATGTGTGTTTAATAAATTTGTTGCGTGAATCCATTTGTCTTTACCAAATATTCGATTCATTGTTTTTATATCATTAGATATACACATATATGTGACTTTACCCTAAAAATTGTAATCAATTCTAATGATTTAATTATAACCAACAATATCAAGTGTCTATTTGTTTGAAACTAAAAATAAAATAAAAGGCAAAACCATATTTAACAACTAAATTCAATCAGCTAAGAGTTATTTTCTTGAACCCCAAACCAAAATAATTTCCACACCTTCATCAAAATGAAATGTCATAAGTCAAACCTCGTTGAACTGGCATTTTATTGATTTCGAAAATTTCAAATCAATTTATATGTTATTTCTGAATATCTTATTTCGATCTTTGACAGCCATCCACTCAGTATTTGAGTTTTGACTAGTAACATGACAGCAAAATGAAGACAGACACACACAGGCACACAGACATTGAAAGACTTTCAGTTTTTCAAATACTTTAATGGACGAAGGCAAAATGACTTACTTGACTACTGACTAAATGGGGGGCACTGCCTTCACTGGTAAAATTCGCTGAAATCATACAAAATTATATTATTACGTTACATTTTATCGTATCAGAAAATAAATGAATAAAAATATCTTAAATGTCATTACAATTATTTTCACATTAATGTGTATGGGTAGGAGATTTTGGTCATATGCCAGAATAGCAGAGGAAACTCATTGCAAAAGCAGCAAATTAATGAAGGAAGGAAGGAAGTCAATTTCAAAAGACTTCAGGCTACTGATAATGAAGGGTGTATAGAGAGAAAATGGAACAGAGGGAACCATTTTCATTGCTTAATTGAAGAAATATTGACATATGTATTTGTTCATACTACACTAATGCGATGGAAAATCGGTTTAGCTATGAACACTTTTTTTCTAGTTTTATTTTATACGTTTGTTTATATGCGATTTAACACTAGTGTTCTATAATACGTTCAAGTGAAGTCTTAATGATTTTTAGCTTAAACTGGCTTGGCTAAGAACATTAATACTTTGTCCTATTCATATTTAAAGACTAAATGCGATTTAACATAATTCGGTTCGACTTACAATATTTATATGCTATTTACCTTAAACTGGTCTACAATAGAAAATGAGTGTTATATCTATTTAATGGTTAAATGCGATTTAACATGAGCCTAATTGACTGAGAATACTTTTTTCTACGACTTATTTCATACGTTTATATACTATCCACCTTGAACCGGCTTGACTTAGAACAGTAGTTTTGCAACATAGTTTTTTTCTTAATGCCATTGACTTGTAACATTAATGTTGGAAAGACTTAATACTGATTAAATTATTGTAAATCCATTTCTTTAAGACACTTTTTTTGTCTAGTCCATTTTTGTAGTTTACATGGTATTTGATATATAATCAGGTTTAATGCGATTTATTTTAACGGTTTTTCTTACAAAAGTACCTGTAACATTAGTTTTGTAAAGGATTACTGCGATTTGACTTACACCCGTTGATTGTGTCAATTATAATTTCATTCATTTATAAGAATGATAAATTCGATTTAACTCAAAGCGGTTTGACTTAGAACAATTTTTTTTTTATTTTATTAACTACGTTTAAATTGCAACTGAATTCAATTTAACTGAAAGCGTTCATACTTTTATGTATCAGCTGATCTAAAAGTGATACAAAATACTATACGGTTTATGAATTAATAATCAACTTGAATAATTAAGAAAGGTTTGGAAATACAAATGAATCAAATCACTTCGTTTGTTTAAATGCTTTGAAATTCCGTTTCTATGAAGTCCTGATAATATTAAGATATATTATTTTAGGGAAAATAAAATGAAATAAAATACATAAAATAAAAATAAAATAAAATAAAATAAATAAAATATACATTCTAACTCAAACCGATGTTAGATAAATCACATACATCAACAGGACCTTAGATAAGTCCTCGAGTGTCATGTGAATTGGGGGCAAAAGACTTTCAAGGAAATATTTCATTTTCTGACATATGGTCTAAACAATTTCGTTTAATCAATTAAATAAAAATAAATTGAATTGATTTAATGTGAGTGTGAATCTGAATGTGTGTACATATTTTTAGGATCATTCATGTTGACATTTTGGTAGCGTTGAAATTAAATTGACTGCATATTTGCCAAAATGGAATGTCAATCAATTGCGAATTCCTCTTCATTCTTAACAACCTAAAAATATATTTTTTAATGTTTTTTTTTTTTTTTTGTTGAAGGCAAATACTTTTAATGGCATTTCAATTAAGTCAAGTGATTTGAAAGAGTAAATGCGTTCGTTATTTGGCTCACCACATTTCGTAGTACTTTATGCCACCTCATATGCCACATGGCACTTCTTTGGATATTCTATGTGGTATCTCGATGGGTTTTCATCAATTTATACACATATTATCGTTAGTTTTTAATCGATCGATTTCATTTTAACAAGTTTTTCCATTAGACATTTGGATGAAGATAGAGAAAACCTCATCCTTTTTAGAATCCAATATTTGTTGGAGATGAGAAGTTTTGCTACATATTTCATCAATTCCCTTCTTTATTTTCACTTACCAAGTATTTCACTAACTGCTTTTTCTTGTTATTTTATTTTTTTCATTGCAGTTGGACAAACTGACCTGGATGTGCAATTAGTCGTGCCCAGGTATGTGGAACGAGGCTCAAGTGCCACCTTCAAGTGCAGACACAACGTGCGACCGGAAATACTCTTCAAGGTGAGTGTAAGAATTGCTGCCTTTCCACATCAGCAGGATGTTGGTGTTGGTGTTGGTATTGCTTTTACTGTTTCTGCCACTGCTCTTGACTTATTCATTTTAATTGTTCTTCATTGGACGCGAAATTAAGTTCACATTTAGTTTGAGTTGCAGTAGTTTTTCTTCTTTACTTTTTCCTTTACTTTTTCTTATAGTTTTGCGTGTTCAATGTGGTGCGAGGTTTTTATCTTTTTTCTTGTTTAACGAAAATTACTTTTTATTATTTATTCAGGCACAAATTGTTTATAAACGTATCAACGAACTTTAAATTGTAATAGAATGTTGTATTTTTCTATTCATTGAAGGAGGAAGTTTTTTTTCTTTTTTCGTCACATTTTACTTTGTTTGCACTTTTAGTCTTTTGTTCAAGATATGTAAAAGTTTTTCTTAAAAAAATATAATAACAAAAAATTGTTGCAGCTTTGGGCTTACAATTTATTGCTTAAGATGAAAGTTGATACCGAACTTTTTTAGAAGACAAGCATTAGAAGAAGATAAGTTTTCATGACCTGACGGGGCTAATGCAGTAAAATTTTGAAAGAAAAATAGAAATAAAATAATAATGTCATTCAAATACCAAACTAAGGCATTTCATTTGCAGTTAGTTATGATGTGGTTAGGAAGTTGATATTATTATAATCAAAATATGTATAAAAAGTCTTATAACCTGCCAATTCCATATGGCATATAACTTCCATCTGTCTACCATAACATCAAACAGCACAATGATATGCAATGTCGGGTTGAAGAGTTAATTGAATAGTTATAAAATTGCTTAAAATTTGTTTCATTCAATTCGTTCACCATCCTTAAAGTATTTTTAAGAAAAAACTAAAAAGCTTAGTAATTTGAAGCCCAATCTAAGATATTTTTCTTAGGATTTTTGTACATTTGTTATGATTAGAATGATATACATTTTTATTCAGTGGATGAAAATGTGGAACATAGGCAAGCATCAACGCTGAAAAGTCCACATACTTGTATTACATTCACGTAAAACCACATTCCATGTTCTGAAGTAATCATAAATGGGGATGTCATTTTAAGGAGTGTCACCTTGAAGTATTTAGGTTTGACCCTTGCCAATCGTCTCACTTACCAACCTCAGATCAAAATCAAAAGAAATCATTTGGATCTGAAGCTTCTAAGAAAGATTTGGCTCCTTAGTTCAAAATCAAAGCTGAACAAACATAAACGTATATCATCACATGTAAGCCAACGGTATACAGCTTTGGGTCACTGCCTCCAACTGAAATATGGAAAATCTGCTGTGGTACAACATCAAACTGCTGCGAAGGTTTGTCGGTGCCTCATTCATTTACTGAGACTTGATGATTTTAACACAGCAACAGACACATTTTATGGTTTGAGGACCATGGTAATAAGAGACACACGCGTCGCCAGAGAATGTAACACCTTTTCCGTTTCCCGATTAATTCAAAATAATAACATAATTTTTTTAATTTTCATTAAATTTCGCCATCTGTTGTCATTGACAGACAGATTGTAATTATGAAGGAGGAAAAAAATATTTAGTATTTGGTGTTCTGTAAAAAACTATAACTGAAACTGTTTAAGATACGTCAATTTATTCAAAATATATTTATTCTTCTTAATATCATCAGTGTTAATGGTGAACAAAAAAATGAAGATGAATTTTTTCACAAAACAAACTGAAAAAAACTGAACGATAAATTGTGTGACTGTGCAATTTGACTTTGCTAAATAGGATTCAGATGTACAGCTCTGAGAACTCAGCTATTATTTCTTAAAAGTGAATGTGTTTAGACATTTTCTTCAGTTTTGTCTTCAATTGTTTATTGATTGCCGACGAGATTGGATGCAAGCTAACTAACTTTTGCTTTCTCTAATTACTAAATGTTTACTCGTATTTTATATTTTGTCGCTTGCTCACTGAAACCCAAAGAGATCAGATGTTGTTTTCCAATTTTCTTTTCTTTTCTTTTCTTTTCTTTTCTTTTCTTTTCTTTTCTTTTCTTTTCTTTTCTTTTCTTTTCTTTTCTTTTCTTTTCTTTTCTTTTCTTTTCTTTTCTTTTCTTTTCTTTTCTTTTCTTTTCTTTTCTTTTCTTTTCTTTTCTTTTCTTTTCTTTTCTTTTCTTTTCTTTTCTTTTCTTTTCTTTTCTTTTCTTTTCTTTTCTTTTCTTTTCTTTTCTTTTCTTTTCTTTTCTTTTCTTTTCTTTTCTTTTCTTTTCTTTCCTTTCCATTTCTTTCATTTTCTTTCTTTCTGTTTTTAAAGGATCTTTCTTGAGTTATACCTCGCAAATCTTTAGGCAACAGATTGTTACTCTGTGATAAATAATATTAAAAGTGTATGGGGGTGCGATATTTAATTGATTTACAAGATTCTTGCTTATTGTTCTAGATGGTTTTAATCTCTTTACTAAGGTTTATACTTTTTCTGGGAAAGTGTTGTTCTTTTTAAATTTTATAGAAATTATTTTTCATCTAATTATAAGATTCTATTTCTGTTCCTTGTACTTTATTACAAAGTCCGTGTACCATAAGTGTTAGTCTCTACGTTTTTTACTTATCGATCTTCTACCCTTAAAACTTCATACAATATTTTGCCTCTCTAGCCTTCTTCTCTCAAAACTTCACTTAAAATTACATCCATCTGATCTTTCATTTGCTTTTCTCTTTGTATCTCAGAAAAATTCAACAATTATTATATTTTCATAGTCTACCATCATTTTAATTTTCCATTCATTTTGCTCTATAGAAGAATCATTACTTTGTTTTTTTTTGTTTATTATTGGATTCAGTTTCATTGACGCTTATCTTTGTGTTGTTTGGGTTGTTATGTTTTGATGTGACAATTAATTTCACTTCAAGTTACTTAAATTCACTGACGCACGCACGCGGAAACCACTTCATCGTTCATTCATTCATTCATTCTTTCACATGTTTTCAGTTTCTATTTTATTATTTCGAAAAGAAGGACATAACCTAAAGGTCGAGGACTAAAAGCTACTTTACAACCGCTTAGTTTAGTTATAGTGCGGCACGCACACTCACCCATAAACATACACACACACACATATACGTAAGTATATACAAACATAGACGGAAGTAGTACAGTGGCCATTTTTTACGAATTTATGGCAAATGAGGTTTTTTTTTTACTTCTTTTTTGCTTCTCTTCTTCACATTTCATTTTACAGTTTGTGTTCCCAAATGACCTTCTTTGTTGCATACTTTTAAGCGAAACTTTTACTTTTTCAACATTTCCGTTGCTTTTTCAACAAATTTTGTTTCTTTCACAATTTTGTGTTTTCACTTTCTTTCATTTTCATTATTTTTCCTTTCTTTTCTTTTATTTTTTTGTTGCCTACTTTTTACCATTTTCCATTTTCATTCTATTGCGGCAGGCAAATAGTCTAAGTACAGTAAAAGTGCTTACAATTTCAAGGACGAAATGTTTGTCCTAAAACAAATTGCTTCATACAAATAAAAATAAAAAACTCAAAAGTAGGTGAATATATAGAAGAGGAGAAGAAAAAGAAGAAGTAAATGTAAGAGAATGAATACTAAAGAGGATGCAGAGATGAATGCATAGAATATTGTTACTGTTGCTGTTGATATCTAGTAGCATAACCGCATTTCCGCTTGTCTCTCTATTCTATGCTCCTGGTCTCTGATCCTCATATATTCTTCCTTCTCCTTCTGTCTTTCATATTTTATTCCTTCCAAAGTTTTTCTCTCTCTCTCTCTCCTTGTTCTGCTTATCACTTGTTTTTTGGTTGCCTTTTTATCATCTCTCCTCCTTTTATGCTTTTTAATTATTCTTAATCACCATTTTTTGCTATCCTAAATCATTTGTAAAGAGAAATTTTCATTTAAAAATGAGTAAAAAAATAAATAAACTAAATTAGTTGAGTGCCAGGATGCCAAAGGTTCTAAAGAGAATAGAATAGAATAAATAGAAATAAAAATAAAAATAAAAATAAAAATAAAAGAAAAAGAAAAACAAAGTGTCACATAACAATTTGTTTACAGATTGGTAAAGCTTAGCTAAGTTTATACGAGGAGGAGTGAGTGATTTGGGGTGGATGACATTGAGTCTGAATTAGAAAAAAAGAGGAAGAAGAAGAATTTTTTGAGACCTCACTTAATGTACAATTATTGCCCAGGGCTGACGTCCAAATGGTGCTGGTCAATAATTAGGACATGAGCTTTTACCATTGGCTTCGATAAGATCCCCTCCTCCTCTCACATTAAACTTAACTAAACTCAACTGAACTGAAGTGAACCAAATCCAAAGTGAAAGCCCAAAATGTAACCCAAACTTCTAATTTCTGTTATTGTAGCATGAGTTTTGTTATTTGCAAAGGACACGAGTGCTTTCAATGCATTGTTTAACATGGTTTTAGTTCAGGATCATGGGATGGGATAAGGTGTGGTGAGGTGAGGTGAGGTGAGTTCAGATTGTGGGTATATGGTGGAATGTTTCGTAATTTTTTTTTTTGGTTATATTTTTTCTGTTATTGTTGCTTACTTTGGCTTTAGTCGTTGCTCTTACTAATTAGTATAATTAACTGAATAACTGAGCAGAGTCATGCCTTCTATGTTAATGTATATATACTTATATATATAAGTATATATGTAATGCTAGTGTTTGTATGAGTATGTGATTCTGTGTGTGAGTATGGTAAATTGCTGCTATGAAGCATTGCAAATTGTGTGGAAGTGGCCAATGTAGAGGCAATTAAAAATAAAAAATATACAAAATATAAACCAAACACATTTACTTATTTACATACATAATATGTATGTGTCTATGTGTTTATATTTGTATGAATTATATGTTGAAGTGATATGGTTTGTGTGAGCATGTGTTGGTGGTACATACTATAATTTAGTAGTAAAATGTTGAATTATGTTATAAAAAATTATCACTAAATATTACTTAAAATTGTTGTTACTGTTGTTGTTGTTGTTGTTGTTATTATTGTGATGTTTTAGTTTATTTGTTAGTATCAAAATGGGAACAATAGAAATGAAGCATTTTAGGTTTGTTTTAATGATAAAATTTTATGACAAATTAGAGGGACTATCATCCTTGATTCTATGCCTTTTTATACTAGAATTGAATATTTCATAAATGTGGTTTACATATAAGTGTTTTCTTTTAATTTTTAACTCAATTTACAAGCCAAATTTGAATTACATTTTATACTAGACTACTCCATGCTAACGTTGTCATGGCCTCTTCTTCTCAAAAATATTAATGAATTCTACAATTTATTATATGACAAATATGTATTTTGAATTGTTTGCACATTATTGTTTCTACAAATTATTCTAATTTCGTGATATTCAATTTCATTTCCTACCATAATAATGACCACTTCATTTACGGTTGGAGCATTGAAACAATACTCATATTCGTAAGCTGGAACTTTGTCTGCTCTTTAGGCTTTCAAATATTTGAAGAACTTGACTATGTAGTGAAGAATAAGTGTTTCGCTTACCGCTTACCGCTTAATTTTCTTACATACATAAAACACAGTTTTCCATTATTTTGTACTCTTTGATTAATCAGAAATGTATTTAATTCTGTTCACGAGGAGACACAAATAGTTTACTTTTCAAATTATTAATCAATTTATTCATATGTTTCTTCTTTATTTATACTATATTTTAATATCTTAATCTACCATTGTGGTTCGACTTACATACATTATTTCCTTATTCTACACCATGCTGGTCCAATAGACCTGGGTATAAATAGAAACCGTTTGTGTTAGTCTATAATTACATTTCAATGTACAAAAAATACTTTCATATCAGCATAACTGCTTTGTTTTATTTCTAATTTCCCTTGCAGAATTAGTTGCAGTACACAATCTAAGTATTCGATTTTTCTGTACTTCATATTACCGATTAATTCACGATTTTATTAATTCTTGGCATTACTTCTGTCTGTTCAGAGTATTTTTAGAAATCTACGCTTAGTCCACATTCCGAATGCTTCTTATTTATTTATTTCAATCTTTCATTGGTTTTAATAATCATGGAGTAACGTAAAGCAGATAATCATGACGTAAATTAAAGCAGATGATAGATAAAACTTAACGAATCGAAGTTTAAGTTTAATATTAAAGTCAAAATATATTATTATTTTTTTTTTTTTAAATCGCTTTATTAAATATTTATGAGCTGTTAAATAAGACAATAAGACACTGATAATAAGACAATTACCGCGGTGAGTCTTTTCTCGAGGAGAAGCCCAGGACATTTCGCCTTGGTGCATTGACGCATTGCTGTGTGGCTAAGGTGGATGGACGGCGGTGTTCCTAGCTTTAAGATAAAGCAAACGTTGGTACATTTATCCCTGTTGAGTTTTATGTTCCATCTTCAGGCCCAATTTTCAAAAGAAGGAATGTATTCATGCAGTCCGTCCGCAGCCTCGTATTCGCAACTTGTAGAGTAATCATCAGCGTTTGATACGAGAATCATTTTTTCTGGAGTGATGCCCATTCCGTCTGCATCTAAAATGGGAAGATCTGCAGTGAATAGGATGTAAAAAATTGGTCCCAGGACACTACCCTGAGGCACTCCAGCAAGAATTGGCAGTTTGGCTGAATTCACACCTTTACTTTGAATTAACGCTCCTTCAAGTAGGAACGTAGTAGTAGAAAGTAGGGTGCCAGGACAAAATTACTGAGAACTGTTCTGTATTTATCAAATACTTCTCTTGAATCTTTTATTTGGGCTTTTTTATCTTTAGAAGCATCACAGTTTTGCATTCGTTGTATGTTTTTAATCTCAATTGTTACTCTCGTGTCAACATAAGTGTTCTTCCATCTGACAATCACATACTTCGTTTTGTTAACTTTTAATATAAAATCAAATTAGATGATTAAAATTTCATAAAATAAGCAAAAAAAACATGTTTATGTTGTTATCCCAAATTTATGTTATTATTTTATTCGACAGTGGATAAGAAATTTAATGAATGCAAGAATTCTGTGATTTTTTATATGAAACTCTTTCCAAGAACACAAATAATTGATGTTTCACTTATATAGTTCATTTTCTGTTTAAGAAATTATTAAATTATTTATCATTCTACTACATAGTATATTTTAACGAGGAAACTTCTTTGATCTTTTTTTCCTCAAATTCATTTATATTCGTGTGGTTTTTATTTCTATTTCCCATAGTCATAATTTCATATAATGGGAAAGTTATTGAGTTCATTACAATTTATAAAAGTAATTATAATTAAAAAGGTTCAATGAACTACTAAACTAGTTTTATAGTTTGGGTTGATTTTGTTTTTTTTTTTTTTTTATTTTATGCTCCAAAACTTTTTGACACATTAACATAACCAAATTATATTCTAGTGAATTTAAGTATTGAACTAACTACAAGAATTTCTCATTTCAAAGTTAATTTGACACAAATTTCTCCCATTCCCATAATGTTTTAATAAATATAATTCAATTTTCATTAGAAAAACTTTTAAACGTTAATAAAAGGATACGAGGGTAAGTCAATAAGTTTGTATAATATTCACCAATGCGTGACGGTAATAATACTTTTTGGCAATTATCATCTACCATAGTCAATTTTCTTTAAATAATTGTTTTATTATATTCCAATTATATATAAATACAAGTCAATAGGTTGTTAGTCATCAGAGGGGCATACGAAATACCCTGAATGAATTTTTATAGCAGCAACTACATATACTACATCTTTTTCAACTAGTGAGTCTCATAGTCTCAAGTGTTGAGACAGGCAAGTGAGAAGTTTGAACACTTTCTGGTGTTTTCCGTGTCTGGCAATGAAAATATCCAAAAATTGACTAAACTTGTTCGTTCAAACAGATGAAAGACTATTCGAAGGCTTAATGAAGAACTAAGAATTTCGTATGGGTCTTTGCAAACATTTTAACCGATGATGTGCGAAGAAAGAAATCTGAAAAATGGGCCAACGACTTTCTTCTTCATCATTATAACGCGCCGTGCCACAAGTCGTCGCTATTGATTCGCAAGTTTTTGCTTGTTAAATTCTTCCTATCTGTCCATAGCAGCCTTACTTACTAGATTTAGCTCCATGCGACTTTTGGCATTTCTCAAAAATAAAAACTGTGCTAAAAGGACAACGTTTTGACACATTTCCTGCCACTGAAGTGGTTACGACAGATCAGCTGAAAGCCCTTCCGAATGAAGCCTTTCAGAAATGATTTCAGTCATTGATTTAACGTTGAGATAAATGCATTGCTACCCAGTGACAGTACTTTGAAGGCGGTTAATTTAAATTTTATATAAGCTTTAATAAAAAAATAATTCACCGTATGTTTTGATCACACATCGTATGATGTCACACTAATTTTTGACAAATAAGAAAGATCATATAAAATTCAAACTCAATTTTCTTTAAAAATAAATTGTTTATCAACAATAAAAAAAAACCCAAATAAAGGACAAAAATATCTCATGCAAAATTGCTGAAACACCAACTAAACCAAATATTTTAGTTTCTATATCCTTTACCATTTGTCAAAACCTTGGTTAGCAACAAAATTGTGACCATAATATTTTAATTGTTCATGTAAACACATGTTAAAGCAGCAGTTTAAACGCACAATTTAGCCAACATTGTTACTTGGAGTCACAATAATAATAATAATAATAACAATAATAATAAAGGAAGGTGGCCAAAATCGGTTCAGGTTACCATATAGGACACTATAATTGTGTGTATGGTATATATATTTTTATATATAAGTGAGTGTGTTTGTGTGTTTTGATGTGTGTTTGTGATATCCGATATAAGCGACAAAACAAAAACAAATTAAATAAACTAATTACGAAAATAACAAAAGCAACGACAAATACAATACAAGTAAATGAATGAATGAAAGACTAAATAAAACAAAATAAAATAAAATAAAGCAACATGGCGGATATTAACAACACCAACAAGAGAAACAGAAATAATAATAACAACAACTACAACTACAACAACAACAAAAAGGGCATTAATAGTGAATAAGTATAAAGGTAGAAACTCGTTGCTCTTTGTTTTTGTGTATTTACGTAAACGCGTTTATTAGTTTGCCACCGAGTAAAGTCCCCTAAAACCCTCATAATTCTCATCCTCACCCTCACCATCGACATCAACATCATCACCATCGTTTTTATTATAATCATCAAAGTCAATGTGACGCTTTTGTCGTAGTCATCATCATCGTATCCACCAGCAGCAGCAGCAGCGTTGGCGGCGTTTATTATTAACTTTGTCCCTTGGTGTTTTTATGAAATTTTTTGTATGTTTTGACGCGAAATTACCATCAAAACATTGGTGGACACATACACAGATATATTAAAACAAACACACAGGTACACACACACACACACACACTCGCAAATACTCCTACACTCATGCATATGTTTATAAACTTGGTTTAGTTTGGTTAGTAAAAAGAAAAGATAGAAAGAAATAAAGGATCTTTTTAGGCTTTCATTTAGACACACCAAAATAAACAAACACAGAAAGAACAAAAAAAAAAACGGTTAAAACAACACACCAAAATCAACATTATGTCAGAGTATAGAATGATACAATAACAAAACAATATAAAATGTTAATAACCAAATTTGTTACCATTTCCAATTTTTTTTTTTTTTATTGTTTTCCATTGGCACGCGTTCGCGTTCTAAAGAAATTTGAAGTGACATAGTCACCAATGTCGCCACATAAATCGCATAAAATTCTATTTTTCTTACTTTACTACTAGGACACTCTTTTTCTATTTCTTCTTATTTATCTTCTATATTCTTTGTCTTTCTTCCTTGCCTCTTTTCTATGTTCCTTCTGTTGTCTGTTTTTCTCCTTTTGCCTTTCCTTTTTCCAAATTATTCCCAGAGTTTCATGTCAAATCAGCTGAAATTTTGTTTGGAATTTTCCACAAGTGGCTGATAAAAAAAAATTTTATTTTGATTGTTTTTACTTATTGTATATTTTATGCGGCCACATGTCGCAAGTTACATCACGCCTTCCCTTTCCAGATTTGATCAATAGGCTAATAAAACCCTTTCTTTTATGATTATAAAAACTAATAAGTGAAGAAAGCGAGGGTCATTCAATAATTGAAGAGACAAATAGATGTAGAGAAAGAATTTATATTTTTAAATGAAAAATTAATTTTAATTTATTAATATAATCCCCATCAACATTACTAAGTATACTTATTCTAAGAAGAAAATAGTTTTTTTTTAGTCCTTGAGAACTCATTGTAGCGAAAGTATTCCTCAATACAGTCGAAAGACAATGCCGACCTTAGGGCAATAAGAATAGACAGGCGTAACGAGAAGCACCAGAATGAATACAAAAGTAAAAACCATATAAAGTAAGGGAATAAATACAACAGATGGAATATGGTATAAACACGGCATTAAGGAGCAAACACATTATGTAGTAGGTTATACAACTTCATGAGTTAGAACACTACTTTCTGGCTGACACAACGTATGCAGCTAAGATCAGCATGCCGATTGTAAGTCAATAGTATGAAAAATCAAAAAATTTTGATTCTTGATTGTACGACCATTTACGTCATGTATAGCAAAGGACAACTATAACATCCATTGAACATAAAACATATTCGATTGATTAAGCTAAGCTCCTTTAGTTTTAAAATTATAGTTGTCTTTTAGTTAGTAAGGAACAAAATGTCAATCTAATAGTAATTTTTCATTATTATATTTTTGGAGAGTTTTTTACATTTGTTATTAAAATATTCAATGAAGTGAATATGAAGGAGTCACCTTGTCTTAAAGAGGGTGACTTTGTTGTTTAAGAAAATTACATGCTTCCATTATTGGTGACTTTATTTATTCATCTATCAGCATATGTGAGTGTAGTGACACTTCTACTTCTTATTGTATTCTTATCCTCTAAATAATCAACAAAAGATTCAATTTGTATCTTCTATTATTGAATGACCCTCATAACATTTCATCCTTTAAATATTATTATTTCTTTTTTTTTTGACAAATCACTTAAATTAAGTGCTTTTTAGATTTTATAAGTATTAAAGTATTGAGTTTCCATTGTTTTGTTCAATGAAGTGATTGTAAAAGAGTGAGGTATGAGTCCCTGCCCTAGGAAGAAGGGCACCTTTAATTCAATTATAAAAACAATGTATCTATAATAGTTGCAACACGCTCTCTAACCAAGCATGCAACAATTAATTTCCTTGTTTATTTATGTAATCATTTGATTTGATTTGATTTTCATCATCATCAGCAACATCATCAATTATATGATGGTGTTCCCTATCAACTACTGACAATGTTATCAATCATACGCAATGTTATTCCGTGAATTTGTTTTTTCATTGTTATGTAAATAATAATAAATATTGTTGAAGATATTGTTGTATGACAAAAATTTGTATTTTATTAAATATTTTCATTTTGTTTCATCAAAACTAAGTAAAACTAAAAATATATTGTATTGAGGATTGTTTGTCTATGATTCCCAGAGTTCTCGTCAGTTAGTGGTGAGTGGTGTTTGTTACCCATGTCCAACAATTGTGAGCAGAATGAATACTGTCACGATTGCAATTACGTGTCACTTGAAATTTTTGTTTGTTTATTTCTGCTTTTTTCAAATATTTTTGTCACTCAATGGGATTTTGCAATTTCAACATTTGTTCTCATCCATCCTTCTATCCAACGAAACCATGCAACTGTACATCCATTCATTCATTCATCTATCCATTCGCTTGTTGTAGAATCATTTGTTTCATTTCATTTCTCTTCTCTTCTTTTCCTTTCCTTTCGTCCACATTTTTAACTCACGTTCATGTATTGAAAATTTTTGGTTGGAAAAAAGGAAATCTTTATTTGCGGCCAATGCGCTGCGCATTGTTGAACAACCAAAAGTAACGTAGTGGTTTGGTTTGGTTGAGTTTGGTGTTGTGCACCAAATTGTTGCACAACAAAGTTGTAGAGAAATGAAAATGAAAAAAATGAAGAAGGAAAAACTATAGAAAACATATTAAAAAAAAAAAAAATGAAACAATAAAAAAAAATTCACATATTCATTCGCAGTTCAACTGCTGTGCATTTGTTGTTTTCTCGTTTCGTCTCGATTCGTTTACTTTTGAATATGGAAAAGTTGATTTTTTCTATTGATTTTATTTATTTTTATTATTGAAAACAATTGCCTAGAGAAATTTAATTGTTTTTTATTTTTATTGTATTTAAATGTTTTTTAATGAAGTTTTTTCTTTTCTTTCTTTAGTTTCATTAAAAAAATAAGAATTTATATTATTTTTTGGTGAATTTTTATGAGTAAAATATTTAAAATTCATTTACTTTTTCCAAATCATTGCTTAATCGATTTTTACAGAGAAAAAAAAAAGAAATTCATAGAAATAATTCATAGGGAAATAAATTATATGAAAAATATTTTTTTTTTTTAATTTTTCTATTATGTTATAAATAATTATTTATTTTTTTTGTGTTGAAAACATTTTGCTTACATTTTTGAAGAATAAATATTAATATTGAAATATTTTTGAAAGTTCAATATACATAATATGGAATGTAATATTTTAAAAATTTGTATCTGTACGTACACGTTTCCTAACTTAAACTAACCCTGCCGTATGCTTGATGGCAATACTCCGCGTTTCGAAAGTCATTCACTAAACCCTTTTCGTATTATTGGTGGCTAGTGAATTCAGTAGTCGTAAGTAAGGCAGAGGCAAACCAGACAACAATTGAGAGGAAACTCGTAACCATTTAATGACATCGCCATGTTAAATTTATCATTTAAATACATGTTAAAGGGGATAGAGGTGGAGTAGTATTGGTTCCAAAGGGCCACGAACCAGTTTTGATTCACTGCAGCGATTCTCCATTCACTTGACCAAATTGTTCACATTAACAAAAGTTATATATTGTTACTAATTTCTTAATCAATTTATTACATTTTTTATTATCATAATTGGAATAAGTGAATTGTTAATAGAACGAAAGACATATTAAAAAAAAATTGGAGTTAACCAGATAACTCAGTGTTTTCCTAGAAGAATTTCGTTTTGTAAAAACAGAAATGAACGCTCGAGATCTTATTTATTATCACAACAAAATAGACTTTCGCCTTATGTTGTGCGCCGCATAGAATCCATTCAATTTGTTTGGTTTGGTGACTACATAACAGATTACAAAACTCATTCACTCATTTTTCATGTAATTAACTCAAACGCCGTTTTGAATGCACTCATACAGCTCTCTTATTCTTTTAGTCGTCCACAGCATCATGTCCACTGAGTTGTTTCTCCGAAATCAACACTCCAGAATTCATCAAAAAATTCCTGTTGTTGTCTATAGCCATTATTTTTCTATTTCTTTTCCTCGTCTTGTCCTTTCCCTCCACTAGTTTCCAGGGACACGCATCTTGGCGATCAGTACCCTTGCAGCACTTTCCGATTGATACAAATGGATTTGTCTTAATAATATTTGATGTTGAAAACACTCTTTGCATGTACCATTTCAATGGTTTATCCAATCAGTTATTTATTTTAAGAAATGAAAGGGCAACCTGCATTTAATTAATTTTACTCGCCACTGTAGACTGGACAAATTCCTGAACGATAATAACAACGTTTTTATTTACTAGCAGTCTTAAAGACGCAGAACAGCAGAAAAGGGAGACGTGAATAGTAATACATAAGAAAGGTGGAAGCAGATAGACGTAACACGTCCTAGAAACTTCACTTTTAATATTCATCAAGTCACCGCCTAAGAAATTTCTATTAAGAAAATATACACTAAATAAAAATAGAATTGTCTAAATTTGTTAATATGATATTAACTTGAAGCTAATGAATCATATTCAGTATTTTGAATTGTCTCATTTTTATTCTTCATTCCCTTAGTATTTTCCTAGTGTTTTATTCTTTATTTACAATAGAATTCTTTACTTCTGTTGCTTATCAAACGAGCTTGTGTGCATAAATCTTCATATGTATTAAACTCAAACATATCAACGAAGTATTAGGCAAAACTATGATTATATTTATGTGACATGATGGAAAAACAATCCCAGTTTGTTGCCAAATTAATAACAATTTCTATCGTAACTCTGACAAGAAATAATTCACTCAACTAGGCTAGCATCATCTTAAATATTTTATATGAAAATGTGAGACCTCAGAACACTATTTACACTCAGTTTTTCAATAAATCAAAAAGGAATTTTTGTTAGAAACAACTCAATTGATTGCAGAAATTGTTTTAAAATATATTGTATGCAAATTTGGAATCATCATTTAAGTCTTTCTGAGCATCTACTCAATTTATGATAGCAATACACTTTCAAAATTTAGATCTTTATGTCCGCTGGATATGGGAGGAGGGTTGGTTACTTACGAAAACAATTAAATATTCATTTTTATTGTTATATGCTAAGTATATAAAAATATGTTCCCTCAAAGTTTTATTATTAATTCCATTTACATTTTTCATTTAAATTTTGGATTTTTTATTTATTTATTTAAAATGCAAAAAAAAAAATAAAAGGAAAAATAGAAAAATACTATCATAGTTTCCCATAATTAATCTTCTTCAAACAACTTTTAATTATAAACCATGTAAAATTACAACTCCAAACACCCTAATTCTAACGACACCAACAATAATGACTTCCGGCGACAAGTGCGCTTTTTTATATTGTGTTGTGTTGTGTTGTATTTAATTTCCCTCATTTTGTTTAGCATTTTCTTTATCTCCTCGTTTTTTTTTTTCTTTGTTTTTTTGTTTTTTGTCCACCACATTTCCCCTTTCATAGAATTTTATAATACAAAAAACCCGGAAAAAAAACTATAGAATATTCAAGCTAAACTTATATAAATAATTAATTTGTATATTTATTTTTCATGTTCTTTTTTATGATGATATTTTTTATTCTCACCCTCTTTAATATTCTCAGTATTTGTGAAATGCATAAGCGAGTGAGTGATGTAAGGAGCACGCACTCATAAGCCACATTGCCACAATTTGAACTGTGGCAAGTGTAATTTTTATTTAATTTTTTTCTTTTAACCCTCATTTCTCTACTTTCTCCTCCACTTGGCGTCAGAAAAAAAGGCACAAACGACACACACTACATGCAATATAAGTTGAAATTAGTTTGAATAGCAGATACATGTTTGTAGATGCAAGAGATGTGTCTCATAAGTTTGTGACTTACGTTCTTAGTTCTTCTTTATTTTTGGGTCATGATATTATTCAAAGTTATTTCTCTTTGATTGAGCAATATGCTTCGCTCTAGCATTATTCATATTTTTATTCAGCTTGTGGCATCATTCACAGAAATCCCCCATTAACAGAGCATCACGCTCTCGTCGTTGTTTTCCTATTCTCAATCAGTTCAATTAGTTTGTAGTTTGGCCTTTAGTGTGCTTTTAGCATTTATTTGCAATCATCTTTATGTGGTCAGTGATCAGTGTTTGTTCAGTGGAATTTTGAATTCAATGGCATAAACAAAAGTCACCGGGAGCTTTTAAGGTCATATTCATGTCCTGAGCGAATTCGATGCGAATCGATGACCAATTTTTAAATAAATTTCATACAAACGAAAACCATTTCTATTTCCATTCTCCAAATACAAGTTTTTATAATTCCAAGATCACTTTCTAGTTCACAACTGGACAAATCTCTGACAAAATCTTACTTTCTCAATGTCTCGGAATTTCAAACAAAAAGACGGTTTCGAACAACATAATGTGTTACCGGAAATTGCACATGCTCAATATATTCTGGTGTTATTCTGCTTGAAGGTATACTAGAGTTACTACTACCAACAAACATTTTGCTGCATTTAACCAATTTTTACCATTCTTTTATCTGTTGAGTCCAATACTATATTCATCCCCAAAGAGTTTCTATGTCATTTCAAAGAATTCCACTTGACTTTCTCTGAAGTTTATATCTCAAACTTGATGCAAATTCATTTAGAATCCTAATAAGTTAACAAAATCCTATAAATGCGATCAGAAATAGACCTTGGTAGAGAACTAATATGTCACATAGATAATGAGAAATCACTGGTGACACTTGTAACCCACTAAGGTTGCTCCAACATTCCAACGCGGACTGATGAACTTAGGTTAAATACTTTTGAATCACACCTCGTCTATATGTATGACTACGTGTTGTGTGTTGTGTGTGTGTGTGTGTGTGTGTGTGTGTGTGTGTGTGTGTGTGTGTGTGTGTGTGTGTGTGTGTGTGTGTGTGTGTGTGTGTGTGTGTGTGTGTGTGTGTGTGTGTGTGTGTGTGTGTGTGTGTGTGTGTGTGTGTGTGTGTGTGTGTGTGTGTGTGTGTGTGTGTGTGTGTGTGTGTGTGTGTGTGTGTGTGTGTGTGTGTGTGTGTGTGTGTGTGTGTGTGTGTGTGTGTGTGTGTGTGTGTGTGTGTAGTGTAATGAGTGCTTTTCAACACTTTGCCATATGCCGTCGTCATCGTTGTTGCATGCCAACTTTGCAGTCGCTGCCATTATCAATGGTCTCCTGCATTGGATTGCATTGCATTGGGACGCGACTCATATAAAATTTATTATTAACGCCTTAACGCGCTCGTTACTATTTAATTGCTTTCCGTTTTTGTTTAATTTCATTCATATTTTCCTCCACAATCATTTTATATTTAAAACTTTTTCTCAAACTAATTTTCACCAAAACCACAAAGTATGCTACACATTTTTATAGAACAATAATTTACAAGAACAAAAAAAAAATATTGTATATTGTTTTGTAATTTCATTTGAGTTAACAAATTTGTTTATGACAGTTTATGAAATTGAAATAAAGCAATAATTTGAATCAGTCAGTCAAACAGTCAGTTGGAGTCAGTCAGCTTTGCGGCATGTCACGCTCAATTGAAAGCCGCAGATGTGACCAATCAAGTAAGCCACAAGTTTCTTTAGTTGCCTCTCGTCCCTTTGTCGTGATAATTGACACATTCAATCACTGTCAGCTCCCAGTTGCCATAGCCATTGCCATTGCCATTGATGAAATTGATTAACTGTTTGTAGTGATGCAAAAACATACCCGTACAACATTTTTAGATTTTGTTTTTTTTTTACCAAAAATTTATTTAACCAAATTCTTTTGTTTTGACATTTATTAGATTTTTCCATTTCCATTTCAATTTCTAGTTGTTTTTTTTTTTTGTATATTTTTTTTTTTTTTTGTAAATTTCCATGACGATTTTATTATTAAATTGTCTGTTTGGTCTTTTCTTTCTTTCAATTTCAGGTGACATGGCTGAAGGTCGATAAAGGAAAATTCTTTGAATTTATAAACGGAAGAAATCCACCATTTCGTAATTTTACTGTTGATGGCGCTGAAATCGATGTAAGTATGCAATTCAAATAAATTCTAGAAAGGAAGCGAGATTAGTAAAAGGCTCATCCGACTACCTTCCTCTATCTTCTCAATATTCAATACTTAAAATGAATAAAGTGGTTTATTATTTTTTTGTAAAATAAATTCAATAGAAAGAGGATATGGAAAGAATGATTAAATGAGAAATAGTAATAGAAATACAGGGGTGCTGAAATAAAATGCCACCAACTGAAATAATTACAATTTATTTTATATTAAAGAAAATTTTTAATGGAAATTGTAATAATTTCCATGGGATAGATAACCCACGAAAGATTCTTTCAAAAACAGAATTAGATAGATAGAAAGAGATATTAGAAGATTTGAAAGCCAAGCCTTACAATGTCCAACTTATAAGTTCCTCAATTTTAAGTAGTAGTAGCAATAACACAGAGGAACAAGACACAAAAATTAATAAAATCAGAATTTAAGTATTCTAACTCTTCATTCCTTCAATGTTCCATTGAGTTGTTGGTGATTGTTTTCTAAAGGTCATCTGGATTAGTACATTTCCTATGACCTCTTGGAAAGTGGGCTCGGTTTGCTTGCAAGTGGATCATTTGGGATTGAAGCCTCATCAGGGAAGATAAATGGTCTTTTGGTATCTTCAGACCAAGCAAATTCTTTGCTCTTTACAGCATATGAATTTCTGTTTATATAAAAGATCTTTTCATTTAGGAACATCAAGAAATTCAGTATGTATTCTCTCGAAATGTTTCTCTCAGCAGTCAATTTAATAATAATCTGATTTGAATTTCGTTCACTTCCTTCTATTTTTAATTGAACTTGCAACAAATGTTTGAAACATGCTAAGTAAACATTGACATTGTTGGTTTGTCAAATACAATACATTTGATTTTGTTGCAATTTCTTTCAGCCACCCTGTACCATATAAGAATAGAACGTTGCGCGTCATAAAATGGCATATAAATTATTGCTTAATGCGCCGCAAGTAATTCCCAAAGACTGATGAATGAATGAATGAAAATGACGCCCACATAAGGTGCTTTCACTTTCTTTTATTTTATTTTATTTTATTTTATTTTTTTTTTAAGATTTTCATTTTCTTTTTTTTTTTCATTCTCAATCCAGTTTCCTTGTTCGCTTTACAATATTCCTTGGATTTAGTTTTCATTCTTTTTTTCCTTTGCTTAACATAGCAAAGTCATTTCAACTCAACTTAGCTCAATCTCAATCTCAATCCAAGTGAAGTCAAGTCAAGTGAAATCTGAGGCAAGCCAAGCCAAGTCAAGTTAAAATATAATAAAAATGAAATGAAATGAAGCCTCATACGTAAAGTATAATATAAGGAGGCGATGATAAGTTGTGTGTGTGTGTGTGTGTGTGTGTATGTGTGTATCCAAAATGCCACCTATTTAGCTTTAGTAGGTAAGTAGTATTAATATCTATGTGGATGAATTTTACTATTTTATGTTTTTCTGTATGTGTCAGTCATATGATTTCTACATAATTGAATTTTGGGCTTTACTTTTCAGGATTTCCTTTACCTTTTTTCCAATTGATTTCCTTTTTTTTTTTTGCTATTTTTTGAAAATCAATTCTTGTTATTTCCAGTATTCGATATTCAATCTCTTTTCAAAATGAATCTCTTTTTTTAATTAATAGTCTTAATGCAGATTCCACTTATCTAATTCTATTCCATTTTATTTGTATCTTGTGGGTGTTTTTCCAATAAACAAAACTTAACAATTAATTGTAATAAATCTTTGCCTTTTTCTTCCTTTCTTTTAATGTATTTTAATATCTTTTATATTTTGTGTTTTTTTTTTTTTTTTTGTTTTGTTTCTAGTGGGAGAATTCGAATGAAACCCAAGTTACCCTGAAGGATGTTAGCTTTGATTTATCTGGACAATTTTATTGTGAAGTCTCAACGGATACACCCATTTATACCAAGGCATCTGGTGATGAGTTAATGAGTGTTTTTTGTAAGTATCATGAAAAAAGGTTAATGTGGAGGAGGAATCTTAAATAATAATGGAGATCTTGTTTTCATTTGTAGTGCCTCAAACTGGACCTCCGATTATAAAATTCAAAAAACGTTCACCATTTGTAATTGGAGAGCGACTATTTGCCATTTGTAATACGACACGTGCCCGTCCAGCGCCGCACATAACTTGGTTAATCAATGGCAAAAAGGTAATTCCATGCATTCAATAAATGATATCTGAACTTTTATTTAAATCATTATGCATGATAATCCCTAAAATAAATTAATTATGCATTCAATATTTTCTGTTTCATTCAATTTTTTCCTTCCCTCATATTGCGTATACTTAATATCATCATCACTAATCCTTTCACTGTTTGGTTGTTTTTATATAATTTCATTACTTTTGGATTAAAATAACATTTCACTTTCGTTTCAAAAAAGATTAACAACAACCGAGCAGAACAGATCAGAACAGAACAGAACAGAACAGAACAGAACAGAACAGAACAGAACAGAACAGAACAGAACTCATGTCATTGTATAACAAAATTGCACAATTTCATTTTAATTATGTCTTTATGTCTTTATGTGATGGTGATGATGTAGTCTGTGTATATGAGTTAAGTCATGGCATGGCGTTATATGAGTGAGAAAAGCTGTTGACATAACAAAAAAAACGCGAGAAACTTTTTATTTCATGTTATTTTCTTTTCTTTTACTTTTTTATTTTTCATTTTTCATTTCTCATTTTGGTTTTTGTTTTTCGTTGTTGTAATGAATTTATTATGCAATATAAAACTCTAAATGAAATTTATTCATAAAATGCAGCCCCAAGCAACATATTCTCTGACTGAGTACAACATGTTTCCTGTTGTTGGTCTTGGGGTTTTGAGTGCGAGAGTTTGTGGTAAATAATATTGTATAAAGGGCTTTGGGGGATGAGAACATATTGGAGTGGTCCAATAATTAAATAAATAAATGAATCTGTATAAAAAAGTTTTATTTTCAAGATTAGAAATTAAAGTGAAAATGAGAGAATGCATTGAATGTTAGTTTTTTTTATTTAAACAAAACAATGGATATATTTAAATTATGTAGCAGCAGCGTACGCAAAAAAAAAATCGGGAGGGGTTTCAGTGATCAAGTCTCTACCTAGTGCGGTTCATGAGATACAGAATCGAAAAAAAAAGTGATGATTTTTATTTTTTCACTTAAAATTTTAGTCAAAATTTTTGCTCAGCGCTGCTAAAGAAGTTTCACTTTTCCAATTTTTATTTACATTTCGAGGGGGGAGAGTGTTGAACTCCCAAAACCCTCCCAAACGCGGTTTAATTTGGCCTGTGCTGGATGTTGCTGAATAGTTTGGATTTGAATAGAAGTTTAAGCAAGGTTGTTGATTTTATATAAAGAAATCATTTGAGATAAACACAAATACAATACAATTGAACAATAAAAGATGCTAATCTCATTGAATGCAGAATGATTAGTTAAGTTTGTTGTAGTAAATTTATGAATTAGTTGGAATGCAGAATGCTATTGCAATTTTAAATATTTTCTTTATTTGAAAAGTTTAACAGTCAAACCTTCCAAGAAAAATTGGATAATAAATTCAGAGTTATTCGAGTTTTACTTATCTTATATCTAGGAATTGGTATTGTATTTACCTATTAGATTATTAAATCTTAGAGCAGCCTTAGGGAAAACTGAAGGAATTGAAAAATAAATATAACTTAAGTTAGGCAAATAAAATTCCACAACAAAAATTTAAAAAGCTCATACTTAATATATTTAAAAATTGAATAAACAGGCCTGGCAAATTTCTGTTAGTGTTGGAAAATTTTCGGTCATTTTCGGTTAGGAACTGTCATTTTCAACAAACTTCCGCTCTTTTTTTTCACTTGTCTCTTGTCACAACTTGTCAATGTGTGTATAATCAAAACAAAAAATAGCTGTTCATGATCCAGAATCGCCGATCTGAATGCAAAATCAATTCACATTGAATCAGTTCGGTGTGAATAGCCTATTAGTGTTGACTAAGCTTGCTTACAGTTCTGCAGCCGAAAACCTTCTTCTACATTGAAGTGTCCACCAAATATTGTTTGTTGGAAAATATTAAAATATAATATTCATTGTTCAATACTTAAGTGTGAAGTTCATACTAAATGCTTACAACTAACTATAAAACGAACGACAATAGTAATGGAAAATAATCTGTATTATAAAGTTTTATTATGAATAAATATAGTTTTATGTAGATAAATTCATAAAGAGAAGCTAATGGTTTCGCTTCCTATTTATTACTCATTTTATTAAAAATGTTCTTTCTCAATTTATACTACACTTGATACCCGGGCATAAGTTGTCCTGTCTGTCCTTTCCAAAAAATTAGTCGATACTGTTGACCTGATGAGATGTTTGACAATGTCGACTTAATTGATTTTAAAATGTGTCTTTAAAGTTTGTATGCATCTCACTTTGCTTTGGCTGGTACTGGGGGCTTTTCTTCCTCATAAATCATTTCTCCCATTATCGAAAACTGCATGAAAATCTGTTCAACAGTTTTTAAGATAAGTAGATGCGTTGGGGGACTTTGTATCATAATATGTGCAGATTATGTTATCTTAATCTACCTTTGTGGTCAGATAGGTAAATTGAGTACAAATCTTTTGTGTGAGTCTCTAAACAATGCAAACAGAGCTGCCATCTTATCTTTCTTGACTTATATACAAATGGATACTTAAAATCTGCGAGCAAGCGAATTAGTCATTAGGCTGTTTTTTCTTAAATATTCTGTGGGAAGCTTTGAAGGTTGATCTTAACAATTTCTTCAATTTCAATTTCTCTTCACGTTAGTGAATAGTATTATAAGTTTGTCATGAAGTTTGTAACACACAGAAGGAGACATCGCAGACCACATAAATTATATATATTTGTGATCAGCTCAATGAGACGAATTGACTATGTCCGTCTGTTCGCAGCACTAGTCCCTCAGTTTTTGAGCTAGAGAGCTGAAATTTTGTACACGGGGGGGGGGGGGGGTTCCTCCCCATACCAACCCCTTTTTAGAAAACGTTCTTTGTTTTTTGACTTATTGAACTGAATTGACACTATAAGTTTCTGTTTCCTCCCATACAAACAAACTGATAAAGAGTAATTGTACTTTCAATAAAGTGCCACCTAAACTGTGTTCTTTGTTGATACTGAAACTGTAACAGAGAGAATATACTTAGTGATGCTACGCATAAGTAAACAATAACGTAATACGTATTTCTGTATGCTCAAAACATCTTCTAAGATTATTTCATACAATAGTAGTCGTTGGCCGAGGGTGCTAAGACGTCGGTTGAGTATATGCACAATAATGCGTACATGAGATCACGTCATAGGTTGGATGGATACACAGTTTTTTTTTTTTACAAGTAATTTTTTTTTTTTATTATTATTATTTTTTTTAAATCATTGATACATAAAATTGAAACTTACAATAAGAAAATATAAAAGTTCCGTGAAGAGTATTACAACTTCGGCATAGCCAAAGTTAGACTTTTTTTTTATATTTTTGTAATCAATTTAAATTATAAATTTACAATTAAGTAATTGAAACTAATATTTTAGTTATTATATTTGTAATTTTGTTTATAACTATTTCTGGGCCACTCCAAAAGGGGAATAAAAAGCCAACATGCGTTTTGAGAATTCAACAAAATTGTTAATTACATACTTTTTTTTAACTTTTTCTTTTTGGTTGAAATTTTCCATTTAAATGTACTAGTAGTATAAATATCGAGGAGACAATTCTATATTATGCATGCCGCCTACTCGTATTTAAATTTTGTATTTAGTTATTAATAAATATTAAAACTCATAATTGTTAATTTAAAGAAAGTTAATAACAGACAAAGAATTTACATTGACCCAAAAATTAAACATGAAAACATAAGTATTAAACAATACTCAAGTGACCTTTAAATGAATATATAGAGGTCACTTAATGATATATACACGCCCATGAGGGCGAGGTATAGTCATTCAAACACCTAATTATTTTGTTACTTTTTTGTTTTTGATGGAAAGAAAGAAAGAAAAGTAAATTTGTTCACATGAAAAAAAAAAAAAACAAAAAAAAACAACAAAAAATAAAATTAATTGAGCGCTTAATTAATATGCCTAAAACACAAATCATGCACCCATGAACTGACTGTGACACTTAACTTACTTTCATATACCACAGAGACATGAAGATTTGCATGCAGATATAGGTAGGCATATGTAGATACTTGGTTTGGTTATTGTCTTTGTGTGTTCGTGTGTATGTGTTTTGTATGTGAGTCACATGATTTACACACTCTTTAACGTTTTTTGTTGTTGTTGTTGTTGCTATCGTCAACAGGTCGAGGAGAAATACGTGCGCACACATCATGTCTACTCACTCAACGGGAAGAAACAGAACAAACCCCATCCAATGCCACAACAGTTGCAGGTCCATCCAGAGCAAGTGCAGCAGCCCTACTACAATCATCCCTACTACAATCAGTATCAGATACCACAATATCACGTACCACATTTTATCGATCGCTATGACAAGAGTTTGCGTTGGGTTGGAGCTCGTCCTGGTGGTAAGTACAATTCAAGAACATAAAACCAACCAAAACCAATAGTAACCCTACCACAATATCATCAAGGATGATATTACACTTAATCTATGGTATGACAGAGGGAGATTGAGAGAAAACGCGAAACTCTATTGTTTTGTATTTTTAATAAATAAGCAAAATGGTTCGTTGATTCTGCATACAAAAATAAAGAAATAATAATAATAACCATAGGAAACAGGAGCAGCAGCAGCAGTGAATTGCTATCAATTTCATTGCAATCGCAATGAATAACAAAAAAAAAAAATGGCAACAACAATAAAAGACATAGCGATGATAACGAGTATAAGGATAAAGACGACGACGACGACAACGTGAATTTAATGAAAATACAAAACAACTACGTTGGTGGCAGTGGCAACGGCAGCCGCATAATCAGGCCATGTTACCATTGAGAGGCGCTTAGGCAAATTGGATAGCAATAGCAACAAATGCCATCCATAATAACTTTAACAAGAATGCGACAGAAGTGTATCAACAAAAACATCATCATCATCATCATCGGCATCTACACCAGCAACATTCCTTGCATTGGTAAATTGTTGGTGTCTTGCGACTGGTTTCACTTTGAACAATGTCATTGTTTGAGTTCCTGGTTGCCATCAATTGTATTCAAGTGCAACCAACAATCAAGCAGGCGATGCGATGCGATGCGATGCAATGTGATGACAGAAGCTGAGAATGGAAATCTAAAGTGCCTCAGATGAAGTCGATGCAAAGATTGAGGACCAGCATAAAATGTGACGCAATGCGATTCTGTGATGTTTGTAAAATAAACATGATGATGGTATCAACAAAAAGGCTTATTACTTTACCCTAGGAAAGGCAAAGAGAGAGAGAGAAAGAGAGAGAGATAGAGAGACAAAAGCAACTCAGGAAAGACCTTCAGACAGACAGACAGACAGACAGATCAAGCTGACTAAGGAAAATTCTTCATCCTTCATTCTCTTTGGAAAATGCTGCGTCATTTTAATAAATACAATTGTGGCGCGCAAAAACATTTACTTTAATTAATTCACTACTTACTTAAGTCCTCTCTACTCTACTCCCGTACGTATTACAAAAATCTGTCATTCTTCCATTTAAGGTTTCTCTATATATATTTTTAATATACTAAAAATATTTTGTCTTTTACTTTCTTCTCTTCTCTCATTTAGATGATTTTGCACATTTTGCCCATCATGGACATGAGGGCCATGGCCATGGACATGGCGCAAGTATCTATAATAATCCGTTCAGTGCTTTGGCCACCTATCATGATATGAGCGATGTCCATGAGATCCAACAGCGTAACTATGACAATAAGAAGCACATGGAAATGAAAAAACAACAACTCGAAATGAAAAAACACAGGTGAGTTAAATACAAAATGAATATACAATCCACCATATCTACTACATCTTGAACCTTATGATACATAGTATGAGTATGTGATGTGTAGGTGTTAGGTGTTAGGTGCTAGGTACAGATGGTTAGTTACCATGACTGGGCAGGGCCAGGCCAATTTTTGTGGCTCATAAATCTTCTCTCTTAGACTTAGGGAAATGAGCAACAATAAAAATTAAAGGTAGAGAAAACGACAAGTTGAAAGTTGAAATATTGTAGATTGTATAAGTATTTCTCATATTAAGCTACCTAAAACTATGCAATAGAAACTGAAAGAGCTTCTTCTCTAATACTAGCCAAATATATAAATAAAAAAAAAAAAAAACAATCATAAAACTTCTTTAGCCTTCTTTCTTCTAGAGAAATGCTTAATTACCTTAAGTTTAGATACATTTCCTGTTCGTGCTGTTTGTGCTTTGGGGGAAAAACTTTCATTTTTTGCTTGTTTTGTATTCTTCTTCTTCTTCTAAGTTGAATAGTTTTTGGTATTTAATAATATGCTTCATTTATAACCGTTTCCATTACTATACTAGTCCACCCCCCAACGCCCTCACATTCTCAGACTCTTTTATACATAAGTATAATTTTGTATATGTTTCAATAGCAGGTGTTGCATGTCTGAGTGTGTGAGTATCTGAGTATCTGAGTGTGTGTGTGTTTGTGTGTGTGTGTATATATATATATTTGAAGTTGAACGCGCGATTGAATGTGAAAACGTAAATGAATGCAATAAATTATTTACGCTCACCTGCGATATTAAAAATCAACCAGCAAAGAAAACTTTTCCAATATAAACTTTTTTTTACTCAAACTTGAAATGTTTGAATGAACAAATGAATGAATGAATATACATACTTACATAGGAATGAGGGAATGAGTAATGGAATGATGATGGAAGGAAGAAATGAAGAATGTGTGTAAAGAACATATGAAGAAGGAAAATATGAACGATGCTGACGAAGCATAAAGCGTTAAAGGTTTGCCACACACCAAATTTCTTACTACCAGCAAGCAAAGGAAACAAGCAAGCAACAGTCTGTGAATAGCCAAAGGCAAAATTCAAGGAAAAATGAAGCAAAGGAAATAGCAAGAGATGAGAAGGAGAATGGGAATGAGTTAGTATAAGTAACTAAGAAGAAGGTCTGCTAAGTTCTTCAACCGACCATGAGTACTTTTGCTTGAATAAATTTTTAAAAAATCTAAGACGAAGGATCAATAAGTAGAGATGGAAAACCAAATCATCTTAACAGAGATGGAAAATACATGCTCATACTGTAAGAAAATATATATAGTAAATATATATTTCAGCATAATCCAAAGAAATTTCTGCATCAATTCAATCCCTTTAAAGAAATATGGTTTCATCACGACTTACCTAAGGGAAAGGAACAGTCAAAAAAGTTGATAGAAGCCAAGTTCAGTGCTTTGAAAATATCAAAAGTGGAACAGAAATCCCATGCTCATCGTTGTTTAAGACTCAAGAGAAATAAACGTCACGACTATTTTGGAAGATGGTACAAGATAACTGATAGTTTGGAGCATTATTGGGTCAATTGAATAAAGAAAGAAAGAATAAAGAAAACCAAATTGAAATTGATCACATTTGTTCACAAAGAAATTAAGAAGCTGCATCGGGTCACACCCCAATAATCTCAATGGCAAAACTTTATAAATAAGGTCACAAATTGCTCCATGAACAACCTTATTCTTCAGATTAGATCCTCTGTGACCATTCTTTGTTACCTAACATGAATTAGTTGCAGTGTGAATGATAATCAGAAGTCTATTTAAGAGAAGAAATTGATCAATTCATGATCAACCTAATTATCCAGATTTAGTACCTTGTGACCATGTGACCTGTTTCCAATCATAAAGCAATTGATCAGTAATAAGAAATTGACAACAATTTAGAAGGTTGAATGAGAAACAGAAGATAATTTTGTAGGCGAAAAACTATTTTTTAACGTTGGAATAATGTTTATCTATTTTGATCTAAAATAAGATTTTATTAAAAAATACTATAAAATTTTGTTCGAATCATTATTTGTTTCTTTATTAGTTAAAAAACTAATCAGACTCCCTTCGTAATCTGCAAGGACTCGCAGGTATATCTATGTACTCGTATATGGGTCTTTATATGTTTGTCCATAGTTTAAACACACAGTTTTTGCTGTTGTTGTTAGTTTAAGTGTCCATCTGATGTTGTTTCTCCTGCTTGCTGCTGCTACTGGTGTTTCTGGTGTTGCAGATACTTTAACTATTATACATCGTTGTTCGTCGTCAGGTGACGTCTGAATGTGTGAAAAATACATAGTTCCAAGTATTATTGTTGTTGCTAGTATTGTTGGCTGTTCTTTCCAAACAAAGTGTGAAGTGATAAAAATGAGAGAAACCTGAATAAAATGAAGTAGTAATATTTTTTCTGGTTATACCTTAGAAATTCTAGTGAAATAGACAACTTATCAAGTAATAGATAAAATGAAATCTATAGAGAGTGTGATGAAGCAGACAGAAAGAAACTGAACTGAACTGAATTGAATTGAACATGAAAACTAACTCAAAAACTTCATCTTTATAATTTACATCTATACACATTCATAGATATTCCTTCCTTTGATAAGCTCATATCATCCAAGCCAATACGAAAACCTATACTCAATGATGATGTTCATCAGCAGCAGCAGTAGTGGAGGAGAAAGAAAAGAACATGAGAGAAGACAAACCGAGTTTTATTTGAATATTTTAAGCTGCTGCATATTTTAACATTTAAGGGAATTTTGTTGTTGTTCTATTTCATTTTTGTTTGCAGCAATTTATTTATTTATTTTTCACTTTTTTTTTTTTTTTTATTGTTGTTCCACGAAAAGCGAACGTAAAAGTTTCAAGTTCACCACCATATCTCCCTCGTATTAAAAGTTTTTTAAACTGTCGAGTGGCTTGTTATATAAATTTTGTATTTTGGCTTTGAACAGAAGTGAGTGGAGTGAAGAGAAGTGAAGTGAGATCGAAAGTAAGAGAGATATTTGTACTTGTATAGAGAGAAAGTAGAACAGTGAAAATAGTCAAAATTTCTATTTCATATTTTCATATAATATAATTTTTTATTTGAATTTGTTAGAGGGCCAAAATAAGAAACAAAGCTTAGATAAGCATTGAATCGAAAATTGTTAGATGTTTATACGGTAATAGGGAATTAACTTTTGATATCATTTAAAAATAAGTACATATGACCTTGAAATCAAATTTATATACTCATTCAGTTAAGTGGAATCATCACAAATGTATTTTAAATGCCAAAAATTAGATATGTTAGAAGAATAGATAGAGAAGAGAAGAGAAGAGAAGAGAAGAGAAGAGAAGAGAAGAGAAGAGAAGAGAAGAGAAGAGAAGAGAAGAGAAGAGAAGAGAAGAGAAGAGAAGAGAAGAGAAGAGAAGAGAAGAGAAGAGAAGAGAAGAGAAGAGAAGAGAAGAGAAGAGAAGAGAAGAGAAGAGAAGAGAAGAGAAGAGAAGAGGTTAGCTATGCCTTACAATGTCCAACTTAGAGTTAGTGAGTGAATATGAGTGAATAAATGACTCGATGCAGTTGTTTTGGCGTGCCATGCTGTGTCCTAAAGCCAAATTGGTGGTTTCGTATGTCTCCCTCGATATTCCGTACTTGCATCATTCTACTAAAAAATATTCTTTCGAATATCTAAGGGAATCTGCGGAGTAGGCTTATCAGTCTATAAGACGCGACAAAGTTTACCAGGTTTGAGAATCATTATGATCGATGCGCAATGTAGCATTGAACAGCGATACACAATACTCCTTTGTAGAAGAGAGCTTCCGCCACTTTGCCATCAATTATGTAGTCCTGCAGTCTTACCTCACTGGAAGTGATGTGTTTTGTGGAGCATGGATCCATGTCGTTTTTCAACTGGGCTTCAGTAAACGACTTTTCTGTCTTAGTTGTCGGCAAGTTGCTGGGCCGAGAATTTATTCTCTAGCACAGCTACAAACGCCTCAGCTCTTTCAGCCTCACTCATGCACCACGTAACAACAAAAAATTGCTTTCTTCTATTAAATTTCTATTTTAATATCAATCAATCCTTTAAAAATCTTTAGTACTTTATAATTTGTCATTTGGCATTTGATATGGGATCCATAGTCAATTGTCTTAACTGCCTCTATAAATAATCTGTCCCAGCATTAAATTCAATCAGTTGTAATTTTGAAATGTTCCTTGATGTTCTAATTGACCAAGGTTAGTTAAGAATGTTTGACAGCTTCTCGATTATCTGACATGAATTTCCTATCATTTCCGTCTACGATACATTCAAAATTGTTCGTCTTCCTGATAGATGCATTGAAAAGGTGAATATGTATATCAATAGTTGCCATCTTTATCAGCATTCTTTAGTCAATCATATATATTGTTGGATTTCGATTTTCTCTAGTTTTTCTAATCTTTCGCCTTTTTGAAAACTGTGTTTGTCTAATTGCTTGTATTTTTCTTCATGTGTTCATTCCAATTTGTAAGTGATCTCTCAATATTCATCTAGTCATTTCGTAATTTCCATTCCATAAATCTATTTCCATTCCATATTTTGGTATTTAACGGTGATAGACAATTTGGTCATTCATCAATCGCTTGTTTTGGTAGACGAAGACGAGAATGAAACACGATTGACTCAATTTCGTTGGAAACAACAAACAGCAAGTTAAAAGAATAAAGCGATCATTTGATTAACTTCGTACATTTTTTTGATAGAACTATTTCATTAAAAAAGTACTTTAATGAATTAGTTTCTTTTAAAAAGTCATTCATTAAGAATAAAGCTTTTAGTATTTGCCATTTTCTTGGATGAAATTTTGTAAAATCTTATGCAGCTTCTTCTTGCTAGAAACTTCCCAAGCTTCTGTTTGTTGAGGAAATATAATTTTTCAACATCCCAATATCCCTTTTGATACTAAAAACTGCAAACAAAACATTAAGGAGGTTTAATTATAATAAAATATTTACAAGTTTGTAACTTTTAAATGACTTTGAAAGAAACTTTGAATTCTACAATAAAAGAATTTAAATCAAACATTATTAAATATTAAACGATTCTGTCTTCCAGACTGTTTTTCAATATTGCCAAGAAAAACTTACAAACGAAACTTGCTCTACTTTTTCATCAATAATAGTAATGAAAGTCTACTTAACCTAAATTCAAACCGTTGATTATTCAGAGAATATTGATGTTTATTAAAAGAACTTTAATTAAACAATTTTGTTATTAAAGTTTTTCAAAACCAAAAATTTATTTCATCAATATGTTTTACAAAAAATTTAAATGGAGTAAAAATGAAGAAATATTACAAAATGCATTCTTAAAAATAATCAAATATTTAATAAACACACTATTTATTAATTTGGTCACTTTCCTGGTTATGACATCATGACATGATATTGATAAGAATGATAAAATAATGATTGATAAATTCTACATTTTACTCGTATGATTTCTGTTAAAAAAACTAAAATATATCTTTTTTCATCCAAATAAATACCAAATAACCGGAAAATTCCACAATAATTTCCATAGCTTGTTGTAGAACATCACATGACCCTGTTTGGCATTTTATAACAAGATTTTGCGTCATTTTATATAACATGATAAAACCGGTGAACACACAAAATCGAACGTACGAAAACATTCTCATTATTTGAACAAAATAGGAATTGAAAAGACTTAGAACCGCCATGCAATTAATGACACTCATCAACATGCCGCCAATGAACAAATATCGACTACGTTCAAACAATAATGGTGTAATCGAGAATGTGGCAAATGTTACAGAAATTCCAATGAAAGCACTAAGAACCATTGGTGCATTAATTTTTGGTATAGAATCCATAAGCCATCCCATTGTCAGACCCAAACAGAGTCCAGACGAAAAGAGCGTCATCAAACGTTTATAGAAATTTTTACAATTGAATTTATATAAACGTAATCCCGTGACAAGTATCACAGATGTCATCGAAGGAAATATACCCAAATTTGTGAATTTATGCATTTGCAATAGAGCTCCAAAAATAATTGCAGTAGTTGTCCCAGTCAAAATCATATAGACTTTGCATAAATGCAAACGTACGTAAGGACTATAACGGTCACATGGTTGCTTCAAATACAATCGGCTATCATTTTTCTTAACCGATGACATTACGATTTATTTTGTTTCACTTATAATTTTTACTATTACAAAAAAGATTTCACCAAAAAGTTATAACATTTTTCATTTTAAAAGATTTTTAAAGAATTGTAGAAAACTAAAATATTGTAATATTGTAATTCAATGACTTTTATATTTGTCATAAAGATTTTACTCAGTTTACTGAGATTTGTTATAAAAGTTTTTATGATCTCATGAAGTGAAAGTTTTTAATAGATTCTTGCGTAACACAATTATTGTGTAATTTTCTGATTTTTGATGGTTTAAGAAGAAAGCAAAATATTTTATTACGTTATTATATGAAAAGAAAAATATATAAAAATGTATAAAAGTAAAGAAAAGACTCAAGAAATTTACAACTGTATAAATATAAATTATAAAACTGAATCACAGATTTTGTAATTTGAATGATGTCACAACTCCCAACACAGTTTTGTTGTGACTGATGAACAACAATGATAAACTAGTAAAATACACAGAATCTATAGGATGAAATGAAACCACAAAATACCAATACCATTTAATATCTACAATACGAAATAATGTTTTAGCCATCTGATACATTCTAAAAGAAGAATCACACCTTCATTCCTACCTGATGACTTAGAATAGCTAAAAAGAAAAAATCTTAGAAAACAAATGTATTCAGAACTTATCGAAGAGAGGATAAACTCCTCTTTACAGCTTTTCGAGGACTACTTTTATTGAAAGTTTTATTGACAGACAATATACTGACGAGGCAAAAGTATGTCACTTTAATCTTCCTATACTTTTGCTATCTTTGGTTAAGTGGCTGCCAAAATTGTCACACTTAAGCCTTTACACTTAAAAAGGTTAAACCAACATCAGTGTTCAGTCTCAAGAACATTGATTATGTCAACAGGGTCCACCATGTTTCAGTGAAGTTGACATTAAGAAAGGCGAGGTTACTATATCTTGCAACCATACAGTAGACACAATCAGGGTAACCTCAACTACAAAAATCAAATAGGCTATAACCCATGCATCTGCTAGCTATTCCGAGGATTTTTTTTGTGTGAAGAGAGTCGTAATATATCTGGTTGTCTAGAGGAGAGGAGACAAATCCCTTCGTTTGTCTTTCAGACTGTGACTATTACCAGGTTACATGGTATCTTAGTATTTGAGATACCACACTGAACTTGTGGTTTTCAGACAAAATATCTTTATAGATACAGATAAAAAAACACAGATCATTATATATTGTTAGATAAGTCACATCTCTTCTTTTGTCTTTCGGTGTGACGGATTCTATGTTAAAAAGTTCCTCAGTTTTTGAGATACCACACTGAATTTATAATTTCCTTTTATATAGTTAAATGAGTCATATCCCTTCACACATTAATGTGTTTGATTCTGCAATATGTTACATAGTTCCTTAGTTATTGAGATACCACACTGAATTTGTAGTTTCCATAGAAGAAAAAAACCGATTAAATATATAAAAATAGACACAGATCATTCTACTTAGTTGGAGAAGTCATATTGTATATTATTGTTTGTCAATCGATGTGACTGAGTCTGGGTTACATTTAAGATATCAAACTGGATTTTGTAGTTTCCTTAGTTAAATTCTAAAGATATAAATTACATATAAACAATTGGTGATATTTTTTTTTTTTTTTTTTTTTTTTTAATGAAATCTACAATTGTATTTAATTGCATTACGTGTCATAAAATGTTTTCTTAATGATTTTCATAGATTTCATGAGCAACATACGAAAATGTGTCCTTAATAAACTTGGAAAATTATAACATTTCCCACTTTACACATTTCCCCATTTCTCCCGCTGCTGCTGCTGCATACCTTTGCATGAAGTGCAAAACTAATTTTGTAGGAAATTAAACAGTTTAACATAATTTATATGCATTACACATACAAGCATAGATACATATTCAGATACATAGATATTGTATACTCAAAAGGATATAGAAGAAAGAGAAATTTGTATGTATGAGTATGTTACGACATGAGACTCTCGATTGAACTGCATTGCAATCGTTTGTTACTGCTTTGGTGGCTAAAGAGTGGAAAGGCATAAAGGTGTAAATGTTCTGAGATACACAACATGTGATGTGTGTGTGAAGGAGGATAAGTTGGAGGATGGTAAGGATAAATGTGTGTAAAAATCCTTGAAATAATTTTGCAACAGATTGCATACACCAAAAGGTGTGAGACATGGACGGACATGTGGACGTGGACATGTAGTGTGTCTTTGTGTTTGTGTATCTGTGACACGACTTCATGGTATTGCATAAACTATGTGCAGCGGCACACAGCGCACAGAACATACATCCATACACGTGCACTAAGTATGCTGCAACTCACGAAGTAATATGTACTCGTATGTAGTAGAAGAAGGTATCAGGTAGAGGATGAATGGTATCAGTAGGGTTGTGATTCACGAAAAATATATGTATGGGTGATGGCTATGGGAATGGGAATGGGAATGGTAACGTGACATCCAAAGGGGAATGAATGCTATAAAAGTTTCAACTTTTGCAATAAAAATATGTGATAAGCTTAAATTTATTAAAAATAAAAACCAAGTAAAGTAAAAAAGGAAATGAGTACGCAACGCAATGCAGAATAAACGGAAACTAAAGAATGGAAGGAACGACACGAAACGAAAGACTTGGAAACGGAAGTTATATGAACAATAAAGTGAGAGGAATTCAGGGAGTACTAAGTATGCGGAATACATGGTGAGTCATCTAAGAGTAGTTTGATAATAGATAACTTGGCATGTTACAATGGTATATTTAAAGTAATGAAAATATCATTCAGTTTAATTGGAGGGCAAGATTTGTATCAAAAACATAGATGAAAAACAATTAAAAATAATCCTCCTCATCATCTTCCTATGTGACTATCCTCAGTTCATGCTAGAAGGGACCATGTTCTCGAGAAGTCAAGATTTCGGCAGTTTGGCATATTTGCCATTGGGGGACTTGACCCTTTTTGTTGTCTGATTTTGCATGTTGGTTTCAATGGCTCAAGAAAACCTGTAACGCAAACTAAGGATACCCAACCGACAACTCATCTACCCTTCTTACTTTCAAGCATCTCAATTGACATGAAGAAACGACATATTCTCTTTTGTCAACTTTCTTAATGTTCTGTTGCCAGATGTTATGATTTTTAAAAATTCTCAAGGTCCATTTTGTATGAAAATTAAAAGAACAATTCTTTCAATATGTAAATGCAATGCAAATGAAATTCAGAATACAATGCACTCTAACATTGAGATCCTGCAGAGTTTTCAATGAAAGCTTCTGTAGAAAATAGTTGATGCTCCATGGTAGATCTATAACATCATATCAATCACTGTGATTTTCAGATCTTTAGATGCCGATGATATGTATGAATAGATGCATTCAACAGGTGGCATTTGGTGCGGCTTAAGGCTCTCACCAATGATCATGCCTTCAAAGCCTACTAGACTTAAAAATAATCACCCACTAGTTGATTTACTTTTAAGATTCCTTGAATCGTTGGAAGTTAAACCTTATATGAAGTACCCTGTAAATGTTTATGCATTTTATGATTTTTACGATGTTGACTACGCTGATGATGTCGACGACGAGGACGATATGGTAATGGTGACGACAACGAAATGCCACCAAACGAAGTCATAAGTTGTCTTGCCATGCCATAGATGCATGGCAAAGTTCACTTTATTTAACAAAAAAAAAAATGAAAAGAAAAGAATGGGAAAAATGAAACTATTCTTAACTGCTGCTGTTTATTGAGTTTGTTTTGTAAACTCCTTTCCTCTTTGCATTGTCATCATCAATTCCATCGTCAATTCATGATATGCAAAATATGCTACTGTTGCTGCTGTTGCTGATGTTCTCTTTGCTTATGCAAATGCTTGAATGAAATGCATACACAGAGAGATACAAACCAACAACACTCATGCATACACACGCTTACACATGGCGACCGTGATGTGTTTATGATGCGTGAGCATTATGTTATTTACTCTTTCCTTCCTTTACTTTCCTTTGCTATCATTCTCTCTTAATGCACCCACCAAATGCATTTTATAGTGCATTTTCTTACTTCATTTACTAGTTCATACTTATATTTGAATATTAAGTATACGACGCATATAAAATTAATACACATTAAATATTTATTAGTCACACATATGAGTGTGTGTGTGTGTGTGTGTGTGTGTTTGTGTTTGAGTATGTGGCAATGTGTTGGAGTATTAAAGTGTGATTTTATATAATTTTTGAAAAGTCATTAAACCATTCAAAAGTTAAATTTCATTAACTCAACTCGCAACTTGATTAAGATATTTAAGTGTCATTTATTTAATGATGGGTAACAATGACTACGACGACAATGAATATGTTGTTCAAAAGTCATTAAATTTTGACATTGATAAAGACAATAAAAGATCAACTAAGTCACATAAATTATAATATATTTTACGCTTGGCTTATATACACGACTATGCATGTGTATGAATATGAGTTTGAAAACGAGAGTCATTTAATAGTTAATGAGTGGTAAATGGATATAGAGAAAAAAATATAAAATTTGTATTTATATTTGAATAAAATGAAACTTTTCTTACTTTTCTTACTTTTCCTACTTTTCAACATATCAATGTCAATCGATATTGCTAAACTTGTTTTCATGCTATTAAAATGGAATTTAAATAGTTTGGCCCCTGTTAGATTTAAAATTATATTTTATTTAATTATATCTTGTTTAATCTTAGAACAGATTTATTATTAGGTCTATTTTTATGAAATTGCAATTTTTCTGCGAAATTCAATTCAATTTATTTTATAATCAAAATACAAAAATAAGATTTATTTTTGATAGATGAGTTTGCATACTTTGTCTTTTGCACTTTTTTTCAAATCGCTTTTATTTTTATTTTAATTTTAATTTTTTTTTTATATATTTGCAATCTGTTAGTCAATGACAACAATTTGCAAATTTGATTGAAGGAAAAATATTATTAAATTTAATTTATCGATGATTCACTAAACCGGGAAACACAATGAGTGACGCCTGTGTCTGCTGTTGTCCAGCAGATTAATTGCTAATTGATTATCATAGTCCTAAAACGAGTGAGATGCATTTGTTGCTGTGTATGTCTTACGATCTTCTATATGAATGTTTGAATCTTCAATTCTCGGATTCTATCCTATGAAGATTTTTCAGATTTGAGTTGGAAATAGAGACCCCTAAAGCTATTTACCATACTGACTTAAGTACGGTTTAAATAGTAAATCCTTGTTACATAAATTCAGCTTTGATTTCGGACTGAAGAGGTAATTTATTCAGATCCATTTGGTTTTATTTTTTTTTTTTTTTTTATGTGAGTTTGCAAGTTGAGACGCCATCAGAGCCAGATACTTCAGAGTGACTTTGCTTAGAATGACATCCCGTCATTGCACATTTTAGATGATTTTGCAACTTCTGAAAGCAAAGAATGTTCTATTAATATGGAAACTTGAGACTTTAAATACAAATTTGAAGTCTTAATCATCAACTGATTAATGCTCATTGTAGTGAAACCAACCTTAAGTGAAAAAAATACCCAAAGCCTCCTATAAACTGTTTCTTAGTCACATCTATTTGTGTCTTTACTAATTGAATGATTGTTATATATGACGACAATTCAATTCTATAATGTTTGCTATAAAATAATTGTACCATATGTTTTTCATATTTTCAATGTTTCATAGGCAAATATTCCATATGCATTATGCCTTCCTTATTTTATTTTTGTTAAAAATCCTAACAGGAAGTTCAATACATCTGACTAAGTGTATTGCAAATAATCCTTTATTAATTGTGCGTAAATTAAAAAAGAAAATAAATTAAATTATTGAATGACCTTCGTACTTTAAGGTCACCATGAAAAAATCTTAAAATATTTACTTTAAAAGAATGCAAAGTAACTTTAAACTGAATAAAAGTAAAGAAAAGAAAACAAAAAAAAAAAAAAAAATGCATGAAAAGTCATAAAAAAGATAAACTATAAAAAACATTTAAATATTGCCACACATAAACCGGTTCTATATATAATACATATGTATATATTTACCATATATAACATATATGTAAGGATGTTATGCACATTTGAATGAATGAGTTTAAGTATTTGTATGTGGCACGGAAGTGGCAGTGAAGAATAAAAGAAATGAATAAACGTTGTGTTAGTTCCTTCTTAAGGCCAAAATAGGCAAAAATAAAGACGAAAGAAGAAGTGTAGTGATGTGATGTGCAGTGCAGTGAGAAGGTGTAAAGGGTTAAGGGAATTTGAATGAGAAGGGAAGAGGAACTCACATTGAATGGATGAGTTCGTGCAAAATGGCGTTTTATGCAGTCAAAAAGTAGTTTACACGTTGTTGCACAATTTATGTTTGTGCAACACGTAAAACCTTTTCAAATATACTTCCACCAGAACACACACAATCACACTGAAAAAATATACTCATAGATACAACGTCACACACGTCGCAGACACATAAATAAACTACACAACGAGCGAATGAACGAATGAACAAATGAACGAACCTGCCTATTTTTCTTCTACTTTTTATAAAAGGATTTCATTCGTTTCATCTTTATTTTATTTTTTTATATGCATTTTTCTTACCTTTATTTGCCTCTTGTTGCCTATTTTTTTTTGTATTTTTTTTTTTTTTTTTTTTTTGTTCTGTCTCGCATTTGCTTTCTCTGTGGCAGGTGGCAGTTACAGGTTAAACGTGCTTTGGGGGCTTAGACGTACAAATGTTGCATGAATGCGCCTTTTATGATTATTTTCCATTTTTTTTTTCTATGATTTTTCTCCTTTTTTTCCTTTCTTTTTTCAATCTGTTGTGCATTGTTCTTCTTGTTATTGTTGTTGTGTTGTTTTTGTTAACAAATAAATACACATGCAACAATAAAAATGACGACGTCGTTGTCTTCCACTCGAGTTACAACGAAATACTCGCGGGTGCTTTATTTTATACCCTACACAGTAGTGTGAATGAGCATGGACGGCATAATGGTCGAGTTGTGTTAATTGTGAGGAAATTTTTCCAATAACAGAAAAGATGAGAGTGAGTAGTGGATGCTGGGAATAAAAGAGTCGCCTTTATTCTATTGTAGATTTACTTTTCAAAGAGATAAAAAAGTATTTAATGCGAGAAAATATATAAAGAAGTGCCAAGGAAGGAAATCCTTTATAATAATTAAACATTCAATCTAAACTATTCTTTAATTTCAAACTTAAATTTAATTTTTATATAGAAACTATCACAATGTTTATTCAAATAATAAAAGCAATCGAGTTCCACAAACCTAACTGTTGTTTATTATAAAACATGTTTAGAAGTTTTTAACTATCTACGAAATCAATGCAATGTTTATCTGATTTATTTTTCGGAAAGATGAGAGTTTTCAATGATCCTTAAGAATTTTTTTTTTTTTGTAAAAGGAAAGTAGGGAATCGATTTATTGAAATACACTCCCAAGTCTTTGACAGTCAAAACGTTTATTTGGGGGTTTTTTAGAATTAATTTATATTAATAATCCTCTGACTTAATGGTTATAAAAAAAAATTGATGTGAAGCTATAGCAAAACCAAATAAACAACCCACCTAAGAACACTGAAAGAGCAGTGGGGCAAGTGTCATCTTAAAGCAAAACTCAGGAAATAGGACTTATTTCCAATGAACAACTGCAGATTTTGAAATAGAAGGAATTTCTTTCTTAGAACGAATGAGTTATCAAAAAATACTTAAAGAAAGAGGTCATGGGATGCAAATGAAATGCAATTTGAGGAAATTTATTAAACATCAATATACTTGTATTTATATTCTAAATTACATATTCTTGTACCATGTAGTATTTTGTTCATTTATGGTATAAATATTTTATGTAAATTATATTTCAATATAAAGATCAATTTTTTTTTTTTTCGATGGTTAGATGACTAGAAATAGTGTTCATCATACTTAAATATATGAAGACCCATTTAAAGTTCCTTACGAAAGTTTCTTATAGTAAAAGTGGAATGCGTTGATCGTTACGATTTATCGTAACAATATACATATTTTCATGGCTTAGTTTATCTGTGAGTTATGTCTGCTAGCAATCGTAAAACTACAGAAAGATAATAAATGCATTTAGTAATAAGGAAGGCTCTGCTCAAATCTCTCTCATACAGATTATTTAGATGGAAATATTGTGCCCTTGATCTACACTAAAAACTCCATATAACATCACTTAAGGAACTGACCATTTTGCGAAGTTTTATTGAGTGTTGAAGTTAAATGGAGAGAAGAAAATTATTGTATGGATAACAAGATAAACCAACCAAAGTCAAGGAATTTCAAACTATATAATCTCTATTTTTATTCAACTTTATATTGCTTTGTATTCCTTAATAACTGACAAACTTCGTGACAATTCATTTATACCATTCACATACACAAAATGTTTATAGGGTATAAGGAAAAGAAAAATAATCCACAAATTGATTGCACAATTGGGCACAGTATTCAGTTGACTACCGACATACAACATCTTTTTAAGTAATTTACTTTCGTACCTTTTCTATTGCGTTTTAATTTACTCTTCTTTAAACAATACTTTGTATTAATCTGAAAAGGTCAGGAATTTGTCCTAAGGATATGGTGCCGCCTGATTGACTGACATTAAAAATGTCGCGACTTGTGGCAATGAAATTACAAAAGAAAATAATATTTTCCCCATTTTCCCTTCTCTGGCAATAACAACAAGTAGCAGGTGGCCATCAAAGAAAGAAAACAAGATGAGAATCACTAACAGAAAAACAGAAAAAAAAAAAATTTAAAAGGAAGGAAATCATAATAAAAAGGAGCAAAGGAAGAAAGAAAGGAAGTGGTGGGCGTCATACATATTTTGCGTGTTTATAAACCTTTAAATGTAAGAGAAACTCCAGCAAATTGTTTAACCCTTTAAAATTCTTTTTGATTCCATTTTACTTGTTGTTTTTTGTTAACTGCGCTTCTTAATCGCTGCAGTTTATTTGCGCAGTTATTTTTCTTGAAATTTACTACAAAACACTTTAAATTCATCGAAACATGGTTTCAAAGTATTTGGAAGTTGTTTGTTAGGTGAAAATGCCACACAATGGACATCATTAATCTCCTCCACTCACATGACCAGATTATTACATCAGATTGAAGTAAATCACGTCGAGATCTCGTTAATCACCAACACGACGACATATTGTGAAGCGAAAATTTATGTTTTAAAAAAATTTAATTTATGTACAACGAAAAATAAAATAAAATATAGTAAAATATAAACAAAATTCGAGTCCATGGAGTCCAACAAATATGTAGTACGAGTATAACAAAGTCTTCGTCCGAAGTCTTAAGCCATTAATCAGTCGCACTCACTTAACCTTCTTGATGGGCAGATAAGCTGAACTGGGTTCAGAGACTGGAGCGGATAGTCCGGCACCAGCGCTAATGCCAGCCGATGGAGATGAGTAGCCAACAGCGGCAGGGGCTTTCGAAGCGAAGTCCAGAACAGGAGCAATGCCACCATTGTGAGATTGGGAGTTGCCACCCAGACGTTCGTATTCCTGTTGAATGGCACGCTGAGCATTGGAGGCATCTTCATTTGTACGGTATTTGACGAAGTGCACTTCAGGTTTGCTGTTGGTAACAGTATTGAGGTTTTGTAGTCTGCTGGCCAAACCGGAAATGTCCTGTTGCTTGGTAAGAACATAGATGGCGGTCTGTTGTTCGCTAGAATGTTTGGCCAGAGAAAGGGCAGCATTTTCCAGACCCTTGTTTTCAGGTGCACGAATGAAAATCACACGGAGATTCTTCTTGAGAGTTGAAGACAAGTCTCCGACATTTTGATTATCATCGAAGGAACCTTCGGGTGCAGAGAAGGAATAGAATTCTTTGTTGAAATCTGTGGAGACCTGGGCGGGAGCAGAGTAGTCAACACCGCCGCCTCCAAGGGAGCCACCGCCAAAAGAGCCTCCACCAAGGGAGCCACCAAAGGAGCCACCACCAAGAGAGCCACCAAAGGAGCCACCACCAAGAGAGCCACCTCCCAAAGAGCCACCAAATGAGCCACCACCAACTGAGCCTCCATAGGAACTAAGTGAGCCACCATATGAGCCACCACCTAGGGAACCTCCACCTAGGGAGCCACCTCCCAGAGAGCCACCGCCCAAGGAACCCGAACCAATGCCATAATTGTAACCGCTTTCAGAACGCGCCAAAGCGATCAAAGCCAAAATCTATTAAAATACAAAAAGTGAAATTAATCCAAAATCCATTTTAAGTCCAAAACATAGGAGGATGTTGTGATCTCTCCATTCTCTTTGACTACTTACAATGAATGCACGCATCTCTATAATATTGATTGTGTCTATCTTGTGCCACAGGCTGTGAGTGAAGTGAGTCTGACTTGATTTCGGCTTAGGTCATTTATTTATAAAGCCCAACATCAACCCATAAGATTATCAACTTGCATAATCTACACATAGTCGCTTGCAGATTTTTTCAAGTTCAATCACTTTAGTCTATTATACAAGAAAATAAACGATACCAAATCGATATCTTAGATGATGATGCTAAATCCAACAACCAAAACTATAATTTTTTATTTCTTTTTAATTTACGTAAAAGCAAAAATACAGAAAAACAGAAATACAGAAATACAGAAAAACAGAAAATAAACGATAAACAAATAAGAAAACATAATCAAAAAAGCCACAAATATTGAATTAGTTTGCATAAAAATAGAAAACATAAAAAAAAAACACAACAAACAACAAGATTTTCATTGCGAATTTCACAATTTATTATGAATGAAACTTGAAATACTAACAAAATTATATATTTTTGTTACAATATCTGTTTGTCCGTCTGTCTGTCTGTCTCTCTGTTTGATAGTCAGTCTACATTTCTGTTTGTCTATATTATGTTACCCTGTCCGAGTCTCACTGGGGAGTATCTTCTCTCATTTGTCTGTTTGTTTGTTTGTTTGTTGCCAACAAACATTTTTTGAATTAAAAATTAAGCCACACAAAAAAAAAAAAACATAAAAAGAATAAATAAAAAATTAATTTATTTTGTCAAAAAAATCACAAATAAAATACTTAAAATATTCCACTTTTGATTTTATTGATTACCAAAAATCAAACCAAAAAAATGTATTAAATCAAATTACGACTCACGGCGACATAAACAGCAAAATATAAAATAAATTATAATAAAATTAAATTAAGAAGAAAAAAATAAAAAATAAAAACAAGATCAACAATTAAATGAAATGCACTCAAACATAAAAACCCAATTTATGGGTTTTTAATTTATGAGTTTCCTCATTTTTTAATTTCATTTTTATATTCAATTTATAGTATTTCAATTAATTTTTGCTCTCATTTCAATTTGATTAAATCATTTAATCATTTCTTTGGTTTTAAGTGAATTAAAGTAAAAATAAGTAGATAATTTTTAATTTTGGCATCAATAGCAAATAATTATAAAAAATAAGAAATAATTATACTTATCATGACTAAATGACTTTTATATACAATAAAGTGTGAGTAAGGCAATAATCACTTTGTTGTGATGTTTGTAACCCATAGTAACACGAGAAGACCCTGTAACGTGCGAGTTTGAATGGAAATGATCAAAGTGACGAGGAAAGAATTGCTTGTATTATGCTCATTTATTTATGTCTACCAATTTTTTTTTTGTCTCGCAGTTTTTGAGCTTTGCATATGCAGCTATAACCAGAGTTTTCCGATTACTGAAAGATGTAGAAACCATAGAAAAGTCAAAACACCTCTAAAGATTTGTTTCCACTGACCTTAGTTTGTAAGCAACAAGCAGCAGAGTAGAGAAACGAACGAATTGGTGTGTGTGCGCTAGTAACGATGACACACAAAGCTCTTCACTCGTTTTGTAGTCACAAAGTTTTATAAATAACTGATATACTCAATCACTTCAACAAAGGGAGTCTAGAATCCTCCGACTTATCTATTGTCTTTACAATATGCGATTTCGTTATAAAGGAGTCTGACTGTAGCCAGTTTTTTAATAGCTTTCTCTACGTCGACTTAATTTAATGTATCCAAAATTTAGAATGATTAGACAAATAATACATATATAGAACTGCCATAAGAATCTTCTAGATTTTACGAGTGTTTATATGAAAAAGATTTGGATTTATTGAAATTGAAATATTTATCTAAAAATTCATGAGGTCGAGCAAATTTCTAATACAACTGCCATATAAACTTCTGAATTTCTAAGAGTTTTTATATGAATATTTCTTTGAAAATTCATTAATCAGATAATTGGACCGATCGAGCAAATAGTTAACCATATAAACTATAAATTTTGTTTGAGTATTTTTATGAATAACATCTTCAATTCTTAATTCATTCAAATCAAACTTCGCAAGTGGCATCAATTCGTATAATATTTAAAAAAAATTAAACCGATTAAACAAATAATAAATATGGTAGACACCCATAAATCTTTGAGATTTTATATATTCTTCTGTTATAAATTTAATTAAAACTTCACAAAACGATTAATGTTTACATGTTAAATAAATATTCACAAATTTGACTAATCGATATACAGTGAGAAACAAAATTAAGTAAATGTTGGTCGCTTTTATATTTATTAGTTTATAGGAGTCAAACGACTCAATAATAATAATAAAAAAATATAAAAAAAAAACATATGCCTTATTTCATATGTAAAAGATTCACAAGAGATTGAGAGTTGTCGGATGGTTCCAGAAATATTACATTTTAACTGATTCAAATTAATATTTTCATAAAACAATATCATACAATTCCAATCATCAGCACTCCATTTTAACAAGGTTAGACGAACGAAAAGAACCATGTCCAGTTGGATGCTAAAATATAATGGAGTGAAGATACTTTTCTGGGGAGGATTCAAAAATTCAATAGATCGCCTACTACGGAAGATTTATTTAGGGGTAAAATAAATAGATCAAGTATCCATATTTACCAAATTGTAGAAAATATGCCTGATAATGTGTACTAATACTTATATAAAACAAAGGATTTTGGATCAAAGATACAAATGAAAAAAAAAAAAAGAAAATAGTTCACGTTTAACAAAACGTTTTGACCAACATTTAATCAATTTTGCTCACCACTGTAGTTCTCATATTGATCTTTTATGTTTAAACAAAACTTCTTAAAACTTTACAATAAATATAAAATATCATATACAAAAATTAAATTAAAATAAATTAAAGTTTTGAGTTATCATTAGATTTGTCTGAACAATTATAATTTTTAATTTCTTACTAAAAATCAAATAAATCAGTTAAAATATGAATATTTAAAAAAACATGATATTGAATTGATTGAATAAATACTTGAATACCGGGCAAATTTATTATCTGATGTACTATAAGAAGAATATGTTAGCTAAACTAATTTTAATGTTTTATTATGATCTCAGAATTTCAATAGCATCTTTCTATGCCGGTAGAGTATTCATCCGACGTGGAGTTTTCTTATACAACCGGATGGGTTACATCACTCATAGAACGGCAGCGGCCTTAGATAGCCTTGAGATCAGTCCAAGTAGGAAGGAAGTTATTTACATACATAGATGACTCAATTATTGGTGTCTGCAAGGGCGCATCGATTAACCTTAGTGAATTCCTGTGCCCAGCACCATTATAATATTCAACCTACATAATGCACATCTCGTTCACTTATCCAACCAACTTAACTTTTATCTCTCCTATGATTTACTAGTTTAATGGTTATGATTAAACCAACCAATTTTTCATATATTTTATGTAATTAAATTTTGTATTCGATACTGGCCAATTTGCCATTTGATTGCCACTGCTAATGGGAATTAATTAAATAAAAGTAAACTGCCAATTTAACGTAAATGAACTCAAGCAACAAGCAATCAAACAAACGAACGAACGAATGAACGAAAGAACTAACAAACAAATGAACAAATAAATAAATGAATAAATGAACTAACGACGAATGGAGAAAGAAAGAAAGAAGCAATGAATGAAAACAAAAAACAAAAACAAAAAAAACACAAATTATACAGAAATTAAAAAAATGTATTAAAGAAGAAAAAAAAATAACATTTATATTTTTATGCAAATTAATTTAGTTTGCTGCTGAAAGCATTTTAAATGATTTTTATTTGATTTTCATCATATCTCGTTGGCTCTCGAAGTCAAACGTTTTGAGTTCAATCTAATTAACATAACATATTCAGTTATCGTGGTCGCATCGAATCGAATCGCATCGAATCGCATCGCTTCGGATTGAAAATAACTTGCAGTATTTTTTTTTTGTTAATGTATCGTGTTAGTTAAATCAAATCATTCATCACCGTCATCATCAACAGTTGAGTTGACCACAATGTGCAGCATAGTGAAAATTGTTTATGTTAATTTATTTTTTCCACTTCATTTAGTTGCTCATTTACAATTTCATTTTATTTCATTTAATTTAATTAATAATTTAACTTTATGTTGTGTGTGCTTATACTATTTCAAACTATATACAATACATAAATATTTACTATGCGTGTCATAATTTACCGAGCATTTAATTTGTGTGGTCGAAAATTAGTTAAAATGAGGGAGACAAAATATTTGTCAACGAACAAAAAAATCAAAAATTATAAATGAAACTAATAAAAATATTAAACTATGTAAATAATCAATTATGAAAAGTGATTTTTTTTGTTGAATATTAATCAATTTATTATTATTTTTATTATATAAATTGGTTGTGATTTATTACATACGAATATTTTGAATAACCTTAAAAATTTACTTATATTTTTTTTTCTTTCATGCGATAAATTGTGCATCTTAAGGTGAAACTTGAAACACACATGATTAAGTGAGCTAATCTTTATTAAAAAGTGTTCATAATCTATCAATAAAATATGAGCTTATCTCACCTATGCATTAAAATGTTGTAAATGTAAAGAATTTAAGGGTTAAATGAAGATTGAACTTAAAGGGATTAGTTTATGTTTCTAAAGAGTAAATTTTTGTATTCTTTTTTACAATGAATTTTGAATTATTTGATTTGAGTGATTCTTAATGATTAAGTAAGAAAAATGATTGTGCGTGGCTTACTCGGCAGTACCTGGAACAACAATTTGTCTACTATTTCCTGGTAATTTTCAGCAAAATCGGCGCAAATGTTCTGTTTCATGTGATAAATTCTTTGAGGATTGTCGACATAAACTTTATTCTTCAACGCGTCCCACAAAAAAAAAGTTCAGCGGCCTCAAATCACAGCTGTGAGTAGGCAAATTAGCAAAGCCAAAATTGCTAATCGTCTGATTAAAAGCAAAGCTCATCGACATCAATATCAATATCTTCCAATTTCTGCCACAAAAAGTCAATTATCATGTCTCGATAGCGTTCACCATTGACAGTCACTGTGTGACTTTCGCATTTTCAATAAAGAAAGGACCAATCACGGTACCACTCCAATATTTTCCGTCCCCCAAATTCTGATAGACCCACATTCAAAATAAGTTTTTAATATTTCAAAGCCTTGTCCTAAAGAAAAGTGATCCATTCAGCGGAAGGTAAAAAAGCAAATCAACTGTCAACGATTTATGGCGCTAAAGATGACAAAGTCATTAACGACAGGTTGTTCAAAATCGGACCAATAGTTGGTCCACACTTTACTATGTAGAAGTAAAAAAAAAAAGGAAACTTACAACAATTTCTAAAGGGTTCTATATGATAATTTTAAAAATGAAGTGCAATATGCGAATTCTCCTTTTTATTCAGTAATATGGAAACCTTGGTTCTGACAATTTTATTTTATTAAAGTTTTTTTTTTTTTTTTGTATTGTACAACACTTAGACGTGTCTATACAATATTTCAACTGATAGACTGTTATGTTCTTCGTAGCATAAGAACGACTTGGTGGATGTTTCTTTGTTACAATCCTTACCGATGTGTAATTTATGGTGACAGCCACAAATCTACTGGTGCATCCAATAATGAATGTATAATCTACAAAGTCTCAGTAGTTATGAGAGACAGAGGTAAGAATTGGCTCAGCCGGTCTTCACATGTCACTCCTGGCGAGCAACGACATACAGTCAGGCAGTCAATCAGGCGCACTAAAGGATTTAGTTATGCAAACGTGACCAGGGGCCATGTTATTGCGTACAAAAGATTCCCTAGCCAGATGCCTAAGGAGGAAATGAAAAAAACCTTTAAACTAAACAAAAAATAGAGAATATTAAGTTGTCAATAGATTCAAAATTTAAGTTATAAATTATTTATTAATTGAGAATTATTGAAGATTAAAATTATATGCAACACATTTTCATCTTTTAGAAGTTCAACTATTCATTATAACATTCACATTTTCCATATTTAAACCGTCAACGTTTACAAAATGTTTTTATTTTTTAAACGATTTATGTAGTGTAAATAAGCGGCACTATGTTTCTTACTAGACTAAGTTGAGTTTACACTTGTAATGGGGCATTTATTCATAGATGGTACTGTCATTCTTAAGAGGATTGCCCCCATTGTTAAACGTGGAACACTTGGCTAAGCGCAATATTAGTTAAGCAAACTCCATTGTAGTCTGAAACATTTTCTATTATATTTCTATAGAAAAAAAAACATGTTTTATATCTAAATACTATCAAATTAAAGAACTCTTTGGCCAATCGATGTTCTTGTGCAGCAGAGATAATCTATGGCTAATTTTTAATATCCAAATAATGGCCGGTGATGCATTAAGACCCCTCAACTGTTCAATACAGGAAAACACCATAGAGTTTTGATGTTTGATGTGCACACATCATCTGTTCTGCTTTAAACTTTGTTTGTCCCTTCTAGAAGAACTCTAAGTTAAGCTCAGAATCACATGATAAAAATACTTACTGATAGTTAATTAGTTAAGTCAATGAAGATCCTAAATAGAAACTTTGTTTAAGAAACAAATTCAAAGTTAATCTAATTTTATTCAAAAAAGGTGTTTTAAAAGCTCATTTGCATTAATAAATTATCATTCATTTTTCTCTTTTTTTCCCCTCATTATTTCTTTTGTTTATATTTTCTTTTGTCATTGAAACTCTTGAAAAAAAAACCCACGCTTTCATGCTTTCATTCTTTTGTTATTTGCCATTATACTACTATGTATTTTTATATAATATTTTTCATTCATTCAAAAGCCATAAGTATGCAAACGATTTAAACCAATAAAAAAAGGGCAGATAACGAAAGAGATTCTGGAAGAAGAACACTTAACCGCTCAATAAACTGTTATCAACATGCAGCTGCAAAAATGAGCCAAAGAGTAAATGAATGAATGAATGAGCGAATGAATAAACAAAGGATAATGTAAAAATGTAACCTTGTTTGTTTTATTATTTTTTATATTCTGTTTTTTTGTTTTCTCTGTGTTTTTGTTTTAAAATGGAATCAATAAAAGCAATCAAGTTAATTACGAAAATATAGTATGGAGAAGAAGAAGGCAGAAAGAGAAAGCCCAGCGAATGAACAAACATAAGTACATAGTGGCAAACCATGAGGAGGGGAACCCAGAGTGGTGGGGAGCTTTATGTGATTGACGATAAATGCGCAATTAAGCAAATTATCCCTTGGGCCGCCGCAACAGAAGCAAAAGCAATTGAAGCAACTAAAGCAGAACAGGAAACTGAATTGCAAGCAACAAAAATAAGAACACAAAAACACACAGACAAATAACAAATCTAAGTATCTGTGTTGACTATATAAATGTGTGTGTGTGTGTGTGTGTGTGTGTGTGTGTGTTTGTGTGAATGTAATGTAATCCTGCGACTTGCAAGTTGAAAGCAAACAAAAGTTAATTGCGAATGCAGAAACAGCAGCAGCACCAATAGCAAACAAAACAAACACATGCCAAAGGAAATGATAACAACACCAACACCAACACCAACAAAGACAATACCAACAAGAAAAATGATTATTTTCCTCCTCTAGTACAAGTAAAATGAAGTTGCTTTACTACATACATTACTAGTATTTTCACTTCGATACATTGGATAAATATTTGTCTGGGCGAGAAAAGGAAATGAAATGAAGGGAAATGCAGCAACATGTACCGTTAAACGGAAATTGACACCATTTTACTTGGCGCCATATTAAGTCACATTCTCATTCATTCAGTCACCACCAACTATCGTCATCCACCATCCATTGCCATCTTCCATCTTCCATCCTCAACCATCCACAATCAACCATCAACCATTTTTAATGCGCTCACTCAATAACCACAGCAAAGTTTCCTTTTTGTTGTTTTTGTTATTGTCCTTGTTACTTGGTTGTTGTTTGTTGTTGTTGTTGTTGTTATTGTTTTAGAGGGGAATAGAAAAATAAAGGACGATAGTTTATTATTTGTCTAACATAGAAATGGAAGAGAGAAAAAAAAAGCATTTCCTTAGTCAAGTTGAGTTAAGTTGACTAATTAAGTTGACTAAAAAAATTGATATAGGGAAATTTAAATGGAATTTAAATAATCTTCACACACACACGCAGACACACAGACACACACACACACACACACACACACACATATAAATTTGATTATTTCTGAGGAAAGAAAGTCTTTTGGTTTTGAAAAGGATTAAACTTATTATTATCTGTCCTTTGATACTAAGAAGGGACGCGTCATTTCTCACTTAAAATCAGAGGCATATTTTATTTGTATGATCTTCAGAATGAAGATCACTGCAACATCATAAATGAATGACTCATCAGCATTATGCAATCAGTTTAAAATGAGGGCCTTTTAAAGTTCTTTCTATTTACAATTTATTTGTTATTGTCTTTTGATCTTTTAATAAGAGGTTTATTGTCCTTCAATTTCCCTCTTATCTTATATTTTCGTAATCTCTATAATACTTTTGGCCCACCAATTATTCATATATCATTCACTATTTTCTTTCTTATATGTAATTGTTATTCGGTCTCTTTTTGTTAGTCTTAACATTGATATTTCCATTGTCATCCGATTTTTACTCTAAACTTATGAATTGTCTGCTGCTTATTAATCTACACACACTTATCACTTATTTTCTTTAGCGCAATTTATAGGTACATCGCCTTAACAGATACATATCTGTTATATTTCCGAATGTTGTCCAAGCTTCGGTTTTCTACATTAATTTTGTTGTCTTTATCAATTATAATTTCAATTCCAAATCGGAATATATGAATAATTATAACAAAAGAAAATTAAATATTTTCTTCACGAAATTGCAAGTTTCACACATCATACTAGTGCTTATAAAACTGTAGCATTACTTAAGACATGTGTACTTCAAACTGTCAAAGAGTATCAAACTGTAGGCAATATATTTAAAAATGTAATCCCTAAAAGTATGTTAAAGTTTTTTCATGAAAAGATTTTCTCAAAACATTCTAGTTTTCCGTCTTGTATCAATGAGCTTTTTGTCTTGATCATGATCATATCCAAGCATACAAAAGGTCATTGCAATGAAGTACAATATCTCTGGTAAATACTATAATCTGAAATGTGCAAATTTGACATCCTTTTATAGGGAAACGGATTGGTCTATTGATTTACAACAAACACCATAAGATAATATAATTTATCCACTTTCATAATTCATAAATCAAAAAACTACTTAAGAGAACGCTTTCGAATAGACCAATTTGCATTTGTTACAAAAAAAAGAAGCTATTTGCCGTATACATACAATGATCCGAATGATTATATGAGATAGTCCAACTTTTCAAGAAATATATGGCAAAAAATACCTTTCAAATCGGTCGTATCATTCTTGAAATATCATATCTTGAACACTTCTGATGTGTCAAACATCTGCTTGCTATTCATTTCCAAAATTTTTACTGAAATTGCTTTTCACTGCAGCCTCAAGGTATGCAATGTTTTTTTTTCACTAATCTGAAGAATGTGCAACTTTAGTAACATTTACAAAAAAAGGGATGGTTCCAATATCATGAAACTAACGCCATAAGAAAATACAAGATATACCGTTTTCCATAAGATCAATAAAACCACAATCTAAATACTATAAGCCATTTAAATAGACTGATTTTATTTATCGTATACGTACATCATTCATATTTGGAAGACAAATCTTTCCAAATTGGTCGAACCTTTCTTGAAATATAACATCTCAAACACTTGTTAATTGACATATCTGCTTATTGTGCATTTCTGTTTGTCTGGTAGCCAAATACAAAATTTGTATTGATAAAAAATAAAATTTTCTTCACTTATGGAATTAATATTGTAAAAATTTAAATTTTTCACCAAAATTCAAATGAAATTTACTTAAATACTTATAACTTGAGAATCTCTGGATCGTTTTGTATAGAAATTTTTGTATAAATTAGTTTGAAAATAGGAAATAGTCGACATTCAGAAATTTCAAATTTATTGCATATATTTATATGCATTTTTATTTGACATTTACTTTATAAGAACCCAGGTGGGGATTTCAATGATATAATTATTTAAAGTAGATAATTGTTTATTATTCCAACTAATTATGAAAATTCAAAAAAAAATACTGGTACATTATATGAAACAATTTATATTTATTTAATTTAAAACTACAATTAAAATTTAGCATAACAAAAATTATAGGATAAAAATATCAGCTCAACAAATCAGTAAACATTTCTCAATCTTTCTCCAAATATTTCACTAATAAGGAATTCATATTTGTCATCAACATTCTTGGATCTTCGCCGAGACCAGCACCGACTATTTCATTTGCAGGCAAAGAGTTGCTTCTTCAATAATTCTGCCCATTTGGGTTCATTTTAATTTCTTCATGTCTGCAAATAAAATAAGAATTTTTATTAAAAGGATTTGAATTGAAAGAAAATTACTACTTAATACTCACTTGGGCTTTCATCTACTCCGACTACAGAAATGTTGTTGGCTTCCCCTCCACCACTTTGATTTTGCCTTGCAACAAATCTCTCTCTCTCGCTTTAAACTAATCTCACCAAAATCTTTATTCGTCAAAGCCTTTGAACTCACCAAATTGCATGAACACAAGCTCATGCAAACATTTGATTTCTCTAGACCTCTTCAATAGTAGTAGATATTGTTCGGCTATGGTGAGAAGTGGATTAAAAGAATCATTTTAATGTCTATAGAATATTTTAGGGAAAGGGTTAACGCAAACTTTTACCTATTCAATATATCTTTTGAAAGACATTATTACTCAAAACTTATCATATTTCATTTGTTTGTTTCAATTTTCCCTTTTCAGGCTTTTAGTATTTAGTATATTTCCATCAATTACAATTCCCATGGGTTTATTCTCGCAACAAACAAATTTTATAAGTAGTATCTGCTAAAAATATATAAAACAACTTCATTTTTTATGAAAAATGAAATTCAAAATGTTCCATTTTTCATCAAAAACAAAATATGCTACTTAAAAACATTTATTATTTCTCATGTTGTGATAACTTAAAGTTTTGCGTCTCAGTTTGCATGTCAGTGAAAATTGCGTGACAGTTACATTTATGCCTAAATAAACACACACACACACACCATGATGATGATGATATGTGAACACAGTCATAGTATATAGAAATACCTTCACATACTCGTATATGTTATATGTTATACGTAATACGTAATACTATTGTAATTTGCCATATTTTTACTTTCCAACATTTCATTCTTTTACAATAATTTATACAACTTGTCCTATTACATTTTGCTCGCTCATCTGTCTGATTTTCTTCGTTTCTTTGTCTGTCGTCTGGCCGTCCGTCCATCCAACTTTCTTTTTGTCCTTCTGTCCTTTTGTCTGTATGTATTAGATACTTATGTCGCTTGTCTATTTTGATGTCTGTTGGCATTTTAGAGCGCATAAATTATTCACTTTTGCCAACATTTTGCATGCATTTGAGAAAGAAAGAAAGAAAAAAGAAAGAAACCTTTAATGTCAATTTTCATTTGGTTTTTCAATGTGTTTGGTTTTCCTTTATTTGTGCTTCTTCTGTTCATGTTGGTGTTTCTATTGTTTTCCGCGTTTAAATAATAACAACGCAATTGTTAATGTTACCTTTTTGATTTTGACTGAAAAAACTAAATTTAAATGTAAAATTAAACTTAATTTATAATGATTGTGACTTTTTTATTTTTTGCTACTTATTGCTGCTAGTTGGTTCTAGAGAAGGGGCTCTCAAACATCTACACATTCATTCATACAAACAAACAAACAAACAAACAAACATATGTAGTCCGTGATGGATAAGTGTATAAACATATTTTGCGGACGGGAATTGACCCAACTAGCCAACTTTATTTCATTCTTAAAACTAAACTTCTGACTCTAGAATATACTTAGAGGAACATAAAGTATAGGAAAATAAAGTATATAAGAGAATATAGAAGAATATAGGAGAATATAGGGGAATATAGAAGAATATAGAAGAATATAGGAGAATATAGGAGAATATAGGAGAATATAGAAAAATATAGAAAAATATAGAAGAATATAGAATAAAGAAGAATATAGAAGATAGAAGAACATAGAATATAGAAGAATATAGAAGAATATAGAAGAATATAGAATATAGAAGAATATAGAAGAATATAGGAGAATATAGGAGAATATAGAAGAATATAGAATATAGAAGAATATAGAAGAATATAGAAGAATATAGGAGAATATAGAATAAAGAAGAATATAGAAGAATATAGAATATAGAAGAATATAGAAGAATATAGGAGAATATAGGAGAATATAGAAGAATATAGAAGAATATAGAATATAGAAGAATATAGAATATAGAAGAATATAGGAGAATATAGGAGAATATAGGAGAATATAGAAGAATATAGGAGAATATAGAATAAAGAAGAATATAGAATATAGAAGAATATTTAATATAGAAGAATATAGAAGAATATAGAATATAGAAGAATATAGAATATAGAAGAATATAGAATATAGAAGAATATAGAAGAATATAGAAGAATATAGGAGAATATAGAATAAAGAAGAATATAGAAGAATATAGAAGATAGAAGAACATAGAATATAGAAGAATATAGAAGAATATAGAATAAAGAAGAATATAGAAGAATATAAAAGAATATCGGAGAATATAGAAGAATATAGAATAAAGAAGAATATAGAATATAGAAGAATATAGAATATAGGAGAACATAGAAGAATATAGAATAATATAGAAGAATATAGAAGAATATAAGAATATAGAAAAATATAGAATAAAGAAGAATATAGAAGAATATAGAATATAGAAGAATATAGAATATAGAAGAATATAGAAAAATATAGAATATAGAAGAATATAGAATATAGAAGAATATAGAATATAGAAGAATATAGAATAAAGAAGAATATAGAATAAAGAAGAATATAGAAGAATATAGAAAAATATAGAATATAGAAGAATATAGAATATAGGAGAATATAGAAGAATATAGAATAAAGAAGAATATAGAAGAATATAGAAGATAGAAGAACATAGAATATAGAAGAATATAGAAGAATATAGAATATAGAAGAATATAGAATAAAGAAAAATATAGAAGAATATAGAATATAGAAGAATATAGAATATAGAAGAATATAGAATAAAGAAGAATATAGAAGAATATAGAATATAGAAGAATATAGAATATAGGAGAACATAGAAGAATATAGAATAATATAGAAGAATATAGAAGAATATAGAAGAATATAGAAGAATATAGGAGAATATAGAATATAGAAGAATATAGGAGAATATAGAAGAATATAGAAGAATATAGAATATAGAAGCATAAAGAATATAGAAGAATATAGAATATAGAAGAATATAGAATAAAGAAGAATATAGAATAAAGAAGAATATACAATAAAGAAGAATATAGAATAAAGAAGAATATAGAAGAACATAGAATATAGAAGAATATAGAAGAATATAGAATAAAGAAGAATATAGAAGAATATAAAAGAATATCGGAGAATATAGAAGAATATAGAATAAAGAAGAATATAGAATATAGAAGAATATAGAATATAGGAGAACATAGAAGAATATAGAATAATATAGAAGAATATAGAAGAATATAGAAGAATATAGAAAAATATAGAATAAAGAAGAATATAGAAGAATATAGAATATAGAAGAATATAGAATATAGAAGAATATAGAAAAATATAGAATATAGAAGAATATAGAATATAGAAGAATATAGAATATAGAAGAATATAGAATAAAGAAGAATATAGAATAAAGAAGAATATAGAAGAATATAGAAAAATATAGAATATAGAAGAATATAGAATATAGGAGAATATAGAAGAATATAGAATAAAGAAGAATATAGAAGAATATAGAAGATAGAAGAACATAGAATATAGAAGAATATAGAAGAATATAGAATATAGAAGAATATAGAATAAAGAAAAATATAGAAGAATATAGAATATAGAAGAATATAGAATATAGAAGAATATAGAATAAAGAAGAATATAGAAGAATATAGAATATAGAAGAATATAGAATAAAGAAGAATATAGAAGAATATAGAAGATAGAAGAACATAGAATATAGAAGAATATAGAAGAATATAGAATATAGAAGAATATAGAATAAAGAAGAATATAGAAGAATATAGAATATAGAAGAATATAGAATATAGAAGAATATAGAATATAGAAGAATATAGAATAAAGAAGAATATAGAAGAATATAGAATATAGAAGAATATAGAATATAGGAGAACATAGAAGAATATAGAATAATATAGAAGAATATAGAAGAATATAGAAGAATATAGAAGAATATAGGAGAATATAGAATATAGAAGAATATAGGAGAATATAGAAGAATATAGAAGAATATAGAATATAGAAGCATAAAGAATATAGAAGAATATAGAATATAGAAGAATATAGAATTAAGAAGAATATAGAATAAAGAAGAATATACAATAAAGAAGAATATAGAATAAAGAAGAATATAGAAGAATATAGAATAAAGAATAATATGTGTAGGTATAAGCCTCATTTGTTTACTTACATGATTAATAGCGTCCAATTCGAGTTTGGTTTCATTAAATGTTGTTCCCATGTTCCATCTGACTCTGATAGGCTCCTTCCTATCAGTCTTCCATCTTTAGTGCACCATAGGATTGCTCTTGGGATTAACTTTATTCATAAGCTCATAGTCGGTAAAATTGATTCTCCTGAGCATTAAATCAGTTAAACTTTTGTGTTCCTAGTCGTTCTTCCAGTAATTTTTTCCCTTTATCCTTGAATAGACACATTACTGACTATGCCCTACATGATCTTTTCCGAATTTTATGCACTTCATATAATAAATTCTATCACGTTCTCTCACCTGAGAGAATCGCCCTCATCGTTTAATACCTCCTTCGCTGCTACGGGACTTATGACCACTGGCTGCAGGATGGATGAACTTTCTTTCTCTTTTTATACTCTTCACACTCTTCACACAGTGAATAGTATTATAAGTTTATCATGAAGTTTGTAAGACATCGCAGACCACATAAAGTATATACTTATATTTGTATCAGTTTGATGAGACGAGTTGATTTAGCCATGTCCAAGTCCTTCAGTTTTTGAACTAGAGAGCTAAAATTTTGTACATAGGTTTCTTTTTACCAAACGCCAGTCAAGTTCGTGAATCAGCCGATTCGGATCACTAGGGGGGGGGTACCTCCCATACAAACCCCCTTTTAAAATAAAGTTCTTATTAGAATAGGTTTTTTTGTTTTTGACTCATTGAACTGAAATTTGGACACTGTAAGTCTCTGACCCATATCCAGAAACCATGAAATTTCAAGACCCTCGGACTACTAGGTTGGGTACACCCCATACAAACCGGAATCCAAATGAAAGTTCTTATATGAAAAACTTTTTTGGTTTTTATACCATCGACTTGAAATATGAACATTATAAGTTTCTGACATCCACCAACCTTCTAAATTTCAAGACTCTCGGACTATTAGAAGGGGCGTGAGGAGTATTACAACTTCGGCATAGCCAAAGTTAGTCTTTTTTTATATATATTTTTTTTTTGTAATTATTTATTTTAGTTTAAGTTCATTTCAATTTATATTATATTTTTGTCCTAATTTTAAGTGTAATTGTTGAATTTATTTTTTTTGTTTTAAGCTGACAGTTTTTTGTCAATGTTATAAATAAATAAATAAATATAGAAATATAAGAGAATATAGAAAATCGAACTAATTAAGCTACCTTTAATTCAATACATACCACGATTGAAGTATCGAAAAAGCTATTAATTCCAGATGGGCTTAGATTTGCATGGATCACATTCTGTTGCACATCAATTGCAAACTATTATTCAGGATGTGATCTCTCAAGAAACTTTTAAACGTAAGTATAGTTATATCTTACGTTAAGCCATCACAAAAGGATCTCTTTGGCAATGTTTCATCCATTTTATGTAGTGACAATCGGTCTTCCAAGGTAGTCTCCATTGATATAAATAACAACATGGATTATGGATCATTGTTTCTTCTAGAATTTAATCATCCATCTATTAAATAAAATTATTAAAATTTGTTAATTTCAAGAAATAAATAAACATATAAATAGTTATTAGATAAATAAATAGATAGTGGGATAAAATGTCAAACACTGTAAAGACAACGTGAACATCATCAAATCAAATTAAGAATCGCTGTTCTAGAAGATAAAGAAAGAATTTTGCTACTTAAGTTAGCACATGAAATAATGGAAGTAAAAAGTGTGACATAAATAACTTGTCAGTGCATGCATAGAGAGACTTTGTATCTTTGAATTCTTAATTTGATTTGTGATTTTCACAAGAGTCTCTTTTTCTTATTTACAAATCAACACAACAACATTTAGAAACATCTTGATATTTTGATATCAATGAAAGAAAGAGAAGCTGACAATTTTTGAGAAAGATATGAAACTAAAGTAAAAATAGTCTAAGTGTATCGTACGAGGGAGATTTGATGAGATTCTTTCTTAGATAAAGTTGATGCACTCAAAATTAATTTTATTAAATAAATGAAGGAGGATATTTTCAAAAGAAAGAATCAGAAAAAAATGCCATTATATTTGAAATATTAAATAATTTATAAATAAAGAAGAAAAAAAATTGTAAAATGTAAAATTGTTTGTTTTTTTTTATGGGATTTTCCCAATAATTGTGATTATTTATATTTTTTTTTTTCTAAATCTAAATGTTGAAAAAACCCATAAGTTGGCAAAGCCTGCTGCGAATTGATCCACAATATTCTAGTGAATCAGATCAAAGACTATACACATATTATGTATCATTATTAGGTCGAATGTCATATGAAATTGGAAGAAAATTGTCTGCATTTGCGTAACAAGCAAGTTGTCTTCCATAAGGCAAAGCATTCATGATTTATAATCCTCCTTCTGTGACTATGACATGAAGATAGTCTATCTCTCATTGGCAACAGTTTTACAAGAAAAACAAAAATTAAGGTAACAAAAGCCAATTTCATAAACTTTGATGGAGTTTATGTTTTTGGAAAGATATTAAAAATGTGAAACATCTCAACAGATAAAAGTAGACTACAATGAAAACTATACACTTTCTTTCTTAGTTAAGAAACTTATCAGTCATCCAACCTCATAAATGAAACGAATTTTAAAGTATTTTTGCTCAATGAAAGTTTTATGATTCTGTTTGCTGAGTGTGTGAGTTTGTGTGTGTGTGTGTGTGTGTGTGTGTGTGTGTGTGTGTGTGGGTTTTATAGTGCTAAGTGTGCTTTGTGTTTGCGGTTGCTTACTTCCGGTTTCCGCTTTTCACTTTCAAGTGATTTTTATTCTTATTTGCTTTTCGCAACTGGACACACCCACACACACACACCCACACACACACATACCCACACACACTCATGCATGTGCATATTTTATTCAAGTATTTCTATAATTTTCATTAAACTGAAGAAGCTACTTACATGCAACATACAACAAACAAGTTAAATTAACTTTTCTCTCATTTCCCATTTTGGGAATAAAATTGCTTTTTATCTTTGTCTCTTCATAAATTGTTAAAAGGTTTTTGAGGTTTCTATGCTTAAAGGATTTTTATCTTCTCTTGCAAAAGCATTAGAATATTTTAAAATCTCATATACAAAACAACTCATGGCTTTTTTCCAACTCCAACAAACCAAGAACCTTTCTTTGTTTTCATTTTTTGAGGTTTGTAAGCAAAATTAACATCTCTGATGATGATGATGATTATGAAGATGATAATGATGATGTTTCTTGTGACAAGTTTGTCCTTCTAATTGCATTTCCTTTTAAAGCTGAAACATTTTTATGTCACTCCAAGGAACATGACTTCTCAATTAATTAAGTGAATTTTCAACAAACCCCAACCAACACATCAAATGAGTGACAACAAGGACAAAATTATGATAAAACATGGAAAAAAAGGAGTAGAAGAAGAAAGGAAACTTAAAGGCGTCAAAGAAGCAATCCTTAGACGCATTTTGACCTTAAACTGTAGACTAAAACTAAGGAGACACTAAAAAAGAAGCAAAGAAAACATTTCATTGTTTCATTCTTCAATGATAAGCAAAAGCAAGCAAGCAACCAAAGCTGGACGACACTTGAGGTGCGGCCCATAAGGACTTGACTTATTTATGAGTGCAAATACTAAAACAAAAAAAAAACAAAAAACAAGGTGCCTCTGCTTGGAAGGTAGGCGAAGCCAATCATTGACTTTATTGACTTGAACTCTCCTCTCTCCCTCTCTCTCTTTCTCTTTCTCTTTCTTTCTACTAAACTGACGTCTGGGCGTAGTCCATAAACTACTGTTGCACCTGATTCTGCTTCCCATACCTCTTTGCCTCTTATCTCATTCTTGGTTAAGGTAAGTTCAGTTTGTGTATCAAGTGACCTCTGACTTGGCCACTGACATCGACAATGACAACGATGATGTTGACTACTTGCCTTATGCTTCTATCGCTAAATGACTTGTGGCTCCTTGCCATGTGGTTTATGTTGAGTTGGTGGTTTGAAACTGAGCTCTCGGTTTGCATGTCAATGTGACGTTAGGTTAGACTGAATTCGCGAGCGCGCGAGTCTCAAAAATGCCAAATTGCTGACACAAAATTGAACTTTTGAACTATTACAATAATTTTGTGACTTTTGGTTTTGGCCGCCGCCACGTTCATTGATTTCAACTGACACTTTACTTGGATTTCTTATTGAATTGGATTTGTATGCAGTAAGACAAAATAAGTAGAAGCAGATGTAAGCAATTGAAATAAAAGGTTAAAAGTCATAATGAATCACGATGGTAAAATTGTGTGGGCATGTGTGTGTGTGTGTGTGTGTGTGTGTGTGGATTTCAAGAATAGAAAATTTCAAATTGCTTAGCAAAATGATTGATATAATGAAAATGGCAAGTAGTGACCTTTTCTTTAGTGAGGACTGTCTGAGGTGGAGTAGAAGAATTTTGATGCTACTAACTACCACTAAATTCAATTATAATTTACACATTTATAGTGGCGGCCTTAGTTTATAGGATAAATCTGCATGGATCTTTTCTTGATCTATTCTTAGAATTTGGATTTTTCGGAATTTCATTAAAAATACAATTCACATAAATAAACACAATATCCTCTAAACTCATCCATCACTGTGTATTGGAATATGATTGCATATTGTAAGAACTAAATGACAAATGTGTGATGTATGTTCTCATTTATGGTTACAAAATATATAAGTGTGGTCGAGAGTTCACCTAAAACCCTTATGGCCCATTGTGATGCCTGATTATAGATCTTAATGTCCAACGTACATCCTTTGGACCATCAGCAGGGACTCTCATCATCATCACAATCCTTTCCTTGTTGGAGTGCAGAATCTCAGAGGTCCATTTTTGTTTGTAGCAAAGGCAGAGTGTCCTAGCGACAGTACTTTTAGGCTCATTAGCCTGTATAGGTCTGTGAATATTAGCAACATAGAGATATGGCAGTTCATATTCCCTTCTAGAACACTCATCTGTCATCTAGTTGCCAATAAAAACAAAATGGGCAAGAACCCATAGCGTAATTTATTGCAGCCGATCTTAATTAAAAACCACTACCGTGCTACGAATAGCTTTATTTAGACCCTTGTTGGCAATCTGTCTGTCAACAATAATCATTAGGCTTCTTGGGGTCTCCCCCATAGTGATTATCATGGGAGTCAGTGTAGATTGCAAGATCGATGACGTTCCCCTATTTCCAATCGTCTCTCTCTGGTAATCTTCTATTGAAATTGTCATATCATTTTAGTTCCGGCACATAGTAGTCACATTCTCCGCCATCAATTCTTAACCCTACTTCTTGTATGATGATGCCCGCAATACAAAAGAAGATGCAGTTTCCGGAGGTTGAATAGATTTTTTTGCAGTTGTGTTTTTGTTTAAGTGCCCACAGGTGGTTATGAGTATCTTAGAAAGGATTGGAGAGCTCAGTGTTGGGCTTAACAAGAACAGATCGACAAACAATTAAAGCTCTAAACGAAAAAAACAAAACTAGTGGAGAAAATTTAATGAGTGCATAACCAAGGAAAAATGGCAATATGCTATGCATGTCATGTAGCTCGCTTGGCAAATGATCAGTGACATGAAGGAGTTTTTGAATGAATACCAAAAGGTGATAAGAAACAAATTGGGATACCATTTACACAATAAAGTAATGACATAAAGAGAGTGACAAGCAACTGTATAGGAATGACAGATATTCAAATCAGATTTCGCTTGTATTTAGGATCCCCCCAATTGATTTAAGCAATTGAATAGGACAAATTATATAAATGGTTAATATTCAGAATGTTCAATATAGATTTCGGTTTCTATTTTGGATCGCCATTGATTTTTATTCGGACTATCAACGGTTTTTACTGGTCATTGGTGTGTTGGGACTCACGCGCAGAGACTGGGCATTCCCTTCAGAAACCATTATACAAGTTGCCCAGCACTGGTAATAACTAGAAATAAGTTTCTGGGTAAATATATAATCGATAAACTCTCGGACTATGCGGTCACATGTCCTTTCAAACCTTTTAAATACCAAAATTCTAGTTGGATTTAGCAATACTGATTGTGTTTGGCAAGAAATTGGTTTCAAAACGACACTTCACTGCTAATTGTGGCTCGTAGTGGACTACACGGTAACTAACCCAACCAGGTCCTAGGCATTTACCTATGATATCTCTAGGAAATCACGCTTATGCTTCTTTATATATGACAAAGAAAGCTCCAAAAAATTTGTAACTTGCTTCATTTTTCATAGTTTTTTTTTTTTTTTTTAATAAATGGCAAATAGTAAAAATATTTCATTAATATTGCATACCAAAATGACTAATGCACGAAGTGAAGATAGAAATGTCTATTACATTAGAGTTTTAGCTAAAGTTCAAGAGAGAAATGCAAACAAAAGAAGGTCACAATATTTGTGTTCGCTACTCTTTTGATTTTATTTTCTATGGTGAATGTATATATTTCGTTCATGCAACACTTTCCTTTATGCAACGCACACATAAACAGCATAAGTGAGTCACTGAATGAATAAAAATGAAGTCATGTTAAGAAGGATATAAGCACAACACAACCAATACAACATACAAACTACAATGCCAATATTTTTATTCTTACAACTCTCAACACAACAAGGAGCTGCTGCTGCTGCTGCTCTTGTTGGCAATATGAAGCAAAGGGAAGAAAATGAAATGACATGAAAGGAAAGTAAAGTAAAAAGGAAAGGAAAGGAAGTTGCAACAACATTTCCGCTTGATTTGCATTACTTGGCAAGTTTGTTATTTTTTGAACTTGAGCTGCCTGCTTTGCCTGCCTGCCTTCGCTCAAGTCTTCTATATGTGTATCCATTTATCTATGTATTGTAAAATATGAATATTTGTATGTATGAGTATCTGTGTGTGTGTGTGTGTGTGTATCTTAAGGCTTCATTGTTATTGTTTTTTGTTGCTAGTTACTCACTCACTCACTCACTCACTTACTCATTCAATCCTTAGAATGTGCTAAGCTATGCTGCTGACGTAAGCCATCAACTGATCTGCATAAGAAATTGTATTAAAGCAACAACGCAACACCAACAAAAAGCTCAACAACAAAAACAAAAACAATAACAAGAATAATAATAGCAGCAACAACAACAACAACAGAATACAATAAAACAATAATAACAAAACAAAAAAAAAAAATAATGTAAACAAAAACAATAAAAAAATTATAGGAATAACAATGAAGCAACAACTGTTGTTTCTACTCCTATTGATGCTGTTCCTACTCTTGATGTTGTTACTCAACCTTCTCCCATTGTTGCAGATCCTTTTTCGTCTCTTATTTTTGTTGATGTCTGGTGTTGCTGCACAACATTCAATGTAGAAGGATTATGTTGATGTTGATGTTGATGCTGTTTTTCTTTTGTTATTTTTAGTGTTTTCGTTGCATCTGTTACTTGGTTCTGATACAATGACGCTGCATCTAACACTTGCTTACCAAATACCAAAATAACAACAGCAACAATAACAATAACAACAACAACAACAACAACAGTAACTAGTATGATGATGATCATTATGATAGTGGTAATAATGACGATAAAGATGAGTGAAAACTTTAAAGACCAAAGGAAGGAAGGAAGGAAGTCTCCTTAACTAATAGTGAAAGCATATTCTAACTCTTCTCTATTTTGGCCATGTTTTTATGACTAACTATACTCGTACTCTCTCTCTTCCTTTAATCTTCCTTCACTTTCTCTTGACTGCATCCCAACATTCTCTTTTCATATTTTTTTGGTTTGTTGTTTTTGCTAATAATGTCATTTCATCTATGAAGGTTCATTGTGAACTCGTTTCTTGTTTAAGTTGTTATTTCTTCCATTTTGTATTTTTTGGTTTTGTTTTTTGGTAAAACTAATGACAACATTACGTTTTATGAATATAAGAGATACATAGATGCTTATTTTAGTATTTGTTTTTCCAATATGTTGTTGCACATTTTGACTTTAAGAAAACAGGAAATTCACTTTCACATTTTCTTTCTTCATCCACTTCAAATACTCATACCACAAACAAAATTACTTAACTGAATGCATGAAAATTGCATTTTAAATAGATTTTATTTTGGTATTTATTTGCATATGCATTATACATTCATGGAAATTTCCATACTATACGAGGTATGACTTTAAAATAATGCATTGGATGCTTCAATAGAAGAATTAATTATACATAAAGTGTTTATTTTCAATTGTAGCCGAGTTATTTATTTATGGTAGTAGCAGTAGCTTTCGCATAGGTCAAGCTTTCGCATTCATCTCTGTCTCTATTAAATCCATCTCCTCTTTATCGTTAATGAAAATGAAATGAACTTAACATGTTTTTGAGTTATTTATTCTCAAGAAGGCATATCAAAAATGTATGATAATATGAAGAAAAAAAAACGTAGTCTAACCATATATGACAGTTGATCAACTACTCATCCGATTGAATTTGAAATTTAAAAGAATACATAAAGCAAATTTAACATAAATCAAAGGTTAAACATTTGACATTGGGTGATTGGATGATAGTCACACAAAAACTTTAAAATGTTTCCAAATACAATGTAATTTCCCAGTGCTTGATTATTCTAATGAATATTATTCACCTAATCAGATATTTGCAGTTCACTCAATATAATGAAGGAGCTCACAGTATGAAGATTGGAAAATTCGAATGAAAAGATGTTGCAGTTTCATATTTTGTTTCTTTTTAGTTCAAAAAGATTTAATAATCCAATGATTTTGTCAAGAATGTAAGTTCTATATGGGTGACACATGCATGACAGAATCATTGGACTATTGAGCGACAATAAGTTCTATGTGGGTGATACATTCTTGAAGGTAGAATCTTTGTCTTAAGAATCATTGGATTATTAGTAGCGAGAATGTAATTTCTATGTGAGTGATGTCGAATCTGTTTACCTTCAATTTGTCAATTACAAAAGAAAGGAAATTAAGAAATCAATGAAAATTTCCAGCATCATCCAACACTCAGATTTTCTAATTTAACAATTGTCAACAATTGTTTATAGAATATTAGAAGTGAATTGCAAATCTTTTATAACACAAACAGTGGGTCATTGACACAAATGCAGTTTAAAAATCACCTCTCATTATTTTATATCTTCACCTCGAAGACATAAAAATCACATTAAAATTTAGTACAATTACATTTCTTATCTATGCATATGGAATTTAATTTTTTTTAAATATTTTTTGTACTCTTTTTGTTTAAATAAAAGCAATTAAAATAAAGTTGATGAAGAGCAGAAGATAAAGAGATAGATATATAAACATAATATACAGTGTGTGTGAGAGAGAGAGAGAGAGAGAGAGAGAGAGAGAGAGAGAGAGAGAGAAACAAAGCGAGATCACAACAGAGAAGTTAATGCAAAAACACTTCATTTTCCACGCGCGCCTCAAAGTATGCAATAAATATTTTTAATGGCTGCATTAGGCAACCGCAAACAATGCGAGAAGCTTTTCAAGCTTTAAACTTCTTCCTGTGTTGGTGTTGGTGTTGTTGTTGGTTGGTCATAAAGTTAAGGCAATGAATGAATGAATGAATGACAATGACAACAACAATGAAAAGAATGAATTTCTTTACTTGTTTCTCTCTGTTCCCTTCGTTTCTCTTCATCACTCACTCAATCTGAGTATAAATTCAATATGCTGTACGCACATTTTGAGGAACTTTCAAAAACAGAAGAAAAAAAAAAAAATAAAAATAAAAGAAAAAAAGAGACTCTAACCAACTTATCGGATCTTGCAACTCCATTGGGATTTAGCATGAGTTTTATAATCGCACGCGCCATTGTTTGTTTGTATATATGTACATACATATGTATCTAGATATATGTATGTACATATGTATATATATCTGTATATATAAGTGTATGTGTTTGTGTATCAATGTGTTGTAATCATCAGTATGCTGTTGATGTTGATGTTGAAGATGAAGATGAAAGCGAACCAAGAAGATGCGCGCAGTGCATAAAACTTTATGACAGCCTCAGCAGCTTTATTTGTTAAGTGCACATATAGTACACATTCGCATACAGATAAAACATACAAACTAAATATAAATGTATTATACGAATATCTGTGTATCTTCTGTTCAAAGGTAATTTCACTGACATTTTGCATTTGTAATGACACAATACATGTCGCCATCTGATGATGATTTGAGTAGAAAGGAATCGACTAAGTAACTACGAATTTGAATGACTATAAGACCGAAAGCGAAGGCGCCAAACATTGCTAGTAATTACCAAAGGATCTCTGAGCGTGCGTGACATTTGTCTGTATATGTAAGAATATTTGTATTTGTATGTGAGTATGCATATTGGTGCGTGTTTGGGAGCTCTTAGGAATGTAACTAAGTTTTCCATTGCCATTCCTTGTTCGTTTCTTCATTTATATGCCATGCAGGCTTCTTATCAAATATGAAACAAAGTCGTAAAGGATAATTAGACTAAAACACATACACACTCACATTTACATTCACATTTACATTCACATTCACACTTACATCTACTCAAACTCATATACCATACACATATACGAGATGTGTCCCGATAATATTCAACTTGAACTTGATTTTATAGCTCCGCGCATGCTTTATTCTTCTTTGTCACCCCAATTGACTGAACAATATGATTCCCATCAGTTCTTCATTATCCCTAAGTAAATCTAGAAGTCAATGCATTCAATTGATTTCCTATCAATTGTCTTTATGTCTTTGAAATATTACCCCATAAATGGAATTATCAATTTTGTATACAACCAAAAGTTGCAGAAAAATTCTCATCATCCTTTTCATATTCTTCAAAATGACTTTCAAATGAAACTGTTTTTTCTCTACTGAAAGACATTTTGAATTGAATGTCACGAAAAATCATAATATTTTTGATTAGAATTCTTATTTCAATAATTTTAAATGAATTTTGTTCTCTCATAATTAAGGAAGATCTTCTTCAATAGCAAGTGACAGAAGTCCTTGGTCCTACTACTTTAGCTCAAAAGTTCCAGAACATCGTGGTCAATATACCCAAATTTTATCCAAAAGCTTTCTTCTGCATCCATTACAATTGTTTCTGCATACATTTTTTCGAGTATAAAGTAAATGTTATGCAAATCCTGTAAACTCAAAATGTTCATTGTCCAATCAATAAATAATCTCTGCAGAAGACAATTCATTCGTGAGGAATCTCTGCTAACATCCTAGTCGCATCCCACATAAGTTAACCTACCAATGTGACACAGAGTTATTATTTCAGGTCACATATTGTATATATACCTTACTGACACACCTCTTAGAAACACATGGAAAGGCCTTTTCAACTTGGTTGAGATTTCAATGTTTGGTGTCGACGTGAATAATGCAAACTAATCAGTTGCTGCGTTTTGTTAGACGCCTTCAAAACCACACAGAAAATCCATTAAGCGTGCTAAAGCCAATAAAACTTTAATTCAAATACTCGTATGTGTGTGTGTGTGTAAATATGTTTGGAAAATTGTGTAGCGTTAGACAGGCAAACAGTGAAAACAACACAAGATAAGCTCATGCGAAATGCGTTTCAATGTTTTTGCTGCGTATCTAGTACAATACTTCCGACGACGGCGCATCAATCATAAAAATGTGAAAAAATTAAGACTGAGTTAGGATAATGGAAAGGGAATTAGAGTTAGAGTTAGAAGATATGAAAAGGGAATCAGACAAAGTGAGAAATGGAAATTGTTTACGACTTTATTTAAAAGCAAATTGTTTGTGGCAATAACAAGCGCAACAACAATTTAACATTTAGTCTTATACGAGTATCTTGCCACATATCATGAGCTGTCATATTGTATTTATTTATTGTGTATGTGTGTTTATGTGTGTGTGTGTGTGTGTGTGTGTGTGTGTGTGTGTTGATAAAGTTACGTTTCTCTTCTTTTTTTTTATATAAAAATATCCTATGTGCATGTGTTATGATTCTTCTTCTCCTAAACAACTTGATTCAATTTCAGATTGCTGAGTTCTGATATAGTTTTATGAAATATAATAAAACACTAAACTAACAAAACCAAAGAGTAAACCATTCAAGATATGAGACAAATCGGTCTTATGATCCATTTGCAGTATCTACTCATTTTTTTGGCAACAACGTTTGCCGGATTATCAAGTATTCAAATAAAATAAAATAAATCATTTACTTTTCATTTCAGAAATTCATCAAATCGGAAATATCGTCGTCACATCAATGAGAACGCTTTGGGTATCATACGCAGTACATTGCAAAGTGGTGGCTTTGGACCCCAACCACCGAATATTAATAAAGAATTGGGTATACCACACAATGCTGGACCGATGAATACTTTAGCTGCTGGTTATCAGCGACCGATTTCACATCAGGGAGGCGGCAGTGGTGTAGCAGCAGCTGCGGCTGCTGTTACTGCTGCACAACAGGAGAAGGGCATGTTTTCGATCAGTCAATTGAATATTGATTTGACAGAGGCACATGTTGGACACAATGGACGCATGGAGATCACATGTTTGTCAACAATACCAGCGACTGTTGGTCAAGGTGAACAATTTGCCGATTACAAAACATATTCAGTGAAAGGTAAGAGAATAAAGGATTGATATAGATATTAAATCTTTATAAGAGACATATTCATCAAAATTTTAAATTTTATATTCACAAAATGACAGGAATGGATGTCATTCCTTTATCAAAACTTATTGCAATCTCATCACCTAATAAATCTAGGTCCATCTCTATCTCTGATTCCATCTCTATCTCTGTTTCCATCTATAGGTCCATCTCTAGTTCGAAAAGTAGTACCATCACTAGGTCCATCTCTAAGTCTATCTCTAGTTCCATCTCTAATCCCACTTCTAAGTTCATCTTTATTCCCAACTCTATTCTCGTCTCTATCTCCATCTCTAGTTCCATCTTTAGTCTCATCTTTAGCCTATCTCTAGTCCATCTCTAGTTCCATTTCTAGTCCCATATCTATACGCATTTCAAGGTTATCTTTAAAATATCTAGTTCTAGCTCTAGGTTCATCTCAGCCTCCATCACTAGTTCATCTCTAGGTCCATCAATAATTCTATCTGTAGTCCTATCTCCTTGTCTATCGTTAGTCCCATCTCTAGTCCCATCTTCAGTTCCATCTCTAGGTCCGTCTCTAGTTCCATCTCTAGGTCCATCTCTAGTTCCATCTCTAGTCCTATCTCTAGGTCCATCTTCAGTTCCATTTCTAAGTTCATCTCTAATTCATCTCTAGTTCCATCTCTAGTTCCATCTCTAAGTCCATCTCTAAGTTCATCTCTAGTTCCATCTTTAGTTCCATCTCTAAGTTCATCTCTAGTTCCATCTCTAGTTCCATCTTTAGTTCCATCTCTAGTCCCATCTCTGAATTCATCTCTATGTCCATCTCTAGTTCCATCTCTATATCCATCTCTAAGTCAATCTCTAGTTCGATAACTAATTCCATCTCTCTTTCAATCTCTAGAACCATCAATAATTCCATCTCTAGTCCAATTTCTAGGCACATCTTTAGTTCCATATCTAAGTGCATTTCTAGTTACATCTCTAGTCCCATCTCTTGGTTCATCTCACGATTTATATCTACAATAGGTCCATTACGTTCCGAAATACCTTTCGGCTTCTATCTATCTATGTATTTGCGACACGCATGCTTAAGAATTCAATTCGTGGTAAGCGCATTGAAGAAATAAGTTTTTCTTAGGTGTTTTTCTCCTTCTTTTATTCTTTGCCATTTTGTTGTCATCATTATAATTTATTTTTTTTTTTTTTGCAAAACGAAACTTGCAATTCGTTTTGTTTTTTGTTTTTTTTTTCATGTCGTCGCTCTTTGACTTTATTGCCCTCAAGTCACCACCAATTCAATGCCAATGAAAATGCCAACCTTTGCGGAACATTCCCTTGCCTTATGACTTTTCTCTAGTTTACAACTTATTGTGTTTTTGATAATTTCTTGGCTCGTTTTGTGCTCGTTTACTTTCAACGCCACGCACCATCAAATGCGAAAAAGAAAAGGATAATTTATTTTTCGCGTTCATGTTTCTATTTATTTTTGTATTATTGTATTATTTGTATTTCTATTCTTCTTAATAATGTTGTTGTTTCTTAATGTGCGAAACATCGCCGCCACCACAAAAGTCGCAAACCTGTAAATTGTCTTAAATTGTTGGAAATAATTTACACAACGTGGAATAGTCAAGGGTGATGATGATATTTTTGATCCTTCAGGGGGTGTCTGTTCTTTATTTATTTGTTGTTGTTTTTTTTTTTTAATTTATCTTTTTCAGTAGTCAAATGATTCATGACTTTTGTCTGTCTCTCGTTTGCCCATTTATATTTTGCCAAATTTTCTATTCGTATGAGTGATATTTATTCATGTTATTTATCTATTATAGTAATCACTTTTTTTTACCAATTTCTTTTCTTGTCTTTCTAATTGTTTGTTATGTTGTTGTTTATTGTCATTTGGAAAGTTTTTATTTCAGTTGGTCACCCACATGATTGGTTAACCTTCTTTCCCTAGTATCTACATATCTCATCAATCTCTGTTTACACTTACAAGTAGAAAAATGGAAATGAAATAAGGGGAAAAACCAAACCTTAAATGAATAAATGTTTACTTGGAAACAAATTTCCAGTTTCATTTTTACACCACAAAGTTTTTTAAAGCGGCTCGCCAGTTTCTGACCAAAGTCTTGTGTCTCTCTCTTTATCTGATCTGAGATACAATATTATTGTATATCATTCTTCTTATTCTATTATACAAATGTATCAAATTTTATTATTCGTCCGACGACGACGACGACGACTTACTTATTTATCCTCGTTTCCTTTGTTGACATTTTGGTTAAGGGATTTCATTTCGAATGCAGAAAACTTTTACTCAAAATCTTTCCGTTTCTCTTCGCTCCTTGTCAGTTTGATACACCTCGATTCGATTCTACTGAATGGAACGGAACGGAACGTAACTAAACTCAACTAGTCTTGACTCTTCCCATTGTTAAGTTGCTATTCAAAGTCTTAACACAAATAGGCAACACCAAACAAACAAACAAATAAGCAAACAAACTTTTGCCTCATTCAATTTATTTGCTGGCAGCGGATTAATAGTTTTCTGTTTCATTTCCGCTCTAAGTCGTCTGTCTTTACTAGTTCCTCCAATGTTTCATTATACAAATTCAGATGAGTTGAGTTTGATTTGGGTTGGATTGGAATGGGTTGGGTTGGGTTGGGTTGGGTTAGATTATGTTGGGATTGAAGAGTTGAGTTGGTTTGAGTTGAGTTGACTTGACTTGACTTGAGCTAAGACCAAAATTAAAACAATTTTGTGGGAAATTTGGTTAAAGCAAGGCGACGCTTTTTCTACCAACCGAAAACTATATAACAAATGTAATGAATTGGGGCATTATTTTGAAGTTAATCAACGCTTGGACTTGGACTTTAATTAAGGCACAAGGCTTTCTAATTTATACCTATAAAAACATATGTATGTGTTCCTACAATATATGAGTGAATGAATGAATGAATGAATGAATGCCTGCATGAAGAAAAAAAAAAACTTATACATATCTGGTTGAGTGAAGGTCCTTTAGAGCACGAGTAATGGAACTCGACCAACTCGTTTTTGGTTTCGGTTGTGGCTTTCAAGGTCGTCGTTCAATTAATTTCGTCTATTTCTCGCCTTCTTCTCACTCACAATTAGTGGGCAATCCATTAAAATGGAATGAATTGGGACATTGAACAGGCAAAAAGGCAAAAAGGAAGAAAGGCAGTTAGTGAATGGAATGAAATACCATTAAAGACCATCCAAGGCAAACTAATAAAAAGCACCCATACTAATCTTAAGTGACCATTTACTCATTTGTCCTTCTTCTATTTTATGAAAATTTAAAGCTCTCATGTGACTTTTATGGTTGTTACAAGTTGAAGAGCTAAAAGTAAAGTTTCTTAATAAATAAATTGATTAAATATCTTCAAAACACTTTTGTTTTGGAAATAGCAATGAACGAATCTCAATCTGAATCTTTAAGTGAAACTTATTACTTTTGTGTTGTGTTTAATAAATTAATACTTCTAAATAGACACTACACAGGAAACCTTAAGGACTCTTCTGAATTTTATGTTTTCTAAAGTTTTACGAAAAAAAAATTGTTAGATAACAAATATATTTCTTAGAAATAAAGCGATTTGGCATCTGATCACTTTGAATTCTAATTATAAAGTAATTAAATATAAATATAAGTATAATATAATAATATATATATATATAATATAATATTATAATATATGATTGCTGTGATGATGGATCAAGAAGTATGTTTTGTGAAGAAAACTCAATTTCTAACTAAAAAGGTTTCGAGTGAAAGTGCGAGGTGCTTTTTATTTTTTTGTTTTAATCGGAAGAAAAGCATTGAAGTCTGGGACTTTAACCACGCTAAAAACTTCCGCCCCTTGTCCTATTGTCCCCCTAGAATTGCTGTTAGATATTTCGAGAGATGATCGAATAACTTTGCGACTCAACAACTTTTATTTTAAGCATTTTTAGACTACAAAAAATTTCAATGAACATATTGTGGATCTTCATGCAATCGCACAAACCTCACAACTTTGTGCGCTCAGTTGCTACACAGTCCTTATTTCAATAAATTCACCTTTTTCACATTTGTTTTTTTTTTTTTTAATGTTGTGAATTTTCATTTGATGGTTTAAATCCAATTTGTCAGTTCTGTATACTAAAACTGATTTGTGAGATTTATGAGGTGCCAAATCGGGTCGTTCACGAAAGCGACCTTATAACTTTGTCCATTTATTCTTTCATTTGTGAGATTTATGCGATTGCTTGAAGACCCTTATTGTATGATTAAGTTTTCTTTTAGAATATTGATTGGTCTCCCTGCAGCAATTTCTTTGAGTGAAAATTAAGTGGAACTAATCTTCAAGGTTTAAATATTTTTGGAATTTTTTACTGTTTAATTTGTTTAAATTAGTTGATTTTTCTTTAAGGTCTCCTTATTTCTACATCATTTGAATCGTTTTTTTTTTAGATTACTTTTTGTATATCTAAAAAAGATTTTTCTTTGATGTATTTTTAGAATCTTTAAAGTTTTAGTTTCTATTTGCTTCAACCTTCTTTGATTATGTAAGGGTTTTCGTCTGCCATATTTGATTTCTTATGTTTAAGGTTTCTCAATGGACATTTGTCTTGACTCCTCGTGTAATTTATTTAAGTATCTTTTCATTCTTAGTTTAGGAATGTCTATGTATTAATAGATGTATTTTATTCTACTCTACTTATGTAGTTAATATTGATAATCTCTCTAATTTTTTTTTCCATTTCACTCATTTTCATTTGCAGTTGAAGTTGAACGTCAACCGGCATCTTCCCCTACGTCCACGGCTACGCCCAGCATTGGCATGGCGGCGCTTGGCAACGGCCAAAGTAATGAGACCTCAGCAGCATGCAGTCTTTGGACGACGCATCTATGGACAATGTTGCATTTGTTGTTACTAAGTCCTATAATATTTTGGTATTAAAATGGAAACCAACAGCAGAACAAAGAAATACTACATAATAATTAGAAGAAGTAACTGGCTTCTCTGAATATATGAGAGAGAATCCATATCCACTCACTCATGTATATACGATAACACCTACACACCTACAAGAACACAAACAAGCACAAAGTTAATGATAATGTAAAAATAATATGGAGGATGTTGAAGATGATGATGATGACCACCGAAACAAAAGGTAACACAAGAGTATTTTTTTCCAACAAAAATAAAAAAAAAAATTGTAAATTTCATTTTGCATTCTCATTTTGTTAAAAGTGGAAATACTAGAAAAAATATAATGTTGAAAGAATGAATGAATGAATGTGTGCGTTTTGTAGAGAAAGGAATTACACTAAAAAAATAATATAAATTTGCATTAAACTAAAAAAATTATAAAAATAAAACAGAAATTTTTTTAAATAAAATATAAATAAAATGACTGCAAAAAAAAACGAATTAAAAGAATGAACTTCAAATCTTCAAATGCAAGTGGAAATGTTAAATAAGCAAAGAATATCAATGTGCACAATGAAAGTGCGGAAACGGATGTAAAACACAACCGGAAACGGATGTGTTGCAGCAAAAAGTTGCTTACATTTCATGCTTCTTTTGAAGACAAACGTAAATAAAACAATAATTTTTATTTTTTATGAACTAAAAAAACAAAAAATTTAGTAAAACTGGAACAAAACAAAACTTCAAATGAAAACCAAAAAGAAATTTAAAAATTAAGAATAATACAAAACAAAATAAAAGAAGAATGTCAAAGTGAAAGGAAAGGAAAAGAAAGAATAAAACTTATTTAAATTTGTTTTAATAGATTGTAAATAAAAGTATGTAAAAATCAAGAAAGCTTTTTGCTAAGATAGAAAGACAGACATTCAATGATGACAACATCATTTAGTAAGTCATTCGGTTCAGAAAAAGGAATGCAAGCATCAACAGGATAATATTCAGGATATGAAAGCTTATAAAGCATTCTGAATAATCATGAATAATGGATGATGTTTGTTGTTTGTTGTTTTGCTGAGCTTCGTTAATGAACTTTGAACTTATAGTAAATTTTTTGTGTAATTATGCTATGGCAAAACTTGATTAAAACAACAATTTTTATAAACAAAAATAAAAAAAATAAAAAAATATTTGCAAACAAAAAAAAATTGGTTAAAAATATTGAAAAAGAAATTTGCGACAAGCAAACGTGTATTTTGAAGCATCAAAAAAAAAAAAAAAATTGTATAAATGGAAAATGAAAACAAAAAACTTAACAATTTTGTACTTGATTAATTTTGTAAAAAGGTCAAAAGTTGCACACATTGAACACGAATGAAAATAAATAAGTAGTAGAGAACATTTTCATGCTTTTTTCTCATTTTGAGCTTGGCAAAATCAAATGAATTAAAAATGAATCCCAAAAAATAACGAAACACATACTTATTTTTTGCAAAGTGTTTTTTATTGTAAAAAGGATTTTTAGAAACAATTTTTTATTTGCTTGTGTGTGTGTTAAGAGATTTTAGTTTCAATGTGTGCAAACAAAAAAAGAATTAAAAATAAAAAAAAATTACGAAGGTTTTTTTTAGTATTTTGCGAGTTTAAAAATTAGTAAAAACTGAAAGGGAAATTTGCTTAAAGGGAAATCATTTCGATAGAAATGAGGGTAGATTTAAGTAGATGGAAATTTAACTTGTGCTAAACTTTAATGTTAAAAATTTGTAAAAAACAAAACAAAAATTTATTAGATGACAGACATAAAAACCAAGAAGCTTACAAAAACAATCAGTGTTAAAAACAAATAATAAACAAAAAAATACAAAAGAAAAAAAAAATATAAAATAAAAAAAAAAAATAAATAATAAATAAAAAAGGCATTAATAATATTAAATTAAAATTAAATATAATAATTATTAAAGGAACAGAAAACTAAAATCAACTAAACACAAATGTAAAAGTGAAGAAAATCTTAAAAAAAAACAACTAATCCAAATTCCAGTTTGTATCTAAGTGTATAAACTATAAGATTATACTTTTGTTCTTATTTGATTTAAAAGATTTTTTTTTTTTTTTTTTTGTTACTTTGTTTTTAACCTTGAAACCATCACCATATCACAATTGACTGTACTAGTTTTTTTCAATCCTTTTATTGAAACTAAATTGAAAGAAGCCAATTATTGTTTGAATAAGCAACAATTCCACTTCCATTTGGGTTGTTTGTTTGAACTTAAATTTGAATATCTTAACAAATCTTCATCAGAAGAATAAAAAAAACAACTTGAAATGAAACATTATTCATCTCTAAGTTTATATGGAGACTTTTGGAATGTTTTTGGTAGGGATTTAAGGATTACGATTCTAAAACCAATATATCGGCCAATACAATCATCACTGTCCCATATATCTATTATCTGTCATTAGTCAGAGAGCTTCTGCGTGATTTACTGAGTTGAAGTCAAGTATTTCATATGTTTCATCACTGATCTTTCTTCCAAAGATAATAGAAAATAAAGTTGACAATTATCAGTACAGTTATCATACTGCCGAAGAATTTTTGGTCCGATATATCTGAAGAGTATTATTGCAGTATGAAAGCCAGAAGTGTGATGACAAAATTAAGAAGCAGTATAGAAAAGACGCAGTTGGTAATTGTTCTGAGAATACGAAATGATGAATACGTACATACTTCCAATCGAAAAAGCAGCCACAAACAATTTTTTTTAATTTTGGGGGATCCCTCAATTGGGTTTTGTCAAGCTATCAATTTTTTTGGGTTTTCCATAATTTTTTTTTTTTTTTTTAATTTTATGCATTTATAAACTCAGTTTTTGTGGAAATCTATTATTGTAAGAGTGACAAAACTATAACAAAAGGGACGCACATGTCTTTAGCTAAAAAGGCGTTACTATTGCAATGGTTGATCAAAATGTATCTATTCCCAAAATAGCAAATGAAATACAATCTAATAATAGTAAAAAAAACCATGGAACTCGACAATTGGAAAGCAAAAATGCAGAATTGCGTCTTCTGAGCAACAGAATGAAGAATAATCATTTACATGGGATTAGAAATATAGAAAATTGAACAGAATTTGTTTGGCCACGTGTCGGATAATTTCGGATAAATCAAGCAATCACCCTAAATGATGAAATGGTAAAGCATTTCCAAATATAAAACGAAATCTCTTTTGAATTTAATTTAGTTAATGAGAGAAGTTTATAAAAATCTAATTTCATTTGTTATTTGAATTTCTTAAAAATGGAAGGATTAGAAACAATAGAGACACATGAATTCCACAATGAAATCAATAGAGAAATACTAATTTCGTCAAGTAGATAAGTACATAGATATATACAGAAAATAACGTCTCTGAATCTGAATGCTAATAGAAAAAAAAAATTTAATTCATACAATTATTTTGCTTACAATTGTCATTTATTAATTTTTTTTTTTTTTTTTTTATTAGCTTCTTCTATAGTTTATCTTTTATTTTTTGCAATTTCTTATGCAAAACAATAAATGTATAAATAATTATACAATTTATTGTATGTGTATATTTACTTATGTGTAGTTAAAAATACGAGTTTTGTAGTTAGGCGAATTTTACTGTTAATTAAATTCAATTAATTTCAATTAATTTCAATAAATCTGCCTTTCTTTAATAAATTTTTATTTTTTTACTATTCAAAAACTTTAAATCTAAAAATTATATTAAAAATTTATAGTAAAATTAAAAAAAAAAAAAAAATTTAAATAAATATATAAATAAAATAAAAAAGAATATATATTTAGCTTAATTAAATATTTTCAAAGGCTTTAAATGTCTAAAATAAAGAATAAAGAAAATATTCAAATAATAAAAAAATATAACAAAACTAACTTCAATGAATATTTAACATAAATAAATAAATAAATTGCTGTAAATCTGTCTATGTGTAAACTAAATGTAAATGTGTATGTGTGTAAAGGAAGTTAAAAATAAATACATAAAAAAAGTATAGAATATTTTCTGTTAGTTAAATTAAGTTAAATTTATACACAATAACATAAATTAAAATAAATCTATATATTTTCCTGTAGTTTCTAAGTTTCTTCATTTATTGGAAAAATAAATAAAATTTATTTTTCATAAAAATATAAACTAAAACAAAATCATTAAAGCCTGCAAGTGTTTTTCCTACAAAACAAAGATATAAATAAAAAAAATAATAAAAATTATAAAGTAAGCAGAAAACCAATTAAAAAAAAAAAAAACGGTTGTTAAATGCACAAATGTAAAAGAGAGAGAGAGAAAATTGAAAAACGAAAACTATTAATTCTTAGTCAACTTGAAACAAAACAAAACAAAACAAAATAAAAGATAAAAGATAAAAGAATCATCCCAACCATTAAAATAAAATAAATATATTAATAAATAAAAAATTAAGAGAGAAAAGAAAAGAAACAATTAACAAAACCGATAACAACATGAACAACAACAAGAACAACAACAAAAACATAAAGAAACCTATAAATTTTTTATATAAAATATTTATATAAAATATATATACTTATATATTATATAAAAAAACAAAAAACATGGCTAAATGTCTTATGCAGGTATTGACGTCTTCCTATGCTACGCTGTCTATTATTAACTAACAAAATATTTATATAAAAATAAATTAAAATAACAATTAAATATATATATAAAAAAAAAAAAAAAATTTAAGAAAAATAAAAAAAAAAATTAAATAAATAAAAAAAAAATACTTAAAAAAAATATATACATAAACTTATTAATTATACATTTACAATTTAGATAAATAAATGATAAAATAAAAAATAAAATAAATGAAATAAAAAAAAAAAAAAACAAAATAACATTAAAATGAATGAATAGAATATTTGAATTAACACAAAAAAATATTTATTTAACACACAGATGACAACTGTAATTTTTATGATTTTTTTATTGAATTGTTTCCAAGTCATTGAAATCTGATAATCAATTCTATGGATTCCAATCACATTTTAAACAATCCAATATTTTTTTTTTTTTTTTTTTCGTAATTTATTTAATTATTTCTTACTTGTACAGAGTTGAGTTAATAAACCAATTAAAAATGAATACATAATATAATAAATAAAATAAATAAATGAATAAAAACGAAGAAATAATAAATCTAAAGAATGAAGCTAATTGATTTTATATTTTTTCTGTATTTCTTCTCTTTTAATTTTCTTTTATAAATATAAATTGTATTACTTGTAAAATTAAGTATATTTTCCATAAATTTCTTTTTTTCAATTTATCTATTTTTTCATTTTATGCCCATGATGTACAGTGTTGGATAAAATAATAGACACATTTGTTATTGTTTTTTTTTTTTTGTTGTAATGAAATTAAAATTTGTATCTATGTACATAATTAATGACTTTTTTTTATACTTCAAAAGTACTGTGATATTGAAAGAAAATTTTAAAATTTGGAGTGAAAATGTAAATGGATACTAAATCCTGAGTTAATGGATCAGGGGAATGTCGAGATTTATTCACCTCGTCAATGTAGCTTCTAATGGTCCTATTCTGATATTCTGATTGCTGTTTTGTCTTTACGCTAAAATTCCCTTTTGATTCATTTAACGTGAAAATGTTTTGAAAAAGAGTGTCATACCAAAATTTCAAAAGGCAGCGTTACATCCAAATGTCTTTGGTGTCGCTAAAAATTGCAATACATCTTGTGACTCAAAGGTTGTAGCACCAAGTAGTGTATACATTCTAAAAGTAAAAGGGAGAACGTTGCCTGTTAGTGAGTCTATTCTATTACGCGTTTAGTCATCAAATGAAAATATTGTTCTTTTTTAAATATTATAATAGCTTATATTTCAAGCAATGCAATGTAACTTAAAGCAGTTCATTATTTTCGAATCAATATTTTTTTACAAAAAGTAAGGCAAAACTTTTAGGGGAAGTTTTCATGACTATGAGAAACAGAATACATTCATATGTCGTTTTGAATGCATTCCTATGTTGGAAATTAGTCGTATCGGAACGCAATATGAATTAATTTATAGACATGACTTGTATATGAATAACTTGTCTTTGGACCTTTAAGGGTTTATTTGCATTGCGTGTAATCCTGATGACTCAAAAGACACGTTTTCACACAAAAACTGTTACAGTAATATAGCGAATCTTTTTAGAACAAAGATCTTTTTTCTTTATAATATCGCAAGCTCTTTTCACTTTTATTCTAAGCATATTCTCACTATTCCTTTGCTTGGCGTTATGCATTCCTCTTATCGATAACTCAAGTCATTCCCATTTTCCATCCAACTATGACTATAATTTAATAACATTCCAACATAGTTTTTTATACTTTAATATTTATTAAATATTTCGTCAATATTTAGTTTTTCTTTAAACTAATTTCCTATAATTCCTATTTTCTTTAATCTTCAAACTATTAGAAACAAGCAAAAGTAAAATTTTTATCAATATTTTATAAATCTTCTAACAATTGACTACTAAATTTTATGTTCAATTTTTTTTTAACCAACATTGTACTATTAATTGCTTTCTCATGAATACACACACTCGCACTGACAACATAACTCTCCCACTACAACATTTGATATAAATTTAATTCTATGTTATTTCCATTGCATCTCAAATCTCATTTTCTGCTCCATTTCAAATTGAAAAAACTTATTTATAAAAAACAAAGCATTAAAAGTGCATAAATTGAACATAATTTAATTAAAATTTTTCTCATTTATTCATTCATTCATTTTATGTAGCTTAATTTAATTTAATTTAATTTTTTTTTTTTTTTTTTTGTTTACACGAATTACTCATATGCAGTGTGTACCCTCAAACTCAAAACTAAATATTAAAACTGTCAATTTCAACTATAAAAATGTATTGTATGTAGTATTACATACATTAATAAGTGTGTTTGTGTATGTTGTGTATATTACTATACTCGTATATCTCCGATTCTTATTCACTTACTCTCATACAACTTGATAAAATCTAATTTATTGAAATGCAACTGACAAAAAACGAATATATAACAACAATACATTAAGTAATCGTTTATAATATATAATCGCATACTCGTATACATGAACATATTATATTGATATATGTATGTACTATATATCATAGCAATATGCAAAAACATATCATAAATGTTGTAATTTACTGTGTTAAAGTGGATTAAAGTTTAAATGAAAAACAAAAAAAAAAAAAATCATTAAATAAAAAGTGAAATTGCATTAATTTAATAAAAAATAAAAAATAAAATATGTGGAAACTAAATGATTATACAATTCCACAACACATACAAATGAATGATAAATGTATGTGTGTGCATACAATATAAATGTATACATTTATAATTAAATAAGTACAGATGATCATCATCATGCATCTTTTTGGTTAAACATTGAAAAAAAAATATATTTTAAAAAAATAAACGAAAAACATGAAAATACTAACATGATATCAAAAAAATAATGTGTATATTACATACAAATCCTCGTATTGACAACACAGCAACAGTAACATTTAATAACAAATTACTAAATTTAAATTGCATTTACAATACTCATACAATTTAAACAATGACAAGAGTAAAACCATTAAAAAATTCAACCAAATTGATCAAATTAAAAGTGTCATTTTGATTAAGACAACAAACACTACAAATTGAAATAACATCATCAGTAATAATAATCAGCTACATGCATTAACACAAGTAACATTATTTATTAATTCATATGTTCGAACAAGTAATGGACACATATTTCTTTAAATTGATTTTTGATAAACTTTTTAAGCTTGCAAATAATTTCCTTGATAAAAATGCACTAAATGTGTAAAGAAATTAAATTTAAATAAATTATTTGCTTTAAGTAAATCATTGTATTAAATTTATTCACATATTTTATATAATTATTTTGTATAAATAAGAGATTTAGTTAAAAGTTCTATATTTTAATTGTATGAGTACCAAAGAGCTACACCGAGAAGCATCGAACCAACTCGATCAGGGCAACTCGTCCCTGTATCCCATCACTTATGAGGTATGTGTTCATTTGAGTCGCACACTCAAACTGAAAATATCAATAACAACTGAGTGCTAGATGAATTATTCTATTTTTTTGCTCGATCGGTTCGAAACACTTCCACTGTTTGTGATCGAAAGTGTTAAGTTGAATTGAATACACGAATATGATTTGTTTGTTATAAACTAATATGACTCGTTTCTTATGTACTCCACATAAATAAAAGTCAATCAGAACTTTTCAAATACAGTCGAATTCCTACATGGTTATAGAGGGGTTTTTGTAATTTTCAAGAGACATTTTGATCTTATCATCAAAAGAATATAATCCCAATTCTGCAATATCTGCCGTTTTGCAAACAATTTCTTTCAGGTTTTCTATCTTCCCAAACTTCACTTAATTCTCTTATGACATCAAGTATTCTAATTTCCAATGATACGAGTACGTTATTTTCTGATTCCACAATAAAATATTTCTCAATATTCTGTTTCTATAGGAAATGTTAGTTTAAATTGAATAAAATAACTTATCCGATTGAGTGTAAGACCTAAGATTATGTTGTTTTTTCTTTCTAATTTACTTGAACATTCATAATTTTAAATTATTTTCATAAAAACACTTCGAGAGATTTCAGTCCATTGAAGCCTCTAGGATTTTAACCATTTCTAATAATAACAATTCTTACTTATCTTTTCAAGTGAAATTGCTTTCCAAAATAGTACACATTTCAATATGTTGCGTTTAAAAAACATTTATGTCACATTGAGTATTTTGTATGAAAAATCTCGGTTTGCGATTTTGAATACTTTGCCTATGCAGAAGGAATTCGCTATAGACGAGTTCGCTGCAGAAAGATATCAAAAAAATACCAAAAAAAAGAACCCAGTGTCTTCAAAATATGATTTCCTTTCAGAGAAGTCTTCGGTTTTGGCAAGTTATTTATAGAAGAATTTGACTGTACTTCAAAACGGTATATTATGATTTCAAGTACTTAAATGGTTTTTCTGACAAAGTACAAGTGAGTTCAATTTCAATGAGAACATTATAAGTATCATACAAGTACATACTTTATAACTTCAAGTGCTTCCAAATTAAGTATATACTGCGCCAGTCACTATTTTATGTAGGAGTAAAGAACTTGTCCCTAAGTCTTAAATTTGAATTTAATCATCGTTAAAATATTAGTGATTATGAGAAATACTTATGAATTTTATAAATACTAATTGTGTTTCATTAAACTAATTTGATCTCAGTTAATTCTAATTTTATAAAGCAATTTTGAATATAATGATTCTTGTATTCTTGAAAAGTATTTGCACATCATTAAGCAAAAACAACTTGGAAAGTATTTCATTATTAATTGAACATTACTTGTGAGATTTATGTGCAACAAATTTCGAGTTCATGTGTTTAGTTTTAGACGCGTAATTACTAATTTAAACATTGAAATATTTAACATATTTAAAATAGTAAGTAATCACTTCTTAAGTTATCCATTTTTATTATTTCATTCAAAAAATATGAAAATTTATATTCAAAGATTAAAAACAAAGACAAAAATATATCATTTTACAAAAAAAATATTATCAATTATACTCGTATATACACAAATATACATAAAACTATTATACTCATATACAAAATTTATTAAAAATTATACACAAAAGCGCCATTATTTAAATTAAAAAATAAAAAAAAAAAAACCTGGGTACCTTAAAATCAAAAAAAAAAAAAAAAAAAAAAAAAAGCATTTAAATAATGAAAATGGAAATAAAAATAAAAAACACATTTATTTTGAACTCTGCTTCCAATCACACATATCAAGCATAATCATGCATATTAAAAATAACATTTATATACTTATATATAAAATATATAATACATAATTATATACTTATGTGTTGTACATATATATTTACATACATACATCTTATATATTAAAGAAAAAAAAAACAAACAAAAATCGTCGTAAATAAATTTTGTATTCATAATTTTTAATTAGACAAACATAATTTCACACATTCTCACACAAACATACGCACACCCATACACACAAACAAACATAAAAAGCTTTAAAGTTTCATCAATTCTTCATTTTATATACTTTTTTTTTTAAGTGTGTATTTATTTTTGTTTTTGTTTATATATAATTAAATTAATATAAATTCTAAATGCTAAAAGGAAAAAATGAAATTGTAAAACAATTTACTTATATTATTATAATAGCATAAATTTAAATTAATTAAATAAAAATATAAATAATATTAAAATTAATAAACGGAAAAAAATTAAAAAGAAATTTAAATTAAAATTACTAATATTAATAATAAATTATTTCTAGACACAGACAAACTACAAACCTAAAAAAATATAATGAAAATAAAAAAATTTAAATAAAAACTAATTGAATTCTTATCAAAACATAAAGTAAAACAGAAAATAGCATCGATGTATACATTAAACAAAATATACTTATAATTTATTAAAAAAAAAAAAAAAAATAAAATTGTAAAAAAATACATAAATACATATATAAAGAATTATATACACATATAAATATATTTTGCATTAAATTATTAATTAAATTAAAAAAAAAAAAAATACTTAAAGAAAAATAATTTATTTTTAAAATAAAACTAAAAACAAAACAAAAAAAATATTGTAAAATTTATGTGTGTAAAAAATAATAAAATGAAATGAAATTAAATTAGTGTAAAAATTATAAATTTAAATATTAAAATATCTACTACAAATTACTCAAAGATTTATATTAAATATTAATTACTTATATAATGATGATGGATGGCGAAAATGGCATACAAAATATATATATATTAAAAAATTAAGTAACACAAAAAACCAACAAACAAAAGAAAACTAAGAAAAAATAAAAAAATGAAAACAATTAAATTAAGCAGCAAATTAAAACGAATAAATAAAACTTCTCTATATTAAATATATAAAAACATACAACAAATACAAAATACTTACAAATGAATATACACATAAAAACAGAAATAAAAACAAAATAAATATAAATACTACTAAATACTACAATATATTGTAAGTTATAAAAATAAATAAATATGTATTTATGGTATGCATAATGAAAATAAATCAATAAATGATTAAAATAAATGTTAAAAAATCAAGAAATGTTCAGGAGTTTTATTTCTATATATATATATTTTTTTTTTTTTTGATTAAAATTGACATTTTTTTTTTTTACTAATTAAAAAGAAAAAGTTTGTTATGAATTTTTCTGGGATATCACAAAGTATTAAATAAATTTTGAATATTCACTCAAACATGTATTTGGCATGTAAACTGCTTCCATTTAATAATGCTTAAAGTAACTTTATACAAATTAAGTTTAACCGATTGCTTAACGACAATTGAGTAGGTTAAACTGCTTATACCAAACTAAGGGCTGCTAACTTTATGAATTTATTCTGAATTGCCATGACTGCCCAATCATGGTAATTTTAATTTGTTTTTTTTTTTTACATTTGTGAAGTGAAGACTCTAATTTTTTTTTATGAAACCATGGATGGATAGAACATAGCAAATTGCTTTAATAGAACTAGATGATTAATATTCTACATGGAACAGTAGAGTTAATATAGGACTATTCTATCCTTGATTAATATTGATAAAGGTCAAAACATGTTGGAAGTTTATTATGGTCGAATTGAATTCTAATACATATAACTTCAAATGTCATGGAATATTATAACGACAGTATGAAGAATATTATCAATACAAATCCAACTTATGTGTTGAATAAATTTTTCCTCCAAGACCGTCTTCATTATCTTTCATAGCACTTGAAGTTGGATTCATTAGAACTGAGCGATAATGTTCAATAATATCGTCATCTTAAAGAGAACAATCTCCACATCAATATAATCACCAACCAAAAAGCCATGACAGCTGGTGCTCTTAATAACAAGTAGAATAAGAATTTACATTCTTAATAATAATAATAATTCACAAGAAGAACAGTAAAAGTTATATAAGGATTAAATTTGATCTTATGTAAGAATTATTGTATAGAAATTTTGTTCTATATGCTACTTCAATCCGATTTGGGTTGAGATATTGAAGTTTCATTGTATGTTATTTATTTGATTGGAATTAGGTTGACTTCAAATAGAAGATCATTAGAGAAATATTGGATAATTCTAGATGGGTAGTTTTTCTACCTATCAATGAACAATGTAGATTACGAAACATCAGAGCATTTACTATGCCAATTTGAGCATCTAATTTGGTCCAGACTTTGATATCTAGACAACCATTTCCTAGACACAACCGACTCATCTTTGAACAATTTTTTGAAAGAGCTCTTATTTATTACAATACTAATCGTCTTATGTTGTGTTTTCATGCTTTCTTCTCTGATCGTAAAGATGTTTAGGTTTCTCTGCTTCAGAGAATTTGTTTGCATTTAATGTGGAGCTTTATAATGATGAGAGATGAAAGGTTTCATTGCAGTATTTTATCAACGTCTTAAATAGAAAAATGAGTAGATTATTCCCAAGAATTTCTTTGCGTACAATATGTAAAAAAATCTCAAACATCAACAATCTTTTGTTAAAATAAATTTATGAATTTATTCGCCCTTACAATATATAAACAATTGATTATTTGGCAATCAAAAATAATATTTAAAGAGACATGTTTCTGCTTTTGGATGGATTATAAAAACAAGAATATTTTCAGAAATATGTAGTAGTTCTTTAACAATGGAGAGAAAGAACACTAAATACTAAATTAAAATTTTAAAAACCCCAATTGCCTCATTACTTTTGCTATTGACTTTCTCAAATCACATTTACCGATTGTGTTCTTCTTACAATTGTGTCAGACAATTAACTACTTATCTGTTTGAGATGATTATTCACTGTTCTTTCATCACACATAAAACTTAAAAATTTATAAGGATTACAAAAATTGGATTTAAATTTAAAAAATTAACGAAGCTACTCGATACGATTATTATACACCTATGAATTGTTTGTTGTGTTGCCCATGACAATCTAAAATAAAAACACGTATCACACAAGTGAAGTGAAGAAATTGTGGAACAAAGTAAATTAAAGGCATCAAGTAACTGAATCCAATATAATAAAAAAAACATGTAAAACACTGAAACAAATGAAATTCCTTACTGAGCTGTAAAATTGTTTACGCAATTCAAGCGAATAAAAACAAATAAAAAAATATAAAAAAAAAAATATACACAAAATAGAACCCACTACGTTGTAGGTGATTGGTGTTGTTGTCATTGTTGTTGCTTGATGTTGTTAAATGAAAGAATAATAAAGAAGGAAGCGGAATGGACAATGACGAAAAACCCACAAAGGACAAACACTAAAACTCAACTTGACACACAAAGTTAACTTGAAACAAGACAACACTCAACTTTACTCGATTCGTTTCGTTTCGTTTCGATTTGTGTAAGGACTCAATGTTATGGTAAAGGATCAATGTTATAGAAATGTACAAAGGATATGCGTACAATAAACAATAGAAAAACCAACAACAACAATAACACAAAACAAATAGTAGTCATAGAAAAGAAGTAGAAGAAAAAGGTTAAAAAATGAAATCGAAGGAGTTGTTACTGCATGTGAGATGGAGATGGTGGAAAGGAACAAACAAAAGTGAACAAAACTTAAACGAGCTTAGATTGACGAATATCCTTTTAATCCTTTTAAATGTGCATGAAAATTGAGAAAATCAACAATGAAATTTGCCAAAAAATAAATAACAAACAAATGGTTTCTGAAACAAAAGAAGAAGAAAGTAGACAAACACAGTTGGGTATTTCCAAAAAGGTTTAAACTGAAAGAGGTTAAAGTTAGTTTAACAAAAAACCAGATATAACATTAATTTCGATTCAACAAAGCTTACATACCTTTTATTCTAATTTAAAAATAAAAATAATTTAAGCATCCAAGAAAATAGCGGAGCAATATTATTTATTATACTCGTACATAAAATAATATATAAAATGCATTAAGAGAGTTTGCTGGACAACTCAATGCAATTGCCATAAATCAAAAATGGTGGTTCGATATGCTTTCTTTAACATCCTACATACTTTCAATAGTTTATTTCAAATGATTATTTCAAATATTTTTGGAGAAAATCGATAGCAAATTTATTGGTCTATAAGACAATGTTCTCTGACTTCTCAGGTTTAAGTATTATAACTCTGCCGATGCACATTTCCATTGTATTGGAAAATGGCAAATAATAATTAAGTTGGTGGAAAATTAAATTCTGAAAATTAAAATTGCTCAATTTAAAAAGCTACATCTCTGTTAGTATTAATCTGATCTGGGAATGTCATACAACAATGAAAAGCTGGCAATCATTGTAAAATTATGCTGCTTAAATAATAAACAAGTGATTATTAAATCAGCTGTTTTTGATTAAAGAAAATAAGTGTCGAAACAGAGAAAATTCTCTACAATTTACTGTATTTCTATGAAGTGTATATTACTACAGGGAAGGCTCAGAAGAGAATGTGTGACCAGCACATGGCTTTGCATTCACCATACGATAGTTTTAGACTATTTAAAAAAGGTCGACTATGCAAAAACATTGAATGTTTGACAGAAAAAAAATCTTATAGACCACATTTCAATTTGCGAAATGTTACTGTAACGGAATGATTTGCAACCTTTACTCTCCATGACGATGAAAAATGTGTAACATACGACAATAATGAAAGAAAAAGGTAATGGTCTAAACAAGGTGAGACCGCTTAAACTATTGCAAAGCCGACGCTAGCTATGAGGAAGTTGTTGTTGTACATTTGGTGGGATTGCAAAGGTTCTGTGCATTATGAGTTGCTCTCAACTGGGCAAATGATAAATTCAGAAGTCTATTGTCAACAACTAACGAGTCTAAATGCAACGCTGAAGTCCGCAATTGCTCAACCGATAAGGCATAGTCTTCTACCAAGACAACGCTAGGCCACACATTTCTGCTATGACTCTGCAAAAATTTAGGGAACTCGTCTGGGATGTGTTAATGCACCCACCATATAGTCCGGACTAAGCACCATCTGATTACCATTTATATTGTTCCATGCAGAATTATATTGATGGCGTAACAATGAATTCCCTAAACGACTGCGAAACGATATTGCGGTATTAAAATACTGGATCAGAAACCTCAGAATTTCTACAAAGACGGGATTATAGTTTTACTCGAAAGATGACAAGAGGTTATCAATAAGAATGGAAAATATTTAATGAAATAAAGTTGCTTTGTTATCTATCATATATGAAAAAATAATTGTTGAAACATAATTCACATTTTCAGAAGTTACTATTCCATCAACCTAATATAGTTGCATTGAACAATGATACCATAAACAGCACTCTGTTATAGGGAAGAGCTTTAGTCACTTTAGTAACAATCTAATAATGATCAGGACTCTTGGATTTAATGAGCGTACAAAAAAATATACCTGTAGGGGAACATCTTCCTATAATCGGAGAACTCCAATTTTGACAAACAAAACAAAACTCTTCAACTAAGGGTGTAAGAGTGTAGTATGCATAAACACAAATGGATGAAAGCTTTGGCCCAAAAGATTCACTCTGATCATTTTCATATATGGTAAAAATACTCTATGGACTCTCCGATACACAAGTATGTATATGCGCAACAAACATTAAATCTCTTAATATATTATTCCTAGAGTTCCATGTTGGAACATGGGGCCACAACGAATTTCCTCCATTCGAGACTGTTTTGTGCCAGTCTCTTCACTTCATTCCAGCTAAGGCGCATGGCACGGGTTTCCGACTCTAACAGTCGTCTCCAGGTGTTCGCTGGTCTTCCTCTTATCTCTTAATAATGTTGTTAAAGGTTTCAAAAAGGCAGAATCAAATCTACTAACAACTTAATGGATTAAACCACCTGGCAAGGTAGTGCACCGATCTAGGGACTCAAACATTATCTAGAACAACTTTAATCTACTAGCTATAAATAATCGGAATAAGCTCAACATTTATATTTTGGACCTACAATGCACAAAGTTAAAGTTACACAGTGTAGTATATTCCAGTCTAAAACGATAAGAATCGGAAATCTAAAGTAAATGGCTAAGCCAGATGATGTTTATTGAAGGACTTTGTAAAAACAAAATGCCATAATTTAATCTCCCATGCATGATTCCATGCGCTACAAACATCATTGCCATCTCCTAATACCATACAACAACACCACGAAGGTATTTAAAAAGATGGAATTAAATCTACAGACAACTAAGGTTAAGAACCTAAAAATTACATTCATAAGAAATAAGGTAAGGTGCTTCTTTTTGTCTAGTGGAAATAGAATCAACAACAAAAGGATAAATTATAGCATAAATGGTAAATCAGAAACACTATTGTTCTAAACCATAAATGATTGTAACTTATCATACAACAGACATCATCAACATCTGGGATAGATAGACAGACAACCAGACAAAACCATATACCGCAGACATGGCAAGGCGGGGCTTATCTTTAAATAACTTTAGATTTCAGCAGACATAAACGCAGCCTCAAACATAACAAGCGTCACTGAAAAAAATCGAATAGAATCGAAGGGAATGAAATGATATGAAAGAAAAACTAGGGAAAATTACACTAAATTTATGCTTCTTCTTTCTATTCTACTACTACTACTACTACTACTACTACTACTACTATATAGGACAATAAATGAAGCTACTACACTCACACAATTTGTATGCTTGCTCCATATTAAATTGTATCTGTGAATTGACAATGAACAACAAAAAAGCAGCAAGCAAACTGAAACAAACAGATGCAAACTATCGATTGAAAATTGTGACAGAAACCGAACCGAACCGAACCAAATCGAAGCGATCCATGGAAGGAACAACATGAAACGTAACGTAATGACAACTTTGCATGGAAATTAGCAATTAACGCCTTAGTATCGCTTTACGGTAAGTTAAGGGCAAATCGGAACTGAAACCCAAAACCAAAACCAAATGTAGTTGTACGAATAAGAATGATGAATGTTAAGCTGGGAGAGAATAAAAGGATGAGAGGAGAATAGTAGAGTAGTAGAGTAGTAGAGGATAGTGAATGATGTGGCATAGGTCAGACAAGGCGTGGCAGTTAAGCGTCAATTGCAATAACGCCAAAGAGATAAACGAGCACAGCAGGACATGGAAAATCTGGGTGAGAATACTGTTGTATTGGACATTGGATTAGTAATCGTTGTATGAGTTACGATGTTGATTATTTGTGTTACTTTACCCATTCAGTTCCATCGAGATTTCATGTAAATTGTCGAAGGGTCAAACTAGGAAATGAACGATGACAGAACAAAAGAATGTATGAACCAACAGAACCAAAACAGAAATCATGTCCATCACAACACTGCCTTGTGTCCTTTGTAGTGGTTGGTGGATCATGATGATAATGATGTTGATGAAAAGATGTGGAAATGGAGTTGCGCTTGATTAACGTATAAATATTAAATGAGTAATTTAAGCTAAAGGACGAACAGAACAACACAACAAGAACAGAAACAGCAAGAGCAATAGCAATAGCAACAATAAAGAGCATTAGGTCGTAGTATTTCCTTTAGCTTCATTAAGTTCAACTCAGTGAAGCTCAATCAAAAATGTGTGGGTGTTCATTTGATGATTTCAACCTGACGGTGGAGGTGGAGGTGGATGCGGATGCGGTATGAGTTGGATCAATTTAACCGGATGTGGTTTGTTAATAAGGATATTTTCTTTTTTTGTTTCCTCTGCTCTGTTAACAAAGGAAAAACATGTAAAAAAGAAAATTCAACGGAGATTGAAGCCACCACTACGCAGTCATGTACATAGTTTGTTTGTTGCTTCTGCTTCTGCTTCAAACGTTGGTAGCGTATTAATTATGAAAGCGCCTAAAATTTGGCTAATTAATATGCAAGAGAGTAATACCCAAAATCAAAGCAGTATGAGTAGAGAAGGAAAGAAATGTGGTAGGTGGTGGGTGGTGGGTGGTAAGAGGTTTAGTGAAATGTTAATGAGCTCAGCTAAAGAAAGTTAAGTTAAATTTGATACAAAACTGTTGCGTCGTTTGTTGAATTTGTTACGATTGCTTTGTATGAAAATATATAGTTGAGTCAGTTTCTCAGTCAAAGAAGGAATATCAAATGCCTTGTAAAACAACTCAATTTGTAGAAGAGATGTACAAACCAAAAAATTTGGTGAACAACAGTGAAAAAAAAGGCAAACGAAACATGAACAACGACAGCCAGAAAGGAAAACTTTTGACAGCAAATTGTACTTTGTTGTTTTTTCCTATTCTACAATAGAGAAGTAATTGTTCTTATAGTTGCCAGTTGCAGGTAAGCAACCAATGAAGTATAACAAATAGAAAATTGTAAAGAGAGAAAAGAAGAGTTTGAAGAATGAAACATGGAATACATTTTGACACCTTTTGGATAGAAAGTTTTTTTGTTTAAAGAGATGTAGTACCTCGAATCGTTTATAACGGAAACTGTAGCATTTGCTAAATTAACAAAAGCCAAACTATGAATGAAGATGTTTCTATTTAAAAAAAAAAAATAAAATTGTATGTACACAAACACTTGGACTCACACCAACCATCACTCAAAACACACATACTTCACATGATCAGGGTCAAATTATTTATGAAAGCCTCGTAGATCGTAAGAAAATGAAGTTAAATTTAATAGTTTGAATAATTTATCAATTTTCAGAAAAATGTGCAGTCTGTTAGGGAAACTAAGGTTCGAGAAACTGTGACAGACCTTCAAACTTCAGACGACACATACAAGAAGCTGACTTAAGGAACTAAAATATGAACTGAACTAAATTAAATACATTGGTAGTAACCCAAATGAGTGAAATAATATCAATTTCGTCCTAAGCTCCTATTAAAGTTGAAGAAATCTATATACATTGCAATTTATTACTGACAATAAGAATCAAAAATCGCAATTTGCGAATGATGATTAAGCTCTATGCACACTAGACGAATGCAAGAGAGCGAACGTTTGTTTGATATCCACATTACAACGAAAGAATGCGTTCTTTGTGCGTATTTTGTGCTTTCGGGTTTGTGCGGTGTTGTTCCGCCTTATGGACAAATCCTAGCGCAAGCAAACGATAGATTCATGTATCAATATTTAATATTCATGCTATATTTCATCAGTTCATATATTTCAAATTTAATAAATTTGAGTTTTATTTCCTTCAATCATACAAACAATCATAACAAGGATATAATAGGAAAAACGATTGATTGATTGATTGATTGCCATATTCATGAAACAATTGCTCACTATACTTTGTTACTTGCAATATGTCATCAATTCATGTTTTGGAAAACTACATAAATTTCTATCACCAAACAAATTTGATCAGTGGAAATAATGATTGATAAATTGATTCATTGATTGATTGATTAATTAATTGCATTGAATAATCATTTTCAATACTTTATTTCACAACATTTGTCAATATATCAATTAAACAATAAATTTCTTTTGTCTCAATTATCATCATTAAAAATGATGGACCAAAATATTAAATAAATAAATAATGCTAATTCAATAAATCGGAATGTTCTGGGACCTAAAAAATCAATTTTCTTAATCCGGGCCTGTAATTCATATTTCCTGTGTTATTTCATTTTAAAAAAAGAAGCTTCTACAACCAACATAAATCAAAATCAATGAAAACAAACAACAACAGCAAGAATAACAAATATATTTTATAATTTTAAGTCAATTCCATGCGCGATGAAATCAACTATGAAATATTGAGAAAATGTGCTTTTGAGAGTTCAAATTGTGTTATTGCTGTCGCTGTTGTTGTTGTTGTTGTTGTTGTTATTGTTGTTATTGTTAGGAATTGTTACTGTTAAAATTTTCGTGTTTTGAATGTTTTTCCAATGAAGTTTAATTTTTTGTTTTTTTTTTTTTAATTTTTCATTGTAACCTTTTAGGGGTTTCAATTGCATACAAATATTTTCACAGAGGAAAAAGAAAGAAAGAATCGAGAAAGAAAATCATGTGTGTGCTACCACAAATGACAGTTGAAGTAGTTGTTGCCTTTCACTTGTTCTTGCATGCCTTCGTTGTTATTTTGAGTTTGGAATTCGATTTAGGTGGCGGTGTTGGTGATGGTGTTGGTGTTGGTGTTGGTGAGTCATGTTGTTTGGACACCAGCAGGGCACTTTTACATACTCACCACTCACAACACAAAACAAAACACACAAAAAAGAAAAGGAGAATCGTAAGTAAACTGACACATTTCTAATTTTGTGGACTATATTTTGTGTTTGTGTTTTTCCTAAAAATTGTGTGTTGTGTTGAAGTATTTTTTCATTTTCATTTTCACTTCGATTTGACAAAGATTCCGAACAACTGAAACTTGGTATGTATGTAATTGCTGCAGTGTTTGAAGCACAAAAGTATGCAATATATTTTGTTCCACAAGCCAGCAAAGTACATAGTAAAAGTTAAAGTTGCGGAAATGAATGAAAGAAAGGAAAGAAAAATTGAAAGAATAAAAGTTTTTAGTTGGCGTCAAACTGTCTTCACCTACTGATGAAAATGTTTATGACGTTGATAGCGAATGTGAATGTAAATGTAAATGAGAATGAGAAGATGACGATGACGATGACTACTAAATGCTGTTATTAATAATTTATTTTTCCTTCAAAGCACAGCAGGTTGCTCATTAACACGCATACAATTATACCAACTACAGACGACAAACAAACAGAAGTGTAATACACACAACAACATAGACCAAACATAGATACTTAGACAGATAGATAGGTAGGTAGATAGATAGATGGATAGACAGACAGACCCAGAAACAGAAACAGAAGCAGGCAAACCACAGACTATGGCAAAAGCACTTGAGTAGAACGCATCGTCGTCAAATGTTGTTTGGCGCTGGCATATGCCGCATATAATCACCTTAATTACTGTCAAAGCAACACGAACACAGATACAGATATAGATACACTCACACACATACATACATACATACATACATACAGAGATACTCATGTGAGTATGAACGAGGATAACAGCATGAAGAAAACAAACGTCTTTTGAACTGACAAACGCACGCACCTAAAGTCGGCGGTTGAATATAGTATGAAAACCAAGGTAAAACGTTACGTTTCTCTCAACTCAAACACCAGCAGAACCAAAGAAAACCTTCGATATGCTTTCATAAACACATGTACGCACACACATTTATACTCACGCACATACTTGTGTTTATACAATGTGTGCATAAACTTGGGTAGCATATTCATTTATGCTAGTTTTATGTTGCTTCTAAGTGAAATTTAAGGACTCCACTCAACACGCCTCATACAGAAGAAAATCCTTTTTACTGGTCTTTGGACTTTTGCGGTTGTTGTCTCTTACTATTCGCAAATAGTATAAGGAATAGCAGGAAGTCATAAGGAGACAATGCAAGGCTTTATAGTATTGAAGATAGCAACCAAGTAAAAGACATTATAGTCATCATCACATACACAAACAAAGTAACCTATAATCAGCATCATCATCATCATCATTATTATTATTATTATCATCATCATCATCATCATTTTCAATGCCATGAACATGACCAACTAACTCATCACATCACATCACATATCTCCTGTAGTATAGACAATACAACATAACATTGTGGACATGTTAGTGTCAGTCATAATCATCATCAGTAAAAGCAGAACCATAATCACCATTAGCAGACTCACTACCATCACCATCAGTACCATCATAAGTATCAGCAAAGTCATTATCATTATTATGTACGTTGGAATGACATCAATGTGTGCTCGTGTCCTTGTCATGGATGCAAGGAAAGTTGAGCGCGGAAGCTATCAAAACAGTTACTGAGTGAAAAAATACACCTGCGTCCGAATGACAGAACAGAATAGAACAGAACAGAACAGAACAGAACAGAAGAGAAGAGAACAAAATAGAAGAGAATGAACGGAACTAGAATGAACGAAGGCGAAGACCAAATATGGTCCAAGGATTCATGGATGTAAGTGGGTGTAAGTGGGTCTGTAGGTTTTGGGGCAATTATGAACCGTGTTTGGGGTATAAAAATTAAAAGAGACACTTAAATATATTGCCAACAATGCTAATGTATACACCTAAACCACATCCCAAACTAGATCCTTTTCAGCCCACATACACAAAAAATACCCATAGTATAGCATTCAAACTGAATTCACCTCAATTCTATGGAGCCCAACGGTAAACGACTCTCATTTCGATTTGAAATCGGCTTAACTTGTTGCAGAACACATTTTATGATATGGCAACACTATATCCTTGCTATTATTTCAAGGATTAAATGCAAAAGGACAGCGAATCTAAACTGAACTGAACTGAACTAAATCGATGTGGAGTGTAGCAAACGAAGCGAAACGGCATGAAACGTGCATTGCTCGCACGCTCGCTCGGTCGCTCGCTTCTGGTGACTGCTTTTGAATGGCGCTTAAAGTCCTGACGTTGTGCGACCAAGTGGAAAATGTACGTTTGGCGCCAATGGCTGGGATTTCCTTTTACAAAACAAATCACCTAAAAAGGACACAACGGGATACCTGTACACACAGATACATTCACAATGAGAGTGGGTTAATTCCAAACAAACACATGGTGATTGTAGAAAGTCATTGAATGAGAAGGAAGAAATCGAACAATAGACCTACAGAGCCTAACATAACCCAACCAAACCAAACCAAACCAAAGCAATTAGGCTCAGCGCCAATGAAAGTTTTTATTCTTTCTTTTGTTGGCAAACCAACTAAAATTTGCATGACTCGTCATAATGGGGACCATTCAGGTGGAGTGTCACCCAAGTTAAGTAATTTGTGGCTTAGTGAAGTCAAGGCAAGTGAAGTCATTTTGTCCTTTCATCCATCCACAGATCCAACAGATTGAGACATTTTGAACAAATTTTTGGGATAACAAAAGGATACAACAAATTTTTATTTGAATTCATTTTAGATTTTTTTTTTTTTGTTTTTGTTTTGTTTTTGGGGTTGAATGAAAATCATCCTTGTATACAATTAGTTAACAAAAAAAGATAAAAGATAAAGGAATGAGAAGATTGAGAAGATTGAAAGTGGAAAGTGTGACAATGATTTGAGGAATTATGGTGCGGTGGTGGTGTCAATTGTGGTCGTCACTCTTAATAATATCGCTTACTTGAGACGGAAGCGACGTAGACTGGGTGGCAAGTAATCCTGTGAGGGCACCGGGTTCGATGGTAAATACTCAGATGAAGGAGCAGCTGGTGCTGGTGCTGGGGCAGGAGCCTCAACGGCAACAGGTTGTGGTTGTGAGGCAAAGTTCAAGACTGGAGCAGTGCCTTCATTGGAGACACGTGAGACACCAGGCAATTCATTGTATTGACTCTGAATAGCTGATTGAGCATTGGCAGCATCCTGTGGAGTACGATACTTGATGAAGTGAACTTCAGGCTTGTTGCGTGACAAAGATTTTAGAGCCTGCAATTGCTTGGCCAGATTGGCTATGTCAGCTTGCTTATGCAATACATAGATAGCGGTACGATCATCTCCAGCTTGCTGAGCCAGACTGAGGGCTGCACGTTCCAGACCCTTGTTCTCAGGGGTTCGTACGAAGACAACACGAATGCTACGCTTGACGGCACCGGCAACTTGATCGGCATCACCATCATCGAATTGATCTTCGGGTGCGCTGAATGTATAGAATTCCTTTTGGAATTCTTCAATAAGGGGAGCAGGCTGTGGCTGTGGTTGAGGTACTTCTTGGATTTGGATTTGTGGCTGTTCAATGGCTTGAGGTGCTGGTTCACTAATGGGTTGCGAAAGCACAGCCTCACCATGATGTTCGGGTGCAGGAGCAGCAACCTCCTCAGGATGGTAGTCATAACCAATCTCAGCAGCTGAAGCCAAAGCAATAAGGCAGAGAACCTAAAAATGATGATGATGATAATGATGATGATGGTGATGTTGTGGGTGGGTGTAAATAATCCATTAAAATCACTTTGTTATTTCCATATTTCCTAAATCAACACTTACAATATAGGCACGCATGCTGTTAATACTCGTAATACTTCACTCTATAATATTCCAAGTGATACTAATGCCACTTAAGATGCATGTTGGCGCTTTTATAGTTTCGAATATTCGTTGATAGTGATAGTGACAGTGGCGATGGCGATGGCGATGGTGTTGATGATGGCAATGACGACAGAGACTTTACCCTTGCCTAATTAAATTAATATGCGTTCATCCCTGCAATACAAACAACAACTAAAACAACGGAAATCCAATCACTAATCAACCAGTAGCAATAGACCCACACACAACCAGACGACGGCACACAATATTCAAACAATAAATGCATCTTATTTAACCAACCAACCAACAGACCATTGCTTGTCACCCACTTCTAGATGACCTTGTCACATGCGATATTATATCTATATATCTATTGGTTTTTCTTGTGCATTTTCAACTCATTAACAGATACAAAGTTGCCCCCTACCCCCCCATTCATTCATAGATGTAGATTATAAAATATAATCGCTCATTTATCTATGTTTTCTTAGTTTGGTCCATTGTTTTAGGCCTATCAAAATATAGTCAACTCCGTTAGTTTTTATTTCACTTGCCGCGCAGCAAGATCGATTGCCCGAGTTTTATTATTTTTTTTTTTTTTGTTTTTGTTTTTATTGCTTCTTTATCTCTCACACAATTCACTTGTCGTCCAACCACGACCATTTGAACATTTGTCTCAGACTCCACACCACACCACCCCACCCCATCCCAACCCATCGCATCCAATCCCTTCTTCTTCATTAATTGTGTGCGTATGTCTTCACATTTTTATTTTTCTTGAGTTCAAAATCATGTTGCTTGTTTAAAATGCATTTAGTTTTACGACATCCATAAATATGCATGGCTCCGACTTTGAACATATCAAATACTTAGAAAAACAAACAACAACGAGTCATGATTAAAGAAATATCACATTCAAATATTGTATATTTTTTTTTTTTTTTATTATTTAATATAGATTCATCTATTTATGCATATGACTGAATACCACACATTGCCTTGTCTCAGTCTCAAGCTGCTTGACTGGGTTCCCCTTCACTTATTGTTGTATGTTGGTGTTGGTGTTGGTGTTGGTATTGGTAAGCATAGAATATAATATTTGCTTGTCCTTCCTTTTCTTTAGATTTTGAATTCTCATTATTCTGTTTATGAGAAAGTATCGTTTTCAACTTTAATCCACTAATTATAATTTTAATAATTTTCAATATCTGGACATTTTTTGACAAGACCGACAACGACCACCTTTTCCTGTTTGTGTATTCTGACTTAGTTAGTTTGCTAATCTATTTTTCTTTCTTTTTCTTATTGGAAACACAACTTCATGATTCTTTTTGTTATTTGTAAGGGGCAAAATGCGTTAATGAAGTTCTTTAACTAATTTAACTTAAACTTTTTTCCAAGCATAATGAGGAGACATGGTGGTGGTGGTGGTGGTGCAAGTATATGGCGAATTGGTCGTTGACAATCATGATAATGACAAAAACAAGAATAACAAATATGATGGGTTTAGAGAGAGAAAGAGGGAGAGAGAGAGAGAGAGAGAGAGAAAGACTAAGTAAGAGATAAAGACAAGCACAAATACACAGAAGAAGAAAAAAAAACAAAACAACAACAACAACTTGGTTAGGTTAACGTGGCTAATTTTTAAAAATGAATAGAAAAGAAAAGAAATGAAAAGCTTAATATGAAAACAAAATTTGTATAAGCAACATATTGTATTAACATTCATTGGATGACAATATGAACTATTGCATCAAATCACTTAAAAATTAAGCTTAAAACTTTTAATATATCTTAGGCCACATTTAAGACGGCTTCAGTCAATATAACCTCGGTCAAACAAGGTGATAAAATTTATAGAATTTTTTGTTTAACACAATTTAATTTTCATTCTAAATTATTCGAATGTAAAGTTGAAAGTTTTTTCACCCAATACAACATCACTACTACTCGTCGATGAATCAGTGTAAAATTTACAGTTTCAAAACTCTGATTAGTTGGTATATTTATTTAAAAAGGAGCTCAAGAAGTCAATATTGAATGGATGTTGGAACTTCAATTGCCACAAACAAAGTGGGATACAATTTTCAAACATGCTTACTCAATTAAAGGTGAATGAAGACTGAAATTGTTTGTAACTAAAGAAGAAGAAGATGAAGAATTATTAATTGAAAATGCTGTGAATGATGGAAAAAATTCGAAATCTGATGACAAAAGTTCTACAGATATTGAGGCAATGAAATGATTAAAATGCATTATTTTTTTTTTTTTTTTTTTGTCTAAATTGAAAGTTTGGAAGCCTTTTTCATCTGCGTTTTTACTTATTATTTAAGACTACCAACTTAACGATTGACTGGTTTACATTTGTAAACCAATATTAGAAAATGTATGGAAATACGTATAAAATTGCGACAGCTCATTAAAAGTTTTATTTCAAATGCTGTTGTAATTATGCAAATAATTATAAATAAATTAGAATTTATTGACAATCAGGGCATTTTGTAACCGTGACACAATGCATATCACATACCCTCTTGCTTCAAACGGAGCAACACTTACGGGTGACGCGTTGTCTTTTCTCCAATTAACGCTATTCTTTGATTCGCTTGTAATTGTGGTGGTGGCTCATTCGATGGAAGGCTACTGATGCCCAACATATCCAACATCGCATTGCGATTATGATGCCAACGATTGATATGGTTAATCTGTGCTCGACATCTGATGTTCGGAGTAGCCATATCGTTCGCCAATGCAATGAGTAAACAGCGATGCGAATTGCTGATCCCATGCGTATCAGTATACAACACGTATGCAGACAATGCCGACAAATCCAATATGTTGGAAAACAAACCTAATGGCCACCAGCGAGTTTTCCATTTGCACGTGAAATTGCCAAGTATTTGATGCATTATGTCTAGCCAGCAATCATTATATGAATGAATTCCATAATTATTTCTGGTTTACCAGTCTCTTGACAATCGCGTTGTAACAATGCAACGAGGACAAGGCATAGACATTTTTTTTTTTTTTTTTTTTTGACTTTGGGCAGTAAGCGACCAATGTGACATCTTGGCGAAAGGTTTAAATCAAACTTACACAGTAAAACACACATAAAATACTTATAAATTATAACAAAGACCTCTCATATAATAAAAATATCTTCCTCCTTCATAAGTTTTATAAAATTCTTATGGTTTTGTCTTTGATATGAGACCTTTTTGCTCAACATATATTATTGTTACGAATTCTTTATTCAATGCAATTTTATTTTAGTAAACGTTGAGTGCCGGCACAGCTGGTGTCATACAAACATATAATATGATATTAGAAACAAAACAAAATACACGGGAATCACTATTAATTTCACTATATCACTTTCACGTACCAAATTTTTTAGACAAGACCTGATGCTGATTCTCCAAGATCTCAATCGATTTCCGCACAGTTGGTTTATCCAATAGTTGTTCAATCCTTCTCGATAATTTTATAAAATCCCTATGTCACCATCTTTTTTTCTCCTTCTTCTTCTTCTTCTTCTTCCATGTCTTGTTCTTTCCTTTGTTCTTAACATTCCCGGTACAAGCGTCTTAGTGCTACGATTATATTTATCGTAGCAATATGTTTGTATATTGTGTAGCTTTTTTTGAAAATCAATAAACTTCTATTACCTGATTTCAGCTCATTATATAAATCTTGGAATGTAAACCTGCTCATTTTAAATATTGCATAATATTTTAGAATTCATCCTGTAAATAGTAGACATTTAAGTTGATAATAAACAAAACGTTTTTGTCTAATACGACAAAAACACGTATTCTGTTCCTACATACACCAAGCAGAACACAAAGAATCTGAACGTTGTTTTGTAGTTGGAAGAGAACTAAATTTAATTCACATTTTGTTCTTTAGTTCAAAATGTGGTCCGAATCAGATGACGATGTTTTGCCAGTTGACACAACAGACATGTTTTTATGTCTTTGTCTTGTCTTTTTCTTTTGACTTGCGGGGTGTGGGTTGCGATATAAGAAACTATGCATTTATCAACAACGACACTGGTTTAAAACAAACATATTCGATTAGGAGTGAATACAATGACATACAGATGTTTGTCGACAAACAATAATAAAGCGATGCAGACAAAAACACGTGTTTCATCTTGTCTGCTTTGTTGTGTGTGGTCTTATTAGAAACAACCAGACAAAAGAAAACATGTTTCTTTGCTTCAATGTATTTTCAGCTCTAAGTAAGCTTAATACCTTGAACGCTACTCCTTATATTATATTGTATAATGTTAGGATAAAATGGGAAGAATATATTCATTAATTTTAAACAATTTTCAGATAAATGTAAATTTTGTCTTTCTGAATAAAGTTTATTATCAAATAATACAATAGATGACACAAAGAATTGACTTACAAATTTAAAATTTCAGCGGAAAAGCAATTCAAACTATCGCTGATATTGTGCAAAAATCGATCACAATCAACAAATGAAAAAGGAACCTCAACCAAACCACAAAAATATTGCCAGAAATGGATCAACAATTGAAATAAAAATGAAATGAATTGGACACTTGATTACTCAATCTATGTAAAGATGTTGCAACATTTATTGGCAACAACAAATTCGAATTCAAGATGCCTTATGGAATTTTCATTTCTTCCTGTTAAAGCAACGAGATTTTCTTGTTTTTATCGCTTAATCTCCTTTTTCCTACGCCGCTTAATTTTGCCACTGACAGATTTTGCTTTGCCTTTTTGTGGCTAACTAAGGAGTTTTCACTTCTCTTGAAAGTTCTTATGCGAAACAGTTGCCTAACAAGGACGCAAAAGTTTGTTGTTGCTGCTGTTACTGATGTCGCTACCGATGTTGCTCAAATGAGCGAAATTTGGAAATCCAAAAAAGTCCTGCTTATTCTAAACAAAAGTTTCGCAAGCAGATTCACTACTCGCCGAGTTCCACCAATGTTTGGCCGTTCCGCGTGTTCAACGTTGTGCTTCATAATAGTTTGCGTGCGAAAAACTTTTGCAAACGAAATTTGAAATTTTTTTTTAAAAAATAATAAACAAAACCGAGAAACATGTCAATGAAGTTGAGGTTGCAACGCCTGCTGCTGCTGCCGCTACTACTACTACTACTACTAAAGAGTCCAGTCGAGTGAGTCCTACTTTCTTTAAGGGTTTTTCATTTTGTATTTCTTTTTTCTTCGAACTTTTTTCTCTTTGACCTTTTACGGTGAACAATTTGTAATAATCCCATCAACATTTTTGTAAACTTCTGGATGTCGAGTTGAGCAGTGAATTGGCACAGTAGTACAGGGGATACTGTGCGTATGTGTGATGAAAGCGAAAGGTGCTCAGGTGTTTTTGGCCAGGTGGAATTGAAAGCTGAATAAAGACAAAAACTCGACTGTAACTCATTAAAAAGTTTCGTGTGCAAATATTCGTTTAACACGTTGAAGAGTGACAACGTACAAGGACATCACCAAACGACATCACAAGCGAACAAACTAACGAAAGTAAACGCAAAACAACTTGGAAATATTAAAGATATACGCTAATGATAAGCAACGCTTTAGATACTTCTTAAGAATGTGTATACTCGTGTATGCAGGCATTGAGAGAGAGAAGACAGAATACAAGTTTTGGGTGCAGAAAAGAAAAGGGTTGCGCTGCCATTGACAACGCAATGCGTGTGATAATTAATTATAAAGATATTGAGATACTTTTGTATCTCTTTATAATTAATTTGTTTAATGGAAATTCTTTTATCAAGAATTTTAAGGAAAATTTTAACAATTTAATAATTTTAACAACAATATTTTAATCCACTACTAACAAATACTTCAGTTTAATCAAGCACAACTTCGGAGATATTTAACTTATTCATGTCCTAAATAAGAGGATTTTCAATGGCGTTAACGTGTTTTGTTAAACTTTCCTAAAAACTAAACTTTGTTTGCTTACCTTTGAAAGAAGATAAGTTTGCTGCTTCTGCTGCTGCTGCTGGCGTATAATTTATTCTCGTGTAAAATGTAATATCCTGCAGTGATAAGATTTGAGTTCCTGGAGCGTTTTTTGACTGTTACGAAAAAACTTATGAAAGTCAATAAGTCAAGATATCAATGTTGATGACGGTTTCTGCTCGAATCTTTTTGTGAGTATTGATCATTAAAATTGTAGTACATGAAAAGAAAAATATAAGAATGAAATTATTTAAGATTAAATATAATAAATATAATTAAAAATGGATTAAAAAATTAATGGTAACATAAGAAAACTGTAACCAGAATGCAGACCTGTTTTAAGGGATTTAGTAGTTTTTTAAATTCTGTGTAAAGAAAGTCCTTCCGATTGCATTGAAGACATGTTTCTGAGAACATGAATATCGAAATCGAAAGTTTTATATGAAAAGCCATGTAAACTGAAAACAAATTAAAATATGCATAATTCAAATAAAATTGGCAATTTCACTTTTGATGGTGATTTATAGATTTACAGAGTTTAGTATTGTCTTTGTCACAATATTCTACATATAATAAAGTTTAATAGCTTTGGATTGAAATCCATATTTTCCTTGCTTTGAACACTCTGCTCCATTGTCTCATTCACATTAAATTTTAGAAAATTAACCATCACATCAATGTTATTTATTATTTGTTGAGAGTCTATTTGTGATTCCAATCTTATTCAAAGAGTTTATTTGCATCTCTCTCAGCTACAACCAGTCCGCTTTGGAAAACTGCAAGCATATTTCAATCGTACGTGTAACGCCAATCATGAGCTTACAAAAGTCTGGAAATTGATATGAAAATAGGTTTTGATGGAAGAAAGATTGGACAAAGTGAGTTTGTAAGTTTGTTAGAAACAGATCATGGGTAGTAGGTTTGAGTTTACTACTGACTGATATACAAGTTGGGAATAGAATACAAAACTTTCCAATTGTACACCATCATCATCGATGGTATTTCCCCACGAATACAAAGACAACTTCAATAAATCAGTTTAAAAAAAAAATCTGTCATATATTTTAAATTAAAATCAAATAAAACTAAATGTATCTCACAAACATAATAGCAACTTTATAATCATTTCATAAATGAAACTACAAAGTTTTTAGATTTAATGAAAGAATAAATGTTTTTGCTTTTGGGGTCTACTAATATTTTCTTCTTGATTCAGACCAATCACTTTCATTATTCTATGCTTGATGCAATTCAAGGTCAATGTTAGACGATGTTTCAATTTTTTAAATCCCTTATTTGAAAATTGTATAAACAAGTACAGTGCAAATCAGAGTAGAAATATACTAGATTCGATAGAGTACCGTTTTGTAAGTTTTGTAATTTAATTACAATCAGTTCTAAAACTGCAAAGTCAAATGTAGAAAGTGACACCTCCAAGTCCTCAGAACACCACAATTTTATGCATTTCGCACTAGTATAAGCAGATATCATTTAGGCTGGATTTTTGAAAAGTCTGAGACCCCAAAAACAATATACAGAACTAATTAGTACAACGAAGAGAATCTATTAAGCAATGTATTTCCATCTGTCCAACCATGTGTATTCATGACACAATACACTCTATTTTTCAGCTATTGAGCATTGAGCGTTTTTTATTGCCAAACGTAGCTGGTAATAAAATTTATAAATAATAAATAAACTTTATTGGTGTTTGTTTTATTTTTCGAAAATCGGACTACAATTAATGAAATACAGTCAAACTTCCATAACTCGAACTTCTATCAGCGTAAAAATAACTCTTCATTAATTCTTAACGACGTTGAGTAAGTTGAATAGAATACAAATATTATATGTCATCAAAATGTATTTTAAAGTGTCTTTCAATTGGAGAAAAATTTAAATCAATAGAAAAACTAGAAAGTGTATGAAAGAAAATTTTAAAATATGCTGTACTGCCTTGTACTGTTTCCACTATTTTAAAAATTAAGAAATCAACAACAACAAAAAACACATTATTGCTCAGAACTAGTCCAACTCCCAGTGCCATAGAAGATGAGAACGACTGTTCGGAGAATGAATCTATTGAACATGTTTACAAGAAAAATGTTGCGAATTTCTTAGTCATTTTAAAAATATATATTTAAAATTGAATAGTAACACAACTCATTATCATTTTAAAGCATTAAAAAAATTAGAACATCTCTTTACTAACTCTAACAAAAATTATGTAAATGTTCAAACACAAATTTCTAAAGTCAACTCGACTTTCCACACTAACAAAAACCAGATGCAAGTCAACTCGACTATCATAAAAATTACTTATATTGAACATTTCTTAACTTGTAAACAATACTCTTCATGGGGCATATTACTACAATGTTACTTATAATATAATTTCTAGTTTCTTTGGGAAAATTTTATATCAAGAAGCACAAATTCTTTTCATTTCTCTATAAAAAGAAATTTAAATATATCACGTAAATAATTCCGATTAAATATGCAGCATTAAAAAAGGTTGTCACAAAAGTTAATATTCTGTCTTCTCTTTTGTTAGGATTTATATTTCATTTGCAACAAGTACCGAGAACTTTTAGTGCTTTCCAATTCCAGCCTTTGCTGGCACCTGTTTGCAATGCCTCAACTGACATTATGGTGCTGGCAAAAGCACATTTGGTCTCCTCGATTTCTGCTCTCTTCCCATTTAACTATTTAAATTATCACAAATTTAACATAACAAACACAAAATTGTATTGCATATTGTCGATTTGAATTGATTTTTCATGTTTTGCTTTGCTTTGCTCGAATTCCAATGACATTAAACAGTTTCGAAATGTAAATTGACAAAAAAAAAAAAACCTCAATTTGAATGAATCCCAATTTAAATCAATTTTATGAAAACGGAACTCATATGCCGCGCCTCAATTTGAGAGAGTGTGAAATTTTGATTTCTAATTTGATTTCATTTGAAATAAAATCACATTAAATTTATAAATTATCTTTCATTGTTTAAAAATTTATCTAAAACACACACAAACTAACTACGTCAATATGTCATGCTTAAGTTGATTTGTCTTTTTTTCTGTTTATTTGAGAAAAACTATCTTTTTTTTTTCAGCTGCCTAGTTTTGTTGTTAGTTTGTTAGTATCAAAACTTGTTGCGGTTGTTGCTGTTGAGGTTTGCTTTCTTCTTTTTCTTCATTCGTGAACTCATAAAAAATGTTTGTGTCAAATTTTATAGTTTTGTGATTTGTTAATTTACACATCATTATAAACTTAACAATGATTTTTATTAGCTCACGATGCTCTCAGTCTTAGTAAATGGGTAGGTGAGGTAGGTCTAACATCAAGCTTTCGATGCTTGCTAGTGATAAAATGACAATTAACCATGAAGCAGAACTGACTGAATGTGGAATGCACAAACAAACAAACAAACCAACAAAGAAGCTTTAAGCGGCATTAATTGTTGTTCCAAGTGTTGAGATGCTATGGTTTTTTGAAAAAAAAAAAAAAATATAATAAAATTAAAAGAAGAAACAACAACATTATTCTTTATGCAATAAAACTTGAAAATAAAAGAGTTCATAAATCATCCTCATCATCACTTCGTGATTCAAATCACTGACCAGTACACAGTACGCCTTATATGACATCATGTCATCGGGTTTCTGTTAGTTTATTTTTAATATTTAATGCGAGTATGTGGCAAACATTGCATTTCCTTGTTTCATACTTGGCAATTGCAAGTTTGTGAAGTATCCAGTTAAGAACAGAATATTCTTTCTATGTAAATGAAAATCTATACATATTATAAAACAAAGTCCCCTGCCACGTCTGTCTGTCTGTCTGAATGCGATGATCTGAAAAACTACCGAATGGATTTTCATACGGTTTTTACCAATGGAACAAATGATTCATAAGGAAGGTTTAAGGAACAAACGAAAAGTCTAAGTGAGATCCTTATACTGACTAGAGAAATATTTTAAAATCAATCAAGTCGTCTTTGCCAAACATTCCATCAAAATGTAGAGGCAGAACAACGTCTGCATGGGGATCGAATATCTTATAAAAGATACCCTGCTTACTTGCCTCTGGCTCTCACTGTTATGCCAGTTGATTATAAATTAGTTTCCTTACAATTCCCAGTGTTCTATTGGTTAATCCATAGAATTGTTCGGAACATTTATCCAGCTTTTCCAGACAGTTAACTTTGTTGTTGCCTTTCTGACCTACGATCCATTCCAGTGTTAGGTCATTGTTCCGTCCTTATTCATCGATTTGAGATAGGCATTGTCCTACTTTGAAAGTCACTTAACTATCTCAGATCATATCTCATAGATATATGCGTCTATTAGATATATTTATACTTATATGTATATGAAATTGTTATGTTATGTTTTTATTTTCTATAAAAATCACTAGGAGTTCTTCTGTTACAGTCTCTTGTACCCATCTATGAGTACATTGGCTTAAATCTAATAAATCAATCACTTGTTAATGTTTCGTTTGTTTTCGCTTATTACGCTGCAAGTGACTGTATTGTGCTTCAACTGTCTTCTCCTTGGGAAAGACCATTCTTGGACCACGTCTCTGGCGTTCATTTATTTTAAAATCAACTCGATCTATTTGTGGAACTCCTTTATTACGCGCTAATATACCCGCCTGCGCAGCATTGTAAGCATCTTTAGCGCGTAGTGTTTGTGAAGATCCCCCTTTCGTACGTGCAGATATTCCATAGGCTTTTGATTTTTTATAATCTTTGACGCGAAGTGTTTGTTGCGGAGATCCTTTTGTGCGTGGAGATATACCATATGCCTGTGGAGCAACATATTCACCTTCATCAGTTTCATCAGCTTCCCTACCCTCATCATAAAGTGGGTCATGAGCTTTTACCTGAGAAACAGTTTGAGTGCCTTTATTGGCAGCACCGCGAAATGTGGATTCAATGCCAGCACCTGCATAGTAAGCACCATTAGCAAGAGAAATACCACCACGATAAGGAGGAGAAGCTGCAGCACCGCCAAAGAAACCTTTACCAGGAGTTTGAGGAAGTGATTTTGTAGCAGGAGCATCTTGGTAGACGGACTTTGCTCCAAGACCATTAGAAGCATGTTTAGCCCCATAACTATCAACATATGAAGATGGATTACCAGCACCAGGATAATACTGATAATCACCATCTTCAGGACCACCTGGTGCGTGAATATCTCTACCATTATCATTATCGTCATCATCATCATCACCAACACCACCACTATAAGCCGAAGGATCTCCAACACCAGCATAAAGGGCACCATTACCAGTACCTGGCAAATGAGCTGCAGGTTTCTGTAATCCATAACCTTGTTCATTTTCACCTTCATGTCTAAATTCTTGTTGTCCACCATAATTCGAACCATAATTCAATATAGGTCCTGCGCCTCCATTGAATTGTGCTGCTTCAGGTTCCTGTGATCCATAACCTTGTCCATTCTCACCTCTGAATCCGGAATCTACAGGTCCTTGCTCAGGTCCACCATGGTTCGAAGCAAAATTTAAAACAGGTGCTGTGCCTCCATTGTAACTCTGTGCAGCTCCAGGCAATGCTTGATTGTACTGTTCCTGAATGTAACGCTGTGCGTTCACAGCCTCCTCTGGAGTTTTGTATTTCACAAAATGCACTTCAGGCTGTGATTTGTGCTGAGACCTGAGTGAACTCAGCTTAGCTGCCAGTTCAGAGGCATCATTCTGCTTGTTCAATACATAAATAGCAGTCTTATCCTCCGATGTATGCTTGGCTAAAGCATGGAAAGCGCCCGCTAGTGCCTTGTTCTCTGGTGCTCGAATGAAGACGACACGTAAGTTCTTTTGCAATGCAGATGCGAATTGTTGTTCTAGATGTGCTGAATCCTCGTGTACATCATATGGTGCCTCAAAAGCATAGAACTCAGCATTTTGTTCTACATATTCCGGTGATGGTTGATTAGTGTATCCTGGATCATAGTCCTGTTCTGAATTTTGCTGCGAGTCATAAGCAGGTGAACGCTCCTGTTGTTCCGGTGCCTGATATTTATAGCCTTGTTTCTTCGCAGTGACATAGCAGGCAAGTATGAGGATAATCTAGAAGATTAGATATCTTATGAAACTTATGTTTTCCTTGTGATTTTTGTTTATCTTACGAATATTTTTGCACAGCTCATCATCTTTGTAAACGTTATGAAGTCCACTAGTCGTCTGTACATCTGGTCAAAGCCTCATCAGCTTTTTTATAAGTTCATCACCAAGCACAATGAGAAAGACACCAAAAATGTCTTTCAATTTTCGAAATTTCTAACAAATTTGTAAATTTGGCATGAAATCCATTTTAGGCTCATATTACTCTTACTTAATTATAGCCCTATTTGGTATATAGTTCAATGTCTTAGAAATTGGGACAGAAAACGAAATGAAATATGAAATTTGCATACAAAGATGGGAAGAAGAAATGTTGTAACAATGTGTCAATCTTTTTCGTTTAAATATTTAATTTTAATCTTTTAATTTCGCAAACTTAACAAAAAACCTCATAAAAACATAACAAGAATCAGTCATCATTAAAATGATTCCCAGTTTCCATCTTTTGGCTCGTACTTAAACACGACGGAAGATGGAAGCGGGAAGGTAGGAGTTCTCGGGTGCTGAAGCAGCAGCAACATGACGAGCGGGAGCCTGAGAGGCGAAGTTCAAGACTGGAGCAACTCCACCGTTGTGGGATGAAGAGGAACCGGGCAATGAATCGTATTGAGATTGGATTTGTTGCTGGGCATTGGCAGCATCCTCAGGAGTGCGGTATTTGACGAAGTGAACTTCGGGTTTGCTGTTTCTGTTGCTACCGAGAGAGTTCAATTTGTTGGCCAAGTCACCGATGTCAGCTTGCTTGTTAAGCACATAGATGGCGGTCTCTTGTTGTCCAGCCTGTTTAGCCAAAGCAGCAGCAGCATCCTCCAAACCACGGTTTTCAGGTCCCTTGATGAAGATAACACGGAGGTTCTTCTTCAGGCTGTTGGCAACTTGTTCAGAGGAAGCGGGTTCGTTGAAGTCATTCTCATCGGCAGAGTAGGTGTAGAATTCTTTTTCGAGTTCAGGAACGGGAGCTGAGTATGAAGGAGCAGCAACTGATTGAGAAGCTTCAGGGGCAGAAGATGAAGGTGCTGGTCCAACAGCCGATGGTGCAGGGCCATAGGATGACACAGCTTCAGATGGAGCAGCATATGATGCTGCTTCGTTGCTGGCAAGTCCAAGACCTGCACCAGGTTGGAAGGAGAGTCCAGCATCGGAGTGACCAACAGGCTGGTAGTTGTAGCCCAATTTATCAGCACAGGCAACAGCCACAAGGCAAAGTACCTGATTTTAATAAAGATTATATGAAAAAATTGTTGATCCTAGTTAGATCCTTTGTTTAACTTACGATGAAAGTACGCATTTTGGATTGTTTTGGAGGAGTTGTTCTTTGTTTGATGAGTGAACGTTGAGTATATCTTTTTGTGGTCACAATCGTGATATTTATTGCGAATTGGAAACAAATAATTTTTGTTTGCCAAACTCCAACTTCGATTTTTATTAGCTTCCGCTTTAACAGAAGTAGATTCTTGCAGATAAGTTTTTTTTTTCTTTTTTTTTATTGTTGCATTCTCTTAATTTGTCCACCGGAAGAAATATTAAACTTCTTTGCATTTCCATATTCTTAGATAAGCAGCAGATTTATTTTATGTATTTCTCTTGATTGACTTCTTTTTTGTTGCCAGTTGTAGCGCTTTAATTATGCAAATTATCCAACGTTATCAAGCCGAAATCTTAGTCCGAAATCTATTAACTTGCTAATAGTGGGTGCTCTTGGTTTTGATCGCTTGCTTGAGTTTGTTTTTTGCTGGCGCTAGATCAACTTCCGCGCTCATCCCACCATCTTCATATCATAGCATATCATAGCATGGCAGCAGCAAATGATATGAGCTAATCTAGTTTTGGTCGCCAACGCTGATCGGCAACCGGTCGTCACCGGTTACGATGAGAGACAATTTCGGCTTCTTTTGCTAACTTCTTTTTACCTTTTTCGGCCTATGACATTTTATTTTTTCTTTTCATTTTCATTTCTAGTTTTCGCTCTATACGAAGTTGTCATAAACTTCATTGGTAATAGTTCATCTAACCTTTTGCTTTACGTAGATTAACATTTTAATTCGAAACAAATTCTTTGTTGTTGTGATCTTTTGATTTGATTTTTATAAAATTTGTGTTTTACATATAAATATTGTAAATTATATTCACTTTTTGGTTGGTTAAATATAAATAATATTTCCCTGGTATTCGAAATGGAATTTTAATTGTTTTTATCCATGCGAGAGATCTTTGATTTAAAATGTATACATAATACAATTTATCTTCATCGGGAGATGCATTTTTAAGGAATCTTTTAACTTTATAACTTAAATTTTGTAAGGCATAGGACAACTTCTAATTAATAAAGTATATAAAAAATAGTTAATCTCAATTTTTATTGAGTCTTAATTTCTATTTACCTTATTTGAATTTGATATTTTTATTTTTATTGTTATTGTTTATTGCAAATAATATGTTTCTATATAAGCATATGACATAATCATAAAAAAAGACAATTTGCAATTTCTTATTGTCTTATAAAATTTTTGTTTGTTATGCCTCGTAATAAATTTATGGATGATTTGTTGACAAACATCATAAAATAATAACATTCAATGCTAAAAACTACGTCAAAAAATATGCGAATATTTCTTATTCTTTGTGGTGATTCAAGGTTTAAGATTAAAGTTTAAAAGAAAAATGAAGAAATGATATCAACAGAGAATATAAAACAATAAATCAAAGAAACAAGAAAGTTAGACAAGCATAATTTATTCTGTATTGAGAAAGTAGAGATCCTTAAGGAATTTAATAGTTTTATTATTTTATTTTGTAGATTGGTTAAATAAGACAAATATCAGATCAATATAAGTATAAACAACCCAATAAATAGATCAAAGAAAAGAAACTCAAATTTTAAAAATAAACACAAATTTTTGTTCCACTAAATCAAGACATTTGAAATTATTTTTAATGGTTTCTTAACTTTATAGTCTAGTAAAATATGACACATTTATGATCAAATGGTAAACATGTGATAAGAATAAATGACGGAACATGAAATGAAAAGAAAGATCCCCATGGAATACTATATATGTATGAGTGATTCAAGTGCCTGGTGAAATGCGAAAAGAAATTTAAATTCAAGTAAGAAAGGAAGGAATGTAATAGTTACCCAAACATGATGGACTGACATGGCTTGCTGATATGATGAGATAATCAGATAAATTGCAAAATAGAAATAAATGTTAAAATAATCAATGCAAAATGAAATCCATTATTGATGCTGTAAGTATAGAGAGATTCTAAATGATTACTATAATTACTAGTAAGCAGAATCTTAGAAAAGCCATTACTATGGGTTCAATCGAGGTCGCAGTGATGAGGTGACTAGCTCAAGCCTTTCCCCTAATCTAGTCTAATCTAATTAATAAATACTTATAAGGTTTGTTAAAAAGTATTGAATGCGACATCTATTAATCAGTAGAGATATCAAAAATTCTACGCTATTTTAATATTTCATTTTTAATTTGAACACACAAGAAATTTTATTTTGATTGATCACTTTATTCTTTATTTTAAAGCCATTTAAAGTAGACAAAAGTCAGTACGTTTTTTGCAAAGGGAAAGAACCGAATATCGTGCAGTGATAAAATTCTTTGTTTTGGAAGGTTTATCAGCAACAGAAATTCATAAGAAAAATGGTAGAAATCTTAAAGGAATCTGCACCTTCATTTCCAATTGTGCATCGATGGGTTTTACAATTTAAACGTGATCGTGCATGCGTTACAGATGAACCACATAGTGGACGTCCAAAGAAACACCAGAAATCATTGATATTGTTTGTAATGATCTAAGTTTGACTAAGTGGGCAATTGCTGATACCATATAGACATCTCAGATGAATGAGTACTCTAAATGTTTTACTTGAAGAATTACATATGAAAAAGCTGTTCGGAAAGTTAGTGTCGCATTCATTAACAAACAATTCAACAAAAACTGAATCGAAAACAAAATTTCTCAGTGTAATTGGAAGCCTTTTTAAAACTGAAACAAGAACAATTATAATGGACTGAAATTGGTTATTTAGCCCCAAAGCAGATGAAGTCAGAAAAGATCGGCATAAAAGGTTTTTTTTTTTTTTTAATGCACAAGGGATTTTGTTGATAAAATATCTTGAGAAAGGTAAAACTCTGAATATTGTTGCAACCTTTTGGATAAGCTAAATGAAAAAATAAGTGAAAAAATATGTGATTTTTATAAGAAAAGGATCATTTTTCTTCACCAAAATACAACTGTTCACACAAGTGTTTTGACGATGGCTAAGTTCCATGAATTAAAGTTCAAATTACTTGAACACCTATCGTATTTACTAGATTTGTCTCCCCAAGAGGTAGTAGTCCTCTTCAGAAACTTGAAACAGTTTATTCGTCGAAAACGTTTTACGTCTTGTGAAGAAGCTATTACAGCTGTGAAAGAGTATTTTGCAGAGCTTCCGGAAAATCATTACAGTATTGGAGGATCATTAGAATAAGTGTATTGAAGTTAAGGGAGATTATATTGAATAAAAAAACTAATTTTGGAATCTATGGGATCTTGCTCTTCCTGTACATAAATAATTCAAATAGATTTACTTAAAAGCTTTTTAACAATTTCTAATATTTCAGTTTCGATATGTGATGTTTTTTTCACTCTAATCTTATCTTTGCACTTGACATTCTTAACTTTTTTATCAAAGAAAAATACTATATGATTTTCGTTTAAATGTATATATTTTTTTTTTCGGTATATGTATGTATTTCTAAATCATGTTCAATCCTGTTATTACATAATAATCAACAAAAACAATAGAGAGGATTCATCATAACCATTATCGATCAAATCAATCCTCAATTCACGGTAATCCCAATTTACAAACGACGGCGGAAGATGTTGGTTGGCAAGTAAGCGTTACCTGGTGCCTGAGCCTGAACTTGACGGACTGGAGCCTGAGAGGCGAAGTTCAAGACTGGAGCGGTACCACCGTTGTGGGATGATGAGGAACCGGGCAATGAGTCGTATTGCGATTGGATTTGTTGCTGAGCGTTGGCAGCATCCTCAGGAGTGCGGTACTTGACGAAGTGTACTTCGGGCTTGTTGTTGTTGTTGTTGCGGACAGCGTTAAGTTTGCTGGCCAAATCACCGATATCAGCTTGCTTGTTGAGCACATAGATGGCGGTTTGTTGCTGAGCAGCCTGTTTGGCAAGAGCCAAAGCAGCATCCTCCAAGCCACGGTTTTCGGGTCCCTTGATGAAGATCACACGGAGACCCTTGTTGATGGAACCGACAGCACGATCTAAATCTTGTGGCTCGTTGAATTCAGCATCGTTGGCAGAGAAGGTATAGAATTCCTTTTCCAGTTCAGCTTGTGGAGCTGGGGCCTGGTATGAGACTGGAGCAGCCAAAGCAGCAGGTGCGCTGGGAGCACTGATAGGACCGCTCAGGGAGGCGGAATGAGAAAGAGGCTGGTAGTTGTAGCCCAATTGATCGGCGCAGGCGGCGGCCACGAAGCACAGAACGATAAAAGCACGCATTTTGTTTTGAAAAGACTGATTTGATGACTTGGTAAACTCTTGATTGAGAATGATTTCAACAGGCCTTACGACCTCTTTATATACAATACAAGATATGTCAATCATAATCGGTTAATATTCAACAACAGCAGCAATCGCAACATCAGTAGCTGCTGCGTCTCCGTTGAGATACCACTCTAAGACCCCTTACCACGTCCCCCATCCTAAGAAATAATGATGTACCTTATAATGTTGTATAGCATTGACTTCTATCAATGCTTCTGCGTTGCGCTGACAACATTAACTTCTGTCGCGTCTTATTCGCCCTTAATCGTTTAGGCATTTTTTTTTTTCTTTCTTTATTTGTTGATTGGACTTTGATGAACTTGCGATCCGATGCGATGCGATGCGATGCGATACCATGCCATACCATGCTATGCTATACGATATGATGTTACCAGCATCAACAACAATCAGAGATACAAGCAGCCCGATAGATGGACGGACAAAAAATTCAACATTTTTATGCAAATCAACAACAATGACGATGCTCTCCAAATTGTTTTGGCTATTCGGTAGCCAGATTCTTTGTTTGAACATTTTGTTATGCTAATTGGGTTGTTCCATTAACGAAAGTGAGATTAAGACGACAAAAAAGGCCGAACGAATTAACAGAAAAAAAAGAAAAAAAATATAATAGACAAAATAATTGGGTTAATTTTTTAGATTAATAATTTTTAATTGGTTTCAAAAACATTTTGTTTGGATATCGTTAGAGGGACTCAAAACATATGCAAACAAAACTGTAACCCGTGGGCGAAATTTAAAATTTGTTATGAATAAATATTAATTTATTAATTGTTTATTATTTTATTAACTAGTTTATTTTATTATTGTATAAATATTTATTTTATAATAAATTATTTTTTACTAATTTATTTTATTAAAAATTATTTTTGATTACATTTTACCCAAACAAATTTATGACCCCCTTTTCTTTCTTATAAACAAGTTTATTATGTTTCATTCTTATATTAGAGGATAAGATTGGGGTAAGGGTGAGACACTTTCATATCCACAAAATTTAAATACTAACATGAGCTGAAAGCCTTGGCAGCTAGAGCTCTTAATAGTAGGTTAATAATTTATTGTTACCCTATTTCATCAAATAAAATAAATAAAATAATAATAATATACTAACATACTGGAAATATTTCTAGGACTGCTTCGTTTTGCTCGAAAGTATCAAACAAAACGACTTGAGAAGAGTTTGAGTTTCCAGTCCTTTTTTCAAGCTGGTCGAACATTTTTAAGTATTATCTATTTATTTATTTAAGTAGGGAAATTATACAATACCAGAAATAAAGACAAACTTTGGATATGCCGAAGAAGTAATACTCTTCACGCCCCTTCTAGTGGCCCGAGGTCAAGTTTGGGCAGTGATCCAACACATGGTCTATGGAAAGGGTGTCACCGCAGGAACAGCGTTATGCAGGAATTCCATTTCGTATGTGCTCATATATCAGTTGAGTGTGTTTTATTCGGAGGCGAATAAATATAATCCATAGTGGTTTTTGTCAGTTTGCTGGATACAAGGTGGCTGAATCGTCCACATTGAACCTTTTGTATATATGCTGGAAGTCTGTCCAATTCTCGGTATGCTTTTGAGCTTTTATCTTTGTGATTTGTATATGTAGATCTTTCTTAATTGTTGGTCGCTGAACCTGTGGTAATGGCATATGCTGCTTTATCTGCGTGCTCTTTCCCTATGATGCCTTGATTTTGAATGTAAATCTTCCGGATATTCGCGATTATATTGTTGTAACAGTTTAGGTTTTTACTGCTACTACAATATGTAGATAAGATTTCGGTGCAGATTGAGAATGATCCTCGGTTTTCGTGAGCAAAAATGCAGGCCATCAAAACAGTGAAAGCCTCTGCAGTGAAAATTGGGCAGTACTCAGGGAGCAAACCACAGCCATTTCTGTTTAAGAAATGAATATCGAATTGATGAATAAATATATGGAACTTAAACGCAGTGGGGTTCTTTTCTATACTAAATTTCCTATAATTTCAAATAGTTTTAGTAATTTAATCTATTTTCAATAATTCGCAGAAGCTTTCATATATGAAATATCAAGAAATTAATTACCATCATTCACAAATAAATAATGACAGAATAATCATCAGATACTTCCAATTTTCCCCACAATGAACGATTGAATAAAAACCAATTAATTTCAATTCGAAAAACTAAATAACAAAATTTTATTTCGTGTTAACAACTTAACTTCAACAAATGCCTAATTAAGCACGCAGAGTACGGAAGATTGAAGCGGGCAAGTAAGAATCTCTTGGAGCTGGAGGAATATATGATGATGTTGGAATACTGGCTTGGGCACTGTACGAGGGAGCTGGAGCTGAGGCAGCTGGAGCTATGGCAACAGGAGCTGGTGCAGATGCCGCAGGAAGTGGTGCCTGTGAAGCAAATTTCAATGTAGATGCAACGCCACCATTAAGTGAATGCGATGAGCCAGGCAGGGAATCATATTGACTCTGAATGGCGTGTTGAGCATGGGCTGCATCCTCGGGTGTACGATATTTGACGAAATGTACTTCTGGTTTGTGGTTATTGTTGCCACCAAGAGTGTTCAATTTGTTGGCCAAGTCACCAATGTCAGCCAATCTGTTGAGGACATAAATGGCGGTCTTTTGTTCGGCAGCCTGTTTGGCCAAAGCAAGAGCAGCATCTTCCAGATTATTTTGTTCGGGACCCTTAACGAAGACAACTTGCAAATTCTTCTTCAAACTGTTGGCAATCTGATCTGAAGAGGCAGGTTCGTAGAAGTCTCCATCATTGGCAGTAAAAGTAAAAAATTCCTTTTCAACTTCAGCAGGTGCGGCATACGATGGAGCTGCAACACTTTGGGCAGCTTCAGGTGCAGCATACGAAGGTGCAAGGCCAGATGGAGCTGCAGCATATGAAGGTGCAGGGCCAGATGACGCTGCAGCATATGAAGGAGCTACATTTGTTGGCTGATAATTGTATCCCAGTTGAGCACTGGCCACAGCCACAAGGCTAAGTACGATAAAGGCACGCATGTTACTTGCTTTGAGTTCAAATCTTTGGCTACGAATGATTTCTACACAGAATCGCATGAAACATTTATATTAAGATATATTTCCAACTAAAACTAGACTTATTTGTATTTGAATTCATAGTAGAAGACATTTTTGGTCAAAATTATGTTAAAATTTACATGCAAAATGCATTCGAATATGTTTCAATTGTTTCCGTTGTTCTAAGAAACATTTTGTTGTTGGAATTTTTAAAAAATCAAATGAAAATTTGGCAAAAGCATTTAATCAATTCAAATTGTTTGAACAAACTAAGTGTGAATTATTGCAAAGTGAAATCAAAATATGGTCAAGAAGCCATCAACCATTAAGGAAGTTATTTGAGACAAGAACAATGACCAAAACACATCTTAAACAATTTAGTAATTTTATTGCTTCTATTGATTTAAATGACGCTTTTATTATACCATTTTAGATGTCCACAATACTTGTTTAATGTATCTATTGCCCATAAAAAATATATCTATAATACTAAGCATTGCAATTTGCGCCAAATAAAAAATATTGTATCTCAATTTAACCTTGTTGTGCGATTTCAAGCTATGCAAACCATAAACCCAATTCCAAACCAGATTTCAAAAAAAAAAAGATTAAATTCCAAAAATGGTTTCGCACCCGCAACCAGCCTTAAACAATCATATGATTATCTTCAAAAGTGTTGAATAAAAATCGCCTTAAATATAAACAAATGCAAATGAGTTGAACCTCCCATTGAGTTCGTAGACGTATTCGTAGTCACAGTCGTTGTTGTTGCTGTTGCTGTTGTTATCGTTGTCGTTTGCTTCGTCCGGGTGATGCCAAACTTTATTTTGGTCATAATATTTGAAAAACATATTTTATGATTCGCAAAATTATTAAATATGCAAATTATGCGGGTGGACGACAATAGAGCAGAGCGACAGCGACGGCCTCTACGATGATATATAAAGCAATACAAAGCAATACAAAACAATACAATACAATACTAGTATAATGAATACTCAAAAACTATTATACAAAAAACCAACCTATTGGCGGGCGATCCATCGATTGATCGTTGTTCGCCGGAAGTGCTGAAAGCTTTTGAGGTAAAAACAACTAGTCAACTGGGCTCTCGCTCGACTTCATCACTAAAAATAACTTAAAGTTTACCCCAAGTTAAAGATTTATGAATGTAATTATCTACTCTTTTATGGTACAGAAAACTATGGGAGGATTATATATTTTGATTAATTTGAAATTATTGTAGGTACTTTAATTGATTATTTACAATGCAATAAAAAGAAACAGAAGAAGAAGTTATGATGAAAACAAGGTCGGATTAAGTATCTCCAAGGATGGATTGGTTTCAAAAGAAAGTATTACAGATTTTTTATGAACTAAATTTTCAATGGTGTACATAATATAAAAAAAAAAAAATTAAAATCTATTTAATATGGCGTACTAAGGTATAAGGTTTTGCCCCACATTACTGATATTTGAAGCTTTTGATGTTTTAGAGACATTTCTCATGTATCGCACCCTAACAACAAAAGGGGGGATAACTAAAAATTTTAAATTTTTCAGTAGAGGCAAAAAACATTGAAAATTTTGAAATTTTAAGCTTTGCCCCTTTTTATTTTGTTATGGTGCGATATGTTGGCACTATGCTAAAGATGACCATAGACAGCTTACATGTTTGACAAACTTGTTTGAGTTAAATGGCAATTTGGCGACTGTGGTCAAATTTTTAAGTAGATTCAATAGTTTGACAGTCTTTGGCATTGTTATCAACTATTTATCTTTTCTACTTTTGATGTCAAATTTTCAAAACTATTTTCTGTTAAAGGCAAGTTCAAGTTAAGTGTTTTTTTTAGACATTTTGCTGTGCATACTGAATGAACAAAACCATTATAAACATTATTTGTTATTCAGTTTACTGAGACTTAGAAATGAACTAATGTTAAGAGTGTATTTGTCGAAGCAAATTTGTCAACGTCAGCAACACCCATTATATTATGATATTTCTGTTGCAAGCCCATAGTTGGATGCTATGCTTCCAATCCGCTTTCAAAACTTAGTTACATACACTGATAAAAATTATATACTTAACTGAAAACTTTTACAAAGCATTGAGAATTTTGTTCAACATTGAAAACTACACAGAGAGAAAAAATCGATAACATTTTACTTAAATCGATACGAATTTTGTCAACTCAAGTCATTTGTTCTCATCTCAAACGCGCATTTTGAAGTACAACAAATTTTGAATCAAGTTTATTTTGTTGCATTTTCAATAAATAACCTTAGAAATTTGCTTTAATAACATTAAATCTTACTTAAAGTATGTTTCTGGTTCATTGTGACACCAGTACGGTATAGTTTTAAGATGAAAACAGACCACTTTAGTAGTTAAACAAGTTTAAATTGTTTTTAAATCAAGAACCAACCCAACTCTAATTATTACGATTTTTGCAGGATACTTCATTAGATGAGAATTGAAGCTTCATGCTTTTGAAATCTATTTGTTGTAAATAGTCGGATCATAGATGGCAAATCATGTGACAAACTTGTTGGAGTTAGACGTTGCTTTGTTTTGTGGTGTGATTTTTAACTAAATCTATATTGTCAATTATTTTGCTCATTAGCGTTCAACTGATTTTTTTTAATCTGATTTAACGTGACGCGCCCAATAAACAAAACAATAATAATGAAACCGGAAAAAAAAATAATATCGTGCATTATTTTTTGTTTGTAAATTTAAAGAGCAATTGATGCTCATATTCACAGATTGATGCTTTAAAATTAAATAATGTTTGACATATGTATCGGCTAAGCATGTTCGTCGTCTACCGTCATGTCAGCAAATTCTGAGATGAAAAGATCTTTATGCGGGTTTCTAATATACCATGATACTTACGTTAGGCATTTGGCCTTATGACCTTATATCTCTGAATTATTGTGATATAGATATTTGCTATACAACCCAGGGGTTATAGCAACGGGGTGATCGCAAATTTTTATTGATGTTACATTTCTTTTTGTAGTTCTGATTCGCTTGTTTAACTTTGTTGGTCTTATAAAGAAATATAATCTCATTCAGATTTAAATTCCAATTTAAATCAAATACTTATAACATTTAAGTTTTGCTTAAAGTTAAATTCTTTCAACTTTAATTGTTCGTTAACATGATAATTGATCATTTAAACACAATTAATTGACCAAAGCGAATTAATGAAAACAATACAAAATATGAAATTTAGTTATGAAAAATAAATTATTTGATCATCAAGTAATCATATTATTGACAGATCATAGATAAAAAAGCAACGCAACGCAGCGCAACTCATTAAAAATTGTATAATAAAATAAACAAATATAATACAATATATGAAATTAAATAAATTAAATAAAAAAAAAAAATAAATGATAATCAAAATAATCAAAATGGCTGCCATACGATAAAGTAATGATAAAGTATCAAATTTCTTATTAGAATTAACGATGTTGTTCCAATTAGACTTTTAAATGATGACAAAAATGTTTTGTAAATTGGCATTTTGTTTGGCGCCAATCTCAAAATCGAATGTCATTTTTCTATGTTTAATTTATTTTTTCTTCTTTAGATAAATTATTTTAATCAACACAAACAAATGTTTTGTGGTTTTTTGTTTTATTTTTCTCTCTGCACTCATTTGCAGATTTTTTGCTTTTTAGTTTTCTTGTTTTGTTTTGAATATTAGTTTTGACTAAAACAATAAAATAAATAATTTGCAGAAAATCAACAAAGCGCAAACTTTTATTTATGCAATTTTGTTTTTTGCAAATTTTTTTTTTTTTTGCAAATTTTGTGCAAATTTTTTGCAATTTATTTTTGCATACAAATCCTCAAATTTATTAGCACTTTTTTTTGGGGGGCGATACTAAAAATAAAGCTAAGGCTTTTGTCACCAACCAAATCAATGGAAGCATTGAATTGTTTGAATTTTGATTTTTGCGAAAAATGCACTTATATAAATGCAAAATTTCTCACTAAACATCATCAGTTCAAAACATCGCTTTAAACACTTCAAACCTAATCAATCCAAAATCAAAAACCGTGTCGAAAATGCGTGCTTTTATCGTACTTTGCCTTATCGCTGCCGCCAGCGCCCAGAGTGGTTACAACTACCAGCCATCGAATGTAGCTCCATCGTATGCTGCACCTGAAGCCGCGCAATCGGTTGGGTCTCCTTCTTATGCTGCTCCAGTAGCTGAACTCGAAAAGGAATTCTTCACCTACTCTGCCGATGAGAATGACTTCAATGAACCCGCTGCCTCTGACCAAGTTGCCAACAGCTTGAAGAGAAATCTCCGTGTTGTCTTCATCAAGGGACCTGAAAACCGTGGTTTGGAGGATGCTGCTCTCTCTTTGGCCAGACAGGCTGGTCAACAAGAAACTGCCATCTATGTGCTCAACAAGCAAGCTGACATCGGTGACTTGGCCAACAAATTGAACTCTCTCGGCAACAACAGAAACAGCAAACCTGAAGTTCACTTTGTCAAATACCGTACTCCTGAGGATGCTGCCAACGCTCAGCAACAAATCCAACAGCAATACGATTCATTGCCCGGTGCTTCCTCCATCCATAATGGTGGCGTTGCTCCAGCATTGAACTTTGCCTCTCAACCATCAGCCCCAGCTCATGAATACAGTAGCGCCCCATCAGCTCCAGCTGGCTCATATCTACCCGCTTCGATCTTCCGTCGCACTCGTTTCTAAATAGTAGATGAATTAGTTTGATTGTTTTATGATTGCTATAAATCATTTTTGTTATGTTTGTTTTTTATTGTTAAATATCGAAATAAAATTATTATTGTTATGAAAAATTCACCTCTTTGTTATGGAATCTGATTATAACTTCATACTATACACGTAAGTATCTACTATGATCATAAAAGATAAATCAATGATGACTTCATACCAATTTTGGGTTAAAGAGTAGCTGCTCAAATTCAAAAGGTAAACATTAAAATTTATAATGATCCACAAAGCAGTTAAATCATACCACCTTCTTCTTCTCTTCTTCTTGCTTAACTGGAAGGTCAAAAATATTAGCTACATAATTAGTTATTGTTATAAAATGAGATTGCATGGAGATTAAGTCATTGCAGAACATATCTTAAAATTGAATTATCAATGTATTTATCAATATTTTTTTAAATTTTCTTTATAATTCTAATGTTTTACAATTTTTACCGATTTCTATGGGTGATGATACAATAGACCGATTTTGACCATGAAAAGATCTTTTTATGTAAAGTTTCTATGTTTCTTAAATAAATGACCCAGCATATGCACACACTAAATAGATCTAAATGGTTCTTAAATGTCTTTTTATTACACACACATACATAAGTATAAACAGATATGCAAAATGTAACTGAGGAATCTGCAAAATTTCTGTCCATGCGATAATATAAAAAACTACGACTTGAAGTTCATCCCAAAGATCTTGCAATAAGCCTGATGGACTCTCATTGATATACCCGGCGACTAAAGTGAATTCATTGTATTAGTTTCTTTATACATATTCCACTTCTAAAGGTCATTCATATGGTGGATCAAGAATTGTATATAAAATTAGAAATTAAAATCTCTCTTTAATATTCTTTTCCACATAAGAAAACTTTACTCTAAAATAGATAATCTGCAGATAGTAAAACTAGAAATTCAAGAATTAAACACCAGAAATGTGTTGCTAAATAATAAAAATGGACAATACACCAATTTCGATCATGAAAAAATATTGACATATTATATTGGTATGCCTTGTTTACACAATCAAGGACATCGTGCCCATCTTGTCCTTATTAGGAAATCGGAAAACAGATATCACTTACTGAAATCTGGTATAAAGAATTGAAATCAAATAAAACTGGCATCATATAAAGCTAGTGTTTCATACTTTGTGGTGTCACACAAAGGGTCTACAATACTTCAAATTCTTTAAAAGAAACAAAGAGAGTGGCCAAAATATAATACTGTTGGAAATTACATGAACTGACTGAATGGGGTCAGCAAATATAAGGGGGTTCAAAGACTACATAAGTATAAGAGCAAGTGACAGGATATAATGGGTGTAGAAGTATGTTTCAAAGATTTTATCAGATGCATAATTTTACCTTCATGTCAAAGCTTCTTTATGTTTAGGCAATTGTTTTCAGAGTTAGTCATTTTGCTGAAGTATAAACGACAAGGTATTTTTTTCTCTAAAAACAGTATCGAGCAAAAATGTGTAAATGTTCGTCACTTTTATACCAACAAGTTGAATAGAAAAATATGAAATAAAATACCAGGTAGTCCTAAATTCATTGGCAAAAGATCCATAAAGCCACATAAGCGAAATACTATAGAAGAGATTATAGAAAATAATATCCAGGGGTACCTGCAATTACTCAATTATGCACATACAATAAATGAAATTTCCTCTATTTGGTTCATAAGCCCTTGTTGTTATATCAGTAAACATTCTCAATTATACTTTCTAACACTTTCTGATAATGGGTACTGGCAATATTATTCCATTTAGGCTATACTGTACCCCAAAGTTAATCTTCCATAATGGATGCTCAATATAATTTTGAAGGCCTTCCCTTCCCTAATGACATCAGATTGTGTCGCTCAATTCTTCAACTGAAATTTTGAATCTGACAGCCTAAAGTAGATTTTGAACTGAGTAGTACAGTCAAGTATACTATCATATACCGTACTATATACCAATGTGGGACTCCAATATCTATATATCACATATACGTAGGTTTATACAAAAAAATTTACATACAAATTTTGGATTTTTTTTTTTTTTTTTTTTGTGACAAAGACGGAAGTCACCATGCTTTGTTGAGTTAAACAATCAATCAATCAATCACTTTAAAATATCAATGAATCGATCATATAAATAATGAAAATTTAAATTTGACAAATCCCTTAAGGTTTGATGAGGTTTCAAATTTCTACCAATACATTTTTTTTTTTTTCAAAATTTTAAATCAAATCGACAAGGAAACACTTATGATTAATTATTACAATATCATTGAAATTTGATCCAAGTATGAAAAATTCACATTTGCATTTCTTTTTATAAAGTCCTCCAATATTTTTTGCTTTAAAATTAATATACGAGTAATAAAAACCATGAATGGTTAAACTTGTTTCGCATACAACTTCATCGTACAACTCTTCAACAAAGATTGATTCAATGAAATTATATAGTGAACATCATCACAAATTCTATTCTAAATAATTCTATTATTAGAATTTAAAACTGGAAATCCAAGAATGAAAGCGAAATTTTGTATTTTCGTCACGGTAGTAGATTAGTTCAAATGATAAGCAAATTTTGCCCAAATGAGGATAAACCACTTTATAAAAGTGCGGCACCAATTGATCTAAGAAATTATTGTGTTCTAATGTTCTAGTCTGACTACCTCAACATTATTGTTTTCTGGAGAAACCGGAATGAAATTCTTCTGTGATATGCAACAGGTGTTGGACAACATGCATGAAATTATAATTAAATGATTTTTATTGAGCGAAAATTTGCATAGACATTTTATAAACGGACAGCTTTATATTTATAATTTCCAATTTAATCCTAAATTATCACCTAGGAACTAAATATGATTAGATTATATTGTTTTGTAGGTGGAAGAAATTCGATTCTGGATTTGTATAAAAGATGAGAAATTGTTCTAGGGAATTCAGTCAAGCCAAACGGTCTGAAATCATTAAACGATTTTGCTGCCAAAATGCGTTCCTTCATTGTGCTTTGCCTTGTGGCCATGGCCTGTGCCGACAAATTGGGTTACAACTATCGTCCAGTTGACCATTCAAGCTCAGGACTTTCATTTGCTCCTGGTTCTGGCTCTGGAGGACTTTTTGGCTCATCATCTAATTCAGCACCATCGTATGCCTCACCAGAAGCAGCGCCTTCATATTCATCGCCTTCGTACTCAGCTCCTTCTGAACTAGAAAAGGAATATTACTCCTTCAGTGCTGATGAAAATGATTTCTACGATCCTGCAGCATCGGAACAGGTTGCCAATAGTGTAAAGAAAGGTCTACGTGTCGTCTTCATCAAGGGTCCTGAAAACCGCGGTTATGAGGATGCTGCATTGGCTTTAGCGAGGCAAGCTGCTGAGCAACGCACTGCTATCTATGTCCTTAACAGGCAACCTGACATTGGTGATTTGGCTAACAAATTGAATGCTGATCGCAACAACCGCAATAACCGTCCTGAAGTACACTTCGTCAAATATCGCACTCCTGAGGACGCTGCCAATGCTCAGCACAAAATTCAATCTCAGTACGATGCCTTGGGAGGTTCTGCTCGATCATACAATGGTGGCATTGCACCTGCCTTGAATTTCGCTTCCAGTGCTCCAGCACCAGTGCAATCCTCTCAAGGAAATTATGGTGCTGCATCTGTACCCAATACTTCCTATCTGCCAGCATCAATCCTTCGTCGTTTGCGCCTGCGTGTTTAATTGCATTGTCAACGTTTGCATTAGATTTTGGACTGATCTTATTTTTTTCTTTTCTTCCTGTATTTGGCTTTTTGATTACCATAAACGACTTCATATAAATAAAATACACATAAAAAACACATAAAACTTTGGAATTCGCTTTTAAATTATAATAAAACTTTAATCAAACACTTGTGACAGGTTTAATGGTCATTGTTCGCTTAGTTTTTGCAATTTAATGTTGGATTTTGTTTTCGGTTTCATCGCATTTCCCTTAAAATATTTATGCAAAATAGAATTTTAAGCAACTTTTTGCAAATTCCATGCGAAAACAGAAACAACAAATCACTTTAAGTTGAGCAAAACCAGCTTTTTTATTTCGTATGTAGGTGGCAAGAAACCGCATTTGGCGTCATAGCGTTGCTCTTGAGATTTTCAAGCTATTGAGAGCGAAACTTTGAAAAGAGCATCATTTCGCAAGCTTCATAGATAACTTTGTATAAATAATGGGTAACCGGCGAATAACCAACAGAAACAACTCAAAGTTCCAAGCGGAAGAACAACTGCAAAAACGAAGATGCGCGCTTTTATTGTAAGTGAAACGAAAAGGATTATGTGGAGAAGGTGTGCTAATTTAATCTATTTAATCGTATAGGTTATGTGTTTGGTGGCAGCTGCCTGTGCCGATAAATTGGGCTACAACTACCAGCCTGTTGGACACTCCGACGCTGGGCTTTCCTTTGCACCCGGCAGCGGTGTTGGTGGTAGCTTGAGCGGTGCCACTCTTGGCGGCTCTATCGGTGGTCTGAGCGGCGGATCTCTGGGCGGTGGTCTAGGAGGTGTCGGTGGAGGTTTCGATGGTGGCTTGGCTGGACTTGGTGGTTCTTTGGGTGGTCTGAGCGGTGGCTCTCTTGGCGGTTTGGGTGGTGGTCTGAGCGGTGGCTCTCTCGGCGGTTTGGGTGGTGGTCTGAGTGGTGGCTCTCTTGGCGGTTTGGGTGGTGGTCTGAGTGGTGGATCTCTTGGCGGTTTGGGCGGTGGTCTGAGCGGCGGTGTCTCATACCAAGCTCCAGCTCCACAAGGTGAATTGGAAAAGGAATTCTACACTTTCTCTGCCAACGATGCTGAATTCGATCAACCACAAGATTTGGAACGCGTTGCCAACTCCGTCAACAAGGGTCTCCGTGTTATCTTCATCAAGGGCCCCGAAAACAATGGTATTGAGAATGCTGCCCTTGCTTTGGCCAAAGAGTCTGCTCAACAACAAACCGCCATCTATGTCCTCAACAAACAAGCCGATATCGGTGATTTGGCCAACAAACTCAACTCTCTCGGGAGCAACAGAAACAGCAAACCCGAAGTTCACTTCGTCAAATACCGCACTCCAGAAGATGCCGCCAACGCTCAACAACAAATCCAATCGCAATACGATTCTTTGGGTGGTTCTTCTCACTCTCACAATGGTGGTGTTGCTCCTGTCTTGAACTTCGCTTCTCAAGCTCCAGTTGCTCAAGTTCAGGCTCAGGCTCCAGGCAACGCTTACTTGCCATCTTCCATCTTCCGCAACCGTGCCTAAACAATATTGTTATAGGTAGAAATCTAATACAGGTTGATCTATGACTGATTGTTGTTCTAATTGTTGATTATTAAATAAAATAATGAAATAAAATTTTAAAAAAAAAATTCGAAAAACCTTTGATTTATTTTTTTAAGTACATATTGCTTTACATATTTCTTCTGAGATTAATTTATAGTATTTATGAGAAGAATGATATCTCATATGCTTCAATGCACTTCTTGCAAAGTTTTTACTTTTTTTATCTTTCAATAAGATTTATAATTTTACATTTATGTATTTAAAGATAGAAATCTTAATAATTCTTTAAAAGAATTACATGAAGATTTAGGATAAACACATCATCAACAATGAATATTTCATATTCTTCGATAGTTAATCCAGTCGAAATAAACCAAATTGTAGATTAATAGAAACTTTCTCAGGACAAAACAAGAAATTGCTCCTATTAATATGATTTCCATCCCTAGTATGTCAGGAACTCAACACTGCATAGAGACATGAACCTAGCGGTAGTTGAGGACCAGATTGGCTTCCAAACTAGGCGATAATGATGACCGTCTGTGGCACACAGCAATCGTTTGGTCAGTGGCACTGACCGATGCAACCCCAATCCGGAGGCTCGAAAGGCTTCATTTTACTGCAATGGAGCAGAGCAGACAACTCATTAGGCGCACCAGGTTGCTAGCAGGTTTCTCGTGATATTGAGCCATCACGTTGACACTTAATATATTTCATCCTTTGATGAATACTGTTTTTCATGTTCTACGTGTAAAAACCCTGGCGATATTTTTAGGCAGAAGCAATGGGCATTATAGGGCATCAAGAGCCCTGATTGGCTCTGAATAAAATAAAACAAAAAAGGAAAGACATTTTCTGAAACACCTTTGTTAAGGCTAACCTAGTAGTAGACAACTCTAAAACTTATGTTTGCTATAAATAATTTCTTAAGATTGATTAACTAGTTATAATTTTCTTATTGAAATGAAGGTTAATTGTAGATGAAAAATGTTCTTTACATTTTATGTTATGTAATGAAAACATATTTATCACCAAAGCATAGATATATTTTTACGCTTAAGATGACGGAACAATATTCCAATATTTGTGAATAGTTTATATTTTAATCCATGTTAGATTTATCTTGGTTGTTATTTGACAGTGCCGCTGTACCGAATTAGGTACAAGTTGTTAACTTTAAATACATAAAGCGGAATTAAAAAGGTTTTGTTTTCATATTATATTAAGGGTACCCCATTCATAAGCCACATATCGAAATGAATGCTAAACAGAGAGTGAACTTTTATACTCAATGAAATAGTAACATGACCACTACTAATTCGTAACCCTTCCATATTTTCCCGAATGCATTTTTCAAACTATTTTTTAATATTTATTTGAAAAATAAACTTATAGGTGTTTATACAATATTTTTTGGAATTATTGTGGCATCTGTTTTGATATAAAGAATTTATTAAAATTTAAAATTTAATAAGTATTTTATTTTTTATGATATTTTTTTTTTTTTTAAGTATCAACTTAAAATTATTTGTACCCATGACTTAGTTTTAGTGTATAAACAGCGCATAAATATGGAAAAACTTTAAGTAGCTTGAAAAATGTATTCTTATCAGTTTAATGTGAATCATTTATGTTGATTACTTTCATAATTTTTTATATATTTTTGTTTTATAAATGTGTAGTAGTAGTAATTAGACCAATTTATGATAATATTAGAAAATTTAATAGTTGAAAAAATTATTGTTACCAAAATTGTATTGGAATGGAAAGTTTATCAAGATCATCTGTGCCATCTGAACCTGCTTTACATCAACGTCAAAAACTTACTAATAACCTCGTGTGCAGATGACACATTTCAACAGCTGCCACTGCAACCGAGGCGTCAGTAGGCTGAACTTAACATTTTTGAGAAGTGGCTTAGTAAGTGAAACATCGAAGTCAATACAGATAAATCTACATTTGCTATTATCGAGACCGCCTTACTATCCTGTGATAGCATAAAATATTAAGACTTAGATAGGCATTTCATATGGAGAACCCAAAGAATAGCAAAGAGAAAATACCTATCTCTCAAAATGAAGAAAATACTCGTATACTGGCTGTTCCGCCGTAAGTCCAATCTGAGTTTGAAAAACAAAATTTCATTTTACAACACAATTCTCAAGTCAGTTCGGGAACTATGAAATCTGGATACTGCAAGTAATTCCAATATAGAAATGCCAGTCAGTCGCAATGCTCCAAATAACAGTCTCACCATTGAACTTGCTGTACTCTACTCTTAACAGAGATCTCAAAAATAATCCTATTAAAGAAGAGTACAAAGTACTTAGATGGACTCAAAAATTGTTAGATATTAGTGAAACTCCCGGGAATAAAAAGGCATCATCCTCTATATTTAAATCATAGATTGTAATTGACTTATCGTAGTGATAAATTTATTAATAATTTGTGGATTGCCTTATTATCATTAAGTGGCTATTAGAAACACTTTTTTGTTTTGTTTTTTTTTTTACAATCGAATTGAAATTGCACATTATAAGTATCGGACCCATATACATTAACCATGAAAATTTTAAGACCCTCGGACCACTACGGGGCGAATACCCCATACAAACCTGGATCCAAATTCATGTTCTTATGAGAAAAACTTTTTTGTTTTTTACACTATCGCCTTGAACTACAAATGTCTCGGATCAGGAGGGGCGTGAAGAGTATTACAACTTCGGCATAGCCAAAGTTAGTCTTCTTTTTACTGATTTTATTATATTTATAGGTGAAGTCAGAGGGAAAAACTGACGTTCAATAAAGCAAAAATCATGAATTTCAATTACATTTTATAACACGAGATACAATGTGCATCGCTATTTTCCTATAAATACTGGAAATGAAAATATATTTATACAATGTTGGGCTGTGTGAGTGACTAAAATCATAATACACTTTATAAACTAGTCTTTTATATTTTAGATATTTTCAAACAATTGTATAAATAACCCAACATCTTTCCACAAATTTGAGCACATAAAATATTCAAAGCTTTAACTCTTCATGTAATAATTATATAGTTTATGGTTTTAATAAACTCTATGAAAAATATTTTGTAAAATCATATAATCTTCTCACTATTCATTGCCGATGATAATATGATCATGACAAATTACAAATTAAACTAATTTTGATAAAAATCTCTCTTAAATTTAATGAATTAAACCTTCAAGTTCTCCTCCAATAAGAATAAGAACATATTATGGACTACTATGTCTCTGCACTAATGAATCTCATTATAGATTTCATGGTTTAATGCTAAGTCCAAATTAAGCGTAAAAGCTTTTGTATAATAAATTAAAGCGGAAAATTTTGCCACCTGCACTAACACTGAATAAATAATAATATTGTACCAAATCAAATGAGCGACATTTCTTAAAGTTGAGTTAAAGAGAAGCATGTAAATCGACCTTTTTAGCTTACAAAAATATGCAGCGTTTATTTAATTTTTTGTTTAATAAAATATTTAAATGACGTAAAACAATCGCATTGAATTAAATCAAAAATTCCGAAGCGAAAAGCCAAAGAAATACCAACGATGTCGTTATTGTAGGCGGCAAAAATCATTTAGCTTCAAAGCGATATTTCTTCGGCGACGCGCCGCCAGCCAAGAGACCATGAAGACAGATTTGTATAAATAATAAAGCCACACGTTGCAATCGACAGAAACGCAACATATTCCGAAGTGAGATAATCACAGTAGCTCAAAAGACAAAAAAAAAACCACCAAAAACCAAAATGCGCGCTTTCATTGTAAGTATCTCCGTGGTGATGATGTTAAGTAGAAAGCAAAAGCAAGGATTTACAAGGATTACAACTAATATAATAAATATTTCATCTTTTCAGGTTATGTGCTTGTTGGCTGTTGCCTACGCCGACCAATTGGGCTACAACTACCAGCCCGTCGCACACTCTGATTCTCTGAGTGCTCCAATTGGTGCCAGTGCTCCAGTCTCATACCAAGCACCAGCTCCACAAGCTGAATTGGAAAAGGAATTCTACACTTTCTCTGCCAACGATGCTGAATTCGATGAGCCACAAGACTTGAGCCGCGCTGCTGGCTCAATCAACAAGGGACTCCGTGTCATCTTCATCAAGGGACCCGAAAACCGTGGTCTTGAGAACGCTGCCCTCGCTCTTGCCAAACAGGCTGGTGAACAACAAACCGCCATCTATGTCCTCAACAAACAAGCCGATATCGGTGATTTGGCCAACAAGCTCAACTCTCTCGGTAGCAACAGAAACAGCAAACCCGAAGTACACTTCGTCAAGTACCGTACCCCTGAGGATGCCGCCAACGCTCAGCAACAAATCCAATCTCAATACGATGCTTTGGGTGGTTCTTCTCACTCTCACAACGGTGGTGTTGCTCCAGTCTTGAACTTCGCTTCCCAGGCTCCAGTCCGTCAAGTCCAGGCTCAGGCACCAGGCAACGCTTACTTGCCCACCAGCATTTTCCGTCGCCGTGTTTAAAACTGAATTGCAAGATTACATAAACTAAATGAGTTCATTTAGTTTGGTTAAATCTTTTGTTATTGTTGACTATTGAGTAATGAATTAGAAATAAAAAAAAAATTATAGTCTTTAAAATCAATTTACTTTATCTTTTATTACACTGAAAAAAAAAACGAAATTATTTTTCCAGCAGATTCTCTTATGGCTTTAGGCATTCTATATTTTATTCTCGAAAAATAGTTCAAGACAAAAGTATGACTAAATTGATGGAAAATCAAAATCAATCTATTCATTTAGCAGATTCTTATTTGCAAGTGGAAATTGTAACACATATTACAGATTACAATAGATCTTTAGGTCGTATTTCCTTATCTAAGTTGAAAACTATCGCCTTAGAAATTTTGCGATTTTTCTTATAATTAAAAATCAATTCAATTCAAAACATTGTACAATTTATAGCCCAATTACTCTAGTAATGTTCTTCATTACTTTTAGTTCATTTATAAAATATTTTACACATCACATCTTGTGAAGGGACAAAATCAATCAAATTAAGATCTCCATTCACTTATTTCTCAGTGTATTTTCTATATTATTTGTAGGTCAAAACTTGTTGTAAACATACGTTTATACAATATAAACTGTTATAAGTTACAAATTTACCCATGACAATAAAATACGATATCACTGGTCATGGTTATAAAGTTTACATTTTATTCTCATTTAAATTTATATAATTAATTGATTATTAATAGAATCGACAGATTGATGTTTACACAACAAAATCATTTCAATTAAGCCATTGGGTTGATCGAGTCGAGTCAATCAATGCCATGCCATGCCATCGAGTATTAGGCACAGCATACATACCATCATACTGCGTCATAACATACAATAAAAGTTTGGATCTTTTATAAAATATTATATTATAATATAAATACATGTATTATGAATAAAAAAAAAAATAAAAATAAAAATTGCATAAATTTTTTTAATCAATTTCTTCATGATGGCCTTGAGCAAGGTCATACAACTGCGTCATTTGCCGTTAAACGACCCACTTTCGCCCAGGTATTTGTACCATTAATTAACCTATGGAATTTCAAGTGCAATAGGAAACCAGATTTAGATCTACTTATCTTTGTTGTATAAACATCTGTGTATAATCTTTAGATCTGCAAAACAAGATCTGATCATCATTAATTAAGTAATGATGTTTGCTTTTTTGTTGTGATCATTAATGACACAACATAAGTATTCTGAATACTCAAACAGAAGGAGAAAAAACATTATAAATAAGCAAATTTTATGAATTCATTAATTATCTAACATTATGGATGAATCACATATGACCGGAATCGAGTGCTGAGCTGTGTTAGTAGCAGGGCAGGCAACTCGTTTCACGAAACTACCGAAAATGCTTTCAAAGTGTTAAGAGTAAATTTGTTGTTAACGGATTAACAACATTCCTCAATCGTTCGATGTTTCGTTTTATATAAAATTTTGAACTCTGCTAAAGAAATAACTTATCAAACTCGAAACAATTAACCGCTCACCATTAGCGGAAGACTGCGAAATCGAGAAACAGGTAGAAGTAACACCCGCAGTTTACGACTAACTATAAAAGCTTTGATAATAAAGTATTTGGCATCATTCTATTAAGAACTCTTAGTGAAGAGTGTAAACAGCAGTGTAACAAAGTGACAATGCGCGCATTTATTGTTTTGTGTTTAGTGTCGATTGCCTGTGCCGATAAACTGGGCTACAATTACAGACCTGTTGGTCACTCTAGCTCTGGTTTGTCTTTTGCACCTGGCAGCACTGGTGTTGGTAGTGCTAGTCTTTCCGGTCCAGTGAGCTACAATGCTCCAGCACCTGCTGCGCATTACGAAAAAGAATTCTATTCTTTTAGCGCTCCCGAAGATGCTTTTGATGATGCTGATGCCGCTCGTAAAATCGCCGCTACCTTAAAGAAGAGCGTTCGCGTCATCTTCATTAAAGCACCTGAGAACCGTGGTTATGAGAATGCTGTCCTCGCTCTTGCCAAACAAGCTGCCGAACAACAGACTGCCATCTATCTGCTCCACAAAGTACCCGATGTCAGTGAATTGGCCAATAAATTCAATGCCATCCGCAGCAATAACAACAAGAAACCTGAGGTTCACTTTGTTAAGTACCGCACTCCTGAGGATGCTGCCAATGCTCAACGCCAAATCCAATCGCAATATGACTCTTTGGGAGGTTCTTCACAGTCTCACAATGGTGGTGTTGCTCCAGTACTCAACTTCGCCTCTCAGGCTCCAGTTGCCCCAGCACCTCTTCCTCAAGCTCCACAAAGCGCTTACTTGCCATCATCGATTCTACGCAGTCTGCGTCGTCGTATTTAATTCGTATTATTGGGAAAATAATATTCCGAGACTAAGTTACAGAGAATATGTTACTGTTAAATGTTAAAGATTTCATAATTAAATAAAATAATTCGTTTCGAAAAGTCAATTACTATAATCTTTTTGTTTTTCTTTACTTGAAAAGTTAGGAGATGGAATAGTTTTCTTGGCTTATGATAGATATGAACAAGATAAATGTGAAAGTTTTTGAGTCAATTTTAAATTTCACGACAAAATTTATAAACCCTAATATCTAAAGAGGAAATCGTAGCAAATTTGGAGAAACAATAAATCTCTTAACTTATGATAATTTCATAGTTTTTATGTGAACAAAGTAAGTTTGGAAGACAATTATATACTTTTGAAAAAACAATTTCGAAACGTAAATGAAGTAAGAAGGAATTAATAAATCAGTTTATTTGGATAAGTAAAATAGTTTAGTTTGGACAATCAATAGTTCTTTTTTAATAGTTCTAATATAGTCAAAACTCATGTGGACCAAATGCTATATTGAAGAAATCATTCAGGAACCTTCGCGTACTCATTTTTCTCTATTCTGTGTTGTTGGAATCTTGAGACAATGAGTCTGGAGCAAATATTTAATGTTTCCAATAACAAAACCAGACGAAATTGTTAATGGAAAGCATACAAAATTGTTTTCGAACCTTAAGAAGAGAACCTTGTTAGAACCATAATATTTTAAAGAAATAAATTTCGAAACATAATTACAAAAGTGAGGATGAACTTATAGGATAATTTTCTTTGGGGAAATTAAGAAATTGAGATACAAAATGGATCTGTTTGCGTGTGAATAATCAAAGACCCGTTTTACATTATAAAACTCGCTTCTGACACTTATCGTTCATTCTTCTTTGGTGTCTGATGCTTGTCTATTGCTTTTGTTTTCATTGTAAAACTGTCGTAAACAGATTTTTTCTCATTTCTGATCTTTTCGTATGAAGGTGTGCGTATCATGATACGCAAATAAAACAACGAAAAACGCGGACGAAATTTTTGTCTGTGGTATATTGGCTTCCCTATCAACCCTCGAGCTCTCTTGCCTACAAACAAAAGTCTGATGAAAAAGCTCTGCCGCGGTTTTCGAAGACATAGATAATTGTTAGCTATTTCGAAACTTAAAATGGTAAAGGAGAAATAATATGGTCACCCATACAGAAGATAGAACTAGTATTGTTGTAGTACATAGAACTCAGTTTTTTAGGAGTTTCGGTTATGGAGTGGTTGTTTTTTAAAATCCATTCTCGCAGGATCAATTCATTATTAATTTTGAAGAATTTTATATTTTATTCGAAAGGGAAGCATAATTCAAAAGTAATAAATAATAAAATATTGTAGTAAGAATTTTTCTTATACACTCGGTAAATGATTCACATTATTCTCAGAGACTCTATGAAAATGATGAGTGTTCATTATCAGTGATAAGTGATAGAGTAAAAAAAACCATATAGAATACTTGGAATTTATAAGGGACGTGAGTTTATTTAATCATTAATCAACAAAACTATAACAATAAGTCAAAGATCGCGGGCATTCCAAATTCCTCATATCTGAATTTTCAACGAAAATCTAGACACGACGGAAGATGCTGGTTGGCAAGTAAGCGTTTCCTGGAGCCTGAGCCTGGACTTGACGGACTGGAGCCTGGGAAGCGAAGTTCAAGACTGGAGCAACACCACCATCGTGAGACTGAGAAGAACCACCCAAAGAATCGTATTGAGACTGAATTTGGCGTTGAGCGTTGGCAGCATCTTCAGGAGTGCGGTACTTGACAAAGTGAACTTCGGGTTTGCTGTTCTTGTTGGAACCGAGAGAGTTGAGCTTGTTGGCCAAATCACCGATATCGGCTTGTTTGTTGAGGACATAGATGGCGGTTTGTTGTTCACCAGCTTGTTTGGCAAGAGCGAGGGCAGCGTTCTCAAGACCACGGTTTTCGGGTCCCTTGATGAAGATGACACGGAGTCCCTTGCTGATTGAACCAGCAGCGCGGCTCAAGTCTTGTGGTTCATCGAATTCAGCATCGTTGGCAGAGAAAGTGTAGAATTCCTTTTCCAATTCAGCTTGTGGAGCTGGTGCTTGGTACGAGACACCGCCGCTCAGACCACCGCCCAAACCGCCGAGAGAGCCACCGCTCAAACCACCACCCAAACCACCAAGGGAACCACCACCAATGCCGCCGAGAGAGCCACCGCTCAAACCACCACCCAAACCACCGAGGGATCCACCGCTCAGACCACCATCCAAACCGCCGCTTAGTCCACCCAATCCACCGAGGGAGCCACCGCTTAGACCACCAAGGGAGCCACCGCTCAAGCTACCACCAACGCCGCTACCGGGCGCAAAGGAGAGTCCAGAGTCGGAATGTCCAACAGGCTGGTAGTTGTAGCCCAGTTTATCAGCACAGGCAGCTGCCACCAAACACATAACCTACAAAAGAATTAAAGAATTTCCATTTGTCACGTATATCCTTTTATTATCCTTGTAGTAGTTTTAGGACTTACGATGAATGCACGCATATTGAATTTCTTCAGACAAGTTCTTTGACTTCAGATGTTGAATTGTTTCTGCCTTTCGCAATAAAATCTATCAATATTTATACTAAACTTCATCTGAAATGTATGTCAAACAGCGCACAAACGAACTCAAGTTCATTGAGTTCCAAAACTCACGAAGTTGCGGATGTATGATTTGTGGTCTTAGTGTCTTCGATGTGTTGTTTTGTATTAATTTCAGCAACATCTGCTTAATTTTTATTTTCGTCATATTTAACAAAAAAAAAAAAAAATAAATAATAAAATAAGAAAAAATGCTATCCACCTTCAAAAACGACAATAAAACAATGAACTAACAACCAACCAACAAACCAACGGGCGATGTATATATGTTTAATCTCCTCGTCTTCGTCATGATACTATTCTTTTGATTTGATTTTTGGTTATGCAAATGTTGCATGTAGCCGAGAGATGAACTCATGTCGTGCGATTCACGGCAAACCGATTTATTTGTTCTTTAGTCAAAATCTCCACTTCCTGCACACCGCAACCAGCATCTTATCTAAGTCTTGTCTTATCAATAATAATAATAAAATAATAGTATCTCTTCCGCTTCTTTTATGATTAAAGTTTGATTTTTTCAAGTCATAAAAATGTCTAATTCAAATTCAAATTATTTTACAACGATTTTTAACTTTGTTTTATTATCACATCTTCTGTCGTTGATTTCATTTTTGTGCGTTTTGACCAAGTTTTAACTATCATCCATCCATTGGGTCCAACAAAATGAATAAATTTAAAAATTAAAACTAAACGCATTTACATCATTTTGGTTACGCATCTTTAATGAAGGAATTCCCAGTGTTAATTTTATGTCAAGTGAATTTATTATTATTAAAATGATTTATGGTTTTATTGCGAAAATTAACAAAATTGTAAATTTGTCAACGATAAACAAAATGAAATTTGTTTAAAAGAAACCAACCAAAAAAAAAATAAAAACCAATCAAAAGATGCGCCTAAAAGTCAACTTAACTAAGAGATACGTGTATTTAAATTGATCTCGTGTTCGAGCTCATTTGACTATCAGTCACGGTTGTCAGTAACATCGGTGGTCAGTAACCATGGTTTGATGATTTGATGGTTTATGCTAAGAAATTGCAAACAAATTGATTACCGATTTTATGGTTATATGGTTATTGTATCTTTATAATCATGGAGCCCTTGAATTTTCACAGTTGACACTTCTGAATTTAGAGACGGTGATAAGTACACGGTATCATCATCATCATCATCATCACTCAGTTTAAGTATTTGGTATATTTTTGTACATCATATTATTTTTATAATTTAATCGGATTAATGAAAATGCTTGCTGCCATTGCCATTATCACGTTTTTCATCAATCTTTGTTGCTGCCAATAATTCCGATTATTACGGATTATGCAACCAAGACAAGACACAAAATAAATATAATATTATATAGTATTATTCAAATGATTCATAAAAACAACATTCATTGATTTTATATTTATACTATTATCATTAATTTTATGATGCCGTCGCTCGCCATTTATAAAATACATACAATATTATATTGTGTTTATTGATTGTACTGAGAAGGCAATTTAGATGGAAAAACCAGAGCTTGATTGACGATGAAACTAAGTACAAAAACAAATTTATTGTTAAATTGTTTTAAAATTTTTTTATGTAAATTTTTATTTGAAAAGCCTTTTTAGAAGGCAAAAATGGAAGTCTCTTTTTAAAAATATTAATGTATTTATAATAATAATTCTTAAGCTCTTTAAAATTGCATAACTCAGTATGTGCTTAATTACAATAAGCTTTAGTTTTTAAGAAGATTTTTTATTATTTGTAATAAACTGTTTATATTTTTAAGCTTTTCTATACGTTTTATAACATTTTAATAACATTATTATTTATTAAGTTATGAATCTTTAAAAATTGAGATCTTACAAATTTTGAAAATATAATCACCAAATTAATGAATACGAGGTCTTTTTTTTTTTTTAAGTTACTCGTTTCGTTGTAACAAATGTCTAATTAATTGCCCATTTTGCTGTGTTAAGATATGTAAATTTCTAGATGTAAGATTCCTGAGGAAGATATTAACTTAGCCATGATAGTAAAGTGGAAAATTAATACTGAAACCAAATATAACATAATATTTATATTGTTACGGCAAATGAAATCAGCAACTTGGCAGCTCTGGTCAATGACTATTATGCGTGTCCCTGTGGTGTTCTGACGAAGAAAAAAAGGAAGATGAGGCGAGAAAGCGGCTGGCAGACTTTTATAAAAACTTCAACATTTGATCTGGAAATATTATTGGAATAACCTACTGTGAGGAAACCGATTGACATCCTTGAGAATCAAGGAAATGACAAACTATTACTTCACAAAATAAAAGCACACTACACGTATCACAAAAATAGTGTCACCATCCAGATCCAATTCCGAATAACCGCTAGGTTTCCTTGGATCCCAAATATGCCGGTTTCCCCTGTTATTAATTCTTTTACTTTACATTCTTTTTTATTTACATATTAATCTTCTTTTTCCATTAGCCCTCTTTGTTTACATTCGATCTTCTTATCGATCGTCAGAAAACTAAGGATGCCTGTATTCATTACATTAATGCCAATGGAGTCGTGAAAATTATCAATAATTATCGATTTCATAACAATGTTAAAGAAATTGCCTTTCTTTATCTTGAAACCCCTAAAACAGTTCTGAACTCACAAGTACACGACACAGTAGACTAAGCAGTATTAGATAGTTTCAACCAACTATTGAGAAATGATTTGCTTAGTTGAAATCTGTTCTGAATTTTGTCATAGGGATGCTCGATATATATGGATATTTTATAAATATTGATATTTAACTCTCGAAATATCCAGCCAATCCAATATATCATCAAATATCGAATTATTATAAAAAAAATCTTTAAAAAGAAATTCTATCAAAATTCAAAAACTCTTCAATTTAATATTTATTTATGATTTGAAGTTATTTAGTAAACAAACAAACAACAAAACAAATTAAAAATCAAGCATTAAAATGCGCGAAAATTGAAAAGAAATTAAGTAAATAGAACTTTTTTTTTTTTTTTAAAACAAAAAAAAAAATGAATACAAATATTGAAAAATATTTAATTTTTTTTTTTAATTTTTGTTTTTTTCTTTTCTTGTTTTTAGCAACATATTAAAATAATTTCCGCATACTGAAATCTCAAAAACAAAAATAATGAAACACGAAACAAGAACATAAAAGAATCTAAAAACATATTGAACAAATTTGCAAACAAAATGCAAATTTATCAAGAAGTTTTTTATGCAAATTTTGACTGTGAAAATTATTATTTTGTTTTGTTTTAGAAAAATAAATATTAAAAACAAGAAATTAATATAAAAATAAAACTATTTAAAAATAAATCTTATATGTCGCATAGTTTGCCAAATTGATTTTTATTAATTTATAGATTTATTTAATTATTTAAATAACAAGAAAAATGATTAAATTAAGATTGACTACCTGTTATAACCCAGAAGCAGATGAATGCATGCCAAAGAGGAAATGCTACTACTAAATGTGAAATGTTGGCTGCACTAAAATGATAAATTGTTGTATTCATATATGTTTTTGAGTTCTGATCATTCAAGCTTTGTATATTTTGGGAAATATAAAAGAATGAGATAGGGAAACTTGAATTATATGATCGATATTTTTGTATACCTTTGTTTACCTTTTCTAATAAGTTGCAGATCTTTCACAAATCACATCAACACACACCTTTGATTCTTGATATGTTAGTATTTGAAATATATGGTGGTTTAATGGAAGTTCATTCAATTAAAATAGATGAGCAATAGGAAGCAAGTTTGGAAAGTTAAGAATGAAGCTCTAAAAATGTTTTGTATTAGTGAAAATTGCTAAAACTATATTCATTACTATCGTACCCGGCCGGTGTCACACGGCTAACTGAATCTTTTCTTTTATTATATTTAGACGATCATGATAAAAAAAAAAAATCCGAAATAGAAGTTTGACAAAGACATCTTCATTGATTTTAAAATATATATTTCTTTGCAAAATATGATCCATCAACAGCGCCATATATCCGGTCCAAAACTATCTTATGTTTCAGATTGGAATCAATCATAAACATTCATAAAAATTCATTGCAATAAGAGGAATAGTTTCAGCGTATAACGTATGTTCAAACAACATGGTGATTTTGGTCGGTTTTGTGAAAAAAAGACATTGGTCAAAGGTGGCAAATATAAAAATAAAGAATTGCAAGCAAAACAAAACCAATTTTCAAGTTTGTTACTTCGGCCACATCTGCGACGCATTGGCCCGCGGGTTGGAATGCTCTGCTCATAACGGTAAATCTGAAGGATGATCTTGTTTATGTTTTAATGTTAATGTTGTCTATAAGACTGAAAGCTACAACATTGCTATGGTTTCCCAAATGTCTCACTAAGCCTTGCGATGTCTTCTTTCATTTAGTTCGTTGATATGTAAAGACATCGATGCAAAACTGAATATTTGACGTAATATTGAGCTCTTAAAAGTCTTTGGAAAACCATGAATTGAAATCTTTCCATGAATTCATAATTGAAATCCACGCTAGTTTCATGTTTGGAGTATGTATTTTGAATTCCAGGCGAAGTTATGAATGAAAACCAATAAACTGGTTTTACCAAATTGCCTTTCACTGACATACTTTGTTTCGACCTTTTTATATTAACAGTAATGTTTCAGGTTTCAAATCAGGATTCCAATCAAATAGTTTGATTTTGCACGATGGTAAAAACTTCATTCTTGAATTCTGAGGTGGCTGTATAAAGGATCAGGTAATTTTGACAAAAACATGTCAATGGTCTGTAATTTTAATAACGAGATCTTAACTGATTTGAGTAAGAGATAATATAAAGAAGAACTGAGATCTAAATAGAACAAAACAAATATGAATGCATCTGTAAGAGACACATACTTCATACTACTGACTATATAGTGATACGAGTAGTTCAAATGTTTAGAAACCCACTTAACCTCATTGTATCCCTATCATTTATCTAACTAAAATGCTGATCTACAAGTTTCGCATTATAACAAATATAATCTCACTAAATGGCTTTGACTTTCTCTATCTCCCTCTCTCTCTCTCTCTCGCTCTCTTCCCGCTCTATGAGTTGTTAATATTTTTGACAAAATAACAAAAAAAAAAAAAAAAAAAAGAGAAAAAGAAAAGGGAAAAATCAACGATTTTTACTAACGTGATTAATAACATTTGAAGCATCATATAAAGTGTAGAGAATTATGCGACCATTAAGCGAGATGCGAGAAGTCAACTCTTGTTATTGTTGGCAATTTTCATCGGAGGCTTAAAACGACAAAGAATTTGCTGCTTACGCATGAAAAATAAAATCTATGACATAAATTTGGCGCTTATTGTGACTGTGACTATACTACTATATGGAAGCAAGGAGCAAATACTTGTACGAGGACCAAGAACAACATATAAGTACGTGCGTGCAAGGATGTGCATATTGGGGTGTGAGTGTGTTTGAGAGTGTGTGCTTCAACGCGCTCAAGTATGCAATAAATTATTTTCAAGCATTGTCGAAAAACAAAAACAATATAAGGGTTTTTACTTTACTTTTTTCCCCATTTCCTTATTTTCCTCCTTTTCCCTATTTGCCTTTTTTTTTTTTTTTTTTGTGTTATTGTTCTGATCCTTAACACCCGCCGACTTGACTAAATGTGCGTCGTGGCTTATAGACACAACTACTATGTACTCACACACACAATATTATTGTACAAAAGTAAGTATTATAGAAGTGTATCTTGTGTATCTGTGTGTATATGGAAAAAACATAATGGTGCGACATAGCAACATGCGTTTAATGGTGTGGTAGAGTCATGGTGGTGGTAACATGCTCTGGTTACCCCTAACAATATGGCAGAGTGTAATATATAGGAGCAGCAGCAGCTGAGCTTATCCCTCTAGGATGAACAGCAGAAGCACCATAAAAAACCATGTCATAGTATTGTATTAAGTATTCTCTGTATTTTTACTCTTATAAATTTTTTTTTTATATATTTTAATTACATTTAACATAAAATGAAAGTCAAGTTTTACATGTTTTACATTAAAAGGGGTGTAAATACTAAAGCAATAGCAATAACACACGACAGCTTTGTGCAATACATTTTCATTTTAAGGATTGGATGCCATTAAGACAATCAGTGGCAAGTGGCAGGCAGTAAGAAAGAAGTCAACAAATAGATAGTCCTAAGCTACTGAGATACTTAAACATAAACATTGCAAACATTGCGAAATAGAGAACTTTAATATGTAAAAACTTGAAAGTTTATTTGCATAAATTGTTGTTTAATTTATTTATATAAAAAGAAGCGATCTACTCCCTCCGTTAGCTTACTAATTACATGTGTATTTACAATAAGCTATGTAAATACTTATACTTATGAATGTAGATATAAGTAACTACTTGAAAAACAGTTGATATATAAATTGATGTTGTTGTTACTTGTATAGATGATGCTGGCAACAGCTTGATAGCTTGCAGATGAAAAATAACAAGCACACAAGTGAATAAAACGAAACATTTTAATAAATTTTCTAAAACTCACATACGCCATATGAGTAATAAATGAAAACTTATAACACTACAAACATAGTTTCGTTCTATTTTACATTTTATAGGAAAAAACAACAACAAAAATAAAGAAAATTATAACTAAGTAGTATGTTTCAGAAGTCTAACTAAAGTAGACTTTGCGTATACTTAATTTATTTCAATTATCCTGAAAAGATTGTAAATTTATTGCGTGGAAGAATATTTAAAAACCATGAAAATCTTTACTGAAAATTTTTGACTATTAAAAACTATAAACTTTATTTGAGAAGTAAAATAGTAGAATATTTTTCTGAAATGAGAAATAAAGAAATTTATTGAAAAAAACTTAAAAGAAGCTCAGTGATTACAAATTATAAAAAGTGTCCATCAAATAAGTCTTAGATGAATTAATAAATATAAACTTTAGTTGTGATTTAATCTAAAATAATCATGACAAAACAACAACAAAAAAGAGACATATGTAGTCCGGAAATGGGAATAAAAACCTCATTTATTTCAATGTAAATCAATTGAGGAGAGTCCTTAATGAAAAGACACTTCTGGTCCTACAAAAAATATTCAACAGCAGATTGACAATAGAAATAATTATAATAATTAACCCAAAATTATTCTAAAAATCAACAACAATAAAGTTGGCGGTAATAATAGAAGCTGGAAATTACTATCTCAGAGAAGTATCTGACTCATTTTGTAGTCGCAACCTTAAGCACTCAACGTCCAAATCAACATCATTCGGCTTCATCTCCTGGACTAAGGAAGTTACTATAGAACTGAACATTTTTGTTGAGGGCTTAAAGGTTCCAACTACTTCAAACCCGAGAATTCTTGGTGTTACGTTTGATAGCCTACTCACATTTTCAACACACGCGCAAATAACACTTTCATTTAATCATGTGAAAACGTGGAATAAAGTACTTAAAAACCTAGCAGTAGCCTACTGGGAAGTGACGAGAAGACATTATCTACCACCAATGAGGCAATTGGACGTTCCGTTCTGAACTAAGCCACTCCTGTTTGAAATCTTTACATCAGTGATACATAATAAGGACAAAAAACAATACCCTTCGTACAGTGACCGTATGCTTCCAGATATCGAATTTTAACTATCTCCACCAGGAAGCAAAATTATTATCGGTTGCCGAAGCATAATGAGCTAATTTCTAAGCAGTATTTACTGGTCTCACATATGAGTGCTTATTCCAACTACAGAACTATTACAGACGTTGTTACCCCTAAGTATATCCGCAAGGACGTCAAAGGAAACAAGGATGACATAGGTAATATTCTTGACATTAATAACAAAAAGTGGGTGAACAGTTGAAACTTCATTAGAGTTACACCAGAAAAGTGTTGTATTAAGTGCTCGTCCTCCGCATGATGATAGCAAGAGGAGACTTTATCATAGTACTCGGACCATCTTAACTCAGGCCGGGCTACTCTTTTATCATCATTGCTACAGGGAGCTATGTATATCTTTCTCATAACAATCGCTGTCTGCCCGATAGAGATGACTACCTTTTTAAGCATCAGCAACAGCAACAGCAGTAAAAAAGGGAATGACACAAACAGATATCAAATTCAAATATCTACAAAAAAAATTGGTTATCACTAGTTATTAGTATAGTGAAAATCAGTGAACAAAAATTATTAAACGAGATTTAAGGTAACTTAAATTAAATTTAAATTGAATATGAGATCATTGGAAGTCATCAGCATTTGTTCATTTTAGTATAAATTAGACTTTAAATGATAAATAAAATATTTCCCAGAAAATTTGCAAATAATTATCATGATATGTGACAAAAATAATAATAATTAGTTTAAGAAGAAATTAGTAAAAAGAAGAAATCAGTAAAAAGAAGATTAACTTTGGCTATACCGAAGTTCGGTTAGTATAGTTAGTGGATATGGGTCAGATACTTATAGGGTCCAAATTTCAAGTAGATCGTACAAAAAAGTCTTTCTAACAAGAACATGAATTTGGATCTGGGTTTGTATGGGGGTCCGCTCCTAGTGGTCCGATTCGGCTGATTCTGACAAATGTATTCCGTATGGTGCAAAGTTTCAGCTCCCTAGATTAAAAACTGAGGGACTATTTTGCAATACAAAAACGGTTTCAGGAAACAAACGTGCGAAAACAACATGAGAGTGAAAGAGACTGTGTATATTTGCTGCTAATAGTATTTATTTCGACCAGTGGTTCCCAACCTTTCTTCGAACAGGTACCACTTTGATTTTTTTATTATTATCAGGGACCAAAAGGTTAAAAGCAGGACTGGAGCAATGAAGAAAGTGGACCACTGATTTACACTTAGTAAGAACCAGATAGTTAATTGCATTTTTTCAGTCATCAAAACTCCAAAAATCCTGTACATTTATACACCAAAGTATAAATCGAAAAATATTGTCTATCACGCAGTAAAATAACGTGGGAGGCGTAGCAATGCACCCCGGGAACGCTCATTCATATCATAAACCTAAAAAAGAAAATATGGCAACGAATTTGTAAACACAAATATTGAAATATGAAATTGAAGGTGGCGGCCATCAGTTCAGTGTAGGGATTCTGAATAAGAGCTCCAAAATGGTTGGGTAAAATATTGTCCAGTAGATTGACAATAATAATAACATCATTTTGTCCATAATTTTGTTATTCTAATATCACAATAGCCTTAGGTAATTTGTTGCTCACTAAATCACTTTCATTTAAAAATGAAAAATAAACCAAGAAAAAACAACAAATCAAATCTTTACAAAGAGAATATGTTACATTCATAATTCATTCATTAAGGTCAAATGTGGTCAACGAGAAAAAGAAAGAAACAAAAAAAAAAACTGAAAATAAGCCAAAAACGTTTTTTCTTTATTTTGTTTTGGTACACTGATCTTTTGACCTAAAACATACACAAAAACCAACAGCGAACAAAAAAATAGAAGAGAAAAGGCCTGAAGGTATCATACTACACATCTATATTAGGGGGCGAATAATAAACCATTTTCGTTTTCATTTATGTCTCTAAATACAATACTATGTTTTCTTTTATTGAGGGAGGAGGGGTTGGTTTTATTATTTAGCAGCTAGTTAAAGTCTTAATGTATGCACAACAACAAAGGCAACGCATCATCATCAACACTGAGTGAGTGAGTGAGTGAGTGAATGAGTGACCAAAATTTTAAGTGGTCGCCGGGAAGCAGCAGCGGGTTAACAAACTGGTAGTTGTCGTCGTCGTCGTCGGTCCACTGGTTGTTATGGTCGATCGGTTGTTGTCGTAATATTGAACTAAGCGGACATGACACGACACGGCATAACTATGATGATGACTATTTGTTGTATCTGCTGCTGCTGTTAAGTGACCCCAACTTTGTCTCACACAAACTTGAACTTGAAGTTGTTGCTCATGAACAAAAAAAAATTCATTTGAATTTTTAATGAAGTACAAATCTTCTTTTTTTTATATATTTTGTATCTACTAGTATTGGAAGTTTCACGTCGTCACACAATTTCAGTTTTTTTTTTTTTTTTGATTTTACCATTTTCGTACATTTTTTTTTATAATCTTCTTAGAGACACAAAAGTAAAGTTTGACATGTAAACGGTTGTAATTATCAATGGCTATTTAAATGTTTAATATCTTCTTTGGTTTTGCTTTGCTTAGTTTAGCTTTGTTGTGGGATTTTCTTGTATTTTTAATTAATTATTAACAAATTGTAATTTGATTTGACAATGCAACCAACAAAGACGATTGAGTTTGAGAATGATGATCATAATAATCATGTTGAAGTTGATGAGTTAACTCGAAATTCAAATAGATAATTGGATACTGCAGCAGCATAATGCGAAAGCATGCAGCTTTCAACAAATTTTGCTATTAATTTATATTCGAATAAGGATATAAGTAGATGAGAATGCCGATGAGTACGAGGATGAGGATGAGAATGACGATGACAATAATGATGATGATGAGAAGTAGTAGTAGAGTAAAGTGTAGCAAACAGAGTTTCTATTGCCATTGACAGAGACACAAATTTTCGCAAATGAGAAAATGATTGTCTTTGCATGAATTTCCAAATGTCAGTAACAGAGATTTAATTAAATGTTTCTATGCTCCAAAATGAATGAATCAAATAAACGAACGAACGAACGAATGAACCAAGAACTGCGAATAGAAAGTCTAAGAACAGAACGTCGCTTAATGAATGAGGACAATGACGATGATGATGAAGGATAGTAATGATGATGATAATGTTAAAGGAGAGTGGTGTTGGTGGAGAAAGGCAAGGATACAACATTTATATTGAGGCTCAAAGTGCGTGTTTGCATTGTGTTGGAATGTCCACACATAAATTTTGCTTGCCTTGGCCACTACTACTATAAACTTCCGACCAACTTCCTGCCATTTTGTTCATTGGGTTTTCGGCCCCAGAAATTCATTGAAATTCGGTTAGCCTTACAGCAAGCAAATCTATATACACAATAGCAACAGTAATAACAACAACTACGAGTATAATAACAAACAGTACACTGTGGACGTTACAAATATTTATTATTTTTACCTACCCATCTACCTCCATTCTTCCCTTCCTTCCTTCCTTCTTTCCTTCATTCATCCCTCTTACTCACTACTCACTTTGTTTATTTATTTAGTGAAATTAAGCGTTGCTCGCGAACAAAAGCTGTAACCGAAACCAAAAGAAAACAATGACAATCGCAATTACAATGAAAACACAAGTGTCCTTCAATGCATCATAATCTACCATTCAAGAAGGAAGCTTTCAGGGTATTTGAACTAAGATTTAAAAGACATTTTGTTAGAAAGTTTCTTTCTTCTTCATCTTTTGTCACGCAATTAGTTTTGTCTGAAAATGTGTTATTTTATTTATTGATTCATATCTTTTGCATTTCATTTTTTCAGGATTTTATTTGAACTTTTCGATATTTTTATTTAAATGAACTCACTCAGCATAAATCAATTGTTCAATTTAATAAAAATTAATGATGAAGTGAGAGGATATATGGTAATAAGATGAATTTAGACCAATGCGTATGACATGTTCTTCTTCAAGCAATGACATCTTTCTCTCTCTCTCTCTCAAGTGACCAATTTGTGCAGGAATAAAAAGAAAGCGACCGCTAAAAGTGAAAATCAAGCAAAAATAAAAGAAACTTAGTTTTCAGCACGAATTCAATTGGGTTCAATGGTTTGTTTTGACAATTACTACTCAACCAGGGGGAAAAATTATCACACGAGATGTGACTTTAAAATAAAGAGACTAATGAGGCAAAATATTATATTGTATATAGGCAAACCTCTTCTATTCACTCCATGCGAATCTCCCATTGTGCAAAACAATGCTACAAGTCTTCATTTATGAGTTTTATCATCACGCAGATCATTCGCTGCTTCAAGAGTTTCAAATATTGAATCCAATGCAGATGTGGTCTTAGAGAACAATAACATGGTTCAAGGTCAAGCGTTTAGAGCAGATATTTCGCATGACTAAAAATGTCTTTACTGACAATGTGATCAGATATAATGAGTTTTGCAAGGATAACCCAATGAAGATTCTTAAAAAGGTTAAAAGGAGAACAGAAACGCTTGCTTTGATAACAATGTCCCATAACGTCCAAGTAATCATCTATACATAAAGTAAAATCGTGGATTGACAGTGTTTGTGTCCGCATCATGTAAAAGTCACTAATTGAATTCAAAAAAGAATTACTGAAAGATAACAATCTTTATTGTAAGTAATTTATAACGTTTATTTTATCAAAATCCACCTACAGAATCGGTCCAAATTGGTGGATCAAATTTTGAGACATGTATTAATATCAATTAATTAGTCCACCATTTGATTAGGTCATTGCCCTTTGCTTTGGGAATGCTATTTTATAAGTGGCTTCTTCAGAATTTACGTTTTGAAAATTAAAAACATAAAAGCAGACTAACTTTGGCAATGCCGAAGTTGTAGTACTCTCTCTTCACGCCCCTTCTAGTAGTCCCAGAAATTTTCATGGTTGGTGGATATGGGTCAAAATCTTATAGTGTCCAAATTTCAAGTCGATGGTACAAAGAACAATAATGTTTTTTTTAATAAGAACATTCATTTGGATCCCTGTATCCCCCTGCGTAAAATAAAAAGAAAGCTCCGCGAAAAATTTCAGCTCTCTAGATCAAAACTTCATAACAAACTTATAATACTATTCACTGTATGAAGAGTATAATGAATTTGTTTTATCTATATATTTAAAAGTGGAACTATGTCTATGTGTCTGTATGTCTGTGCCCTATGGGCACGGAAACCGTTGGACCGATTTTGATGACATTTTTAGGAGAACTCTAGCATAGTCTCAAGAATGTTTGAGTAATGATTTGATGCGAATATGATCAATACAAAATTACCATCATGTCCATTATTTTACAAAATCAAAGCAGTAAACTGTGCTGACCAAAGTTAACTACGTGAGCAAAGTGTCGATACAATACAATTATGACTAACGTAACGTCGGATTTTCTTTCTCTTACCTAGTAATGACCACCTGAGTTCAGCTGCATAACCATTAATAATGTTTCGGTATTTAAGTAGTTCAAGGGATTATTTATATCAATATTTATACAGTGCGTGTACATAATATATTTCTATAATCTTTATCTTAATTAAAACACTTATCATTGTTCAATAAATATTAAAATACTGTTCCGAAGGTCATGGTCCAATTAATATTCTCCTGAGGTCCAGTAAATAAAATCTAAGTTTACACGCTACTGGAAATTTGTTGGTCATAGCACTAATCTAGTTACTTTTGAACCAGACCTCGCAACAATTAAGACAGCAACAACATGAGTAACTTCATTTCTTGTTAGTTATTCAATGCAATCGAATGTCGGAAAGTTTTCTTTCTTGATTTTCTTTTGTAAATTTGGTTTTATTTCAGCCTACAACGATTATGCAGGACATGGAATGGTTTAAGAATCCGATTCCCCCAGAGCAAAATCCGTAGTTTTATTCCGTGAAAAAAGTATCTATAAAGAAGTATCCTCTTATTATTGTTGTAGTTGCTGTTGCTGATGCTGTTGTTGCTTTTGCACGCCTCGGCAAATATATTTATGCGTTGTACATGACAATGAGGAGGCTAAAACTTTGAATGGGAAGATGGAATGATGACGGCAGAAACAACAACGAAAGAAACACGCTGACCAAAGCCAAAATAACGAAGCTGCTAACTTTGCTTTTTTCACTCACCCACCCTCCTTCTCTTCTCTTCATTGCATCATCACCATTTCACCCACCTTTTCCATTCACCATTCACCATTTCATTTTTCTCTTTTCTCATTTTCCTTTTAAAAGATACAACATTTGTCAGATATAAGATACAAAAGCAATGGGCGTTCCAATGCTGCTGCTACTCTATGGATGAGCCTTCGTTAAGTATGTGGGCTATGAACTGAATCATGAAGGAGGACAACAGCTCAGACCTCACTCAACTGAACTGAACTGAACTGAACTCAGAACAGAAAAACATATATTGGCAGTCATCACGTCTATTATGGGGATAGCGTGACTGGAAAGGTAAAATGGGTGGGTGTACACGAATATTAAGTGTTGCTACCGTGCTACCGCTGACGTCGCCAACATAGCCAATGTTGGCTTAGTTGTTACCTTTTGTGATACCATGAAAACACTACTATGAAGTTGCCTCGCTCTCCGGGTTAAAAGTGACTTCAGCACGTGCTATGGCATTGCAAGAACAACAAATTTAAGTTTCTTTTTTTCAACCCTCCTCCCTTAACAAAGAGAGATAAAGGTGGTCTGCTGGATGTAGGGAGTATAAATAAAAAACAGACAGACATATGTAACTCAGGTACACACGTATGTATTTATAGTATAAGCAATAAGCAACATCATTCGTTCGTTTTCATTCAAGCGTCTGCGTCCTTGTTAAGCACTTTAAGTACTTTAAGAATGACTGCCCTTCTGAACTTGGCCCACACACTCAGACCCACAGACCCACAAACCCACAAACAAGCTCAATGTTGTAATAACAATTCAAAAGCTTATAACAATTGTTAAGATGGAATAACTACAACTACAACTACAACAACTACAACAATAAATAATAATATTAGAAACAGACAAATGTATAAAGATACAAAGCATCATAGATACACAATAGTATATAGTATAGAGAAGTGTACTATATATGTGGTCTTGAGTTAATGAAATTTAATCAATCAACTTAAGTTTGTGTAAATTGCACGTGTCTACATTAAATAGGATTTAGTTTGGTTTAGTTTTGCACTACTACGAATACTTGTGAGAAAGCAAGTAAACATTAAGTATTGATTGCTTTGCTTTGCCTTGCAGTACTTGTAAGTAACTGCAATATTAGATAGATTTGTATATAAGTACATACATACATACATAATTTATACCATGCCAATTCATATTCATAAGTGTGTGTGTGTGTGTGTGTGTGTGTGTGTGTGTGTGTGTGTGTGTGTGTGTGTGTGTGTGTGTGTGTGTGTGTGTGTGTGTGTGTGTGTGTGTGTGTGTGTGTAAAAGGCAATTAAGTTGAACACTTGGAATAAGGAAAAACGTGTTCATAATTTCATTAATTGTTCCAATTTTTATTAACATATTTAATATAATCATCATCATCATCATCATCATCATCATCATCATCATCATCATCATCATCATCATCATCATCATCATCATCATTGAAATCAATAAACGATGCCTTGGGATGGATTGGAAATGAAAAAAAAAAAAAAATTAAGTGGCAAGATACTTTATTCATACGAGTTGCTACAAATAACGAAGATAAGAGAAAATGTAATGTAGAAGATAATAAAAATGCGAAAATTGAAATAACAAATTGAAAATATCTTGCTTCAGGTTATAAAAACAGGTACATGGAGCTTCTCCTCTTCCTTTATCTCATTCCCATTCTCATTGTTGTTCTCACAGATGTACAATTGTATCTACGTACGTGCGTCATACAAATGTAAAACAAATGTTTATAGGAGTATGTGCAAATTTTTACCTTGTATGCCGACGTTATGTCACGTCAACATAAAAAGTACTATGCTCAGCTCAAGAAGAATGATGATGGCAATGGTGGGTGAATAAATGAATGTCGTTTCCTTAATCAATAATCCTTAGCATCTACAGCATCCGTCCCCATATTACATTAACAATATTGAGGGCTGCCTAGTGATCTCTTCGTCGGTCGTTTCCATATTCAATATTCATTCGTTCATTCCCTCCTTCATTCATTCATTCAGTTCAGTTCAGTTCTGTTCAGTTCTGTTCAGTTACCTTCGTCAGCATATTGAAGATACTAGTAGTCGCATATACTACTACATAGATGAATAGACAGCAGATACTAGATAGATAGATAGATAGATAGATTTTGTTCACTTTTACCGAGCATCACGTTCAAAATTTATTTGCCAAAATGTCTTCAACTTAACATGGCGCATAATGTTGCTTCTGCTGGTGCTGGTGCTGGTGCTGGTGCTGATGCTTCTGATGCTTCTGCTACTGTTGCTCCAGCTCCTCTCCCGACTCTCACTCACTCCCTAGTTAGTCCAGGAAGATATAGACAAACGAAGAACTAAGAAATTCCAGTTGAATTGCATTGAGTAAGACAGATGATGGAGATTCCTTCTCATGCGATTTCTTTACTCATTACGTGCTCACTCACACTGACTTCATGACTTCTGACTGACTTTTCCTATCCTATTTCCTTTCTTCATTTACTGACAACACTGACATCCTTCGTCGACGTCTTACATTCATGATCCTTTCTTTCATTCATTCATTCATTTAACATTCATTTTGCAGCTAATTAGCTTTCAACTTTAAATTCGACTAATACGACATTTGACAAAATGAGAATTTAAAAAAAAATAATAAAAAAGTTAAAATTAAAAAGTGAAATACAAGGAAAAAATCTCATTCTCAATTCAAGTGAAAATCTCATATGGAATGACATGGAAATGAAATCGGAAAAATCCTTATGATGAAAATGGTTATAGTAACACAAAAAGTCAACTTGAATTCAACAAAATGTCGCCACCGCCAAAGCAAAGTTACAACGAAAGTCATCATCTTTAACTTGCCATAATTGACAATGACATGAATGAATGAATGAATGAATGACTGTATGACTGAATGAATAAAGGCGTTTTTTTTTTTTGGGGTTTGGTATGATACAAAAAGAAAAGGAAAAGTAAAACCAAACCAGATGGGAAAATAAAAAGCAAAGGAAGGATATGCATGTAGCTCTTTCGGCTCCTTTAGTTTGTTTCTAGTATGAGTGTTGTATGTTGTTGTGATGTCTAGCCTACTACCATCAAGTTGTGACAGCACACAACATGCAGCACAAAAAAAAAAGTGAGTGAAGGAGAATAAGAACAGCAAAAATGACAAGTAGAACAATCACAACAGCAGGAAGAACAAGCAAAACAAATAAGAATGAACAGCAGCAAAGCAAAACTCATTTTAACAAAAACCAGGAAACATATGTTCTTTTCTATATGGTACATGAGTGTCCTTCGTCTCTTTTCATTTGTGTGTGTTTTTGTGTGTGTAAAATGAAGTGAAGCAAGTAAAAAATAGTAGGAAAAATATTCGCACCAAAACGAAATAAAATGACTTTGTCAAGGTGCAATGCGTCGCCATTCAACGCCACTGACAAGGACGACAATAATGACATTGGTAAGGGGAATGGAAGAGAAGAGAAAAATACTATTAGATGAAGAATAATACACGTCATATGGTGGGGAACAGACTGTCAACTATGTCTGAATGACTGACATACAGTTGCACGGACTCTTTTGATTGAGGTAACAGAAATGTCGTTGGTTTCACTATCAATATCTGTTATCTGAGATGTTTCCGTACCCTAAATTTATTATAAATGACACACTTTCACTATGATGTTAAAGGGATGCTTTAAGAGAAATTATATGAGATAATAGAAACATTTATAAATGGACGAACAAATACATATTTCTTATGATATGTGGGCAACTGGGCTACTTGGACGACAAAGGACCGGAACTCCTGTACCCTTAAAAAAAACATTCAACATTCATAAAGGTTGGAATTTCCAACAATAATCGTGTGTAAGGAAACATAATAAAGGAGTCATTCATAAATTGGAGACCACAATTACACAGATCATCACATATATATTATGAAACAAACTCTCCTTTCTGCGTCTGTCTGTACGCGATGAACTCAAAAACTACCGAACGGATTTGCATACGATTTTTACCAGAAGACGAAATGATTCATAAGGAAGGTTAAGGCACACGAATTTAATGATTTTTACTCCCCCTGTTGATCACATTTTTGAGACAACCCCTCGGGTATAACGTCACATATTTTAATATCTCTTATCTTTAAATATTTGTCTCTGAGGGTTCTATTAGGGCTCGATATAGGTCACAAAGCCTAAATAAGAGTTGGTAGGAATATTGTTGTTTTTTTTTTTTTTTTAATTTTTGATTTTGACATGTAACGTCACAAAGCTTATAAACACACACACACACACACCCCCGATGCCGCAGGTGGTCACATTTCATTGACCAACACCAATATATCGTGTGACGTAATATGTGAAGGGACCCTACGGGAACAGCTGAAAAATCTAAACAAATCAAGAAAAGTTAAGTGAGCAAGTAAGGAGCATCATTATCACGTCCAATAGTTTGCCCGGGAGTATCTAGTGCATTTATAAAGTCAAAATCTATTATTGGCTTTTGGGTCCCGTAATTCAATTTTAATAAAGGCTTTCATTAGCGTCTCTGTTGCCAATGCATTTTGATCTCTTTGGACATTCGCATGGTACATTTTAGGGAGAATCCACTTGTAAAAAGTATACATAGAAATAGTCGAGCAATGGAAAGCAAGACTTGAAACCATTTTAATAGGAATTCATTGCTCGATTCAAGCGAAGACTGCTCATACTAATTTAAAAATTCTATTGTATTAAAATAACAAATATAATAAGCCTTCAACAAAGTTTGGTTATTAGATAAATGGATAATTTTGGCAAATTTAATAATCAAAAATGAACCAAATATTATTAATTTTAAATTTTATTTCATAAAAATAGAGTTTTATTAAGAATCTTGGTTATAAAACTGACCACTTTAGAAATTGAATGAAATTTGTTGGAAAGGAAACTTTTTTGTAGTTTCTTAAAATAATCGCCAAATTCTTAAAATCCTTAAATTTCTTAAACTATTTCAATTACTTTTATCATTTAAATATAAACAACATACAACACATTTACTCAATATCCATTTAAAACTTCATTCTTCCTAAAAGTTCTTTCCTACTTTCTCTTATTTCATTAAACAAACAAACTAATTTTGAAATTACTTCATAAAAGAAGAGTTTTCTTTAGTCATTCAAGTTTTGTACTTTCACTTTTCTATATACGAGTACGTATACTCTATTTTCCTTTCGGAGGAGCATTGAACTTGACAGCAACTTTCTTCTTACATATTGACTTTCCTTTTCTTATGTTAAAGCAAGAACGCTCACTTTCAAGGCTAAAGAAATATAATATTATATAAGTATGTACGTGTATTTTTTTTTTTCTTTACTAAATTCTTTTTCATAAGAAATACCAAAGTCATCAAAAGCTCATTGTTGTGTCTTTGTAAAAATGTTGTTAACTACAATTTTCATCATCATCATTATCAGTTTTGTCGTGTATTTTCATGCCCTCACATAAACTCATATTGTAAGTATTGTGCATTCCCTTGCTGAGAAGCTTTAGAAATTGTCACCATAATGACCGACCGCAGCATGCTTGCCTTGCCTTCCTCGAATGCCCTACTACCACCATCTTCCGTCAAATTATTGTTATTGGAAATTTACAAAAAAAAAAAAAAATAAAAATAAAAATTTAAGAGAGAATTTCTTATTGGGCGTGTGTTTTTCATTGTTCACTTTCGATTCTGATTCCCCCCTCTGACAATAGAAACTATATACAATTGCTGTGGGGATTGTTGTCTTGTACTTGCGATATTTTGCTTAAAAGTTTAAAGATTCGAAGAGACAGTTTTACGATTATTATTTGATGGCATCACCACCACTCGCACTCGCACTCTCACTCTCACACTTCATTTACAAGAAACACCTTTAATGCCTTCTTTATTTTGTTATTCTTCTTGTTTGTTTACTTATTGGCAATTGTAACAATTTTCAGGGCATTATACTGTTCCAGTATCATCTACGAGTATCTTCCCACCTTCTTCACTATTACACCACCACCATCATCATCACCACCACCATCGAGACATCGACGTCAACATAAGCATCGACATCGACAACGGCATCGAACGACGTCTATATTCATTTATTTATATGAAAAGTTTCAGGACAATTTTCGACTCCATAAAAGAAGAAATTTGTTTTATATTTTGCTATTTTGTAAAATGAGTACTTAAACTTTTGCTTAACAATCCAGGAGGACATGGACATGGTAACCCACCAGGGACAAACGACAATAGCGATATATGACATTAAAAAGAAATTGTCAACAATGGGAAAAAAAATTCAAGGAAAAGAAAAAAAGAAGAAAAACTTTAATAAGTAATAAACTTAAGCGATGTTGGTGGTGTGTATTGTGTGGGAAAGTAAAGAAAAGCATTCGCATTCGCATATCAACTCATCCAAGTAAAAGCGCGGAAGTGAAAGAAAATGGCTGCGGGTGATGGAGCGAGAATTTTCATGACTTCCGTCATGTCACAAAGATAAATGTTGAATTTATTACGCGCGACATTTTGTGGGAAATTTCATTCCACTTATTTTTATTATATTATATTTTCATTTTCTTAAGCGATTGTTACATTTTATGCTAAAAGTGATTTAAACAAACCTGTTTAGAGGGCAAGCAAAAAACAAGACTTTAATATAAAAATACTAAATACTGGAAATCTCTTTATTAAGAAGATATTTTTATTTATATTTTTTTGTATCATAATTTTTGCTTAGTTCATTTTGTCTTTCTATCTGCCTCACACTTATACACATGTATATCTCTGCTGACTGCATCCAAGTGTTGTAAGCAAGTTAAGCACTTTGCAAATAAAAATTTATTGACACAAGCAATTACGGCTAATTGAGTGAATAAACAATATTCCTAGACGCCTCCCTCATCAACTTCATCAACATCATCATCATCATGGAGCCTCCTCATTTTTCTATATTTTCTTTTTTTTTTTTCTTTTATATTTTTTTTCGCACATTCTTTTTTTATTTTATTTTTTTTTTTTTTTTTTTTGTTCTGCAACATAAAATTATAGGTAATAACAATGGAGGCTAAGCAAAGCAACAAAGCGACAATGAAATAGCAATCAACACATGTGAAAAGTACGCAACACAACAACAAAAATAAAGAATAGATGGAATAACGCTTACCCAGATAGGCGGGTAGACATAAGAATGGACACTTGCTACTACCAGTAAATAGAGAAACAAGAAACAAGAAAAAATAATAAAAATATAAAAGAAAAAACAGAAAGAAAGAAAGAAAGATATTTGCCATTAAGTTTGGTCATTACTTTTCAGCGATTTCAATGGCAATAAAAATTAAGTTGGAACAAACTCGAAACAATTTTAGCTTCCAGTCAGTAGTCTTCTGTTTATATGTCGTTTTAATGCAGAAAAAAAATCATATACTACAAGTTCATACGTTCGAGGAGTGAAGAAAATATTACGTATACGACATGTGTAGCCCAAAGAAGATAATTATGTGGTTGATGTTAAAAATCTGAAGTGATTCTATAATGATGTTCTTACAATGTCTATTTAATCTTTAAGATTAGGTTAGAACCTTTTTAAAAGAAAATACCTGGCGCACGCCAGTAAAGCATGATTTTTCTGACAATCTTCAACAATCATCGTCATATTTCAGCCAATTTACGCGAAACCTTAATAAGTTATACACCTAAACCTTCCCCATGAATCACTCCGTCCATTGGTGGAAACCAAATACAAATCTGTTTGATAGTTTTTGATTTTATCTCGTTCAGACTTACAGAGAGACGAGGCGAATGGATTTAGTTTTTTAATACAATATTTGAAAAAGGCCTTTAAACATCCCTATTTAAAGTCTATGAAGGTGTATAAGATCAAGATTTATTCAAAATAGGATAAAGACACTATCAACATAATAGCTAGTTACAGAGATTCCATGCTTGGGACTGGAATACGGCAATCAATTTGAACTAATCAATCAATTGTGACTTCAAGTTGAGAAGCAATGTTTCTCAAGATAACACATACGGCTTAGAGATCATTTCGTTGATGGAAACAAGTACGATAACTTGGTCTTATCCTGGATAAAAGACTGACTTAGTGTGCACATGTCAAATTTATCATATATGTACGTGTATGTACGTCTGTTGCCTATAGACTCGAAAACCGCTGGACCGATTTTGATGAAATTGAAATAAAAACTCTAGCAAAGCATTTTGAGTGTTTCTGTTAAATTTGATGTGGATCGGGCAGCCAGATTTTGCATATAAAGTTTATAGACATATTTTAAAATCAATCATATAAACATCTCTTTTTGAATTGTGAGTCATCAACAAAATAAAATAAATATTGTACTTTCTATTATTCCCTTGCAAAGCCAGAACGGGTGCACTAGTATAATATAAGAAGTAATCTTACCAAAAGAAAGTTCCTAGGCAAATCAAGGGAGCCCCATTGTTAATCAGCAATACTTTCCTACATACAGTTTTTGATGAAATAAATTTACATAGCACGGCTGTCTTTCACCAGCTTTGAAAGCGTCCAAATAAACTGTTAGTCTAACACAAGTTTTCGACACGACGAAAACTAAAAAGACTCGATCCAAACGACCTATTGCAATGAAGAAGATGATCTTCATAGTTTAGTTAGAAAATTAATAATCGGAACATTTATAATTCACTCTAACTATTCACTCGCTCTAATTCAAATTAAATGAAACTTTATACATTTCATCTTCTTTTCAGCTATTTTCCTTTATTTATTCACCTATTTATCTATTTATTTATCATGTTTCTTACCTTTCATTTTCTTTTTTTTTCCCCCTTTATTTACCAATCCATTTATATATTGTATGATTGCTTCTACCCACCATGTTATTTTCATCTCCAAATTTTGTTGATCTGTTTTCAATGTTTCAGCTCAACTCTACTCTACTCAAATTAAATTAAATTAAATTACTTTATTTTGAGATTTGAAACTTTAGTATAATATCAACATCTAATGGCAAATCCTTTTTTAAAAAGTAAAGCACAGTACCTCACTCACTACAAACTGACCGAACGAACGAATAAACGAACGAAAAAATGAGGGAACACTTATACCAACAACTGTTGAACCAGTTGCAACTAAAATATAGCCAAGGACTAAAGGACTATGACAACTAAGGAAACGCTTAAGTAACCAATGGACAGCAGCATGGCAGACAGGCAGACTGGCTAAGACTAAGAGTCATTCGGTCTATGGGGGGTGGGAAAGTAGCACAGTTGTCATAAGTGCCACTAAATCAAAAAATGTTCATAGCTGAAGATGAGATGCAACAGTTTCAGCTCTTCTACTATATGAAGCTTGTTGTAACTTTAGCCACCACCACTTCAAAGTTAACCAAAGCCATAGAGAGTATCAGCTGCTGATGTTATTGCATAACGAAAACTGCTACACTATAGTACAATGTACTACGTTATAATAAAAAGCCAACGTTGTATTCAATTCGTGCATAGAATCCTTTACTTTAAAGGACTTTCCATTCTTTTAATGAATATAAGTAAAACTCCATGTGAAGTTTGTGGTCAACAGTCTGTAAAAGTTTAGAGTAGCTTTTACAGACTTGTAAACTCTTTCACAAAATGAATTACTCTAATTTTTGAGATATTAAACTGAAAATTTCCAAAAAAAAGGTCTTCGTTTGACCCAATATTGATTATTTGTTGAAGTAGTTAAGCATTTGCAATTTGATCAAACTGCAAATTACTATTACTATACCAACAAGTAGATTAAAATGGAACATTCTTCTACTACAATAGTTAAATAAGAAGGATATAAGAAGCACTATAGGACTTAGAAGACCTCTCTGTCAAGAAGAACTTAATTCGCTAGAAGAGTATTTTTGAGTTATCAAGATGCAAAAGGGGAATCAGTGGAATATGTGTGTGCTTGACTCTATGCCTGATAGGATTGCTAAGATTGCGGATAATAATTGTATTTATAAACACCTCAGAGTAGCTCCACATTGGTATCACAATAAGCCAATATTATTTCTAGGTGTGCTGACCTTCCTTATAAACAAGATACAGGATTTGAAAGATCTTTTTTGTTTTTTTCTCTTTTGCGAAAGGTATAACATTTTCTTTGAAACTAAAGCTGCCTGTAGAATTTGTGTGTATCTTCGTCATGGTTGGACTATGTTTCGAGTGCTGCGGGCTGTAAATCTCCGAGCTTAGAGTAAAAACAGTGCACAACATTTCATTATGAGACACATTACGGCGTAGGACATGGACAGGACAAAAGCGACATGCGACATGAGAGAACAAGGTTACAGAATGAATGGCAATCCTGTTGATGCGGATTTTGTTGTTGGATGGTTGAAAGAGAAAAGACTCAAAGCAAGAAGACAAACAGACAATTTTAAAATTTATTTTCGTAGTAACAACAAATCGAAGGCAGCAATAGCAGCAAAATATTGCTGGACATTGTCATTCTTTAGATACTTCAGCTCTCACTCAATTCATTCACTCTAACTTTGTCTATCCAACTTTTGTGTTGCATGCCTCATGTAACATGCTTCAAAGTAGACATGTGTGGATCTGTCTGTTTGTGTATTAGAAGTGTGGAACTTTGTGAATTTGTGTGCAACTGTGTAGAACGACTTATTGTCATTACATTGAAATGTTCAATGTTCATGCAACGAAATGAAGTTAACGCAACTGAAGCATGGGAAGCCGAAACCCTAAAGCAAAAGCAATTCAACTCTGATAGATTTTTCATATTTCCATCACTTTGATAGAACAATGATATGATGATGATGATGAAATGATGAAATGAGGACAATAATGATGATGTCCGTTGCAAGGCATTTAAACATTTAAATGCAGTTTTGTGGCACGCAAATAAATGTATACCAAAAACCAAAAACATTTGTTCAGTTCTATTATTTTTTATTTTTGTTTTCTGTCTTCTGTCTTCATTCTTGTTGCAAGCTACCAAATTATGCGCTAGGTTTTTACTTTCAGCGTTGCTCAATTTAAAAAGTAAACAAAATTGGACAAAATGAATTTTTATGAAATGCAAATGAGATGATGCCCCAACATCACTGCCACCAACTACATTCTCGATGATGATGATGATGATGATGATGCTGCGTATGGCATGTTGGAGGTCAGGTCAGGAATTCAGTTCATCATCACCATGCATGCATGCATACAGAGTTTTGTTGTTGTTTCGGGAGTGAATAATGTGTGTTGACTTGTTCAACAAAGCGAAAGTTATATGTAAATTCTTGAATTTAAATTGTTTCTCGTTTCAATACAAAAAAATAAAATAAAAAAAAACAAAAAAAAAAACAAAGAAACATCATTAAATTAAATTTTGTACTTGTTTTATAACACTTAATATATTTGAAATGAATATATAATAGTAACTAGTAGGAACATGTAATATGCTTAAACAAAATGAACTTGCAACATGTGATACTGTTGTTGCATGCAATTTAGAGAAGGAAAAATAATTCCCTTTGAAACGTCAAAGAAATAAGAAAAGATAACAATTTACAAAATGTGAACTAAATGTCGTGCACATGTAACATGCATTGCATCTTTGTGGAAGTACTCATGCCTGACTGCCTGCCTGCCCGGCTGGATGTCTTGCCCATACTCTACTACGAGAGGAGACTGATAAACTTATCAGGTTTCTTAAAACAATTCAAACATTTTTCCAATTGTTTCATGCCTTCAATTTCCTTCTTTACTCTAAATCTCTTATCAGGGAGATACTTCCTCATGTTTGGAAGGATATAAAGAGATTAAGAGGCTACTAGTTCTATTCACCAAGAAGTCTGACGATTCATTCTGATACCTGATGCTGGCGGCACTGATTTAGAAACAGATAATAGTCACAAGAAATGCTTATAATGAATTACTTCGCAGTCTCCTTTATATATTTATTGCCTATGGGATTACAGAAATGTAGGCGGTATTTTGACTCGATTGAAGAAACATTTTTAATGCTTTGCTTTGATTTCTTTCAAGATTTTCCATCCCTGTAAAGGGAAATTCCTTTCTACACTCTTCACGTAGTGAATAGTATTAGAAGTTTGTTATGAAGCTTGTAACACACAGAAGGAGACATCGTAGACCACATACAGTATATATATATATTCTTGATCAGCGCGATGAGACGAGTTGATCTAGCCATGTCCTTCTGTCCGTCTGTCCGTCTGTATGTATGCAAACTAGTCCCTAAGTTTGGGCTAGAGAGCTGATTTTGCACAAGTGACTATAACAAGGGAATGAGATAATGAATTTGTTTCAAGCTCTGACACATATCACATAAAAAAATGTATTAGTCTATAATACTGTCAAACCTCCTTCGTATAACTTGTAGTCTGTTTTTGAAAGCTATAAGTGCAAAGTAAGATGGCGACGGCGTCTTGACGCTTGCAAATGAAATATGTACATGGATGAGTGTTTAGGTAAGTATACATGTATGTGCATATATATGTGTGTGTGTTTTTTTTTTTTTTTTTTTTTTTTTTTTGTTCATTTATTGGAAAAAAAAAGGAAATATAACAGACAACATTAGATAACAAAAATAAATAAAAAAGAGAAAAAAAAATAGGAAGACATAAGGATAGGGGTGTACCAGGACCTTGCGGGACTGCCGATTAAGCAAAGCTTCATAAGGCTGGTACTGTACTCATTAGCCGACATCTAGGTTTCGGCGGGATCTCTCCATGCTTCGAAGCTTCTTCATGACCTCAGCTGCAAACTTCGAAACAGCATTCCATTTATATTCGTTCTCCAGCATGTAACTTACTAGGTTCGCAGCCGATGGCTGATCACCTAGGGCGTCACTCAGCTCTTGCCGCTCCCTGTCAAATCTTCTGCATCTGCATAATACATGCTCAGGGTCTTCCTCGCACTGATTGCCGCAATGTGTGCACCAAGAACCATCGTCGTGATGGAACCTGTACAGGTACTGCCGGAAGCATCCGTGACCGCTCAGTAGCTGAGTGAGGTAAAAGTTTACCTCACCATGCTTCCTTCCAATCCACTCGGCTAAGCTGGGAATAAGGCTGTACGTCCAGCGACCCTTCGTTGAGCTATCCCAGCGACTCTGCCACGTTCTGATGGAAGAGCATCGTATTTGTGCCCGCAATGCTCTTACTTCCTCTGGGGGCCGCGCTCTCCAGGTATAAGCCTCCGCTGCCTCGATGGCGACTAGGTCTATTGGTACCAGTCCAGCAAGAACTAGAGCAGCATCCTCCGATACCGTACGGAAAGCACTAATGACCCTGAGCGCTCCCAGCCTGTAGACGCACTCAAGGTGCCTCCTGAATGATACCTTCTCCATTGCCTTAGCCCAAACCGCTGCTCCGTACAGCATCATGGATTTGGTTGCATTCAGCAGAAGCAGCCTACGCCCTTGTTTAGGCCCGCGCGTGTTTAAAAGTATCCTCGAGAGGGCCTTGCATGACCTAGCCGCCCTTTCACTGGCGTATGTCAAGTGCTCTTTGAAGCTGAGCCTATGATCTAGGGTAATCCCTAGGTACACCAACGAGCTTTTTGTTGTGATCGCCACGTTGCCGACAGTGACCGTAGCTCTCTCCACAATTTTGCGACTGCTGATGAGAAGTGCCTCCGTCTTTTGCTCCGCTAAACTGAGACCAACACTGTCCAGCCATGCTGAGATAGTTACTATAGCTGCGTTACATCGCTCCACCGACTCGCTGATATGCTTCCCGACCACCACCAGCGCAATGTCATCCGCGAACCCCACAATGTTTACACCAGCTGGGAGACAGAGTCTAAGGATGCCATCGTACATTACATTCCAGAGGAGAGGCCCTAGGACAGACCCTTGGGGAACCCCTCCAGTTACGCGGTATGCTACCTCTCCCTCTGAAGTGTCGTACAGAAGGACTCGCTGCCTGAAGTAGTTCCGAAGTATTCTCAGCAGGTACCTCGCAACTCCGTATTCAGTAAGTGCGTCCATGATTCTATCCCAGTTTGCTGAGTTGAAAGCGTTCCTTATGTCGAGCGTGACCACGAGGCAGTACTCTTTTGCACCGCCTGCCCAACGTCTGCCTCGGATAGCTTCTTGCGCAATCTTGACCACTTCCGATACCGCGTCGATGGTTGATCGCCCTTTCCTAAAGCCAAACTGGAACGGGGAGAGGGCCCCTCCTAGCTGTATTTCTTCCTCGAGTCTGCATGCTATGATCTTCTCCAGTGCCTTGCCCGCCGTGTCCAATAGGCAAATTGGCCTATAGGAAGATGGTTCGCCTGGCGGTTTTCCTGGTTTGTTGATGAGAACCAGTCTCTGCATTTTCCAGCACGATGGAAAGACCCCTTCAGATAGGCAGAGGTTGAATAAGTCCGCAAAGAACTGTGGCCGCAGGGTCATTGCCAGCTTGAGAGCCCGGTTTGGGATCTGATCGGGTCCTGGGGATTTGCCATTTTTAATCCACTTCGCTACAGACAGGACTTCCTCCGTGGCGACCGGGAAGAAATTGCTCACTTGGTTCTCACCGACACTACTAGTCTCACCCCCTTGTTGCTGCTGCGGGAAGAGAGTTGCCACGATGTGAGACATCTCTATGGGCTCCAAGAGAGGGACCGGCTTACGTGACCTGGTGTTTTTGACAATCACCTGATAAGCCTTGCCCCACGGATCTTTCTCTGCGTCGTCGCACAGCTTGAGGAAGCAACGCCTTTTGCTGCCTCTGATTGCTCGCTTCAAGGATCTCCTACATGAGTGATAATTTTCCCGCAGTTCGAGAAACCGACTTGAGCGCCTTGCCCGCTGATAGGCCCTACGTGCCAGAATGCAGTTACGTCTCGCTATTTCAATTTCCTCGTTCCACCAAAATACTGCCTCCTGGTGGCGGCTATGAGATCTTCTGGGTTGCATGCTGGAGTCACATGCTTGCTTTATGGCCCGCTGGGCCCTGATGGCAATATCATCTGCAGGTCCGTCTAATGCTGGTGTCTGTAGAGCGGTACAGAAAGTCTGAGGGTTCAGCGTAGACTCTCTGTAGCCCCCTCTAACCGGATATCGCTGTGTTCTGGGGATATTGTTATCCGCAGTAACCTCACAGAGTATGGCTTGGTGGTCACTCGCCGTGTATAAGTCGCTCAGTGTCCACTTGGAGGAGTTGAACAGAGAGGGACTTATAAATGTAAGATCCACTATTGACCCAATACCACCTCTCGAGAAGGTGTGCTCAGAGCCTGAATTCAACAGGCACACGTCCAGGGTTGCAAAAGCCTCCAACAGAGATCGCCCCTTACAGCTTGTGATCGTGGATCCCCAGTCTGTAGCCCACGCATTAAAATCACCGGCGATAATGACAGGGTGTCGGTCTCTTGCGTCGGTGACTAGCTCGTCCAGCAACCCTCCAAATTCGCTCATGCCTAAACTGGGAGGAAAGTAACAGCTATATATCCAGAAGCCACTTACTTTTGCTCTCACGAAGCATCTGAAAGATCTTCTTGAGTTAACGGTCCTCCGGGTTGCACTGCAGACGTATATGGCTGCCTTACGGTCCATGTCACAGCACCAGGACTCATCGTTTCCACACCTGTATGGCTCGCTCAAGATAGCCACGTCAACCTCTTGCTCTCGAATCGTCTGCGAAAGAAGATCATGGGCCGCAACACAATGATTCAAGTTAAGTTGCAGTAACTTGATCATTGTTTCTTATTTCGTGCTTCCTTCACGCTGTGCGGGGCAGTCTCGACTACCGGCTATATGGTTGGTGTCGCCCAATTGTCTCGCAGCACAGACGAAACACCGCGATTTGTTCGAGCAAGTTTTCACTTGGTGCCCTTCTTCTCCGCATCTTAGACAACAGTTGCTCCTGTCTACTGCACTCTTGCATGTACTAGATATATGCCCCACTTCAAGGCATTTGAAGCACCTACGCGACTGCTGCCGCTCCCGGATTCTGCAGCGTGTCCAGCCTATTTTCACTCTGCCTGTTTTAATGAGTAGAGCTGCGGTTCTCGATGGCAGACTAAGGGTAGCCGCCTGTGTTCCAGCATAGGCAGGACGGAGACTTTTTATATTTCCTCTGCCAACCTCTATCTCAAACTGCTCCTTGCAGGCTGTTATGATTTCATCCATATCAGTGGCATCGTCGATATCGAGGATCACCAGTTGGGTCTCCTGCGTTAATGAGCGTATGTTTGCAGTCTCACCGAGTGCAGAGCCCACCGCGACCTTGAGCTGTTGGAGGTTTTCCTTCATGGGGCCATTCATCTCCAATAGGACATCTCCCTTCAACGTCTTTCGGATTCGGTTCACATTTTCACTGACTTCCTTAAGGCCCTCGTTGTGGGTCATAATCCGCACGATGTCACTGTACGACCTTCCATCCTTTGCCTCGATAATCAAAGCATCAGGACGAATTCTCCTTTTGGACACTCCGCTGCCTTTTCCTTTACCACTAGGCCTCTTTGTAACTGACTGCCAGTCGACTTCGGGCCTCTGCTCTTCTACCGTGTCGAGAGGCTTATTACCCTCCGGGAGGTCTCCGCATTTGGGTTTTGCGTGGACCGGGGTACCAATTCTATTCAAATGCTGACGGGCCTCAACCGTCCTTGCCTTCTTTGGTGGTGTTTTCCTCAGCTTCTCTCTTGGGTCCCTTACCCTCTTTGGCGTGCTTATACTACGCAGAGTGACTGCCGCATCCGTCTGCGTCCCTGCATGAGTCGCTTCTTTGTGGGTAGCACACATCTCCATTACTTTCTTCTGTAGTAATGATAGCGTCACTATTTTATCGCGCATCGCTTGGTTGATGTGCCTCTTTTCCTTGTCGTTTACAATGGCTACTAGGTCCTCGAGCCGAGACTTCATTTCCTGTAGCGCTGAATTTAGTCCGGAGCTACTGGGCTTGTTCCGTTTCTCATCTGCTGGTTTCAGGACACTGGGGGGCGACCTTGCCCCTGATTCATCGTTTTTAATTGTTTTTTGCACTAGTTGCCTAGGAGACCTCAACGTTTTCGAGCTCGCCTTAAAGACATCTTCTGCAGTGCCTCCGTTGTTCATACCGAACACCTCATCTCTCGACTGTCTGCTTGCCATTTATATATGCAAATATTTGCTTGATGCATATATATGCAGCACAGATAAGTCTGATCGTGTGCACGACCCCTATTGGCAGAGTAACGAAAAAATCGATTACTCAAATTATGGCAGTTTCGTGTATCAGGCCCTTTTCACAATACGATCAGCTGTTCGTCTCGCTCACGCTGCACTGAATGCACACATTGATTTATTTATTGGATAAAAAGAAACTAAATCCAACAAGAAAACGCCTGAAGGGAACAATCACAACCACAACACGCCGTCAGATGCACCCGACTAAGTAGAAACAAGTAACGTATCACAAGTATCTTTCAATCACCAATATTTACAATATTATTTTTTTTCCAGGATCGCGCAAAGAAACACGTCTATCGCAAAACATATTGTGTGTGAACATCTATATATATGTGTGTGTGTGTGTGTGTGTGTGTGTGTGTGTGTGTGTGTGTGTGTGTGTGTGTGTGTGTGTGTGTGTGTGTGTGTGTGTGTGTGTGTGTGTGTGTGTGTGTGTGTGTGTGTGTGTGTGTGTGTGTGTGTGTGTGTGTGTGTGTGTGTGTGTGTGTGTGTGTGTGTGTGTGTGTGTGTGTGTGTGTGTGTGTGTGTGTGTGTGTGTGTGTGTGTGTGTGTGTGTGTGTGTGTGTGTGTGTGTGTGTGTGTGTGTGTGTGTGTGTGTGTGTGTGTGTGTGTGTGTATTTTGTGTGGATCTGTGTGAGTTGAAAGTGCACACAAATTGCAAATGACACATTATAAAAATGACGCACAAAAGAAAGCCGAATAAGAGTAAGAAAAAGTGAAAAAGATGCTGTTTGTCTGCGATGACGACAACAAAACGTAAAACGAAGCAAAATGATGCCTGCGTAGCAAAGCATGTTGCAACTTTTACTTTACTTCACTTCACTTCTCTTCTATTCTTTCATTTAAATTTTATTTTCGTCTACTCAACTACTGTTTTATGTTTCCTGTGTGATGGCATCTCTGCAAACAGAAACAATGGTAACAACAGTAAGACGAATTTCAAGCGGCATGTTGCACCTTAGGGGCCCCGCATATATGCTTATATATTTTTTGTCTGCTCGCCTGGATTTGCGTAACAAATTTTTAAGAAAAACTAAGTTAAAAAAAGTTTGCAACATAAGCACCGCGCCGCATGAATTACTTCTGAGAAAGCTGACTTCGACTTTACTTATGACATGCATTTGCCATATTGTTCAATGGCAGCGAAGATGGAACAAAAATACAGAATTTCTTGGAATTGACTATAAAATAAAAATATAAAAAAACAAATTAAATCTAAAGCTAAGGAAGAGAAAAGTGCAACAAAATGAAACTAATTTAACAAAATGAGCCTGCAAATTTTGAGAAAATTATATTATTATTCATTCATTGGTAAAGTAAATTTTATTATTAGTAGCCATGGTAGGAGATCATAGGTTCTAAGAAGCAAACAATATAAAAAACTAATGTATTCTAATGAAACACTAAGTAAATCAAGAAAAATTTTATAAATTTACTGAGTAGTTTTCATTTGAAAAATTAAATAAAGTTATGCCAAGGTACTTAAATTTTTGTATTATATATTTATATTTGCTCTTAAAAGTTTTCATTTTTCTACTTGTTCATTCCCTAGTTTTTCCACTTTTACATTTGTTCATTTCAGAAAAATAATTCCGCAAGTTGAATACTTCAAATTCTTTGAAAAATTGTATTAATCTTTAAACATCTTTCATTTTAGAAACAATTATGGACCTTAACTTTGGCACCACACCATACTCAAGGGATTTCATATTTTTCTACCTTCGTATAACAAAAGGCGAAATCATGAGATCATTAAATCGCAAACAAGAACTTCTTTTGCAGTAGGCATGCTTTAAACTATGTTGCAAGAAAGTCCCTGCCTTCTCAAATGAAGTTAGTCACTGTGAATTTAGTGAAGAAATAGAAGAGGTCATCATGTAAAATCACTCAATAGATTTTCTTTCAATCCTTTCTTAATATTCCCTCTGATGACAAGAGCCGTTTCCATGGAATGTGTACAGAAACAAAAAAGTTGTCAATGCCAATTACAGCTTCGTGACGTCACACGACAAAAGGAAAAGAAAAATTATGTAATTCGTATGACGAAATACATGGACCTTATTTGTTCGACTGGCTAATTCTTGGTTATATTGTATATACAATATTTTAATTTTTAACGATTATTTCTATACATGTTTCTATACATACTAACCAATATTAATGGATACAAGTCAGGCAATTATTGTGTCCAACTTTCAGTTCTATAGTACAAAAAACAGAAAAGTTTTTCTAATAAGAACATGAATTAGGATCTGCGAGCTGGCGAACCAACTAGGAGTTTTCCCTACATGTTATAACATGGTGCCAAACATGATTGCCTCAAAAGAAAATAAGAAAGCAGTACAGCAGTTCTCCGCCAAAATCCTTCTCAAGCTTCGAAGAGCAGAGTGGTCACGCAAAGCGGATGAAAGGCGAATTGCAGCATCAGCAGCAGCAACACCAGGACGAAATAGAGTAGTTGTTCCAGAGGAGGTGCACTGTCGCGACGGAATGACGACTATACAAACAACTAAGTGTCTATTCATAACGATATCAGACAGATACAAGACCCTTCCGATGTTCTACTTGCTATCTAGCAAGAGAGATTATCGATGGCGTATAACCTCCATACGCAGGGAAGAGGAACTGGGGTGGAATTCAGCCGACGGGGGGAGGGGTTACATTATTAGTGGGAGCATGCCCCACATACCACTGGTATGACGGCACCTTTGAGATGTTTCTGAAATTTTGATTTTAATCCCCTCACAAAAAAAAAACAAAATATTTGTCTCTTATGAATACTATTAGGGCTCTATATATGGCACAAAGCCTAAAGATAGACTTGGCAATAAATTTTCGTTTAAAGATTTTTAATATTTTACATTTTGACATGTGATGTCACAAAGCTTATGAACCACCTCCCTCCATGTCACAGGTGGTCAAACTTCGCTGACCATCGACCTAACCCAAGACCTTTGTCCATATGTGCCTTTTGGGACCTTACTCCACATCTTATAGTGATACATTGATTACTTATTGTATGTACATTTGTACTTACTTATGTATATGTGGACTAACATAATATCTTTTTAAATCACCCTAATATGTAAGAATACAATAGAATCGAATAACACAGTAATTTTCCATTAGCTTTGACTTAGTACTTTTTATTTCAAAGAATAATGGAAGCAGTAGTAAGAATCAACAACTACACAAAGCTATAGGTAGAAGCTGTGCTTACTAGTGTTGTATGTATCAAACAACAAACAGCAAACAACAAAAACTCTTAATAAAATTCAACATAAGTATGCATGCTTTTGGTCTTGTACTTATATTGTGCATGAAAAATGTATGATAATTTAAAGCTAAAGTCGTAAACAAATATAAGTGAAAAAGGAATAACAATTATGACTCACCTATACATGATTTAATGCTAACGGCGATTCTTTGGTACTCTCAGTATGTCAATGTTCTCTCTCACACTCTCCCTACTTGAAGTGTGAAGTGCTTACTTCGGTAGTGAACAAATATTAAATTGCATTGATAGAATGACAATTTTCAAACTCAATCTAATCAAACGGTATGGAACATAATGAAAACGAAAATGAAGCCATTCGCACAGATTTCATAATTTAAATTGAAAGTTTAAAGCAATGAAAATTTAAATTCAATTTAGTTTATATATTTTTCAAAATATGCAAATTTAAATTAACACTTATACTTCTTTTATTATACTTAAATCATAATAATTATGATTTTAGAACAATCACACGCGATTAACCGACATTAAATGATTAACTAGTTACTTTGAAAGCGCGAAGTAAAATGATCTCAATCTCATTTTGTCAATTGCAATTAATCAATACAGTAGAAGAAGACCTTATACTTAAATGGCGGCAAAGAGCTTTCATGAGAGAGATTTTGTATAACACTTGACACTCTCTAATTAGAACACTTTGTTAAACTGATCTCTTTCTGTCTATTGCAATTAATCAATCAATGTATTAGAAGAGGTGATGAAGGGAGAAAAACAGATTTGAATATGTTTGGAATAATATAAAGAAATATGAATATTCTGATGAGTTCAAGTATAAAAATGAATATGAAACCAAAATCTGTCAAGCTACCAGATAAATGTTGAAGAAAGAGCATGAAAATATGTAGTATACTTATGTATGTACGTATGTCTGTATGTACACATATGTATGATATTCCACTTCTTTCTCATGACATCATTTTATAAAACTTTGATGGTGTACTTTTTTGCAAAATGTCTTATTGGCAGGGCGTCTAACATACTTTTTCTCCAAGCCGTGAACATTTTAGACAATTTTTGTACCGGCATCTTCGCTGTAATTTTGGGAAATTCAAACTTTCGCTGAATATAAAATATCCCTATGTAAAGGGACTTTTCTTGGTTTTTTAGTTACTAAATTGGATTTTATCAACCACTTTCTTATTATTGATGTGACAAACGGCAGATGACCATGGGTTTATATTCTTCATAAGTAAGTATTATGTGGGAGCTTACTTATCTTTAGACAAATTTAGCAACGCTAATTAGAACAAATTTTTATACGAGTAATCAAAGAATTATTATTTAAAAGAATAACGGAAGTAGAAGTAACAACCAACAACTGCAACAAAAAGGTGGAGAGTTGATGTGAGTAACATTTATACTATGGTAAAAAAAAAAAATATAAGACAACAAAAATTCTTAATGTATGCTTTTGATCATGAACTTTTTGTTCATGAATACTCATGCTCGTTTACTTGCATTTGGAAGATGTCAAGTAACAACAACAAGAATTACAGCAAAGACTTGAGCATTATGTCGTAAACAAATATCAATGAAAGAAGAATAGCAATAATGACTCACCTATTTAAGATTTTATGCTGATAATTATCGTTTAACACTTTCAGTATGGAAATGTTCAAATGTTCTCTCAGCTTCCATTATTCCCTCGTCATGGAAGCCGAAAATGCGGAAAAATTGTTACACTACAAAACTAACGAATACGATTATAAGGAGAACGAAACCGACACAGTAGAATTAAATTAAGATCTTTACAATTTTAAAAGTAATATAAAACCAATTTACATTTTATTATTATTGCTATTTTCACTTCAAAATATGTACATGCATATAAAAATAAGAATTATGACTTCTTTTAATATTAATTAATAATTATTATATTCGTATAATCTTAACAAGACATTAATCACACGCGACTAACCGACACAAACCGATCAACCTAATTACTTTGAAAGCGTGAACAAAACTGATCTCAATCTCATTTTGGAAAGTGCAATCAATCAATGCATGAGAAGCATTGGTGCTTAAATGAAGGCAAAGAGCTGTCGTGAGAGAGAGAGAGAGAGAGAGAGAGAGATATCAAATTGGCATACGCATATAATAAGTATAAGAGATCACATTCTCTACTCTCTAAAAAGTTCAAGAATGAACATGAAACAAAAAAATATCAGGTGACCCGCATAAATATTTGACACTACACTTGCTTGAGTATTTGTGCTTTTGAATACAAATTTTGTGCATTTCGCGTTAATGTGAACCCATGTTCTTGTGGCGAACAGCCTGTGTAATCTAACATAATCTAGTTGCTTCAAGATACAAGACCTATTAGTCAGATTTTTAAATTTAATTTCACTTTTACATTATTCATTATATCAATAAAACTGTCAAACCTTGAAGCTCTTAATTACTATGTCATGCAACTTGATGTATATGCTGCGCAAAAGAAGATATTTCAAGGTCTCAACAATTGTAAATGATATTTTCAAATTCTTAAAGTAAACTACAAAGAATTAAACCTCACATGATCCTTGCTAATATTTTCATGCTAAGAAAATGGTATGTAATTAATAAAATTTATATAATGTTGTTCACAAAATGTTCACAAAAGCAATCTTATGCATGGGCAATCACCTACCTTTGGCACATATGCACACCTACCACAGTAGACACCCCACGGTACAATGTAGATGACTCAAACTCAAAACTGTCAGCACCAATGGTTGCCGCTTAAATAATACCATCATAAGCATCGTGCAATGCACCTTACCTTTATGCCACTTATGAAAACTATGCACCCCACGTTCATAATTCCAACTGGCCACAAACATTCTTATGATAATTTGTTGTGGTTGTTTTGTTCTTTTTTTTTTTAAATATTTTTTTCTTGTTTTGAAAGAAAAGTTGAAAATAGCAATGAATGTTGCAACGTAAGAGGGTCATTCAATTATAAAAGATACAAATTGATTTAGAAAAGAAACAGTTTGTGGGAATAGTTAAGTACTTTACTATGACTTAAGTTTAGCATGACTAGGACAGTACAAGCAGCACAAAAACGCTTCCCTAAAATGCTAATCACCAATGAAAAAGTATCAGTTAGGGATTAACGTCTTAGATCTCAATGACAAAGTTTGCTTCCTCTTCCTAAACATTTAATTTTAAGATAAATTGTCCTCTTGAAGTTTCCACATTAATTGGAGGTGAAAAAACTGTTTAAATTTCTTCTCGATTGATTTTTTAGGATAGTGAAAATGGTATAAGTGAGTATAAATGGTCAAAAATCAATGACTAAAGTGCAAAAAGTGTTCCAGAACACAAGAATAATTCTTTTTCATACTATTGCTCGCTCTCACACCATCCATCTGACACAAGAAATCAATTGAAACCAGAAAAACAGACTAACTTTGGCTATGCTGCCACTCTTCAAGCCCCTCCTAGTGGTCCGACGGTCTTGATATTTATAAGTTTGGTGGATATGAGTCAGGCACTCATAGTGTCCATATTTTTTTTATAAGATAATGAATTTGGATCCAGGTTTGTATGGGGGTCCTATACGGCTGATTCCGACAAATGTACTGCGTATGATGAAAAGAAAGTTCCGTGGTTTCAGCTATCTAGCTCAAACACTGAGGGACTAGTTTGCATATATACATATAGACAAACAGACGGACATGGCTACATCAACTGATCTCATTGCGCTTTTCAAGAATATATACACTTCATGGGGTATCCGATGTCTCCTTCTGTATGTTACAAACTTCATGACAAACTTATAACGCAGTGAAGAGTATAAAAATGGTCTTACAGTCCATGAAAGGTTATCTTTGTTTGATGTCATTCAAGGGGAGACATAACGTGAATAAGAGTTCTATATGAAAGTCAATAAATTAGACGGATATCAATTAAAACAACTAGACAAGCACTTGTGGGTATGAAGTATGAGGAAAATTCTTATATTTCATTATTGGGACAAGTCTATCAATGTTGGTATATTTATTATATTATTTTTTCATACATAAATTTTCCTATTAAATTATTGAACGACTCTCGTAATAGCATGGCAACCAACGCATAGGGCTTAAATAAAGTGAAAGAGGATAAGCATGTTAATGCCTGAACAAACAACATTTGGAGATAACAAAGCACAACAATATGTAAGGACATTCAGTGGTCAGATCCCAGGATTAGATGCTGCCTTCATCTTCGCAGAAAATTCTACATTATTAATTAGGCACTTGAGGCGTGGTACGAATGAACCGAACCGCATCATGTTGCAAGTTAAGAACTATGTGACTATGTGAAGGTTGGAGAGTAAGAAAAAAAAAAAGGAAAAAACACTGAGTGAAGGTTTCTGTTTCTGTGAGTATGAATGTATGAATTTTACCCTAAGTTCAACTAATGAAAGTCATTTCCTGCACTTCCGACTTCAAAAACTTTTGCGGAAGTAAAAGATTTTTCTTTTCGACAAAACAAAAATAACAACATGAGAAGTTGCTTTGTTGTTATTTTACTTGAGTAACAAACTAATTAAAAGAGTAACAAAAAATAGTGACTAACAACAACAAAAAACAAACATCATTAGTTGCGACAAGTTGTCAACAAAAAACTTGTGTCCGGAAAAACACAAGAAAACCGTAAGCGTATTGTTTTTGGCTTTCTATATTTATTTTTCATGCTATTGTTGTTGCTGTTGCTGTTGTCATATTGTGATTTCTTCATAGAGTCCTTGCGCGAACAATTTCAGTTCAGTTGCGCGCTTCCGTTTCCGTTTCATCGTTTCATTTCGTTCATTCGTCACGTCGCCAGTAGCGGCAAATGGCTGCCACCAATATACTCGTAAAAATACATAGTAAAGTAGTCGCGCGATAGTCGCACGTTTATTTGCACTGGCGTTTTGCCAGCAGGATATAGAAAGACAGTCAGGCAGACAGACAAACAGACAGTTGGACATACAAGCAAACGACGACATGCATCCTGCGACTCGACACATTCTGCATTCTGTTTGTCTGTCTGTCTGTCTTTGATGGGCTTAAAGGGCGCAGAGGATCAACAGTTGGCAATGACCACACCAAAGTCAGCGTCGTTGTCGTCGTTATCGTCCTGTTGCTCGCTCAATTGTGCCATTGACAAATGAATTATGTTTCCGTTTGGAATTTATGTGAACGTGTATCTATGTGAATATACTTATATATGTGTGTGTGTGTGTGTGTGTGTGTGCAACAAGTGCAACAAGGTACATAGATGACACAAACACACAGAGTAAAACAACTTGTAATGATTACAACATTTTCTATGTACAATAATATTTACCATGATTCAAGTTCCCCATTAATTTCCTTTCATTAAATATTAAAATAACACACGGGAATTGTGCATCCGGATATAGTAGTTTTACAATAAGGTTCTTGTTCTTAGTAACACAAACATATTCTTCCATTTCTTATTCGATTTGTTTGGTTGTTTGTATCACCCTTTTATTCTTTGTTTAATTTTATTTTCATTTTTCATAGTCACTTCTGTCCATTGCTTCTTTCTCTTCAAGCAGTTTTTTCCAAAAAAAAAGAAAAAGGAAAATCCGAAAGTGGGAAAAACTATGTAAGGACATTGGAAATGAATGATGGTGAGCTGAGTTAAACGCACTCGCGAGTGTCAAGTGCACTTAAGGATGACACAGGTGATGCTGAGATGCTTTCCTTTTTGGTTTATTTGCTTATTTTGAAGAATGAAGGGTAAATCATTTACCAAAAAAAAAAGTGTGAAAATATTTAGATAGAACATTTTTGCCATTAAAAATTCGAATTCAAATGTATTGAGAAATTGAAAGTCTTATCCATCTATGGAGAATATATTCAGAGAAATGTTCTATATTTAATTTATTGAATCAGTGAATTTATATGATACAATTATTAGGAGTCTTCACAAATAATTGAAATAGTATCAATATTTGGGGTCTTCACTTAAACTTGTATTTGGTGTGTGTATATTGCTGAAACTGCTGAAGTGTATTTAACTCTGGTTAAAAAACTGTTTACAAAAAAATGTTAAGCGATTGTTTAAACATAATCGACAATTGAGTAGGTTAAACCAAGTGGAATGCTGCTTACACTGAGGGCTGTCAAATTTGTGAATTTTTAATGAATTTTTAAGTCTGCCAATCATAGACAATTTTTAATTGCTTGTTTATTTTTATTAATAAGGAAACAACTGATTCACACTGAATAAACGTTTTCAATCATAAAATATATCACAATAAAATTTCAATGAGCATGAAAGTCAAGCTTTTTTTGATTGCGAGTTGAGTCAGTCAATAATTAAAAATTGATTGAAAAAATCTTGATGATTTCATTTTTATGTATCCAAGAATAAGAGTATTTTAGATTAAAGAAACTTCATACTTGAATATATAACATGACACCTTGATTTGCATTTTATCAAAAAATTGATCATATAAAACTATTAGGATCAGATCTGTAATATAAAACACATAATGTAAGAATTGTTGATTGTCACAAAAAAAAAAAATGGAAAATTAATAATAATTATACAGTGTAGTGCTTATCAATAATATACGACACTCGCTTAAGAGATCAGCAACAAAAATTTGTTCATTACTATACGTTTAAATATTGTTTTTAAATGGGATTTCAAGTATTCATTATATCGATTGTCTAACGAAGAAATGGGCAAAATTAAACTATAAAATAATAAAAATGTTCGAAGACTTTGTGTTATTGCTTCCTTTTTGAAAAACCCGGATACTTATGTCAAAAAATACAAAATAGATTCTAAAGCTCAGTTATCGGAGCCCTATTTGTAAAGCATTGCAGTAAACCAGTTACGGTAATGACGTTTGGAAGAGGCCTAAACCGTTTTGTTGGTGATCTACTAAGAAAGAGTACTCAGGCCAAAACACTTTGAAATCTGTTCCAGAAATGAGACAATTTAAAATCTTTCTTGGACATATTGGGCCCAAAAGCAAGCTAAGCAAATGATAAGCATGCTGAGTATTCTTAAAGATACTTTGAACGATCGCTTTAGAGTTGTTTTACCACTTAATTAAGCTGTTTATTGCCTCAGACTTTAGACACAGAAAATAATTTAATTTTTAAAACAATCGAAAATCAATAAAAATCATCAATTTATTAAAAGAAATATAAGGAAGTTTTTACAAAACCAACCGATTTAAGTAATCTGTAAAAAACGATCTTCTATTCTTCACTTTGATCAAATCAAAAAGATGTTATGTTTATCCTAAACTATTATAAACAACTTTATGTGATCCTTTCTTAATCTTAGTAGTTTTTATTCCAAGTATTTTCTTCTACAAAGATATTAACAAAAAGCATCACACAATTGAAATCTTTAAGATTTCCATTTAATAATTCTCTTGACACCTCTAAAGACTCAAAACCAAAGAAAAAGTGGAAAATACTTTTGTGTTGAGTAACACAATGAACTATTTAAACTTTATACCAAATACTCAACAATAACAACAACAAAAAGGATAATCCTAAGATATTCTCCCATGGTTGGCAGAAGGACAGGCAAACTCTTTCTATCATTGCAATTTGTCAACAATAAAAAAAAAAAAACAATAACAGAGTAGAAGAAAGAAAACAGAATTGTGAGTAAGCAGCTGCGGGTCACAGCAAAGGAAGTGGAAAGCAAAGGAGGAATTTGTGAAAGCGAAAGTTCAAGTAGAGTAAAAGCAAGAAACTAAACTAAACAGCTGCAGCATAAACTACTGTACTGATTGCATGTCCTACTACTACACATCCTTCTGCTAATGCTGTTCCTTCTACTTTATGTTGTACTTACTCACTTGTCTTCAACATCATTTCTCTATGCAATGGCATCCTTCTTTTTTAGTTACTTTGAGCCTTGCCGACGATGACAATCTTTTTCAATTTTCTACTTACATAAAAAATGAAAAGACAAAAAATTTCAAGAATAAAAAAAATAAATTTTTTATCACAAAAAAAAGATGAGAGAATCTGTTTTTTACATTAAAGTGTTTGCTCAGCTCGTTTAGTAAGTAGCCAGATTTCTTGTTGGTTGGCAACGGCGGCGTCTTTAACTCGTTTGGGGAGTGAATACCCAAATATATCCTAACTTACTAAAATATTAAGCATATGCCACACATATGTGGCACCCACATTTTAATGGCAATGGCAGATGTTTAGAGTAAAAAAAAAAATTATTTATTTACGAAATAAAAAAGTAATGAAACTTTTGTCAACTTATTTTCGTGAGCATTCAAACAAATGAAATATGTTTTTTGTTTTTAATTTTTAATTTAATTTTTGTATATGTATTTATTTTTTGTTTTTTTTTTTCAGTTTCTCTGCACGGAAACTTTTGTATTTATTGTAATTTTTTCCAAAGCATTTAATTACTTTAACTGAACTGAACTGAGCTGAGCTGAGCTCAACTCAACTCAACAGCTGGTAAACTTTTGTTTCATTTTCTCTTTTTTGTTATTCTTATGGGTTTTTTATTTAAAAAAAAAAAATAGTTTAAAAATTTAATTTCCACACTCAACACACATGCAGATACACACACATATTTATATATATATATATATATATATAGACAAATACTAATGCACACATATTGTTGTACATTTTTATAATTAAAGCCTTCAGCAGCAGCAAAAGCAGCAGAAGACTCATTGGAAGGCAAATAACAGATAAATTGACAGACAGACGAGGAGACAGACAAATGCAGACAATTTCATTTCATTTAAATAAGCAGCGAATAAAGTGTACAAGAAAGGATATAGTAGCACGTAGTCCTGATGAGTCCATCAGGCGAGCAAGCATGTGGCAAGAGTCAGTAAGTGTAATAACTGTCGCCAAGGCAGGCGTTATCCTTCTTCTCATTATGGTTGTTGTTATTGTTGTCACTTATTACTGTAATTGAGTGAGTGAATGCATGCCAGTATGTATGTGTGTGTGTGTGTGTGCAATTCATTTGTTCGCTGCTATTCAGAGCTGAGATTGTCATTAACGCGCTGCGTTGATTGCCTTGCGGCATTCTCGGCTGTTGCTTCACTTAACTTAACTCAACACAACACAACTGAACTTAACTGAACTGAATTCAAACTTAACACACAACATAACTTTATATTGTTGTATATATTTAAATCTGTGGCATAATAAACTCAACTCAACTGAACTGAACTGAACTGAACTGAATTCAACAACTGACAACGTTGGATGTATGCAAATGAAGCTTAAAGGCAAAATGAGACACCACCAGCAGCAACAACAAGTGGCAGGAAACACTGAATTCTGGACTTTGGCTGCCATCTTCATTGCTTCATTGATTGTTGTATGTTTCCTTTCTGCCTTTCACATTCAACTTGACTTGATATATACTTACTTATTTATACAATTCATAAATATGCATATGGACCACGTTGCGTATACGTGATTTCTTTAAATCAAGTGCAATGAGTGAAAAAAATATTCAAAAGCCCATTAATTTATTAATGCAAACTTATGCAAAGCATCTGAGAAGATTTCATGTAATTACTCTTTTTTATTTATTTAAATTTTTTTTTAATTACAATAATTTTTAATTGGTTTTTATGTTATAAGTAAGAGTCAATTATTGACAGACATTTTAATGCAATTATTCAATTTCATTATCAAAAAATCCATTATTCGAATTAAGTTATTGATTTCTTGGTGTCACATGCTTGCTAAGAAAGAAATTTATTTCCATGAAGAATTAATATTCAAAAGTGTGTAGTTTTCCGACTTGTATGGATGTGCGCATTACCCTGCATGAAGATAAGAAATGTTTCCAAATTTTCTTCTAAAAATGACAGGAGATTGCAATCCAGTATACTAATGTACTCTATACTATTCATCTTGGAGCTTCCAAAATGCAATTTAGGTGTAATCTCGTTGTAAAAACCAAAACCAAATCATTTAAAACCCCCACCAATTTCTTTTAGAAAGTATGAACGGTTTGTTACCGTTAAAAATGCAATTATTACCTACTAAGTCGCAGTTTATTTAAAAAGTATTTGTTTCAAATTCGGACGTATTGTCGGAACTCTCTACATTACAAATGAAATAATTATTATGGAACTATTATGGATAATTGGATTTTACTCAAATTAATGATTCCCCTTACAATGCAAATCATGAATATAAGTATAACATTTTTGGTTATTTCCAAGTAAACCTCATCCAATTATGAAATATCTCTTTGAAAATTTGTTAATAGAAGCGGTAAAGCAAGGTGAGAAGTGTTGGAGGCGGCTTACTAGTAAGCAAAAAAAAATGAGTATAGAAAAATGGAATATTGCTCAGCAATATTTTTCGACGTAGCTCAAGCATTTGATCGAGTTTGGCATGAAGGGTTGATTTACAAACAAAAAAGCATTTGTTACCTTAAAACTTTCATAAAATTCTACAATCGTACATATCAAATCGAGTATTCGTAGTAATACATAAAAACTTCGTATGAAACGAAAGTCCAATAAAAGCAGGCAGTGTCTTGTGACCAACTCGCTACGTTTTATTCACTGCAGATATTCCTATAAGTACTTGAAATGTCACATCTACTTTTGCCGATGACACCGGTTAATCAGTCGCTCCTGTTGTCCACTTAAAGCTTCTACAGTTTTGGATGATCATCTTAAAAACATCGGAAAGTGGTTATGAGACTGAAGAATCCATGAGCATGTTACATATCTGTAATAGTAGAAGACATTATTCCGTCCAAGTATTAGATGCAGCAAAGAAGTCACTGTATGCAGATTATTAAAAGACCATCGACATCATGTATAACGAAAATCCTTATATTCATAAAGATGCTCATGGTCATAAAGATTTAAGTCTTATTCTGATTTACATATAATAGATGACACTTTCTCTCCTCAAACAAGTAAGTGAGATGTATCAAATAAGAAACTTGTTATTTACATACTTATAATATATAATCTAATTTAAATTTAAGAGTACTAGCTACAAGGCCTTTGACTCGTAGAACTCGGAATTAAAACTTAAAAAGTAACTATTTTTTATTCCAAATTTAAAGATTCTGCAAGATCAAGATATTCGTCCCAGCTCATTCAAATTTCATGGTTTCAAATCAAAAAAAAAAAAGAAATCCTATGTGTAATGTAAAGATGTATATTTGTAATTTTCATAGTTTATCAAGAATCTTGAAAGGAGAAGAGTGGAATTTATAAATATATACGAGTATAAAAAATCTTTCGCATTTGTTTTAGAAGACCCTTACATTTTCATTTATTTTATTTTTTTATTAAAATTAATTTTAAGTCCTTCAATATAATTCAAGGGTTTAAAGAATAGAAATTTTAGAATAAAAAGAATACAAATCAGCAAGAGAAGAAATTATGATTATGTTTATGTTAGAAATGCTGACTATGTCATGACATGCAGATTTTATTCGATTTTTTTTTATGCTAAGGTCTTCATCATTCTATGCTGAATTTTAACCAGATTAACACAACCGAACCTTATAGAGAAATTAGAATGATAAAGTTTAATTTTTCCACCATTGTTGAAAAACTTTTCAATGTGGATAAAAGCCAACAAAATTTTGTAACGCAAATTCCAATATTATGTGGGCTCTGTTAGCAACTGCGAACAACTGAAGCCCAAAAATATTTTGTCAACTAATCTGACACCTTGAACCCAGCAGCAGCAGCAGCAGGAACAACAGCACTAAAACAATAAAGTAACAAGTGAAAATCTCATCTCATTTTCCGTGCTTCAAACACAAAAACTTTAAAATTCTTTCCAACCTACAAAAGATGACAAAAATTTGTGATATTAACAAGAATAAACTAGTGACTTTCACTCTTCACACAGATATCTATCTCTACTATATTATACTTTATATGTGTATGTGTCATTATAATAATGATAACCACAGGTGTGTATAGTAGTGAGTATCTGGGAGGTCACATACTCCTTGGTTTTACATAAACTTTTATGTATTTTGAAGCTACATAAAACGCTGAACTCAGCACCACAGCAGAGGCGCATCTTAAGCACCAAAGAACTTTCGTTAATGTGAATACGTGAGAATCGTACTTATATGTATGTACATAGTAGGATAAAGAATCATATAGATAGATAGGTAGATAGATGGATGTATAGAAAACAAGTCTGGGATATTTAATATTTAAGTTGAGCGCTCAATCTCTATCTCTCTCTCTCTTTTTCTCTGGAAGCAAAAAACCACATGAGTTAAATCCAACATCAAAATGACAAGCCACAATCAAAAGTTGGACTTGAATTGACAAAAACCTGCATTGAATGACTGAAGGTCATTACGAATGCTGGCAACAAAATTACTTTTAATTTAAACATGATAAAGATTAGAAGGCAGATAGACACACTGATAGACTGATAAACAGACAGAAACATAGATGGGCTAACAGACGGCACGGCATACTTTTGGAAAATGTTATAATTCAAATGCAAGGCGACGACGACGACATCTAAATAGAGACTCATCCTCCATTTTTGATGTGTTTCACTTTAATAGCCTTCTTTTCATCAGGATATCTTTCCAATTTCTTGCAAATCGAATACCTTACATAATTCAAATGGGAAACTCTATTGTTGTTATTGCAGGACTTGGTTGCTGCCACATAACATACATAAATGGACTGGCAATGTAGAGGTAACAACGCATTGCATTAATAAATTGTGCACGTACTGAGCCCCCATATAAATCTGTTTCAAGAATATCCTTGAAAATTGCAATTGCTAAGCAAAAAAAAGGAGAAAAAAATAAAATAAAAAGAAAAAGAAAAAGAAAAGGAAAGAAAGCGAAGTCAAATAAGGGCTTCATCCGAAAATCCCCTCAAGAAACAACAATAAAAGGATACCAGAGCCAACGATGCCAACAGTTAAAGCAACACCAACAACAATAATAAGAACCAACAGCTGGCAAGATAAGAACACAACCGTTAGAGCAGGATAAAAAGGAAAAGCTTTCAACAAACAAAACATAAGACAAAGTTGTACGAAGAATATTATGGTATTATGGAAAGATTGAGAACCTGCCCCACGCCCAAACACGTTTCCCTTTTATATTTCTTCAAATAGCGAGAGAAGTTCGTTTTTGTGACCAAATAAGAAAGTGAGCTAATAAATATTAGGATAATAAGGATAATCATGAGCTCTGACCATACACCACACACTCTACACAAAAGGAGCAACAGCACTGAACTGAACTGAACTGAACTGGCTGACTAACTGAACGGATAAAAATTTCGAAGGAGAAATCACGAACAAGCGAATCACTACTTCCAACGCATGCGCTTTAATCAAGTGAGTATGTAAACTACCAGTTGTATTAGTGTGTGGGTGGGCAGTGGGGTGGTAAAATGATTGAATTGCATTCATTGCATTGTTGAAGTTATCCATACAACAGCAACAGGCGTCCGAAAATCCTATTCGATTCAGAGAGAGAGAGAGCGAGAGAGAGAGTCCAAAATCAGCAGCAGTCCAGCGCACCAAAAGGCGTGCAACAATTGCAATGCGAAGGCGTTAAGCGATGCCTTGAATGTAGGTTGCAAACGATTATGGAGGCGTGAATGTCATATGGTGGGATTTGCATTCGGAAATGATATTTACGTAAAGTTAGCGTAGGATGCGTTTCTATTTGATTTGATTGTGGTAAGCATAAATACAATACGAGTACTTTAGAAAAATCCATGAGTATTTTATGAGTTCTTTTCGCTCAACTTCCGGAATTTAAATGGTTTTCCCATTAAAATGTATATTCAATTTATTAGTTTAAATAGAGTTTAGGATTATTGATGGACATAGAAATATTTATATACGAGTAACAATAAAATTGACTAATTAAAGTAAACAAAATAAAGGTAAATACTACATAAGTACGTAAATCATTTTTGGATCTTTCAATGAATGTACTTCATACCTTTTCCAATTATGTAATATGTATATCCATGAACAATATTTTATAACAACTTTATTGGAAAAACAAAACATAATTTTCTAAACCTGAATGACTTTGAAATATATATCATTATATATTTAGTATTTGGAGAATAACACACACAACACAACAAAGCAAAATTTTTTAGTAAAAATTCTAGTGAGAGAAATTTTCGTTTAATAAAATTGTTAAGGTGAAAATATATTAGAATGGGTAGAGCAAAATCTTGCAAAAGGAAGAGTACAAAGTGCATGCGTCGCGGTCCTATAACCAAAAATGGTTTTTTTAATTTTATGCGGGAGTTTCGAAGGCTAAATTGTGGGTTAAGTATGATAGAAGCGGTGAAGAAAGGGGCCAAATGTTGGCGGCGGCTTAGTTGTAAGCAGAAAGAAAAATATAGAAAAATGGTAAGTTCTGTAAATTTTTGTAATGAAATCGCAAAAATAATGTTTTTCTTTTCTCCAATAAAAAAGGGGATTAAGAAGAAGGGAAGGAGGAGGGCATGTTTAACCTTAAGAAGGAAGCCTAGATGTCGGCCAAAGCCTAAGTGCAGTAAGAGACGTCGTAAGTATTGAAATATGATTTTGAAAAATGGGTAAATTGATTGGGAATTTACTAGTACAGAATACTGGTGAAAGGTAACATTTCCAACTCAAAACACTTGATATGAATCAACTCACCAATTTGATCATGAAAAACAATGTTGACTGTCCGCTTTATTTCTCATTTTCTTTGCTCATCAGAATAATCAATCTCGTCAATAATATTTCGTGCTGTGCCATCTCATATACCTGATTCTATAAACCTCTAATAGAAGACTTTCCGTCCAAGTACTTGATGCAACACAGAAACCCCTAAGAAAACTTACCAAAAAAGAACTACTTAATCTTAATTACCGAAAGATTAAGAATTGAGTGCCTCCATCGATGTTATGTGTCAAAAAGACCCTTGTATTCGTAAATATGTTGTGTTTTATTAAAAAACTTTAACATTCAGCTTAATCATGAGCATAAAGATTTAGGACTTACTTGGCATTTGTCCAAAATGCTCAATTTAGTATCCTGATTCTGTTTAACTTCTCCTCCATCAAGTAAGTGTTGCAACACAAAAGCCATTTGGAATTATAACTTAAAAAATAATTTCTTTTTATTCGTAATTTACAGATTCTATCATGATGTTCGTACCAGCTCAGTCAAAACAAAATATAAAATAAGTCCTTGATTAAAATTAAAAAAAAAAAAAGAGAAATCCCATGTGTAATGTAAACATGAATAGTTGTATATTTTTTATAGTTTATTAAGTATCTTAAGTTGTAAGTTTATGAAGATGGTAACGAGAAGTGTGAAAAAAACAAAAATCCAAAAGAAAAATTATTGTATCAAAAAAAAAAAAAAAAAAACACAAAACAACAAAACAACAAAAATTATCAAAAAAAAAAAATAAAAAAATATACAAGGCGAACAATTGTCTTTTTATTTAATTATTGCGTATCTAACATATTTTTCTGTTAAAGGTTTAAGAATTCAACTATCTTCACCTTTCAAAATTCTCAATTCTTGAAACTACCATAAAAGACACTAAATTTTCATTAGGTGAAAATTAAAAAAAATTCAATTTCATACAGTTTTTGTTGAACGCATTAAAATTCTTACTCAAATATAAATTGAAAATTTGTAGAAGTCCATAATCAGCCGATTTCCGGAAGTCACATTGAAATATTTTTGTAATAGATCAGTAAAACATTAATATATTTCTGCCCACGTAAATAAACTCCATATGAACAGGTATTTTTTATAAAAAAAAAAAAAAAAAATAAAAATCCTAATCACATATTTCTTACAAATTCCTGAAATGTACATAATTTTTTCTATGAAAATTACATGATGTAATTTATGTCACATACATGTTCCAATCCAGATGTGATTCTCATGTAAATAATAGTTTTAAGAAATCTGTCTGCGCCAATAAAACTCAAAGAATCCTAAAAACAAGAAGCCTTATCACAATATCTATGACATTAGCTAATAGATTAGCTTTCCACAAGGACTACTTTTGAACCCAGACATTTTGTAAATACAAAGTGCCCAAAATGGGTGACTGCAATTCGAAAGTGAAATAAATAAAAACATTAATTAAAAATGTTGAAAGAAAATTTTGATATTATTTTCAATCGACATATTGGAAAATTATGTATTTAAAAATTATACATATTTTCTAAATGGCGTTCGTTATACTCATAATACTCTTCTAATCTTGAGCGAAGATTTTTTGCCACAAATAAATATATATTTTCTATTTCTGCTGTGATATTCTTCTTTAATTGAGTTAATATCACTGTTTATTTTTTTTATTTTTTTTTTTCTGATTCCCCATAAAAAATAATCCAGAAGACTCGGACTTGGACAGCGTGGTGACCAGATAACATCAGCTCTTCGTAAAATCAGCTTATTAAGGAATAACTGATTAGAGGCTTCAAATGAATCAATGAATATTTGATGTGTGATAAAAGGCGCCACTTTGTTGAAATCATATTCTTCTATTGAAGCCATCAGAAGACTTTCCTCAAGCATTGGTTACTTATTAGTCAAGGAAAATGTTGAAAGTTATAAGGACTTCACTTGGCACTTAGCAACTAAAAATGTGAATCTCTTTAATTTAGCATAGTAAGTCAGGCGGCAGCTCAAATCATGACAGAGCTGCGGCGAATCGAACGGTTACAACGAGTTCAGACGAACCGTGAAGAAATAGGTCTTAGTTTGATATCGACAATAAGCAGACTCTGAGCAGTAATGTTCACTCTTTCCTCCTTGACGTAATACTTAGTAGTAGTGCCGGGGAGACTGTAGGACTTGGGGCGATAGGGTTTTTGTGGGTGAGTCAAGTCCGACACTTCGGATAGTAGAGTAGATTCAATTGGCTTTTAATGCTTACCAATCGAAAAAATAACAATGTGAATTCTGTTTAAGAGTCATACGGAGGAAACTTTAATTTTAAACAATTTATTACTCAATTTGTGTCTATTGTGTCTCATTAATAGTTTGAAAGAAGCGTATGAGAAAAAATCTCGGGGTTACGAATTAACAGTGGTCAGGGTAGTATTGGCATATATAGTAATGAAAAATCGTACTATTTAAGGTACTTGACCATTCTGGCATAACAAGTAACATGCTCTCAGTCTCTTGATGTGGGGCCTCTCAAACTAATCCTAACCTATTCTATATTTTTTATTATCATAATTAACATTGCGTGTCAAATAGATCTTTTTATATCCATTGAAGAATCTATTTAGTTATTTACATTGCAAGTACAATCAATGTCTTAAATTTCTAAAATGGAGATATGGTTACAATCTACTATAAACTGAATATTTGGAGTCACGTTTTCTTCATAACATTTCATATTTCATCATTTGGTTGCATGTAACATCTTGTTGCCGCCAGTCACACCATTTAACTGGTATGTGCTATAATTTAGTATATTTACTAACAAATGAAGAAGAATAATGCATATTTTTCACTCAGTAAAAGATTTCTAGTTAGTGTCTTTTAACATGTGTCCTTGCTGCTTTGTTGACTAGAGAGTAATAAGTAAACCTTTTGAAAAATGTCCAATGCTTTGTGCATTCATTTCATTTGGCCCTTTTGTTTACCAACTGAGAGACGCCAACCATCAGCCAGGAGGAGAGTCAACTACTCTGCACACAGGTGTAAACCAACTGTTATTTTATCCTGTTTCCTTGTTCTGTTTGTTTTTCCAAGATGTCCTTGCTGCTGATGTTGTTGCATGTACTACTGAGTTATCGCTCAAATAATGCTATGTGCCTTGCATATGATGCGTTTCATAAATTTTCTATAAATGATTTTCTTTTCATATTTACTTCTATTCTTTTTGTCATTTACTTTGTCTACCTTCTATACTTTGTCTACCTTCTATGCTTTTTTTTTTGTGATATGATATTTGCAAGTTGATGTGAGTGTACTGTGTCACACATGTCACTTGGTATATGCACTGGCATTTGTATTTGGATTTGTGTAAAATTGGATTTGCCAAGGATTTATGCAAAATTCTGCTTTAAAGTGCGTTAAACACAGAATCCTTCAGATATTTGTTTGTCTGGCATTCTTTGGTTCGTTTGTGTCCTGATACGATTATCGTCTGCATTGCAATCAAATTTATGCAAGCAGTGCAATTTGCCTTTTCCTCCTACTCCTCTCACCCCGTCTTCATGGCAAAGTGCATCAAATTGAATGTAACAAAAAATAAATAAAAACTTAAAATCGAGTAAAAATCAACTCCATTTTTTACATTTTTTTTTTTATTTTGTGAACTTCGCAAATCCGTTAAGTCCATTGCCATCCATGTCGCTTGCAGGATTTTGTTACTGTGACTGCTGCTTCTGCAGTTGCTGTACCGTAACCGCCACCACCTATGGCAATGACTTCATCCTCCTCTTCATTCTCCTTCATACTGCATTCGAAGTGCATTCAAACGTAAATCGTAAATAACTTTAAAAAGTCTGTTGGGTGGGTGAAATGCAACGCGTGCCGAATGTGTCCTTTTTTTTGCATTCTATCTTTTTCCTTATTTTCTTTTTTGTTGGTTACTTCAGTTTCTCGTCGTTGTTCAATCGAAATATTCGAAAAACGTGTCGGGGCAGCGTGTTTTTCTTTTTTTATTTTTGTTTGATACTTCCTATGGACTTTTTTTTTTACTCACCTTAGACATTGATTTTTTATTTTCCATTTCTTTATGTGTGTGCAAATGTGTATATGTGTGTGTTTGTGTGTGTGTGTGTGTGTGTGTGTGTGTGTGTGTGTGTGTGTGTGTACTTAGTTGCATTTGTATTGTAGACTTTACAATAATTGAATTTTAAGTTACTTTAGGTAAGTTCTTCTCTCTTCTTCAAGAGAAAATTGTATTAAAATTTGTTTTGGAATTTAGTTGGGAATGGATTTGATCATGATAAAAGATTGAAAAGGAATTGAAATATTCTGTGAAGTTTTTAGATCATTTTTGGATTTTTTATTATTTTTTAGTTATTCCTCTCTTGAAACCGGGAAATGATGCAGATTTAGGTAGTTCTTACAGACTTATTTCTCTTCTTTCCCCAATGGCTAAAGTTCTGGAGTCGTTCATTTTTCCAACAGAATGACAAAACAAACCACTATTGCAGATCATCAGCATAGTTTCAGGAAGGGACACAGCACTATCTTGACCCAGAGCGAGGCTACTAGGCATATTGCTAATTGACTTAATCACGTGATGCCATGCGAAACAACAGTTGTGGTGACATTAGATCTGGCGAAAGCCTTTGAATTCGTGGCTCGCCTTTTATATTTCGGGAATAGAGAACACAAACAAAAATACATATTAAGGGTCCTCAGGATAACGCACAAACCTCTCAAACTCATAAACTCAACAAATCATAAGGTCGCTGTCGTTAAAAACCCGAATCTGATTGCACCTCAAATATCACACAAATCAGTGAGGGCTGCCAACAGTGTGAATTTATCGTGATTGCCAATTCTTTTCAAAAGTGAAATGATTTAACAATTTAATTCAAATAACAATTGATTTACAGCCAAAAGAAGGTCGGTCGAATAATGAATTATTTATTGAAATTTTGTATATTTATTTTTTCAATTTTATGTCATTTTCAATGGTTTGTTCAAATCCAATTATCAGTTCAGTTTATGAGAAAAGCTGAGTTACCATTTATAAATAAATGTACAATGTTGGCAACGCTCATTTTTATGAGGTTTGTGATTATCAATAAGCTCAACAATTTATAACGACGCACACATTTTTTTTTTGTATGAAGCAACTTTCAGTTACTTTATGAGCTCATAAATTGTTGAGGTTAGAATGTTATCGTCAGAACGTTCTGAGTAATCTCAAGCAAAAAAATGTTAAACTGTACAATATGCAAGTGTCAGATTTGATCTGGCAACACTAGTATTACCCATTACCGAAGTCTTAAATGGAACCCTTGTAATATCGTTCATTGAATGTGAGAAGTGGTTCGTCATATTGCATAATAATATCCATTCTATAATTTATTTTACAAATCAATGGATTTAATACTACTACTTAGTTATTCCTTTTCTCTGCTTTTTAAATATGTAAATTCACTCCTATGTGACTGTCCTTCCCTGCGTAGAAGACGGACCCGCCATCGTTTCGAAGATCTGGGCACTTTGCCACATTTACCACTGGGTGAATTCGCTATGTTCGTTGATTCTACGGATTGGTTCTAGAGGTCTACGGTGACTTTCTGGGTGAATTCGCTTTTGCGGCAAGCATCTTGTTTAACCTAATCAAACTTCTGCATTTCTTCGGTAGTAGAGTCTGAGTTCAGAATCCGCCTTTTAGAGTATAAAATTTGTTCTATATTATGTGCCATTTCTTTTCAATTTTCATCTTTCTGTGTCATCTGTTCGGTCCATGTAGGTCCCAGTACATCTTCCAAGAACTTGCTTCATATTTCTATCTAAAAGTTTTGATTTATATCGTCACCGTGCATGCATTCATTCAGTATCCTTGCAACTTTCTCTAATATCTATAGACACTAGACGTTTTAAAGCAAAAATGGGTAGCAATCGTTAAATCTTAGAAACGGCAAAACTTCAATGAGGAGCCTGTATCTGCTTCCAGGTTCCGCTTTAAGACCTTAAAATGTGTTTTTGTGATTTTTCTCACATTTTCTGTCATCTTCTTTATTACATTTTCAGCAATTCTATACCCAAGTGTATGTTCTAAGAATTTACTTTCATATCTCCATCTCTCTCATAGGTAGAAATATTAATGATTTGCACGGTCTATGGGTGCGTTGCCTAAGATACAATTGAGAGAATCTCTTCTTTGCCTATGTCTTCAATGTCTGTAGACACCATACGAGTACATTTTCTAGTAAACATAGCAACCATTAAGTCTTAGTAATGACATAGTACGAGTATATGGAATCTTCTTAAGGTCGATTGTATGCCACTAAATGATTGACATCGATGTCTAGTATGATGATGATGATGAAGTTGACAATGACGACTGTAGTCCATTGTTGTTGTATATTTGCTGGTGCTAATGTGGTAAATCATTAAAGAGTTGTTTGTTGTTCGTAGTTACAAAGAAAACATTTCAAGTCAATCATCATAAGTTTCTAAAGGAAATGAATACATAGTAGTATACTTAACTGGGGGTGATATGAATAAGATAGACTATATAGTACAATACTTAGTAGTACAAGACACTGACAAAGGTAGCAATGACATGCATTCGTACATATGTACATAATAAAATAGGAAAGTGTTGAATGTGTCTGAGTGTAGTGAGTATTTACTTTGTTGTTGTTCACTGTTGAAATGACATAATTCGATTTCAAAAACGCGAACTTCACAAATTGTAAAAGTAAATGAAGGCAACTGTATTTCATCATCATCATCATCATCATCATCATGAACATCAACATCAGTACAAGGACACTAAAGAGAACATACATCATTCATTCATGGCACATGGCACATGGCACAAGGCGTATGTAGTATGTCTTCGTTCATTTTTTGCTCTTACAAATGTATCTATGTATGAGTGTATGTGTGTGTGTGTGTGTGTGTGTTTTAGTAGTATTAGTGCATTACACATACACATATAGTAACAAATGTATGTGAGTACTCGCATATAAGTATAAACGCACTTTGTGCCGTGTGTCATGTGTCTTGTGCGTGCCTTTTCAATATTTAATGCTACAAAATTGAATTAGATTTTAAAAAGAAATAAAAATTATTCTCTTTTCAGTTTGTTTCTTCTGAACAATTTTATTTTTCAAGTTTTCCCTTTTTGAAAAAGTACTACATCATCATTATCATCATCATCATGAACAGCATCATGATGCTAATGATGATCATGATTAACTAAGTGGCACAAATGAAGTTGTCATATGCACTAAACATGAGCTGAACTGAACTGAGCTGAGCTGAGCTGAGCTGAGCTGAGTGGAGCTTGTTACCATCATTATTGCCCTGGCTAGTATAAGATTTGGCTCTAGTTTGTTGATGGTTTTGTTAGCTGATGGCTAGGTGGGTCATTCATTCTTGTGTCAAAATCCCCGCGGACTTTTGTTGATTTGGCTTAAGAAAATGTGCAGCGCAACGTGAAACAACATCAGCAATGCATATCAAGGACATCAACATAGCATCCAAGTAAACAAACAGCAGCAAGGATCATGAGCAGTAGCAGCAGCAGCAGCAAAGAGCAGCCATCGGCAGCTGAATAAGACAAATGATGCTGGGCAAAAGATTAGAAATATGAGCAATGTAAAGCATGGCGCAACGATGGTATTGTAATGGATGTAGAATGGTATCAAAATACCATCCTAGATTCACTAGGATGATGTTGTGTCGTGGGCGTCTTGTTGGTTGCTTGATGATGTTCGCATTTGCATTTCACAAAATTTCATCGTTGCATACTTCAAGTGCAGATATGATGACAACGATTTTGTTGTTGTTGTTGTTGTTGTTGTTGTTGTTGTTGTTATTGTTGTCGTGCTGCTGATGCTCCTGATGTTGGTTGATGCCATAACAGCATCAGTTATTGTAGATTGCTGTGGTTATTTAAGAATGCATTTAGTTTTTCTTGCCATGCTTCTCTAGCTCTTCTGCTCATCACAATTCTCACGCGCCACATTAATCAAAAACTCATTTTTTGTCTACTCTCCTTCTTCCTTAGTTTTTCTATATACATCATCCCCCACCCCCTCCCCAAATTCAACTAAACTTGTTTCATCTCCTTCGTGCTGGTCATGTTGCCCCAGTTGCTGCTGATGTTGCACGCTGTGTGTACATTTTTGCTACAATGTTGTTACTGCTGCTGCTACTGTTACTGATGATGATTCTGATTCTGATTCTAAACCTTTTGTTGTTTTTGGCTTGCATGAGTTGCACGAAAATGCTGAAACTGTTTGTCATATTTAACACACTCAAGTGATTTGGCATTGCTTTTTCTTCATCCTGTCTATTTTCTACTTTCTCTTTTTCTTTCACTTCACTTTTCTTACCATTCCATGTGGTAGTGTTTTGATATCTCTCTGTGTGTCTGTGTGTGTGAGTTGCAACAAAATGATGTTCATTGCAGGTTTTGTGGTTATTTAACATAATGTAAATACATTTTTCAACTACTCGTCAGTCGCAGATACCTCACTCAAACTTAGTTACACACATTTAGAACAGTTGAACAGTGAAGCAAACAAAATTTACTAAACGAATTCACCACCACCACCACCACCACCACCACCTACATCAACCTGCATGTGGCATAAGAATATAGAACTTAGTTTAAGTATGAGTACATAGTACACACAGTATGTCAAAATTGTTGTAGTCTGTATAATTAATTAGTAATAAATCGGGTCAAATACCATTAGGGATGCCAAAGAAAATTAAGCATAAAATTAGGAAATTAAGAATAAATCTTTCTTTTTAATTTATGTGAAGAATCATGTGAAACATAATTTCAAGACCCTCGGACCACTTCGGATCCCGGTTTGTATGAGGGTCGATTCGGCTGATTCCGACAAATGTACTGCGTATGGTAAAAAGAAAGCTCTGTACAAAATTTCAGCTCTCTAGCTCAAAAACTAGTTTGCATACATACATACGGACAGACGGACAGACGGACATGAATAGATCAACTCATCTCGTCGCGCTGGTCAAGATTATATATACATATACTTTACTCCTTCTGTGTGTTACAAGCTTCATTACAAACTTATAAAGAGTATAAAAATAATAAAAAAATATTGTGCATAGGAAATGTGACTTAGCCGTTCTTAGCGATGAATTGAAATTTGATATTTGGATATTGGAATTGGTGCGCACAAAATTGAGCGTATACATTTACGAAAATACTATTTGCTTTCGTGAAGAACCCTAATATTTATTTATACAAAATACTTGTATAAATGAATATTTATTTGGCAATTTTTGAAGATATAATAATTCACTAGGAAACGCACGTCGTTGAAATAAGGAGTTATTATTTCAAATATCGTTTACCAACACTAAGAGATAAAAATAAAAACAAACGAAAGATTTGTTTCAACATACTTTCATATTTTATTAAGTCTCATCAATAATTGTCAAAAGATCTTAATATTTAATAACAAATACATCAATTTTATAGATTTTATAAAAAAAATTCAAAATTTCCGTTGTCGACAATAGATTGTCGATTTTTTTAGGTTCATAAAGAAAAATAATCCGCTTTGGCCACAAGAGGAATCATATTGTAAAGATGTTGGCACGTCTTGCAATTATGAAAATGACGGCGCGCTCAGCCAGTTTATTGGCTCAGCAACCCCAGCGCGTACTCAAGTCTACTCTGGTCGGTGGTCCTCGCAATATATTTCAGAAAATCAAACAGCTTGATAAATTGCCTCAGAACTGGAGGACAAAAAATATTCGTAATTATTCCCGTGAACCATATCGTGGGCGTTCTGAAGTCGAACAACGTACGCGCTCGCCATCAATAAAAGACAAACTCATGGGTCCACCATCCGAAAATGCTTATTCAATGGGCAAGGGAGCGGTTGCTGGTGCTGCACTTATGGGATTAGGAGCACTTTGTTTTTATGGGTTGGGTTTGAGCAAGCAGACAAGCATCTATGACAACTCTATGTTTTGGCCACAGTATGTCAAGGAGCGCATACAGACAACATATGCTTATTTTGGTGGAGCTTGCCTTATAACCGCAGCAGCAGCTGCTGGTGTTTTCAATAATCCACAATTATTACATTTGGTAACGCGTAATGGCTGGATGGCTTCCCTCATCACAATGGGCCTTGTGATAGGCAGTGGTGCTGTTACCCAAGCATTGGAGTACACACCTGGCTTTGGGGCTAAGCAATTAGCCTGGGCTGTTAATTGCGCCCTCTTAGGCGCTGTGATTGCTCCAATGTGTTTCCTAGGAGGTCCAATATTGACGCGTGCCGCTCTTTATACTGGCGGAATTTGTGGTGGTCTATCAACAGTTGCCGTTTGTGCACCAAGTGATAAATTTCTATACATGGGTGGCCCCTTGGCCATTGGTCTTGGCTTTGTATTAGCCTCATCGGTTGCTGGCATGTGGTTACCTCCAACAACAGCACTTGGCGCTGGTCTCGCTTCCATGTCACTTTATGGCGGCTTAATACTCTTCAGTGGTTTCTTACTTTATGATACTCAGCGAATTATACGTCAAGCCGAACTTTATCCAGAATATGCAAAATCACCGTTTGATCCAATAAATGCGTCGCTTGCTATCTACATGGATGCTCTGAACATCTTCATCCGTATCGCAATTATACTGGCCACCAATAGTGGTAACCAAAAGAAATAGGATTTAAATACGATAAAAAACATTATGGAATCTCAATCGGCTTATTTCAATTCTTGGAATTAATTCACAATTATTTCAAAATCAATCTTCATCAGTTAAGGGTTGTGCTAAAAAAGATTTAAAAAAAAAAACTGGTTGCCTGCAATAAAATTATGCAATAATACAAAATATTTCATTTATCTTATTATTGGAAATTATGCGATATTATTTATAGACAAATGTAAAAAATATTTATCAAAAAAGTGACTGCATTTATAAAGGGATGGGAGGTATGAACGAAGGCAGTATGTATCTCAAAATCTAGAGCTGCTGATAAAAAAAACCTATAACATACTTGAAATGAGCGTCAAATATTAGCTTAGAATGATGTAAAAATTGTCCATCAAAAAAAAAAAATACTATTGTCCATTGTTATCGTTTAAACCAACCATTTTGGTTCTGTGGGCCACATTGGCAGAATCCGCTGTGAGTAGGGTCGCAGGTGGGAAGAAAGATTTTTTGGTGAACAAAACCAAAATAAACATCGATAAGTCTTTAGAATCGATAAATCTTTAGAAAAAGATAGAAAAACAATGTTTTTTTTCGAAGTTTTCCTTTTATTTTACAATATAATCTTCTTCAAGCTCCATACACTTTTCCAATAATTTTTCTAAATTTTTTAAACCGTCCAAAAAGTAGGATTCCGGAAGTTCCTCAAAATAGACATTTGTTTTATTGATGACATCCTCGTTCGATGTGACACGTTGTCCTCGGTGGATGCCATTTTTAGAAATTTTGAAATAAAAAGAAGTCACTGGGTGCCAAATCTAGGAAATACGGTGGATGTTGTATTAGTTAGTACACCTATTTCTTTATTCAGTAATGTACATATCAAGAATTTCGATAGCTTCCTCATTTTATTATCCTTAAGTGTCGACCGCATTGACACAATTTAGTGTGAAAACCAATTCTAGTCAGGGGCTTTCAAAAACGATTGACCCATTTTGTTCTGGTACGCATTTACCTTATTGATACCTAGTAGACAACTGCATGAATGCATTCGCAAATGATGCATGCAAAATAGGGTACAGTTGAAACGATTGGTGGTCCCAAAGAGATTAGCCACGAACCTGTTTTGGACCAGCTGCAGGATCACCAAATCGTTTTCGTGTAAAACGAATAATATTCGTTTCTACAAAATACAAAATACTCTTCGTTTGAAATGTACTTAATCTCGAAGTGTTTTTTATTATGTTTGCTTTTATTCATATAAAGTGGGTGCATAATTAATTGGTGTTTTAGATTTAAATGGTACAAACCTTTTTATATTGTTTAAAGAATGAAAAGGTGACTTATCAAATAGCAAAAACCAGGCTCTATTTTTCATGGTTGAATAAATACTCCATAAATTATCTCACACAAACAGAGTCCAACTTGTCCGATAATTTACAGATTTGTTGCTATAATTATGCCCCTATATTACTTACATGTTTTTTATGATTAATTTATTAATATCTTTAATAAATAAAACTTCATTTTATTTATTTATTAAAAATTGTATTTATTTATTATAAAAGACATTGGTTTTTTTTCTTTTATACAATATTTTTTAATAATTTTCTCTCTTTTATTATTTCTTACATACATTTTTCTCATTTATATGTCAAAATGTTACAGTTACAGTTACAGTTAGTGGAGTGAGTGAGACTCTTATAAAAGTTCTTTTTTACATGTTGTTTTTTTTTTTTTGTTTACTGTACTTTTAAAAATTTACATTTAAAAATTAAAAAGTTTCTCTTTGTAAAAAAGAAGTTTTCATCAACTCCTTGAAGATTTATGCTTAAACACGTACGAGAGAAAATACAAAAAAATAATATAAATGTGTGCACAAAAAGAGTAGTAAAACTCTATTTAAATTACTAAAAAATACATTGGACAAAGGACTACAACATTTTACATTACATTAAATAATAAAATAAAATAATAAAAGGGAAATTATAAAGGAAAATAATATATCGTAAGTAAAAAGAAAGTGTGTGCGTGTTTATTTAAATATATAAACAACGCTTTTTTTCTTTGATTAATTATTTTATATATATTTTCTTTTAATTTAAATTTAAATTTATAATTTTCATGTTTAATTTTAATTTTATTTATTTTATTATAAATATGTAAATATTTTTAAAACGACAACGAAATACGGAATGCTAAGTTCTTCTTAAGGACATTTTTGTTTTTCTTTTCTTTTCTCATTTGAAGACAAAATCTACTTGCGCACATTTGTTTTTATTTTATTATTAATTTATTTTATATATAAAAAAATACTATTTTTTTGTTTAATTTTTAACTTAATTTGTCTGAAGGACATTGATGTGTAGTTCGTTTGTTTGTTTATCTGCTGCAACTGGCCTGGCGAGGATTTAACTCATCTCAACTCATTTGAATACAAATTTTCTTTTCTTTTCTTTTTATTTATTTATGCTTAATTTTGTAGCTAAAAATATAAAAAATTTAGAAAGAAAAAAAGAAAAAAATCATAAAAAAAAATTTTTTGAATTAAAATTTATTTTTCTTTTTTGTTTATGTCAAAAAATAAAAAAAATTAAAAATCAAAAAAAAGCAAACAAATGAAATTATTTAAATGAATTAAATAAGATTTTGTCGCTTGTTGCGATGAGTTGATGAGATTGATTTTTTTTTTTTTTAATTATTATTTAATTGATTTATTTGTTTGTTGCAGTTGTTGAGTTTGATAAAATGCAATTGTTTTGTTTGTTGTTGTTGTTGTTGTTTAAATGCAAAATGGAATAAAAATTATAAATAAATTCACTCACATAAAAACAAATTTAATTCATCGATGGTTTTTTTTTTTTTGTTTTTGTTTTCGATTAGTAACAAAAATGAGTTCAAAATGCGAGTTAATTAAATTAAATTAAAATCAAAAAAAAAAATTGGTTAACAAAAAAATGTATAAAATTAAATTAGAAAACAATTTTGTGTAGTTTTTTCTATTAATTTTCAATTTTTATCTTATAATTTATTGGTTTTTAATTAAATTATTGCCAAATCTTTTGATATGTTATCCTGTGTATTGTGTTTCGAGATTTTATTTATTTTATTGATTTTAGATTTTATTCAAAAGAAAAAGTATAGTCATGCATATGCGCTACATGCATTTCGACCCACCTCAATCTTAATGTAGCCATAGAAAATGGAAATTGAAAGGCTAGAGGACTTTGATATTCCTCCGCTTAGTTTATGCTTCATCTACATGGCCAACAAACATGGCGTCTACTTGACTTCATCCTTCCTCAATATCATCCAACTTTTTAATGCTTATTATTTCTGCCCTTACGTTTGTGTTTATTTTGATTTCTATTATTATTGTTGTTATTATTTGTTGCTTTATTGGACGGTTTGTTGTTGCTACTACTACCACCGGCATTATCGACTCGCGGTATGCCACTTGTGACAATATTCGTTGCAACTGTTGTCGTTGTAGTCACTATGCTAGAACTCGAGCTGCCATCATCATTCTTGCTGCCATCTGCTCCTCCTCCATTGGTATCCGTTGTTGTTGTTGTGGTTGTCGATATTGTCTCACCTGTTTGCTCATCGAATATTTGCTTGAGATCACCACCAGCTTGCAGTAGTTTATTGAAGAGCGCTTCACCATCGACATCTGCATCATTCCTTCTTTTCTTTTTCGACGATGATTTAATAATTTTTTTAGTTGTGACTGTTGTAACTGTACCACTGCCATCAGCATCAGGTAGTACAACTGTTTCAGTTGTTTCGACAACCACTGGCTCAGCATTAACCACCTCAACATCCTCATCGAGTAGCAAATTTTCCACTGACTTACGCAATTGTTTTGAGATCTCAGCCAGTGCTGCTTGTTCGGCTTGCAGTTGAGCCAATGTATTGCTCCCGGTCACTTCTTTTTTTAATGCATCACTTACAGTCTGTGTGACTTCCTTCTCTTCTACATCAGCTAAAGCTTCAGCTGCCTCCTTCATAGTATTATAGGTCTGTGACTTTTGCAGTTTGTGTAGTGTTGGCGGTTGTGGTGGTGATGGTTCCGATTCCGTTCGCAATGCTTTCGTGTTCAGATTCTCAATTACTTTACAACCATCAACAAATGAGATATGTACGGCTTCATCATCATCATCATCATCCGAATCACTGTCATCGGTATCCTCTGATTCTGTGTCCGATTCGTCATCATCTTCCTCTTCCGTTGACTTCGATGGGGCAAATTTGCTAGCCAATTTGGCAATTGTGTTGCGATTGCTGTCCTTTATCAGTTCATCGAGCAGCTGTTGATTGCCATTCTTATCGCCATGACGAATGCCACCACGTCCAAAATCAACAACGTCATCGTCTTCTTCCTCCGTTAGCTCTTCTTCCTCAAGACTCTTTTGCAAATTCAATTTGACGCGTTCATTTTCGAGTAACTCCTCGAGTACATTCTTCATTTTTGCATTTAATGAGAGCTCCTCGACGGGCATCACGAAAGTTTCACTACGTAACACGGAAGCGGAAGTTGCAGCTTCCTCGTCATCATCCTCATCATCACCATCGTCCTCATCTTCATCATCATCATCATCATCGAATGAAGGATATGCGCATGCTGCTGCCCTACTAACATTAATGCTGCGGACAGCTCCATCGCCACCAATTACTGGATTCACAACCTCTACAATTGTTGCGCTTGTTGGTGTCGTTGTCCCTGCTGTTGACATTGTTCCGGCTGCTGGCAGCACCAAAACCTCACGGGCAAGCGTTTGATGCAATGTTAAAGGCGTCGGTTTAATGCGAACCTTACCAACGGAAGAGGCGCTTTCAATGGAGGAAGGCCCAAAAGTATTAGGATCAAAATCGAGATCTGTGTCACCATCATCACTACGTAGAAAGAGTTTTTCAGAATTAGCTTGAACAGTAACAATGGAGGCAGCATCTTCCTCTTCGTCATCGTAATCATCATCATCATCATCATCATCTTCTTCGTCGAAGTCTTCAAGGTGTGCATCAACATCTTGTAATTCCAAAGGTGGCTCTTCATCATCGAGTGTTTCATCATTATCATCATCATCATCATCAGCAGCAGCAGCAGCATGGTCTTCGTTGTTACTGTTGTTGCTGTGCTGCAAAGATGAGTGCGGCGATGAATCGTCCTTCTCAGGGTCTTGCAACTCTAACGAGATTATGCGCTCCTTGCAGGTTTCCACCTGAATTAAGTTGAGTAAGTGGAAGATGGAAATTTGTTGTTTTTCTTTTTGTTTTTCATTCAGTTTTGTGTTAAGATACAAATTTACTTTTTTTTTTTTTTAGTTTTTTTTTCTTAGCTTTCAAACTAATTTTTGCATTTTGCATTTTGTGTTTTTTGTTGTTGTTGTTGTTGTTGTGTAAGGATAATATTTATATTAACAAGAAAAAAAGGAGAAAGCGTGTTAAAATGCAAGAAAGCAACCAGCAACCAATAAGCAAAATTAGAAAAACTCGTCGATAAGCATGGAGAAAAGTAAAGAAAGTAAAGCTACTACTAGTAGTACTAAGCTTAGCAATGAAGCAAGAATATTTATGAAAAGCCAAAGTGAGTAAGGCGAAAGATAAGCGCAATTGCATTGAACAAAAAGTTAAAATAGAAAGTTGTATTAGTATAGTACATTATTCTAAGTGTATGCAAATATTTACAGTGTAAATGGTAAATCAAAGTTGTGGGGTGATTACAAAAACAAAAAGATATCAACTAAGTGCTTAAGATACTTATAACATTCACAAAAAGATACAACAAAGATACATATATAGATATACATAAAGACGTAACTACATAATTGCATTAGTTGTTTAGCATACAAAGAAGCAGTGAAAAGCTTAAGAAGAACTGATGAAGATGAAGATGAAGAAAGTAAATGAAAATAGGGTAGTGAGTGAATGAGAAAGCAATGGGGGAATAATAAGTGTTTGGAGCACAAGAAGGATACACAACTGATTTGTCTACTATTATACAAAGTGACAGTTGCATGTACCAAAGTTTTCCTAGTAAGGTAAGGTGAAATTGTTGCCAAAATGTTTAGTGGAACTTTCAATTAGTAACTGCCAACAGCATAACAAAGGACAACAAACAAACACATGTGTGTGGTCAGTTGTCAAGTAACTGGAAAGGACACCGATGAATGCAACAAAGTTAAAATCATCATCAGTGAATAAGCATCAACAGTAAAGCAAGGAGATGGCAAGGTTATGCTAAGGATGATACCTTGGATGTTTTAGAGATTCTTAGACTTAATAATGTTAAGCGCCATGCAATCAGGGTATTGTACAACACAACACAACACAACAGAGAGAATGCAATTTGACACAAGCTGCAGGCTGAACTAAATGCTCAAGGATATCAAACACATACAGAGAGAGAGAGAGAAAAAGAAAATAAGAAGGAACACAAGACAAAGATGCTTAGATATTGTATACAGGAAGCAAGCAAAGCTCAATGAAAAGGCCGCCGCAAGCAGAAAATTGGCTCTTGACTGTTTAATAGATAAACGTAAGGAAAAGGCAAAGATACAAAAACTGTGGAAGCTCATCTACAGATACAAATACAAAAGCAGAAGCAGAAGCTAAGATAGAAGACAGCAAAAGGACTAAGTATGAAGGACACGACGACAACACATACACGATATACAAACAAAGCATCGCAAGATGATAACGACAGCAACAGCAACTTGAGATGTACCATAGTACACTACGAGTATATGTAGTAAGTAAAGTAGTAATGGAGGCTTCCACCATTTCATTCCATTCCATTTTGTGCATTCTTGCGTAGCATATGCGAAGCAAACTACTGAATGCATTTCGGTTCACTTGCTAGCAATGACAAGCGTGAGAATTGTGTTTCGCAGCTGCTTGAGAGACTTAAATCGTCGCAAGGCTATGTAACATGCCACAAGGCACAGGACTCAAGTCAGACAAACAGACAGACAGACATCGAAATACTGTGCACTTGCAGGACAATAAAGGCGCCGTAGTCATTGACTCTGCAAACTTTTAGTTAGAGGCAGAAGATGATAGTAATAGTTCCACCAAAGCAATGTCGAAATGCTTCCAAGCCTTTAAATTTTCGCTTGTGGTTTTTTGTAAACGGATCTCAGAATGGAAAGAGATCAAGAGGGAACCAGGGAAATACATACATTGCAAATGCTTAAAGGCGCCAAAAGGAAACGGAAATGAAAATCGACATAGATTCAAGCACTCACACACATACACACCCAGAGGCACAATCCAAGGCAAACATCCAAAACTTTGCTGCTTCCATTATTATTTCAGCCTTTAGATGTTTCTGGTAGCTGAGCCTGCAGTAGCAAATTTCTTCTTGCATTCTACCTAAAGTTTGTCTAGGCATACATAGTATCACCGTAAGTTACTATGGACTCTATAGATACTCGTATCTACAACAATTTGATGTTGTTCTTGTTGTAATATATACTATGAGAGAGTTGTTCTTGTACCATAAGAATTGTTGTGGTTTCTCTAAGTCTTTCCATTGTTGTTGTTATTGTAAGTGTCCAAGTTACAGAAGAACTTCGATTTTGTCGTTTAGTGTAAAATTTTGCAACTTACAATGGAAGAAGAGTAAAGAGAGAGAGGCTTTGTTATGTTCGCTGTCCTTTTTTGTTGGTGTTCAATTTTCATGAGCAAATTGTTTGCCAAAGTAAAGTGGAAATAAACGAATTTTCAAAGAGATTTAATATTTTTTTTTTTTTTTTCTTTATGTTTCCAGGTAATAAAATTGAAAATGTTACTTTAATCGAAAATTAAGGACACAACAAGGATGTCCGGAAAGAGTATTTGTAAAAGAAAATGTGGCAATGAAATTACAATCGATTATACTTATGTCTGGAAGGACTCAGACAAAAGTATTTTCATTCAATCTGAGAAAAGAAAAAAATGAAGAAATTTACTTAAAATATGCAATTCTTTTGCAAACTAATTACAATTAAAATATTGGGTAAGTAAAAAAGTCATTGGTTTTGTCAACAGATGGCTTTCCACATATCTGACTGTCACATGACAGTGAAATGTTTGCCAGCATTTCTGGCATCCGACGACTGCTATATGGGGTACCCAGGAAACTACAGCTGAAATTGTCTGCCTTAGCACAATGGCTCACAAAGTGGAACAAAACTCATGGTCCCCAAGGTCTCCAGTTACATACTAGATAAGAGTATTCAACTAAAGGAAACACCTGCTTAACAAGCGGACTCAGCTTAATCTTAAACTCAAGCGTCTGTACAGGCTACTCAGACCAACATCGCAGCTCTTACTACGCATTAAGCTGTTGTTCTACAAAGTGGTTCTAAGGCCAATCTTAACTTATTGCATAGAGCTACGGGGCTCTACTGTGGCCAACAGATGTCTCAGTCTAAAGTTCTTCGCACTATAGTAGGTGCCACCTTCTATGTTCGCAACGATGTCATTCATTGTGACCTCAAGAACGCAACTATAGCAGAGACCCCATCAGTAATTATAGCCACCGCTACGAACATCGGCTTGAGAACTTATCTAACATAATAAAACCTCAAGATAACCGAATCCCTTATGAAATTTACCTATTGTCTACATATCGATTGACAGATTTAAAAATAGATTTATAAATTAATAAAACAAAATAAATAAATAAAACGTGTTGCCAGATTATAATTCATTGCTTCAATAAGAAGAAGAACCCACTAACTCAAGGGAAACTACTTCGGTGAATTTTTCAACTGAAAACGTTCAAAGAAATTTAATTAAGTGATATCAAAGACTGGAGAAGAAAACAAGAGTGAGCACCTTGCAAAAGAAGGTGATACTATTCAATTAGTTGGATTAAAAGATTAGTCATCAGTCTTCTAGAAACTCAATGTCTCCTGAACTTTCTTTTTATTAGATGCTGTTCATTTAACACAAAAGTTCGGAAGTACTATTTATGATTTATATACAATTTGTTAGTGGAATAATGAAACTATTTGGTTAAGGAAGGTGCCTTTTTCTAGAGAGGGTTGTTTGCCAATCTTGAAGTCCAGCATTCGTGCCATCACTTAGTCGCCTTGAGTTGTTTATTATCCCATCTAGTGTTTTCTTTGTTGGGTTGTTGTCAGGCTGACTGCAAATCTGATCTCTTCAATTTTGTACTAAACTTGAAGCATTAATATCATATTCTGCTTTCCTATTTAATACTATAATATTTACTTCTGCAAATCAACTTATTCATTACTATCATACTACCACTTTTCTGTATTTATATCGCCATCTATTTTTTAGTACCAACTTCTTCTGTTAAGTCTAGAAATATCTTGTCTTTCTTTATGTTTTACAATCATAAAATTTTATCGGAATTTGTGAATAAAATCCCTTCAATAATGAGTTATAAACCAACTTCAAAAGATCATAACACTAAATGATATAACTCGTCGGACTCAGTTTAAAATAATTTTAAATGATAAAATAACATAAAGTTGACTATAAAGTAAGAAAGTAAGTAGACTTGAGCAACTTTTTTGTTGCCATTTTATATATTTTCATGTTTCGAAGGCAAAAAAAAAGAAAAGAAAATCATTAAAGAAAGAAAAAACAAACCAAAATTTTCTTGTCGTACAAGAAGTAACACTCAACAGACAGAGAGACAGACAGACATTGAGACTTGGTTTAATTTTAATGGACTCAAACATAAAAAGTGAAAACAGCAACAAAGACAATCAAATGGCGTCTGTGGCATCATTGGCGTCATTGGCATCATAATCATCATCATCGTCATAATGATGAAATACAGTCACTGAACAAATGAACAAAATTGAGTGGGCGAGGATTGACTGACAGATGCTCGGTAGCCGAAAACATTTTAAAATAATAATAAAAAAGGAATCTGAACAACGCACGGCATTAAAAAAAAGGACACTTCTTTTTGTTTTACGTGTTTTCTGGATTTTTTTTGTTGTATCCTTTTCTTGTTTTAAGTATACACAACGAGCAATGTAAAGTAAGTAACCTTTTCGCGCCTTCAGTTACAGTATACAAACAACAAAAATAGCTCATTTCCTGCCTCATTTCGAAGGCTCTTGTTCAACATTCACTTTCAACCTTTCTTTGCATTAAGTAAAATCTCCTTAAGAGGACTCAGTCGTCAAAAAGAATCAAAATAAACAACAAACAATGAGCAAAAGCAACATGTTGCATGCATTTTTTTAAGTTAATATTCCCCTTCAAAAAAAAAAAAAAAAAATGGGTCTCATAAAAAACGCAACAGTAAAAAAATTCATTATTAATAAATTATGCCAGTGAGGGGTCATTCACTCTTACAATAATCGTATAAAACAAAAGAAGTGAATGGAAGTGACCCGAGAAAAAGCTGCTTAAAATGTCAAAATTTAAACAGACCATGGACCCAAATAACTCAACAAAAATAGATACACAACAACTTTGGGTCTGATCATAAAATTCTAAGAATCTAGAAATAATAATAATTATAAAAAAAATAATATTTTGCATTAAATTCAAGTGTCTTAATGTGAATATTTTATGTGAATACAAATGATATTTTGTATCTACTATATAGCAATGATGGTGGTTTGTAGTGGTTTTGGTGATTGTGCAATTTGTTTATATATACAATAAAGAAAATGAATAAAATTGACTTGAAAAAGCTGTGAAAAATAATTTGATGATTTAATAAATTGCTATAATTTTCACGGTGATTTCTACTATATACGAATAATATTCTTTGAATTCTGTGCAAACGAAATACAAAACAACAAAAATGTGCAATGAGATCAAAACTACTTCATGTTCTGATATAAAGAATCAATAAATAAATATACGATACACTGAAAGATAATGAGTGCCTACTGAAACAGAGAATATAATCTATTTACGAAATGCTCGAAACCGAAAAAATAAACATCATTGTGATATAGAAATTTTTAAAGAATAAACAAATTTGTGCCAATTTACAAAAATATTTCTATACTTGGGTAACAATTTATAAAGAAAGGAAACCAATTTATGCGATTTTCGAATTTAAAAAATAATTAATTTAAATTATGTATAAATTTTTATTCGAAGAAATATTTTTCTTTCGAACTTATCCTTACTATGTATTTCTTTAAATTTATAAATAACTCTTTATTAAACAAAGAATATTTTTTATAAATTCAATTCAATTTAGAAGAAATAAATTGGAATTTTTAATTCGAACATGTCATTTTCAATTCGAACATATCTTTGATCATATAAACATATATATTTTTTTTAATTTCTTCAAATTTATAAATAAATTTCCATTAAGCTAAGGTATTTTTCATGATAAATTTAATTAAAAGAAATTTAATTACTTCGAAACTAGGATTTTAATAAAATAAATAAATTATTCAAAATAAACTTTTCTAATTATAACTTTAATATATGTTTGCTTCTTTCAATTTTTATGAAATTTGTAAGATACTTTCCAATAAGTAAAGAATTTTTTTAAAACATTCAAATACAAAAATTTCAATTATTTAAAGTTAAAATTTTAGTAGTAGTTCGATTGAATATTTTTTCAATTCGAATATACCAATGATAAAAAACTTTTTTTTTTATTGTAATTATTTAATCTTTTCATATGTTATAAATACTACTAAATAAGAAATTGATACTACAGAAATTTGTTTTTTTTTTTTCAAATTTTTTAAATACAAATTTTTTTTATTCTATTTAAGAATCACAAAAATTGGTGTCTTTATCTTTACTAGTAATTACCCAAAAATAAAAACAAAAAATATATAAGAAAAAAAAAATATTTTAGAATTTTGTTTCTTTATATTTCTTCTAACCTCCGTTTCGATGATTTTCTCAATATACTCAACTGTACGTAATCGAGGTAGCCCTGTTATGGGACATGCTACCTCTTCGGTTCTACGTACAATTTTCTCATCAAGTATTTTTTCACGTTCACGTATTATCACAGGTCCTTCGCAAGATTTGATTGCAATTTTGGGGAATCTTATTTTAGGATGCTATATATAAAAATTAAAAGAGTCCGATGATATTTCCAATCGAATGGAAAAAGAGGGGACAAAAGAAAGAAAGGGTTATTTGTTAATATAAAATGAGTTAATACTATAATGTGAAAAATATTAATAGAATTAGGTATATTTCTAAATCAGAATAGGTCATTATAAATGATTTATTTATTCTAATTTATGATTTAAAAAAAAAAAATTTTTTAACTTTTTATTTTGATATATTTAACGCTAAACATGGATTTCTCTTTTTATAGTAAAGATTTTATAATAAAATATGCTGTTAGTTCTTGAATATCATTCAAGGTTATATGCCCTTGTTAAGTAAGAATTGGGTTTTTATATTTAGTATTTGATTCCAGGCTTTGGTTAGTACTTAGTACTAAAAACATTCAGTATTGCAAAACACCAACATTTGGTTTAAGCAGTTGGTAGTTTTGGGTTCATGAAGCATATCCACTTTTTTAGTATTATAATTTCAAATAACATGATATTTATAACTATTTAAGTAATTAATGCATTTGACTTACCTCAGATTTCGCAGATGCTTTGACATTTGGTTCTATTGACTCAGTTGTTGTGGTCAATAAATCATCTGTTATTTTACGCATGTTTTTAATGACACTCTGAGCTTCTGATGCACCCTGTTCCAAAGAACGTAGTCTAGCCTTACGCCATGCAGCACGTTTCTCAGCACTAAACACATTTGGAAAAGGAGGAAAAATTAAGGGATATACAAGAAAATTAATAAAAATTATTGCCTCCATTCAAAACAAAAGCTGCAGATTAACAATTTTATTGAAAGATAAATCAAATGTAACTACAAATTTATGGTAAAGTAAAAAATTGTTAACCTGTCGCTTGGTCCAAACCAAAACCTGTAGAGATAACTAAAAATTAACTACATTAAAAGAAAATTGTAAACAAATTCAAAAATATTTACAGTGAAACAAATACAAATTGTAAAGAAACTAAGAACCGCAACTAAAGATTGATTGATTGATTACAGAGATTTTGAGTTTGATTTCTTACAAAGAGAGCCGTGCTCAGGTGATTTTGATTGCTGCAATTGTGAGTTGATAAATTTAAAAGTGAAAGAAATATAATCATAAAATAAAGATAAGAAAAATAAACCAATTGAATTCTACTAAATATAAAAATAAATATAAATTTCTAAGTATAATACAAAAAACAACAAGGACTAAATTGAAAATTATACAAGATTTTTTTTTTTATACAAAATGATATAAATTGAAATTTGAACTTTCAAAAATGAGCGTAAATTACAAAAATGAACCTCATTTTTGAGTGGCATATGGTCGACTATGACACTTGGTACTCTCTTCTTACAATCTTACAAATCTTTTCGTGCAACACAATTCCTACATCATCGTCATCATCTAAATTTACATATCCAACTCATTCTTTCTCCAGTTTCCTACCTCAACTCATTTCTAAGTCTTCCATTCTTTGACTATACTTCTTTTATCCAACTTACTTAATCAAGGCTCTGCTTTGGGCAGCATTTGATGGTGATGTGACCTCGCCATCACCATCAACAGCTGGCAAGGACAATTCTTCTGTTAGATAAGCATCCTCGGGCAATCCAGCTGCGCGTGCTGCTGCTCTCAACGCTCTCCTCTCGGCCTTTAATGTTCGCACGGGTATGCGACTTGTAGTCGATGTGGTGGCTGTTGGACTTGATGAACCTTCTTCTCCCTCTTCTTCATAGCCTTCTATTTCTTCTGCGACGTCATCTAAATTGTCATAGCCACCGCTGCTCCCCACTACTTGATCCAATTCTTGTTCCAATTGTTGAAGTTTCTCATGTTGCTGCTGCTTCAATTGTTGTAGACGTAATTGTTGTTGCACCAAAGCTGGCGGTATGACAACTTTAACCTTTGGTTTTGGCAGCAATGAGGGTTTCTTTACATCAACATCATCCACATCATCCTCCTGTTCCAGCAATGAGTGCTGTTCCTTTGTTCTTATTGCCTCTACTTCCCATATTTTATTGTCTTTATTTTCAATATGCGTAGGTGTTTCTACTATTTTTGTTGTTTTAGTTGATGATGTTTTTGTTTTTGTCTTTGTCGGTGTTGGTATTGGTGTTGGTGTTGATGTTGGTGTTTTGTGTTTTTGTGGTATTTTTGTTGGTGTTGCCACATGGGCTACTGATGTTGATGTTGCTGTTGCTGTTGTTGTTATTGTTGATGATGGTGCCTTTGATGGTGTTGTTGCTGGTGTTTCTGGTGTTGTTACTACTGTTGTTGACGTTGTGGTCTCGGCGGTGACTGTTGGCCGTGCCAACTCAACAAACTCAACACTTTTTGAAACCTTTTCAACTTTACGCTTTGCAATTTTGCTTGGTGCCGCCGCTTTTGGCTTCTGCTCGACTTTTTTGCGACTTTGTTGTGCGACACTTTTTAATATTATTTTTTATTATTTCATTTTTAATATTCATTTGCAGATTTTTGTGTGAATCGTAAAAGATTTATAAAAGAAAATAAAAATAAAAACAAAAACAAAACATAGAAAATCATTTTCTTTTTTTTTTTCTTTTTTTTTATGATACACAAATTAAAAATTTTGGGTTAACCTTAGCGTGAATGCGTTAGACACAAGGAAGATGGTTGCTATTTTCAGTTAATGTTGATGATGATTTAAGATTAGTCACATTTATTTAAATTTAAATTCAAAATCAGTTTAATTAATGATGCAACTTATGAGTATGTGACCTGATTATTATGTCTGAGTTAAAAAAATAAACATTCATTCGCTACAAGTCTAATAAGTTTCTAATTAGAAAGAACAGCAAAAGTTTTCTTTTTTTTTTTTTCAAAAACACAAATCGTTGTGCAGCTTTATTGTGCAACATGCCTCAAAATGCCACAAAATCACTTTGGGCAAAGTTTTCAACTTGCTTTTTACGCTATTCCACTTCCATTCACCCCTCCTTCTTTACCTATCTACATACATTCTTTCTTACTTACTACTATCGTAAGTGCAGCAAGCAAGCATTGAAGCAAATGGTGCTTGGGGTTTTAAGGGGTTCTATCTGGGGAATTGGCAAGCAGCAAATGTTATACTATAGTAGTAGTAGTAGTATGTTGAACAACATCATCATCAAACATGCAGTAACCTAGATTTTTGTTGTAATTGTTTCGTTGTTACTTGTCAAACAGAGGGGAAAAAAATCAGTAGGGAGAGAGTGGAAGAAGGAAATAAAGAGTGCAGATGTCTAACTTACATTGACTGCCTTTTGCGACATTATTGTTGTTGTTGTGCATAGTTGTTTTATATCATTTGTTTTACACAACATAAAGTTTTTCGATGTTGCTTAATAGTGAACATATTTTTAGCAAAATAAATTTTATATTTCGTCATCTCTAAGTACCTTAAAGAATTTTATTTAAATGGAAAACTTAATAAGACTTTTGATAAAATTTTAAAGGAATCTTTGGTAAGAATTGTTGTGATTTTTAATCACATTCCCTAAGAATTTTTAAGTCTTTGAAAGTCTCAAGAGTTTTGGAAAAGATAAATGCATTTGGCATGCAAAAGCATCATAGACCTCTTAGTATTAACCATCCATTTCTAATATACTCGTATATATGCTACTATTAATAGCCTTCTTTTCAGATAATTTGTTTAAGCCTAGTGACCCCTGATTATTGGAATGTTTTGTTTTTGTATTACTTAAATAAACTTATGGTTAAAACAAGAGTTTCTACATTGAAATTTAAACTTAAGTCAGTATCAATTTTACATATAAAAACGTGACAATTACTACGTTTATACACCAGATAAATCGGAATTGACTGAGTTCGTATTAACTGAAACCTCATGTGTAAACGCTTTTTTCAATGTGCATTGAATACACGAAGCGTGTTCACGAAGCTCGCATTTTAAACATTTTACTAATGCGCATTGAAATGTAGTGTAAACGCTTAGTTTGTCGACATTCAAAATGTTGTTTCATAAATTCAGTCTTAATAAGCACGCAATGACTTTGCAAGTATAAACATCTAAAAGAAAATTGCCTGAGTCAATCCAAACTGAGTGAATTCCGATTTAGCTTGCGTATAAACTTAGTAAATGTCCTAGCCTAGGTCATTCCACACTATTCCATGGCCACTTGTGCAACGCATCATTACATAACTCTTTTTGTTCCTGCATTAAAAGCAAGAGAGTCTCAAATATTTTCTTTTGGAATGACAAAAAAAAACTCAACTTAACTGAATATCAGGTCTAACAAATAGCTCATCTTGAGTCGCATATAGTAGTCACTTGCCTATACAAATACTTTGCTGAGATCTTTGTGGTGAGCTTCATTTATTTTAGGATAAGTCTTCTGATTTGGTCTTTTGTAAGTAAATGAGTTCTGAAGACCTGGGAACATGGTAGAATCATTGAAATACCAAGGAGCATCAATTAATCTTCAGTTTTATCTTGCAAGGAAGAATCTTCAAACTGTTTCCTATTCATTATAGTCAGGTATGTTATATATGAAACCTTCAATATAGTCTTCTATCAAGAGTCAAACCCACTTATTAAGCAAGAGGATTGCAAAAAAAAAAAAAAACAATGAAAAATTCAATATTTGCCATCATATAACTTTATGTAAGTATGTGTAACTATACTTGTGCAAATTATTTAACTTCAATGAAATCAAAGTTATTTTTTTAATTTAAATTTTTTGTATTGAACTTTTCTCAATCCTTATTCCATTCCTTCATGCTCCTTTGAATCTGAAATAACTTGATGCATTTTGTACAAGTTTCATTTGAACAGTTTTCAAATAACTTTTAAGCTTCATGCCTTAATTTTCTCACTTAGTTTTTCTATTTTATTATCCTTGCACTTTTGTTTCTATAGACTTTATTCATTCTACTGTTCTATTCTATTCTGTTCTGTTCTATTCTTTCTATTCATTTTTTTATTTCTTTACTCTCTCAACAATTGTGAAGAAGTAATTTTTCAATTGCTTTTGTTTTTAACAAATTGCTCTACACACTCATTCATTCATTCACTCACTCACTCATTCTATTCTCTTTCTCTCAATTCAACTATAATTCGAAATTATTCGCTTGAAGCCAACCAAAAAAAAAAAAAAAAAAAAAACACAAAAAAAAAAGGCACTAAAAACTGCAAGACAAGAAAATAGAGGTGAAGTAAAGTGAAAGGAAAGCAAAGCAATAGCAATAGAAGTAACAGAGTCAGGATAGAGAAGAAACACTGAGCAACTTCTTCTACTTGAGTGATTTATGTTTTTCAATTTACACGCAGTCGTCGTCTTCTTTGTTTTCCTTTCCATACTCCTTTCCCGATTTTAGCGTAATTTTACCAAACCCACTACTTCTTTTAATGAAAAACTACGCCCAACTTACAGACGCCTTCAGCTTAGTTTTTGCCTGGGATAGATTCATCTAGGCTATGATAGGCTAGGCTAGGCTAGGCTACCTAAGAAAGGAAAGAAGAGAGAGATAAGGAAAAAGTAAAAGTCGCCCACTGAGAATTTCGTCCTTTTTTTCGTTTTCTCTTTTATTATTTTTAAGTGCTACAAATTTTCACTTTATTTTTCTTTCACATCTTTTCTCTTAACTTTTCCTTCTTCTTCTGTTTTGTTTTTTTTTTTTTTTGCATAAAATTTTATACTTTTTTAACCTTCTTTTTTTGGGTTTTTTTGTTTTTTAAATTTTTTTTTTGTAGTAATTTTTTGTTTTTTTTTTTACTTAGTTTACTTTTTGTTCTTTTTTCTGACTTTCGTGTCCTTTTGAAACTTTTCACAGCCTTTTCTTTCGCTAAGTTCGACACTGATTATGTCAAAGTATTTAAACTTTTGTTATTGACGGATTTATGGAATTGCAAATTTCAGTTTCAGTTTTCAAATTCTTTTTATCATTAATTTGGGTTTGGGGTCAGGTCAAACAGAACATGCTTTAATAAAGCTGCTCATAGACATGCAAAGTCATTATTGTGTGATTATGCAATTAATTTATTTATTTTAAAAATTAAATTAATAATGAAATTCTTTCCATTTGCTCAAAATGGTTGAACATCTTTGAGCTGCTTGATGTTTAATTTATTTGTGTGAAGATGAAAACCAACACCAAAAATTTATTGAAATTTAATAAATACAAGTGTAAATGTACTCCAAAACCATAAAAGATATTAAGCGGATTAGTTACAAAATTGTTTTTATTTTTTATTTTAATTTTATTTAAAAACAAAAAAAAAAAACAAAGAAATTTTGTGTAAATAAATATAACAAAAATACATAATTTTAAATACAAAAACAAAAAAGCATAGAATATAATGAATAATATTAATAATAATACATATTTATAATAATAATAATAATAATAATAATGGTAAATATCCTTGTTTTTAGATACATATTAAGTTAATTATTTTACACATGTATAAAACACAGCATTTTATTTAAAATTTATTTAATTAAACTTATGCATTCATATGTACGTAACTGTATCTATGTGAGAGAGTAAGTGTAGATAATATCTCTGTGTGAGTATTTATTCAACTAAATTATGACAATTTAATTTCGCATTTTATGGAAAAAAAATAATATTGTATACAAACTACTAAGCCAATCACCAATTAGACTTATTGTTTTTCTCTTAATGAATGAGTGTAGTAAAGTGTTTAAGTCTTTGTTGATGTTTCTAATAGATAATGATAATTTTTAGTTATAACAATACATAATAATAGTTTAAATTATTGTAAAACATTTTCAAAATTAAGTAAAACACAAATCCAACAAAACAGAACAAAACAGAACACAACACAACACAAACAACAAAATAATGTTGAATTAAATTGGAAAAACTAAAAGAAAAATAATAAACTTTTATCTAATAGATTTTTATCTATGTAAATGTCTGTTCTTGTATTTTTGTTGCATTCTTGTCTGCTGTGTTTTTTTGTATATATATTTCTGTATTTGTTTCTGTTTCTGATTGCGATTGTGTTTGTGTATCTTTGCTACTACTATTACAAATGCATACAATAGTCGTCATAACACTACATGTGTCTGAAGTGGCTTCATTTTCTATTGTTTCTTCTATAAAGTGATGGTTGTAGTTATGATCATGATTGTATTCTGATTTTGTTAGTATGATAGTTTTTGTTTCTGTTTCTGTTTCTGTTGTTGTTGTAGTCATTGTGACACTATCTCAAAACGGTGTTTTGTATATTTAGTAAAATAGAAAAAAATAAATTTAAAAAAAAAATTGGAAAGAAAAAATATTTAAAATATTTAGTCCTTAAGCAAAATTATCAATAAATCAGAAATTTTAAAAATAAATTTAATAAACTTTTAATACTATAAGGGTTCATCAGAATTTTTAGCAAATAAATTAGTCTGTCTTTTTTTTTTTTTTTTTTTACTGTATTATAGATTTTATAGCTTTTTTATAGGCACAGCATCTTGGACAAATTGTATGAAAGCAACAATAAAATATTTGAATTGAAAGTGAAAACCACAAATTTATTTTCCAAAAATATTAAATCATACAAATATATTTGGTAAGAAATATACATGTTAAATAAGATAAAATTATGAAAAATTCATACAAATAAAATATTTGATTGGCAATAAAATATTTGCAAAAGTGTAGAGTAAATACATTTGGTTCATATATATCAAGAATTTTGAAATGCATTCTATTTAAGAGCACTTTAGATCTTTGATAGAAAGATAGATTTGCAAAGAGATTGAGGTACATACAAAAGTACTTATTATACTTATTTTGTCTTTCTAAACCCATTGAAAGTTTGCTTACATAATACTTAAAAGACCCCCTAACTGGTATTGTAGAGAAATAGATAATAATAATAATATATATATACAATAAATTGAATTATTCTGATGAAACCCTTACAAAAAATTGAGAAAATAAAAAAAAAAAGTTATAATATTGGCTTAGCAAGTTATTTATTTATTGTAGTTTGCAAGAAAAGGAACTGAAGAAGACATTTTGGTTAATTAACTTAAATTTTGGAACGATTTATATTTCTAAAAGTAGTACAAGAACAGGATTCAAAAGCAACATGTCCAGTCGACTATCAAATTTGGAGGCGGAAGTGTAAAATGCTGTTGGCATGATTTATTTGGCATCACCAAAATTATTGAAAATCTATGGATCAACGTAAGGTTCTTCTGATTACTGACAGTTGACCCGAATGTCTTATCGAATTACGGTCAGAGTTAGTGTCACCCAAACTCGCCATTTACTTTTTTTTTTTTTTTTTTTTTTTTGACATTTTAGCAGTATTTTAAGTACCGCTGAAGTCAACTTGTCTCGCTTATGCTTATTTCTTTAAAACATTGATAAATTATCAGCTTGTTCCCTTCGACCTCTAACAGTTTTTATTATATGTATATGACAATGCAGGACGTCCAACCGGTTTTTTTTTTTTTTTTTTTTTTTTAATATATAAGTCTGTTTTATCATTGAGCCAGGCGTCATGTTTTATTTCAATAGGTTCAGATTTCATCTACTTTTCTGCCATTTCGGCAATAAATTAAAACAAAATTGTCTTATTTTCTCTGTTAAATAAGTATCATATGTGTATCTATCCTCTTAAACAATTTAATAATCCACCCAATTTACAAAACATATTTTTCAGGTTTTGATGGCAAAATGGTACTCTGCCTATGAATGGAATCAGTAGCTCATCTATGGTCATAACTTTTTTTATTCTTTTTTTTATTATATTTTTAATATTCCAACTTATAGAGTGCCCAACTTACAAATATTTCACTGTAAATAATTGGTGTATGTATTCTTTGGATAGGCGTTATATGTGAAAATTTCTTGAAGTAACTCAAGATCACCACTGAGACTTTGCATCAATAAAAGTTAAAATTCTCGAAAATAAGGAAATACAAATTTTGAATTGCTAACTTTACATTTTTGTAAAGAAAATTAATTACTTATTAATAAAAAATACTAAAAAGTTAGAGTTTTTATATATAAATGATTTCTTTTATCTCCTGTTGGAACATAGGGCGTCAAAGAGTTTTTGCCCCACACAACAAAATAAAAAAAAAAGAGTCAATTATCCAACTTACAAATATTTCACTGTAAATAAATTTTTGTGTGTATATATTTTTTGGAAATACGAGAAATTTGCAAATTTCTTGGAGTAACTCATGATCACCACTGGGACTTTGATCCAATAAAAGTTAAAATTTGATTTTGATTTGATATTTATTATACAAAAGAAAAATGATGATAGCCTAAGTTGTGCACGATATGATGTTACGAATAAGAAGAATATAAAGAACAGAAAAACTAAACTTAACGCACTAGACGAGTGAGATAACAAAGGAGCATATACAATGTATAAGGTGATCATGTAATTTCAACAAAATTACTAAAAAATTCAAGTTTTTGCCCCAAAAAAAAAAAAAAAAAAAAAAAACAACTCAATTGCTAACTTACAAATATTTCACTGTGATTAAATTGTTTTGTGTGGGAGTATCGTGATGGCTGTGGTTATTACCCAGTTGCGGGTAGAGTATTAACTCGAGGTGGAGTTGTGATATACAACCGGGTGCTGTGACCCATAGAGCAGCAGAGATTTAAGGTAGGCCGCCACTAAATTAAAATGACACAAATAAGTATAACTGGAATTTGGTACACATATATCTAAGGGCAGTTGATTGACGTTTATCAATCCTATGTGCTTGGTACCGTGATATTAAGTCTTCACGACAGGTATTCACGTTAAATAAAAACGACTTCTTCTGTACTCACAATACTTTCTTGCCAAATCAATATTATAAAATTCTTAAAAATTGTCGAAAAAATATGTGAAATCAACAAATACTTAATGTGTGTATCATTATATAGATGTTCTGCAATCATAATTCTAGTGATGAAGGTGTATTTTGCACTGTGAAAGTGCAAGTGTCTTTGTCTATTATTTAGTGTAATTTTTTTTTTCTTAAATATTTAACAATTATTAATTATTTTTAGTCTTAAATTTAAATTTAATTTAACAAGTATAAAAAAGTGTCATAAATATTGTAAGTATATTTAAATTTTTTGTTGTTATTACTGTGTTGTGTATATTTATAAATAGTGAATTTATTTTTGTAAAATTATTTTGTTATATCTATTTTTATCTTTAAAAAATTTTATAAAAAACTTTATATATATTTTTTTTAAATTATTTTTTTTGAATGCATTTTGGTAATTTAGTAACATTAATTTTATATATTATTATTTAGTTGTCATCCTTATTTATTACTATTAACAATTAATTTATTTAATTAGTATACATTTTTTTTTTAGTTAATGTCCTTTGTCAGTTTAAAAAATATTTATTAATAGGAATTTTGTTTTTTGCTTATAAAATAAGTGAATATTTTTAATTTATAGGTGAGGTGAAGGTTGGTTTATTGTTTTAGTCTCTAAATACATCAATTGTTTCAAGTCGTTTCCTGCAATTATTTATTTTATTTTATTGTTTCATATTTTAGGGAGGAAAAGAAAGATAAGAAAGAAAAGAAAACAAAGCACTAAATTTATGTTATTTTTTATTTATTATTTGAAATGTGCAAAGGAAAAAAGGGAAGTGTTGAAACGATGATTGTGCGCAGTTCAATTAGAAATCAATTTTCATCAAAAATAAATATTAAATAATATATTTGTTTTTTATAGTTAATTTAAAACAAATTCATTAAAAAAAATTTAATGTCTTATTTATCAATATTTTGCTTGGTTTTGGTTTGTTTGGTTTGCTTTAATAAGAAGAAACTGGTTCAACTCTTAATTGAAAAAAAAAAGATTAATTAATTAATTAATTTTTGAAAACTCAACATTTTTGCTTGTTTTGGTCATCAATTTTTTTAGTTTTCGTTTGGTTTTCCCCAATTAATTAATATTTATAAAAAAAAAAATTAAAATTAATAAAAATAAAATCATCAAAAAGAAAAAATATCAACAAAAAATGAAATTGAATTGAATTCACAATTTTTGTTATTTTATTTTTGTTGTTTCTTTGTGATCAAAAACAAAGAGCATCATTAACGCCCTCTTCTTCATTTTTTATCTAAAGGTCATTCGAAGCCTCTTTATGCAAGTATCTCTCTGTATGTGTGTGTGTGTATCAATTTGTATTTGTTTGTTTGCCTTTTTTATTTTGTATCTTTTTTTAAATATTCACATCGACGACCATCGATGCCGCCGCCACTTCATTTTGTCGTTGTGTTGTCGTCATCGGCGCCATCGTCAACCAACGCCATAAAATATAAATTAATTTATGCGCAATCAACAAAACATAAATATTTTCATCTGCATAAAAAAACATCAAATGATAAAAAATAAAACAACCAAAAATTCAAACTAAGAAGAAAATATTCAAAATAAATAAAACACAAAAAAAAAAAAAAAACAACGACAATTCGAAATTTAATTCAAGTCAAAGCAAAACACAGTAAACGACAACGAAGACTTTGTCTCCATCATAGGTGAGTTAAAGCTGAGCTATGTTAAGTTGAGCTGGTTGGGCCCCCAATTGTTTTCTGGGTCCATAACTAAAGCAACGTAGTATAAACTTATTTTTTATAAGTTTTTCTATGCGTCGACGAAATGACGCCGATGAGCTTAGCTTATTTAAAGAAATTATTTAACAACAACCTTTTGTATCTGTATCTGTATCTCTATCTACAAACTACTTCTTTGAGTTTTCAAGGTTGACGTCGTCATCGTCATTATCAACAAAAACATTTATCTCTCTTTCTTTACCAATAAGATCATCGAACAACTAAATGTTTTCAACAGTTTTATTTTGCTTAAAACTAAAACATAGTTCAACAAATCCAACAACTCTTTAAATATAAACGATATACCTTCAAGGTGTTTTTGTATTTAGTATGATACAAACAAAGTTCTCTAAACTTAGATTCATTTTCATTTTATTTTATGTATTTTTCTAAAGAAGCCGCTACGGAAGTTTAGTTTGTTGTTGACGTCAAAGAATTGAATTCTTATTAATAAACATACACGGATCTATGGATTTTTAAAAATTTGATGCCAAATAAAAGTGAAACCAATGATGTTGACCCTATTTTAAACTGGTTCAATTTGAATAAATATTGTTTCTTATAGTACACGAGTAAAGTATGAAAAAAGACATAAAACCACCAACTATCAACCAGATGTTGGTGGTATTTATGGAACCAGAACTATGCATAAAATACATCATAAGTATGCGAGCTTCAGAATTTTATATTTAATGAATATTTTCATTTGATAAGACTTTTTCATAAATTATACAAACGTTAAGTCTTAAGTCATATAAATTTTAAAGCATTTATCATTTGAATTATTCGATAAACTAATAAAACTATATTATTGTTGAATATGAAAGGAAACAAATTGTTCTAGAATTGATTGATTCATTTAAGCTAACAAGTAATGTACTTCGATTATTTTACTAATCTAATCAAATGAAATCAATCATTAATTTTATTTTAATATTGTTAAATGTTGAAGTAAATAGAAGTTGGTTTCAACAACTTGTTACTCTATGCAATTTAGAATACAACATAATAGACAAAATTAAGTTTTCAGACAGCAAATCATCATGAACCATTTCAAACATTAATTAAATCTTCCTGGAAGCTTTATTTATCCTTAAAGCTAATAACCGTTTAAGCCATTAGAAGTTGAGTTTAACAACTTGCTTTAGAAATGATCTAAAAGGATCAACAGTAACAAGAGTTTGAATCATTTCCATTTCCATTAACCATTTTATCAATCATTAATTGAATCTTTTTTGAAGACTAATTAATCCATAAAGCTGTTAATTGTGGTAACAAGTAGAATCTATCCAATTTGAAATAATCTTTAAAGTTTAAACTATCAATAGTAATAAGTATGAAAGATTGAATAATCTAAACAATCATTGATTTAATTTTTATTGAAATCTAATTGCAATTATTTGTTGAGATAAGTAGAAGTTGGATTAGAGATATTCTTAGTTCGATATCATTTCAAATACATCAATCAATATAATAGCCAGGATTCCTGGTTCAGCATTATTCCCTCTCTCTTCAAAAACCTTATTTTGTGTAACCAGTGTCAGTTGCAGCTGTGCTTGGGCTGTCTCAAGACAATCATCATCAAAACAATATACCAGGTTAGGTATAAAATCCCAAGAGTATTGCAAATTAATCTGCATCACTCTAAAGTGTCTTCTGCTACGATTTATGGAAGAGGAGAAGGTAGACGTTTCACTTATACATAAACCTTGGATCTTGAGTGGTCGAGTTTGTGGCGTGAGTGGTCGCGAATATCATCTCTTCTTCCGACGGATGGTCAAGTCAAGAAGTCAAGAACCTGTTAAAATATTTTGGTCGAATCATATTCATTGAGGTTTTTATTACTTTAGAGCGAACGATAAGTGGATGCGATGAACAGTCATTGAAATCGTCATGTGAACTTACTTATAAGAAAACATTTTATTTAATTGAAAATAGAAATATTGAATGAAATAATAAATCTTTTTATTCAGCAAACTATTCTACATTAATGGTGCTAGCAGTAATCTCTGATGTATTTGTCAACTACATTGTCATTTCGTTAGAATGTTTTCAACTGAAAGTAAGAGTTTAATAGGAGAAGGTCATCAATAACAACGATCAGTGATTAGAATATCATTATTATCGATGATAGGAAATAATGCATTTATATTATAAAAGTGACACCAAATACAAAAAGATTGTAAATTCGCAATAAAAAGGAAACCCTTTAAGAAAAACAACCTTACAATTTCAATGATTAATATATACATCTGATTTTATTTTGATTTAAAAAATACCAAAAATATTTGAATGGATTCTGAAAGAAATTTGTTCTTCTCCTAAATACTAAAACTCTGCATTAACACAACAAATTTAATTAATCATTTTGTTTATCTGTGTCAGTAAAATGATATGAAACTATTTTCTATATCTTCATTTATTTATAAATTTATTTATGAAACATTTTTCTTCTTTAGTTTATGTTGTTAAATTTAAAGAAATTTAAATTTACAAATATTCAAAACATTATTTCCATTTTTTTCTTTAAGTTCAATTTGATTCTCTTCATCATAAGTTCGAGTAAAAATATCTCATAAATATGCACTATGGGAATTTTAAATCTAATTTACTGCTGCTTCTGGACAACTCAACCAACCAACAAATACACCATTTTATTTGCCCTTCATTTTGTTCATTTCATTTATTTCCCTTTTGCTTTACATTCAAATAGACTTCATTCAATCTTATAGATACAAGAGATGTATCTGTGTTCATATCTTTCTTCTTCCTTAAAGCATTTTACAGATCAAATATGCAAAGATATATAATTATTTTTGTTAAAATTACCAGCGGCAATGGCGGTGATGGCGGCAGTGATGGCAGTGACGGCATCTTAAATCATAAAACCAGCGTGAGAAGGACGAATGAGTTCGCTTCTTCTTCTACGAGTATCTTCCTTTATGATTCCTTTGTAGAATTTTGAATAATTTCATTATGAGTTGCGGCTACAAACCGACAAACCACAAATACTGTAGATTATTGACCGCAGGGCAACATTTCTTTCTTTTTATATAGAAATCTTATGATAATTTTGAATAAAAAAAAATATTTATATAATCATAATGAGGTTGTTGGGAAGGGCAGGACAGGACAAGACAACAACTTTGAAAGTTAATTTATGCAAAAATTTAATTTGCTTTTAATGTGAAATGCATTTATGTTGAGCATAATTAGCGACGAGCAAATACTTATATACTACATACAGTCGCCGTTTCGGTCTCCCATTACCCTGATTTCTATATATTAAAGTTTACATAGGCATAGATGCATAAATGCAAACAAACACACATATGGAACACATACACACACACACACACAACACACAGATACATTTGTGTTATTTGTAGTATTCTCACTCGTGATATGAAGCACAAGGACTCATTGCGTTTTGTGTTAATGTCTGCGAATGTGGATGTGGATGGATGTGTTTGTTTGCGTTGAGTGGGTTTCATTACGCAGATAGGCAGACACACAGATACAGAACCTAAAAACACACACGCACACAGACAATAATTTCTGCAAAAATAATTTCAGTGCACTGACATGGAAGTCCTGTGCCATGCAATTGAGCCTGGCTAGCGAGGCGTTCCACAGGCATGTGGGCAATATACAACTGACTGAGACTCGAGGCATGCAAGAAGAGACAACGACAGACAACGTAGGCACCCAAAGCAGGATACAAAAGAATTTTAGGCTTGGTTAGAATGGAAGAGTAAAAGCAAGGGGAAGTACAGTTGAGTATGTGTTTAATGCGCCGTTGCACATGTACACAAGCTACTTTTGTCTATATAAAATTCACTCACTCACTATATTACATATATGCAACATGTTGCAAAGGAAGGGTCGGGTCCGGTAAAAATATATGATAGTTTCCTAGTAGTAGGCAAAGTTGCGAAGCTGTTGCTTTATTCTAAGTTAAAAAGTAACAACGTGCATACATGGAATATGGGGGGGGGGGGGTTAATGCAAAACAAAAACTCATAAAAAATAATTTTACAAATTTTAACAAATTTTTGTTGTTGCACCCTTTCTTTCTTCCTTCTCCACACTACACTCTACATACTCAAAATGTCAACAACAAGACAAACAAATTTTTGTAGTATCTCTTTTTTTTTTTTTTTTTTTTTTTTTGGTAACAACATTTTGCTTAAATTAGGATAAAAAACAAAATCATCATCGTCAGAGAATTGTCCTAGTTGTTTACTATTTGATAAAAAAACATAATGTAATGAACAACAAAGTAACATACATAGTAATGTAATTTAATTCAATTTCGCCTCAAGTTGTTGCAAAACAGAGGAGAGTCAAGCTCAAAAGAAAACATAAGTATCAACAACAACAAATGCCTGCACTAACTAAACTAAAAGTGCTAATCGCATTGCTAAGGCATAGTGCAGCGGTTTCTAAACTTATGTAGTCCGCGGACAACCTATTTTTATTGTTGCTTTTCAATGTGTATCCTTCCTTACTTCTTTTAAACAACGCAACGAATTTTGATTTAATTGTTTTCACAGTCATTTGGAAAATATTTTACAGAAGGTTAGTACTCGTATGTAGTACAAGAAATTCTAATTAATTTCTGTGTAGTAGAGAAAATTTGTTATTAGGTGGATTCAAAGTTTGCATATAAAGCTAAGAGGAGTTTTTTTAAAATTTCTCAAATATTTCTTTTTGATTTCTTTATAATTATAATGTTTTTTCTGCTTTACATTTGGTTAGCAACTACTATATGCCGTTTGTCCAAATAATTTTATCGAAAACACTGAGCAAGGGAAAGGACTGGAAAATAAAATCGAAACACAAGAAAGGTGATGCTCGTGGAAAATAATGATTGTATTATTGAAATTACATTCACCAAACGATCCGCAGGATATAAAGTCTCTGGCAGAAGTTAGTTTAGTTATAATTGTATCTTGTTATTCTATAAAGTGAAAGAAGTAACTGAAATAATAAGGACCTCTTATTGAAAAAAAAGCAGATGATATGTGTTCCTTGATGTGAACAAGCTCTCAGACTATTTGATTAGGATGTTGAACAAGTTGATCCCCTGTTTCTGTTTAGGACACTCAAATTTTACTTGCAGTAGATGTAGGTCTTGGTGGATGCCTTCATTTCAAATATACCACAGAGACCTTGCGATTGTTTTAATGATTTCGAATAACTTTAATAATAATCTCGCTTGTGTTGTCCCAGAATTCTAAGCTATGTATTCAAATTACTTTTTAATAGAGTTTTAGTTGAGGCTTACACCAGATATGGACTTGATAATCAGAGGTGAACAAAATTGTTCTCCCGGTTCATCTTGAAGAACCTTTCGAACTCCAGGCATATTAAGAAGTTTTCAAAACTTAATTTCCTGTTTAATCATTTCAGAGGTCATGGAACATCCACCCATATTGATGTAGGACCACCTATTTTCTCAACAATAATGTTTATTAATGTAACATCAAACAAATTAGACAGTAAGTACCGCAATTGTTTCGTTGATCCCTAGGGGACCGAGGACTAGAGTTTAAGAAACAATGTGAGCTATAGAATAAAATGGAACAGAACTTATTTAGAAGCATCTAAATAATATGTGTGAAAAGAAATTGTTTCGATCAATACCGGTACTGTGAATTACCTGTGGTAATGGCAAGAAGGTGGCACTAGGGTTCGAGGAACACACTTTAAGAACTGCTGGGTTAGCGCCTATGATGAGTTTTATTGTCTTTAATATGACAAGAAATGAAGAAAAAAAATTTAAATAAACCCGACACAAAAAAATTTTTCTTTGTATTGTTTTTCTTAATCCTTGATGATGACTGCTTCTTCCCTTTGCTAACCCATCACGACCCATTTTTACTACTTTAAAATTTTAATAAAGCCTTACTACTGCAACATCCTCTTCTCCCTCTTCTGTTTTTCTTATTTATCTTTAAATAAGCGGTTTTCTTTCTTATTTTCTGGCATGATTCACCACCTGATAAAAGTATCTCCTACTTAATGCTTCTATTTTTCCTTTGACTCCTTCCTTCTTTCTTTCTTTTATGCTTTTACTGCGATTGCTGTTCTTAGTGTTGCTTAAGGCTTTTATCAATTTCCTGGAAGCGTTGCTCTGCTCTTTCTACCTGATTACTTTCGTTTATTCTTTTACTTGATTTCCTTTTTTTTTTTTTTTTTTTTACCTTTCTACAATTTTAATTAAAATATTGTCGAGTTCTATGAAGTGTGTTGCGTTGCGTTTAGTTTAATATGTCAGCAATTGAGATGTTTTTCTCTTTATTTTTTTTTTTTTTTTTTTTTTTTGTATTGTTGTTAATGGCAGAAGAGAGCATTTATGTTGTTGTTGTTGTTGTATTTGTTATTAGATGATAGCTTTGAAGTCAAGTTTTTAAGAAATTCATTCAATTGAGTAGTTAAGTGTAAAGGATATTCTATCTGTGCAGTTGTTTGTTTTATTTAACCTTAAGCGGAATTATACTTGAAATGCTTTCATTAAAAACAAAAAAAAAACACCCACACACACTTAAAAGGTAAAACAAGTAAACAAAATGAAAGTGGGAACAACAATTTCCGGTGAAGTATGCAAATGGAAGGCAACTTAGTTTAATAGATAAAGTATCTTATAGGTAAATTTGCTTTGAAGAATGAAAAAGGAGATGGACAAAAAGGAATATTTGTGAGATATTAAATTTGATTGAGACATATATAAATATTTATATATATATATTCATATCTCTTCAAAAGACTTTTATCTTAAAGAAACTCACTCTAATACTATTGAAGGTCATTAAAATCTGTGTGGGTTTTTTTTTTTTTTTTTTTTATGGTGAATATTTAATAAAATATCAATGTTTGACCACGCTGAATTAAAGGTGATTATTTTGTATGGGAAGTACTATCTTGCCCTTTTGTGACAAGCCCCATTGACTTCATCGATGTCTTACCTAGTTCGACACGTTATTTGACTCAAAACATGAGCAGTTTTTATATGAATTACAAAAAATATAGGATATATATTGCCACGTTGAATTGACAATACATACTTCGAATAGAATAATGTACGAACAAAATCCCTTAGAACTTACTTACAGGATTGAGATTAAATATTTTCATATATGTTTCAAACGCTTTCATCTAAACTCAATTGATGCACAAGTAAGTTGAAAAGAATTTTAAAATTACATGATGAAAATATTTAATCACTTGCATTAAATTGAAAGAAAATTCAGATGTGGAATTAGAATTTTGCCTTAACGGCTCAAATGTAATTCTCTCACAAATTACTCCAGCAACACCAAAGTTTACTGCGTTAAATGTTAGTAAATAAAATTTTAAAAATATTTTTTATATTGTTCAAAATGAAGGATTTCGATACAAACAATAAAGAGTATTGAAACTATGATAGAAGATTTTCAATTCAAGGCGTTATTGGATCAAGATTCATGTAAAGGTCAAGATCATCTTTCTGAATTTTTGGGAGTAGTTCAACAAACCCATTTTATTGCTTCTAAATGTCATAGATATGGTGAAGTAAATAAGAAATTAAGTTATTTTTTTGTTCTAAAATCAAGAGATTTCAAAATGAGCTTAACTGCATTTTAAATGCTGCTCCCTATGTGACAAAGGGAAGATCGTTTCTGTTATTGATGACAATTTTCTTCGATAATATCAATAGCTTCACTTTAGTAATGGCATACACACTACACATACTGGCATACAAACTTCTGCCATACAAACTGATTTCACACAATTTAAACATAAAAGTACTCATCCAATGGATTTGACTAATACAAGTTAAATAAGATTTTTTCGTACCTGTGGGTGTTTTTCTTAATGTTAAACCGAATATATTTAATTTTGGTTAATTTGTTCAAGTTCTCTTATTGGAATAAAAATAAAAGTATAATACAAAAATTAAAATAAAATTTTGGACGGAGTCCGCTGATGAGAATTTATTTGAAAAATATTATATCAATTTTTCTAAGTAAAGAATAAAAAAAAAAATTATAAATTGAATGCTGGAAAAGAATAAATTATAAACTCAAATAAACAATGTAGTAAACTGTATATTTTATCTAACGACATTTTCAAGATGGAATATATCGTTATTATTACTACAATTTTTATGTGTTATGGAGGAGTCAATAAAGTGTTTTGAAATGAAAATTTAATAAAAATTCAAAAAGTGGAGTTAATCGATTTGACAATTGAACCATTCTTGATTATGTTGCTAATACACTCAATAGAATCAAACAAATGGGTAATTTTTTTAAAGGCACAGGTGCATTTAAAATTGATAAAAGATTAAAAAAAAAGTATATTTGTGATGTTTGTTATCATATAAAAGTTATATCTGTAAATGTATTATATTTTTTTTTTTTTAATTTAGAACAAAGGACGACAACTTAATTTAGATTTCTTCCTTCTTAATATTTAAATTCTATCATACAATTTATTGTATTATATATATTTCTTATGGAAAATCTTAAGAAATCTTAAAACTAATACAGATTAGTACATAGAACCCAAACACAAAAATGTAAAATCTTAAAAAGAAAAGCCATACAAAATTTTACATTTCAATGATAATAAAAAGCTCCGACAAATGCCTTTTTTACGGTTGCCAATGTAACCATTCACATTGAATGTGTTTGTGTGTCGGCATAAATGTGTAATGTGTATGAGTTTGGGTGTATGCATTATAATATGTGTATGTGTGTGAGATAAAGATATAAAGAACAAAAATTTGTATATAAATTTTTATGATGAAGCCAAAAACCATTTTTAAGCATTTGAAATTTTCTTTCTTTTTTTTTTTTTGTGTGTTAAACCAAAACCAAAGCAACATTGAATAAGAAAACAAATTATTGTAAATTTTAATTAAAAAATTAATATAAAATTAAATAAAATCAAACACCAAATATATATAACATATTGTTGTGACTTGCAAATCATAACCAATTTAATGTGCAATGTAAAAATTATGCTAAGAAATATCACTAGAATTTAAGAATAAAATGTTTCTGTGAATTTATTTTCTTTGCTTTTTTTTTTTTGCAATTTGGTGTAAATTGTGCATTTAATAATAATAATAATAATAATAATTTAATTTTAATAATAATAATAATTTAATTTAAATAATAATAATAATAAAAAATAGGATTTATTTATAGTAAATGAAGTAAAAAAGAGCAAAATTGAAATGAAACAAACACCGCATCAACAATTCATCATTTGAGAGATAAAAGATATAAGATAAATAAGAAAAACATAATGAAAACTCACCTAATATCATCTACCACATTATCATCGTCGTCGACATCATCATTGTGACGAACGCCTGCAGCGGCGCGTAGCGCATTGTCAACCGCATCGTTGTCATCGTCATTAGCATGCTCATCATCATTATCATTAGTGGTATGATTATCACTCATGGCAACATCTTTCTTGTTTCCAATGACTATATTGTCAACGACATCATCGTTGTCATCATCACTGCTGCCTCCTTGTTGCTCTTGCTGTTGTCGATGTTGCTCTCTTCGCAGTTTATCAGCAGCAACAATGACATTCTTGGCGTTGTCCTTGTCAATAATGTTGTCATTGGAGGCATCTAATAATCTGGATTTTGTATCACGGCGCAGCGTTGCAATTTTCTTCTCCTCTTCTTGTTTTAGCTTTTCGACTTCATCCTTTGACAGGAACGAGAAAACTTTTTCTATTTGCCCGGAATGTTGATGATGATGATGACGATGAAATGAAGCAAGGAAGCGCCAAGCAACACAAATAAGTTACAGCAACAAAGACCAAGGAACAAAAGCCGTACGTACATATAAATGAAATAAGAAATAAAGAAAGAAAAATAAGAAGGAAAGTCAAGATGAGAAATAAAAAAGGCATAATAAGAAAAGTCATTAAAATGTCCAAACCGTCCAGCAAAGCATAGGTCACCTGCTTTCTATGCTCCTCATGCTGCTGCTTTTTGGTCCATAAAACCTTAAAACTTTGACTATGACAAAGACGAAGAAGAAGAAGAAGACTTTGGATTGAAATACTAGTAGACAGGCATTGAAGAGCTGAGCACTGAGAACTGTTGCTATTCTCATGCTCAAATGCAGCAATGTGCAAAATTAAAATACGAAATTAAATAAATATGTTTGCAACTCAAGTGGAAGGAGCACAGACATAGCACAGCATATCACAGCACAGTGCCTTTGTAGTTTAAGTAAATGCACAAGGAACCATAAAAGAAATGAATAAGACAAATGCAAGTCAAGCGTCAAGCGTCAAGTCAAGTCAAACCACCACCACATGACAGCAGATAGAATCATTGCGCTGCTCCTAGAGGAGAATTTCATCTGCTGATTTAGTTCATAAAGCGTTCTTTGTCATGCAAATGCTTAAAGTCATCAAGAAGTTGAGCAAGCAAAAACTTGTTAAGAATTTTACTTGTATATGGATGCTGAGAAAAAATGCATCTATATAATTCAAACCGATTATATTTAATCAATTGGATCAATAAGGATGAAGACTACTTCATGTTTATTATCCTGTTGATGTCTTAAAACGGATAAATAATCAAAGGTTGTATACCCTTTACACCCGATATAGTATTGAGTTTAATGTTATTGCATTTAGAAATAAAAGGACAACCTCTTCCTGTTATCGGAGAAGTCTGGTTTTGTCATATCAGCTGCATTCGATTATAAAACGTGTCTGTACTGTACTCATTAACTTCGAATACTTAGACTTTGAGATAGGCAAGTACGGCAGATGAGGTCGGTTGGTTTCAATTTCGCGTAAAAAATTCATAAATGTGCAGATTTCATTATTCAAACTTTGATGTTCGAATGAATAGCTGATTGAAAAGTGTTTGTCTTAGACCCATTTTACACGTAGCGACTTTGTTGCGACACTTATCATTTATACTTCTTCTTTGGTGTATCTTGCTTCACGTTACACTAAGTGACAGATGTCAAGCAATTTTTTGAACACCTCTCACATCCTTCGCTTTACAAAAACCAAACAAAGAGAAAACGAAAATTCCCTTCTCAAAATGCAGACATGCCAACTTTCACCAATGAGATTATTAAAATATTTCATTAAACTAATCACTTTCGCCTCTAAAAAATTGTGAGTTTTCAAATCATCTAAAGAGAATTTCAATTGGGTTGAAAGAGATTTCTAGCACACACCCAATGGTGTCGATTTTAGTGTGTTGTAGTCTTTTTCATCTGCCCTGTCGTGTCTTCTATGTACATCATTCAAATAAAAAATAAATTAAACTGAAAAATTCTTAACATAGTAATAAGATATTTAAGATTTTATTCCATCCATAAAGCATAATTTATCATACGTGTATATCATAACTTACCCGTCTTTTGTGTTGGTTTATGCTGATCCTCCATGGCTGATTCAAAGAAACGTTTTTTATCGGAAACCGATTTAGGCACTTTTGTTGCTATTGTAGTTGTTGTTGTTATAGTTTCTGAAGGCGTTAACTGGAAAAATATCATAAATCAATATTAATCAAAAAAATTCTGGGAAATTATTGTAGTAAGTACAGTGTGTATTTTAAACCCAATGATCGGAATGAACAACAAAGTTTCCATCATTTTTTTCTTCTAAAAAGTGGTAGTGGTAGTAAATATAAGTTAGGAAGAAAAATGCAAGAAGAGTTTTCAATTAAGCTAACTGCAGTAATAAGCAAAGTCAAAGTTATATAAACAATAACAAGGACAAGAGCAGAGCTCTAGCTAATGTCGATGAGGAACCATAAAGAAAATTGATGGTACTCGAGTTTATTAAAAGTGCAAAACTTAAAAAGCAAAAAAGGATTGTTCCAAAGTCAATAGATAGTAGATGGGCGAGAGAGAATAAGGTCCACAGTCGATTCAATGGAATGCGTTTGTTTAACTGAGTAAAACAAAACAACATGAACAACGATAGATAGAGAAAGATGAATTCTCGTCCTTTCAAATCATAAAATGACCAAAGCTATATAAAATACACAACAACAATTCAGACACCCACACATACCACCATAGAAACATAGATACACATGAACAACAAAAATTATCTGTTTTGTTATTGGGTATATTGGCTGGCTGACTATTAAGTAGTGAGAGCAACAAAAACGGCAAAATAATTTACAGCAAAATGACTTTTAAAGAATGAAGCATTGGCATCTTTGTTTGGGTCATTGGTTAGTGAGCAATATACATCCCCCATTCCCATTGCCATTCAATACTCAGACAGATACCATAGAGTTGACTATTTATCACCAAAGTCAGTAGTATTCTATGTCGGTTTTATGTTTTCATAGCATTTTTCCAAATGATTGCCATTACAACGTTACGGAGAAGCGGCAATCTACTATAGTAGTAGAAGAAGGAAGAACCCTACGAAACTAGAAGCCAATTCCGGGCAAAGAGTCGATAACGTAGCGAGTATCGTATATACTATTCAATATATTTTGAATGATTTTACGATAGACATTGTTAGATGCCGTCGCTGCTGCTGTTACTGTTGTTACTGATTTTACCCTCGTGAAATAAAAGTCAATGCAACTGACTGACTGACTCACTCGTTAGGTATCCTCCTTCGACGCTATAGTCAAGAACAAATATCTTTTGCCATTACTACTTATCATCGTAGTAGTATGCGAAAAGTCATTAAATTGAAGAGAAAGCAAGCAAAGCAATACACAGATACAAATACAGAGTAAGGCAGCAGGCAGCCAAGCAAAGAGTTAAAATCCTTAGCTAAGGATAACAAACCAAGGAAAAGCGCAACAAGAACAACCAACAATGACAACTATGAGCAGAGTCAACTGCACAAATTGCAACCTTATCCTTTATCTGAAGTAGCTATAACAACAACAACAACAACAACAAATATTGGATGTCACAGAGTCGAGGGTCGCTGCTATAGACGATGAACATAGCTTAGCTCAGCTGGGGTAATCTAAGTCAAGGCGAATGAACCAAATGTACAACTAAAACCCAGACAAAGATAAACACACATACGTATAGTACACATGGAAACATTTTGATAGTTAAAGGGAAGCTCATAAATAACAAGCTGTAGGGGGACTGGAAGGGGTAACTATACATAGTAGTAGCTATAAGGGAAATTAATTTCATATCAGATTTTTCGATTTTCAATTAAAATCAACACGAGACAAACTGCAACATGCAGAGCAAAGCTAAATAAAACCAAAATACACAAAAAAAAAATAAAGAGTTTAGCTGAACGAACAACTAAGAAGAATGAGAAGAGATTCAATGAGTTGCAACAGAAGTCGAAGTATGATAAGGGACTATGGACTACTCATTTGACATAGCTTTAGTCTCAAAGTTAATAGAAATTAATTGAACCATGAAAGTGTTGAAAATATTTCAAGTATGCAGACAAAATGAAAAAGGAAGCCAGCCAAGATAAAGGATGATAAAACCATCCTATTTATATTGTAGTATAGGGAAAGTAAAGAAAGTAACCAGGCAGGCATGCAGGCAGGCGGCTTCCTTCCTTTCGCACATTAAAATGTAATAAGTTTTTCATTTTTGTACTTAGACAAGAGCAATAACTATGTATCTTCATTGATGAAGCAACAGTAACACAGTAAGCAGGCAGGCAGATCTTACCACCACCACCACCAGCACCAGCACCAGCACCATCACTATCCATTTATAGACCTCATTTGACAGATAGTGGGCGTTGTTATATAGGTCAATGTGGTTAGATCTATTACAATTTAATATGACTCTCTCTCTCTCTGTTTGTGTGTATGTCTTTACATGGTTTTCTGTATCAAGTTTCTGTGTTTGTCCATGAAGACATAAGACATAAGAAATATGTAGTATGTATGTAGTATGTTGTTCATTGACTTGATAAACTTGTTCACTTAGAGTAGCTTGATAAGATAAGCTTAATTGTCAGATAAACACAATTTGATGATGATGAGGTAAAAAGTACCTAACTTTATGTTGAAAATGGCCAAAGTAATATATTGCAAAAGATAAGATAAACTCTCTGGAGAGCTTAAATTTGTTGTTCTTTTATACCACATTCATTCATTTTTAATAAGTTCAGTACTTGAGGAAAGTGAGAAATATCGATTGGTGAGTTTTTTTTTTTTGGGTTGAAATAACTTTCAAATCAGTGTGGGCCGAGAATCGTTAGTAGGCAGTTGTTGATCGGATAGAAGCACCTGTCGTATGGTTTTTGTTGAGGTGGAAAAAAACTAGGTCAAGGTCATCGTAGTATTCTAGGTTTATCTTATCTATGTAATTATCATAGAACACAACAAGTGGATCAGTTACAAAAAAAAAAAAAAAAAGTGAAGAACTTTTGGAGAGTAAAACAAACAAAATTCTCTCTTTAATAAGTTTAAGAGAACATAACAAATTACGAATTGCATAAAGGCCTTAAGAGTTCTTTGTTTTTCCAAGTAAATTGTTTGAGTTTCGTAAGATTCTTGAGTTAAATAATAATATCCACTACACGATATTAGGTTAGCACACACCAACCTTCAACTCTTCAACTTCAACTCCCACAAAATTTAAGCGCGATCCCAATTAAGTAGATCTTTTTTCTTCAGTTTTAGTTTTTTCTATTATTATAATAATAATTATTATTTCTGTCTATAAGATGCTTCAACCGAATTTTTTTTTCGATATACCACTTATTGACAACCTCGACTGCTTATTAGCTTCAATTTTCGATTTCTTTTCACATTTAAGATTACTTGATAGGCAAGAAAAATTTGGTCCAAATGATGAAGATCAATTAAATAGAATTTTGCCTCGCAATTTGAATTTTCAAACAAAAAAATCATTTAAAAAAAAGGAAAACAACACTTTTTGGTTTAGTTTAATCAGAATTGAATCGACTATAAAGAACAACAATTCTAAATTTTTTGCTATTTTAGTTTGATTGAAAATGAGTCAAAACCACTAACAAGAGGGGATGTACTAGGCCAATGTCGGGCAGTGTACAGACAACTCACTTTTACGGAAAAATCTGTAATACAAGTATTGTATTCATGTGGATATAGACTATCAGCTATCAGTATTTTATCTTTATGATGCATAAATCATTCTATAAAATATCTAGAAATCAATTATACGTGACATCAGGGAGGGTTACATGTATAGGGAATATATTTTAATAATATTTATGAATATAATCAATACAGACGGCTCACAAAAATCTGTAACAAATATACGAATGGATATAGAGTATCTATCTGACTATCTATCTATGTGATATATACATATATATACGAGTATATATATATATCATTCTATAAACCATCTACAAATCAATAATATTGAACAATATGTGACATCATGGAGGATTAAAGATATAGGAATATATTTTATTTATATAAATATTGTAAATCAGAAATGTCATAGTCATTTTTTATGAATAACAATTTGAAATATATACATTTTCATATATAGTTAATTATAGAGATATAATTGTGAAGATATACAAATATACAGTTGAATTGGGGAATTGCCTAAATTTCATAATTTTTTACATGATTTTTATAATTTTTTTTTTTTTTTTCTGAATATTTAAATTTTGTCAGAATTTTTTAAGAAAATTTTCGAAATTAGATAAATAAAAAGACAAATTAACTATTTTTTCCAGATAATTTGAAATATTTTCAGATTTTTTTTTTTTAATTATCGACAAATTTTTCTGAATTTTTTATGGAAAATATCGAGATTGGAAAAACCTCATCAAAAGCCAAAAAGCTCTATATATTTTAATGACTTTTTAACTATTGTTTTACTAAAATATTTTTAAGTTTTAACATTTTAACCCTTTGCACTCTGTTGTCACCATGGTGGCAACATTGAAAAATGCCTTGCAACTTGCTAAATATATAATGCAATTTATTTTTCATTCTGTATTTTTAATATCTGTGAAACCTCAAACCGTAAAAGATTTTTGAATTTTCAAAGAAAAAGTTGCTAGAGTTGATCTTGGCAAATATGACTCAAAAGAGTTGCTGGCGGATTATTTGAAAATTTATTCGGAGTGCAAAGGATTAATATTTATACCAATTTCATTACCTTATCGAATTGAGAGAGCCTTATATTTATCCAAGAAATTAATTCTTGTACAGAAAATGACCTTGGCTCTCTAAAAAATATGCAATATTCTCTTGTAGACTTAACCTAAATAATTATTAAATAAAAAAAAAAAAAAAAAAAAAGTGGGGACAAATACAAAATAAAACCCAATATATTTGTTAAGATTAAATCATGATATTTTTTTTATACAAAATACAACCAATTTTATTAGTATTTAAAAACAAAGGAATCATAGTATGTAATACAAAAAAGAACAACTAAACAACTTTATGAATTGTTTATTTAATTAAATTTATACATAATTTAATTAATAACTTAAATAAACACAAATGGTAAAAAGAAATAAAGAAAAACTAAGTGCATTTTTTTTTTTTAGATAGAATTTTAGTTTTATTCAATTGCATAATACTAAGTGCAATTAAATTTAAGGAAATACTTATACCCCTTCTTGTCTACTACTAGTAGTAAATATATTTCGTTTCGTTTTCTAAGTATAATTAATGACATTATGTGGAACTACAATTTGTACCAAAGTAGTAACTAAAATTACGAACTACTTTTGGAGTAACAACAGCAGCAGCAGCAGCAGCAACAAATGACTCAAAGGCGATGACTAATGAATGGACAAAATTATAGAGGTAGAAAGTAGATTGAAGACGAAAAACACTTTTGATCATTAAATATACTAGAATGTATTAAGAAGCTAAACTGATAAAGTGGAAGTTGATAAGGAGAAGAAGAAGAAGAAGAAGAAGAAGAAGAAGATACAGGGTGCCTTAGAGTTGTCACTACTTCAGGAGCAGCAGCAATAATTTTGTGTCTGTGCAAGTTTCAATCAAAGTCAAATTAAAGTGTAGAGATGACAGCAACAACAGCAAATATATATTATAGTTTCCTTTCTATGGGGTGGCTAAAGCAGAAACAAGTGTTGGTAAATGTTCCAAGGTCCATAAACTACAACAACAACAACAACAACAATCAATTCTGAAAGCACAGTAAGGAGGTATATTGTGTCCTTAAGCCATTTAGCCTCCCAATGATGACCTAAATACCTTCAAGCAACAGCATTTATTGCATACAGTCAGGCGTTGCAGAGCAAAATGGTGACTAACACTGTTAAATAACTGGTAAATTTAAGGTGGGTGTTCTACTACTTTTAAATTATATTTTGTGCTTAATTTCAATAAAAAAATCAAGAAGTTGAGCATTAAAATCAGTGAAGCTAAGGTCAGTTAAGGTGGTAACAATTTTAATTAGCAATAAAAATTGGATGAATGACCATCATCATCGTTGAACAAACAAAAAAAACGTGTAATATTTGTAGGGCAAACTTAATGGCTTTGAGTGGAAATGTCATTTTCCTCTCTCTCTCTTAAAAGTTGATTGACTTTTTGGATAATTGATCTTAAATATTTAAAAGCGCAACAGCAAACTATTAGTAGTAAGATTCCAATTTACCAAAGGTTTTTCAGAATTTATGCTGGAAGCTTCAAATGATGTAACATGTTAGTTCATTAGAAGTAGTACTTAGTTAATGCTATACCCGAGTAACCGAAGTGTTAAATTGATGTCAGAGGTGTTGGGATTTTAATTAAAATGTATGCGGTTAGCAAAGACAAAAAAAAAAGAAAAAAAAAAGTGGAATAGAGAAACAGGAAAAAGTAAGTGAAAATAGTATTAGAGAAGAGCAAAAAACGCAACTCACATAATTAAGTATAAAACCCCAAAAACCAACGACATGCAACACTCATCAACCGCAGAATAAGTTGTTAAGCATATGGGAAAGGAAGTTGGGGACACAGTTACTGAGGTACACGGCTGCTGACTGCAAAGAGTTCTGAGAGAAAAACAAAAAAAAAAAAAAAGAAAAAAACAAAAAAAAGTGCCACCAGACATTTTAAAGAATCACGTAAGTGGAAGATAGAGAGCACCGTTGCCATCATCATCATCATTTGTTCTGTGGTTTGGTAGTTAGTTGAGAAGCAATTAAAAGAAGAAGCGAATAAAAATGTGGCACCAACTTGACCTAGAAACTTGAAAAGTAAGCGAGCAAGAGCGACACGAAAGAAGGGACGAGTATTAGATATCATACTCGTTCACCTGATAACGATGAAGAAACGAACGAACGTTAAGCATACCACCATAAGGAAATGCATACCCAAGGGTTTAAATCAACGCTTCAAGGTCTCAAAATATCTCCACCTAAACTAACATTGGCAACTGTTTCATGCCACCACCACTGTCTCAACACACAACTTAACAGTCACTAAACTTTTAAGGTCCTTCTGTGCCTATCTTGCTCATCAAACGGTTGTCTCCTTGCCAGTGGGTGTTGACGGTGTCATTGGCGTTGATGAACCCAGGCGACTTGTACCCACGACCACATCCAATTGCGGTTGCGATTGCGAACGTATTTCCAATGGTCCTACAACGCGTCGACTGCCCGCAATTCTTGATGTAGCTGGCGGTGCCGGTGCTGTGCGCAATTTCGCAGGTTTAAGTGGTCTCTTGGGTGGCAATGGCGGCGGCGGACTTAACGAAGTGTCACTATTGCGTCGCGCTTCAAAGAACGATGTATTACTGTAGATGGCCTCCTCTTCAATGGTCGAGTATATCTCCTCTGCGGTCTCATAATAAGAGGCAGCATTCATAGTACGTTGTAGCGAAGATGTTGATGAAGAAAATGTTGTAGATGAATTACCCAACGAAGAGTTGGATATACCCAAATTTTGAATACGCGGCGACGACATATTCTGGTAATTATTAATAGTGACGATTTCGTTGAAAGTGGGAAACTTCATTGCGGTGTAGGAGGGAGTAGAGGGTGTGGTGTTGGGTGAACGAGTAGTAGTAGTAGTGGTAGTAGAAAAATCTACCACACTTGACATTGATGACGAATGTTCATTGTGTTTGTGGAGGTGGTGATGGTGATGGTGTTGGCCATCACCGGAGGTATTTGTTTCAAGCTGTGGCGGCGCAACAATTATTTGCGGTTTATTCGATTCACTCACCATCTGGATTTGCTGCGACTGTAGATAGTAGGGTCCAGCGCTGGTTAGTATAAGCTGAGGTGTCGTCGTGGCAGCGGCATTGTTTGGGAATGGTGATTGGGGTGTAGCCGGCAGCAGAACATAGCCACCGCCAAGATTGATAATAGAAGGCGGTTGGCTATTGTTTGAACTACTGTTGCTGCTAATAGAGGAAAGGGGCAATGTGGCAAGTGGTGTAGCTGTTGTCGATATTGATTGAGGAATGGCACCAGAAAAGGGTATTGGATATGTTGTTGATGTGGGTGATGTAGGAGAGAAGACATGTGTCGTATTGGGTTGTTGCGGTTGCGGTAAGTGAGTGTATTGGACAGGCAAAATCTGAGCTGTCGGAAATATTTGTGTGGGCGAAAGTGCCGCAGGTATGGAAGACGACAAGGGCAATGGAGTCGATGCAGCCATTCCTCCTGTAAAAGTTGATGTTGCAGTCGATGAATCCTTGATCAGACGTTGCTGTGGTGACGTCAGCAGCATGTCAGAATAAGTAGAAGTAGTAGTTGAGTTAGAATGTTGGTGGTTAGTTGTGGTAGATTTGATGTCGATCTGGGTTAGTGGTGATGATGATGGTGGTGACGATGATGAATAACTTTTACTACTAGTGTTGTTGCTATTGCTATTGCTGTTGTTGTTGTGGTTCGCATGACGTATTGATAATGATGAAGTTTGTGTATTATATTTAGAAAAGGGATCAGACATTTGTTGTATTGAATGTGATTGTGGTGTGGGTGGTGAGGGTAAAGGTAGATTATCAATGTTTTCATCGGAACAATCTAAAAATGGATTTACCCCATATTTGCTGCTACCAATGGCAATTGGTATGGGCGGCGCCGGATCATAAGGCACACCAAGCTCTGGAGTTTGTCTATGACGCAATTGATTTCGCAGCTCATTTTCACGTAATAAAATCTCACGATGTTCCTGCTCAGAGACAAGTATATTATCCGGCGAGTTTTCGTGTATGAATTCTTTTGGACGACGTTTTGATGAAGCCCCCAAATCTGGAGGCAATGACTCCATATAGAGAGACTCTTCGACTAAAGGCTTAACAGCACTAGTAGATGACTTCGGCAATGTAGAGTAGTTAACAGGCGGTGGTGGTGGACATTCACGTGGGCGTTGCGCACTTACACGTACAGGTAGCTTAGCATCGTTGCCTCCAGGAGAGATTGGTGTTTGTGTTTGTGGTGGTGGTGTTGATGTTACCTGATTGTTATTTGTGACTTCCTTTATTGTGTTTGTTGTAATGTCATGTTCGAATACTGTAAAATCTCCATGTCCAATATCGCTTTGAAATGTCTCCAGTGCAGTGTTACGCACAATATTTGCTCTTAAGACTTTCGGCTTTGGTGGTGTTGGTGGCGGCACCTTTGGCCGTGCTCCTGTTAAAACACGACTAATGCTGTCGTTGTTTAGGTTCTCTGTTGAACGCGTTTGACTGACAATTGTACTGGGCGTGCTACGACCACTCGAACGTGAATGATCCGAACCAATCAAATCTTCATTTGACTTCGAAGAACCAAAGAAAAAATTTTCGCGAAGCTCACGAGGTGATTTCGATATTGCTTTCGCTAATTCGGTGTACTCATCATCTCTGAGTGTTTTGTCAAGGAATGCTTCACGAAATGGATTCTCTCGTTCAATTTCATTAGAAACTAATACTTGTTCCGGTGCTGGTGGTGGACTGTGATAAGCACCGCTACGACTACGTGGCCGCTCTGGTGAGGTCGCACGTGAGACATGTTGCACAGATGGTGATTCGACTTCCTTTATGCGTGCCACTGTTGGCACTATTGGCATAAGCTTCTCAGGTTTACGCTGGCTTCGTTCTAATGATGAATTATTCGATGATGATGAAGGACTTGTTGCACGTAAAATACCTTTTCGTGGCAATCGCGTGCGTCCACCACGATATTCTTGTTCTGAGTCATAGGCTCGCGTATAGCCATCTGGTGTGCGTGAACGCTCATAATCAGATTTAGAACGTTCATCACCACTCAAATCAAAACTCACGGATTTTCTATGCCCACCACTATATGCAGCCCCTGTTAAATCAGGTGTGCTACGTCCTCCTGTTGGCTTGTACGGACGACAATCACTTTCTGAGTCACTTGTGTAACGACCACTGCGTTGACGGTCATCTGAATCAGTGTCAGCATATGAAGGTGGGGACTGCACATCAAAAGATTGCTCTTCCTCCTCGCCCTCTTCATCATCATCTTCACTGCCGTCGCCGTCAACATTATCATTATCGAATATATAGACAGGTTCTGCTGTTTTGGGTGTGGTGATTCGTGCTTGTTCTTGTTGCTCAAGCATTTGCCTATAGGAATAACGTGCTTCCGGTGGCTGTCTGTCTGGCGTCTGCGTGCCGCGTTGCTAATAATTTGTGCAAGTTTTGGTTTGAAATTTGAATTTTCATATTTATTATTGTACTTTAATTTGTTGTTTATATGTTGTTTTTGGTTTAGTGAGTGAGTGCAACTGCTCTAAGTTAACGAACAATTTTACTCATCAGATGAGAAACACAAAAAATAATAAAAAATAAATACATGGTTAAAAACCCATTGGTGAAAGTGAAGTGAATTAAATGATTGCGTAAATGAGTGCAAATTCGAGATATATATTTGAGTGATTGAACTAGCACACAATTGGACTAGAATGAATAACAACATTTGCTTGATGTGCTGCTTGAGAGACTCATATGATAAAAACTTATGTTGTATATGAAGCCAATCTTAGCCAATGGCATCATGATAATCTGATTTGTATGAAGAACATGAGAAAATGGAAATGAAACACAAGAGCGAGCGCCTTAACCAATTCTTGGAGCTTATAGCTTATGAGATAAGATAAACAAAATATTGAATATAAAAGAAATATGAGTTGAAAATAGACGTAGTAGATCGCACATAAAAACGGAGACTCTAACAATGAAGAAAGAAAATACAATAAATGGAAATGAGTTTTAGCGTTAAACAATAACACAAACATAAAAGCAACAGATACAATATATTCCTATAAAAAAAAAAGCAAAACTCCTGAGCTTATATGAGAATAAAATACTCAGCTTCACTAATCACTTTGAGAAGATCACAATACCTAAGGATATTAATGCCTTTCCTATTATCCTTCCATATATATATTTATACCTAAAGAAAATAGAGCCTTCTACTAATTTTCCTGAATTTCAATCTGCGATTCATAGAAAACAAAGCATTTGGTGAAATTTTTCAAAGTTTATATTTTTTTATTTTTCACGAGAAAAACATTTAGAAATTCCTTTTCCCATTGACATCAAAAATCATTAATATATCTTTATGTACATATACACATAAATAGGTAATATTATTCACATATATTTATACACATTTATATAAAGTTAACTGTATTAACAAAAACAATATCTTTCACACATAATAGTATCAATGATATAAAATACTATTACAGGGATAAATTTGTTAAACTCATCCCTTTGTTTTCGAGACATTGATTTGATATTATCATCTATTACATCATCATGGGACTAAGACACTCGGTAGAATCAACTACATACATTCAATAATACAATTGTCACAATATTCCATTGGAATTCGAGATAGAATCAGACTGAAGTCATCATAAATCTATTGTTTGTGCAGACAGTTTAGTCTAATTATAGGTAAAGACTCTAGAACTTTACTGAAACCGAGACAATTATCGTTGATTCTTCTTTGGTGTTTCTTGTTTGTGTTTACATTCAACAATAGATGCCAAGTAACTATTTTGTCACTTCTCACTCCATCACTCTGCATAAGCCAAACGAAATGAACAATCAACGTAATACGTGAAGAAAGACAAAGAAGAATGTCGTCAGAGCAGCTTGCTCTTTCTAGAAAAAGAAACACGACTACCCCGTAAGCCTCGTTCTTCCCTTCTCAACTAACAAAAATTTCGAGACAGGGAGAGAGAGAGAGCTCTGCTGCTCAACAACTAAGTGTTAACCTATACTGAAATATAAATTGGATAATAGACTTTGAAAACTAGAAGAACAAACCAATTGCACCAATTTAAGCCTAAATAATCATAAGATTATCATATAAATCATTCAAAAAAATTCCAAAACATTTCTATACTTAAGGAATCCTATAACAAAACAAGAATCTGAACATAAAATCAGATCATTAAGTCATCGGAATATCAAATATTTGGCTAAATACTTTTTATTTTATTATTTGTGTGTGAAAGCTATGTAATCTTTGGTGGAACCAAAGTTGAGATTATAACTATTTCAATATTCTTTAAATAGATTTTTCTTTGTAAGTATTTATAAACAGTCAATAAGTAATAGTACATCAATCCACAAAAAAATTTGTCCTAATAAATTTTCGTATTTATTAAGTAGAATGAAATTCATTTTAATTACAACAAAGATATTTTTTGTTTGTTTTATATCTTTTTGAAATATTTTTATCTAATGGAATTATTATATTTAACATACGTATAATCAATCATCATCATATGTAAGTAGTTTAGTGTTAATAACGAATATTCTTCAGTTGCTTTTTGGACCATTGAATGCTTCGACTATGTATAAGTAAGTTGTTGATTTGTTAAATCTATTGATATACTTATTATTCAAAGATGAATGATTGTAATTAAATATTTTTATTTGTAAAAATATTAAAATTGAAATCATTCAACTTTGTTTGTTACAACAGAAGACTTCTCCTATTTAGATATAGATTTCTTTTTATAGGTATTTTATTTAGGTATCGTGCGTACACATATAAACATTGAAAATTTGTATAATAAAACAACATAAATTCTTATAGAAATTTTAAGTTGTTTTTCTTCTTTTAATTTCCTTGGTTATTCTTGTAAAATTTTATAATAATAATGATTTTGTTTTCTTTTTAGTTTTGATTTTTTTATTGCATTTTACTCTTTTACAAGGAGGGATTCGAGAGATCATTATGAGTGTGTAAATATGTATAAATATGTGTATAGACTACGTAGATATCGAAGAAGGTGAATTTAATTTGAAGAACTAAGTATATAAATAGATTTGAAAAGAATCTTTCATGGATAAAATTATTCACTTGACAAGACATTATAATCCTCATAGCCATAATTGTAATCGGTTAGCTGCGACGAGCAATAGGAAGCAAAATTGGTCATTTAAGAATGTAACACCAGAAATGTGGTGTGAAGGTGGGATTAAGTTTCTACCATATCACATGATCCTTGCGGTCATAATTGTCCAAGTTGATTAAATGTCAGTAATTCATATATATGGAGGGGAGATTTGTACTTAAGACCATTTACTTATAATAGACTAGCAATGAGAAGCAAAACTAGATTAATAATTGGAATAATAACTAAGTTTTTTTATTATAACATTTTGCATGAAATTGAATGTTTTTGGCATAATATTCCAAGTCCTTTGTAAATGGATATTGTATCCTACCATCATCTATGTATTATATTTTTATTCAACTTAATTTATGTAAATTTTCATATAATTAAAATGGAATGTCAAGTTGAGAAAAATGAGCATTTTGGACACCTTCTTTTTTTGCTGCTTATTAAATAATTTATAAATAGAGAATATTACAAAACGTAAATTGTTTTGTTTTTTAGAACCAACTTTTGAAAATACCCCTAAGTTAACGTCTAGTTAAGTTCGATGAAAAGTGATTAAACCGACTTGTGCATAAAAATGAAGAAAATTTCTGAGAAAATGTAATGCTCCCTTACAGCTACAGAGAAGCATCTTCACTCGATGGGAAATGTTCAGAAGTATGGAACATGGGTTCAGCATTCTTTAAGTGACAACAACAAAAATCAACGAGACACAATCTTCACTGGAGACAACGATTTCTTTATCAAATCGTTATTGACATCAAAAATGGAATGACTTAGCCCCAGTAAAATTTGCAACAACGTAAGTGAAAAAAAATGGACGGAGGAAACCCATTAGAATAAAACACAAGAAATATTATTTTAGAATAGACGACTAATAGGAAATAAGACTGGATTTTAGTCCAGAAATAAATATGCGCAGGTGAAATTGCCAAAATGGCATTTATCACTCAGACTTCCCGCTGGGTACCAACGGGTGGGCAAAAGCTAGTTTGACAAAGTTTTCATCAAACCTCATGTTATGCACACAATACCCATCTATCTTCCATGCACATAAAATTGAATCAATGTATATTTATCTGTATTTATGTATGTCTGTTACCCATGACCTCCAAAGCGGCTGGGTCGATTTTAATGAAATTTTCTTGCAAACTTTACCATAATCTGGAGAGTGTTCCTGTCAAGTTTGGTGAATCGGACCACCGATTTTGCATATAAATCTTAGAGACATACATGTTAAAATCAATCAAACATATCTTCTTGAATTGTAAGTAGTCACAATCATCAAAATAAAATAAATTGCAATTTTTCTATCATTTCTTTGGGCTGGGTGCGTTAATTTTCTACAAAGTTTAAATAGCATTTGATGAATAATTAAGAATTTAAGAAATTAAAGGAAACAATGAACCCCATTCGATATCTTAGTCTACCATATGTGTTATTTTGTATTTAGTTATATGATTTAATATTAGTAAAAATTTTGTTTGTTTTCTTTTTCTTTTTTTCGGTTTTAATATTTATAAGAAATAGTTCCTGAAACCATTTTCTGTGTGTACTTTTTGGTTTAGTATTTTACATACTTTACTATATAGTATAGAGAGAAAGAGAAGATACGACAATGATAAGAAACATTGTTTACTTTATGTTTTGTTTTGGGGTGCAATAGACAACAAACAAGACGAATGATGTCTTTATAGGATAAGAATGTAAATGTATGTTGTATGTATAAAATAAAACAAGTTTAACAATGAAAAATATAGTTGCACTCTTTTAGGTGTTTAGACTTAATAAATGCTCATCAAATAGTAACTTTTTTGCATTTGCAATAAATCTGAATAATTATAATAATAATATGCAAACAAAAAATCAACAAAAATAAAAACAATAACATTTTTTTTTTTTTTTCATATAGAGATTTACACTTAAACAATTTTGTCTAACAGATTTTATTTTTGTTTTTGTTTCCTTTTTGTATTTCACATTTACTTAAAAATTAAATATTTGTTTTTTTTTTAATTTCTTATTTTGTAGTGCAATTTAGTTGCATTTTGTTTTGGTTTTATTTTTATACTCTTTACGCTGCGATTAGTATTATAATTATGTCATGAAGTTGGTAACACACAGAAGGAGACATCAGAGACCCCATAAAGTATGTATATACTATATTCTTGATCAGCGCGACGAGGCGAGTTGATCTAGCCATATCCGTCTGTCCGCCTGTCCATCTATCTATCTGTATGATTGCAAACTAGTTTTTGAGCTAAAGAGCTACACGGAGCTTTCTTTTTATCATACGCAGTACATTTGTCGAAATCTGCCGAATCGGACCCTCATATAAACATAGATCCAAATTCATCTTCTTCTTAGTACTTTTTTACTATCGACTTGAAATTTAGACATTATATGTGTCTGACCCATATCCACCAACCTTATAAATTTCAAGACCCTCGGACCACTAGCAGGGGGGCGTGAAGAGTATTACAACTTCGGCATAGCCAAAGTTAGTCTTTTTTTATATTTTCAAGTTAAACTAAATATTCAGTCTTATATTTAAAAACATCCGCCTGTTAAGCTTTTCTGAGCCGCTCGGCTTGCTCAGTGCTCTGCAGCAATAAGGAAATCAGTGCAACGCAAAATATTTATGCACACAGTAGCGCAGCAGCATTATTAAAAAAAAAATGAAACAAAAAACCAGGAGAAAAAAGATAAAAAAGAGAGCATGAGACACAAGAAGAAAAAGGAACTGAGACATAGAAATGACGATAAACTAAGAGAAAGACGAAAAAAAAAAAAACAATACGAAGTACAAGAAGAGAAAAAATATTTTGAAAATAGTCAGATGAATAGGGAAAATAAATAAGTATAAGAAGAAAACAACAACGGAACGGAATAGAAAAAAATGAATCAAAATCAAGGAAAAAGATATAAAATACAAGTTAAATAAGTACGAAGTATTGTACAAGAGCGTTACACATTTAATGGAAATTCCTTTCTGCAGTTTTTGAATTATTTACATTTACATTTATTACGCTATATAGATATTTTTTTTGTTTTTTTTTTATATATTTCTTATTTTCTTTTATATTTTCAAACTCGTTTTTCATTGTAATGCAAATGCAGGCAAAAGCAGGCAACAGGCCTTAAACAAAAAAATAAGAAATTCAAAGAATAAAGTATGCAATACACAACAAAGTATCGCAGGCAAAGGCAGGCAGAGATATTGAAACTGAAACAGACGGCATACACAATCATAATATTTTATTGTTACAAGTTAACGAAACGAACGAAAGTACAAACCAACGAACGAATGAATCGAAAAGAAGAGTAGAAGTAGGAAGAACTTCTACACAGAATATTATAATACTTAGAGAGATATTTAAAATGGCGAGGAGTGAGGGAACAAGCAGCATATCCAGAAAACCAGAACTAACGAATGAATAAAGCTTTTTTTGTGGCTGCAAAAAATCTTTTCCTTGCTTAGAACAAGAAAGAATATGGCAGCCAATATGTAAATAAATAAATAAATAATAAATCGTATTCAATATCAATAAGTAAAATACAAAAGCATTTGAAAGCTGCTTCGCTTTATTGTTCCTTATTGGATGATGAAAAGAAAATAAGAAAACACAAAAAGCAATCAATACAAAAAAAAAAAATCTTTAAAGAGACCAAAGATCCATTGAAAATAAAATCAATTTTTAGTGAAATGTAAAATAAATTGAGAATAGAACTAGAAATTAGGTCAAATGTCATGCATGTCTTGAAACAACAATAACAATAACAACAATATACAATATTTCCTTTAAAGATATTTCCATTTAAATTATTTAATAAAAAAAATAATGAAATAAATAAAAGTAGAGTAAATTATATTCATCGAAAAATCTTCAAAGAATGCACAATATGTTTAATTTTTGAATCACTTTGTTTAGTAAGACACAAAATAAATTACTTAAGAATCTCTTATGACAATAAACCCTGGAAGTATGCAACATTGTTTATTGTTTTTATTAATAAATAATATTTGACTTAAAAATAAAACACACATAACCATAATACATAGAAGTATGCAACAGTTTTCATTTTAACAAATATGCAAAATGTGAAGCATTAATATACATAGTATTTTTAATGGGAATAAATCTCCTTCCTCATCTGGATCATTGTAATACATATTATTTATATGTGTAAAGATTTGCTAGGAGTAGCCCTGAGAAAATTCTTTAAGTATCAAAAAAAAAAATAAACACAGACTTAGATGAGTTAGACACTCATTAACTCTTATACTTTCAGTGAGCAAGTAAATAAGTTCGATTGGTAATGTAATTAAGTAAGTTAGTTGGAAAATTGAGGCATATATAGCAGTCCAACTATGTTGCGACTGTGCTTTTCCGCATTTGTTAAGCAAGTGAAGTCTGATAAAAAATAAGTTTCCTTCACAAGCAAAGACATCGATCATCAGCAACTCACTTTCTAACTGTACCTATCAACGAAACGGTAGCAACAGTCCGAGATATTTAAATTTCTTTCTTCACATACTTGATAATACACTCATTGCAAAACGAATGCTGACAAGATCAGGCACAAGTCAACTCGACTTGATTTTACCGAGACTTGCGAAACGAAAGCTGACCAGACAACTCTACTTGACTTTATCATTAAATCTCAAAGATATAATTTTAAAAATAAATTTCTTGATTTAAAAAATTGTATCTCCTTATTGTCAGTACTGAAAAGTATATTCTTTTAAAAAGTTACAATCAGATGCAAAGAAGTGAATATTGGAAATCGATTCCAGAACTAAGACAAACAAAAGTCTTTCTGAACTAGTATTTCTATCCAAAAAGAGCTATGTAATTGTTTGTCATGAGAAGAAACATTCGAAGGCTTCAGCCATCACTTGAAAAAGTCTTTTAGGACTCTCAATTTTTAAATGTTTGAGGCATTGATTTCTTATTCTATCAAAATACCATGCAATTTATTGTTTTCTACTAAGATTATAAATTAGAGAGAGAAACTTGTTTAAAGAGATTCAGATTCTTGAAAGTGTTGATGCCTTACATCACCTGATAACAGAAGATATTTAAATAATTTGGAAAAAAAAATCCTGGTAGCGAAACACTTCATCATGATCTTTTCAAAATGCCTATTTAAATGTTATTCTTATACATAGAGGAACTTTAGATGAAAACTCCTTTATTTTAATAACAAAAGCATATCTTAGCCTTTTAGAAATCATTTCAATGTTACATCTTATGTTAAATTCCACTCCGACATTAAATCAATTCCTAAAACTATTTTTATGAACACTATGAACGAAAAATAATATGTAGTCCACAGACAGCATACATGATTGACAAATTTATTGAAGTTCAATGGCATTTGTAGCGTTGTTGTCAAGCAAGTTAATGGTTTTTGGGTAATATTACAATATAAACTATTTAGATAACCGGGTAGAATTTGTTTTGCATCTCTTTCCCAAAAAATTAGTGGAAACTGATTGATTGACCTAATGAGATGTTTGACAAAGACGACTTGATTGATTTTTAAATATATCTAAGTTGCCTATGCATCTCAATTGCACATCTCACCCTTTTGGATATTTCAGCTGTTCCTTTGGGTTTTCTGAATTTATTTCCTCATGAATAACTTCGTCCATTGGTGAAACCCGTATGAATATCCGTTAGTTTTTTTATTTCATTTTTTGAGTTTATCGCGGACAAACAGACAGACCGACGTGCCAAGGGACTTTGTTTTATAATATGTATTGATTCAACCGTTCGTTAAAAATTTGATCAAACATTTTCTACACTTTCTTATAAGTACAGGAATGTATAAGTGTAAAAAGCATAAGCAGGAACTTTATTGAACTAAACTAAACTGAAGTAGACAATGACAAATAAAAAATTATATACAGTAAAATTTCTAGTCGCTGACATCTTTCCCGGCGAATATCTCTCGTGGACGGACAAATTTCTAAGTCCCAAGATATGTTTTAAGAACAAAATGCACTTCGATGGGCGGACATCTTCCATGAACGGACAATTTCATTGAAATTTAGGAAGTTTTTACTATATGCGTAACTGTAAGAACAATTGATTTATCAATTAGTCAATTCAATGGTTGACAGTTTATGAACGAAAAGAAGGTTCGTATATTTATTTGGCTTATGGCGACAAACTGCACTCAAGGCAATTTGTCAAACATTATTTACTGTCTTTGGCTTTCTTTAAACAGAAATTATCAATTATTTTCTTGATTTTAACTTACAGTATTTCAACTTATATACATACTAATAAATATGAGTTAAGTTACATTTAAGCATTTTAAATACGCATCAAAACATTTGCTTTTTTGCCCAATAAGTAACAAAAAATTCTTTCAAAATAAGAAAAAAAAAACCAATTGAAAAGAAGTTGGAACACTTAGTTTGTGTTTAAATATAGAAAGTAATCGAAGGTCACCTACCCAAAGTTTGATGGCAATAGAAAAAAGAAAAGTTTACTACTAAAATATTCTTAGTAAAGAAAAACCCTCAGCTTAGGTTATTTAATATATAAAACAAACGAAGCATTTAAGGAAAATAATAAAAAGAAAACCTAATAAAATGGCATTAAATAAAAACTGGCAAATAAAAATAAAACAAAACGGATGCGGAAACGGAATTTGTAAGTACAACGACAACAACGACGACATTAATAATTTTTCTTTCATTTTTATATATCAAAAATGAGTAAATATAATATTGTAAATATTATGGATGAGTGGGTGGAGTAGATGCACACATTTTTTGTTTTTTTAATGAAGGTGAAACATTAATTTTGTTTATAAATAATTTTTTTTTGATTTATGTAAGTGGAATGTTTTTAATTTTATTTATAATAATAAAAACACAAAAAATACAAAAATTACACATAAAACAATTAATTAAATATTTTAATGACATCAACAGAGATGCTCGCACACACATACAACACACATAAATAACAATTAAGGATACACACACTCAGCCACAGTAAGAGAAAAAGATGTAAATGAATTTTAATTGGCAAGGCAAATTATTAGAAACATTTTCTTTTAGTTTTTTTTTTTTTTTTTTTTTGTTTCTTTTGTTAATTCATTTTAAGTTACAATGAAGTGAAAAAATCTTAAAAAAAAAAAAATATGTTATGGTTAAAAACAAAAAGGATAACACAAAGAAGGTGAATGAATATTATATTGATGTGGATTTGAGTGGGTGGCTCGATGAGGGTGGTTGTTTATTTGTTTGTGAAAAGTTTGAATATTATCAGGGCAAAACAGTAAACACAAAACAAAACAAAATAAACGAAACGAAACGAAACAAAACAAAACTCATCATAATACACACATAAACAGATACACAAAACACATATGTCAAAAGAGAGATACTATAAATACAACAAAAGGATACACAACAATGGATCCAATGTACGTTTATATAAAAGGATAATGACTTAACATACCTGTGGCTGTTGTTGTTGTTGTTGTTGTTGTTGCAACGTTTGAGTTTGTGCAGAAGTTGAAGTTGTTGCTGTCGTTGAGGTGCTTGACTCCGTGGTTGTTGGTGCTGATGTTGTTGTTGTTGTTGTTGCTGCTGGTGGCAATTGTGGCAGCTGCTGCGGCGCCGATATTGTCGGTGTTGTCGGATTCGTATCAAGCGTATGTTTCGATATAACAACCGTTGTTGTCTTTTGGATTTTATCCTGTTCATGATGTTCGGAGGGTGATTTCGGTGGTACCGAGGTAAAAGCATCTGCTGCACGAACAATTTCCAACACCTGAAATAATGAAAGAACGCAAGAAATCATAAAAAATAATATCATATCATTAGCCAGCCAACCAACAGAAATGAAGAAAAAACATTAAATTCATTCAATTCAATGCCAAGGTCATGAAATGAAATGTTGTCTTTCGTTGTAATCAAAGTCGCGGGTTATTGACTTGACTTGATTCAATCACTTACCTTCTCCGGTGTACTCTTCTCCTTTGTAGACTGCTGTGCTACCACTCCGCCACCACCACTTTGTGTCTGTTCAGCTTGAAGAAGCGCCATGGTTTGTTCTTTTACATTTGGTTGATGTTGTTGCTGTTGTGTTCCCGCTCCTACTCCAACTCCTGGTGCTGCTGATGATGATGATTTATCATTGAGTGTTGGTGTTGTTGTATGCACTAAGCTAGCAGCGGCAGCCAATGCAGAGTTCTCAGCATTGGGTATTTCACTTTTTTGCGCAAAGACATCAAAGTCCTGCAAAAGACAGTTAGAAGTGAAGAGAAATATACACATTTTTTCGAAGAATTTAAATAACAAACACCATCCATACCTGACGCAAACGTTCTTCCTCATCATGATCTAAACTGGAAACGCTTTGACTTTGACTGAGTTCTGAACCAGTTTCCGAAGCACGTGAGCCTGTAAAGTAACAGCAAAAGACATAGAAAAGAATGAAGGGAATGAAGTTTACAATTTGAAATATTTTATTTTAAGTTCGTTCGTTGTTTTTCTTGTTGTTTATAAGAAAGAATATGTATACAGACCATGCCTGCTGCCTGTGCCACTGCCACAGGACGAAGAGTTGAAACCGGTGCTCATGCCGCCTCCGGTACCAATGGAATGAATTAAATTGGATTTGTCGTAACCTTTACAAACGACCAAATGTATATCATTGCCAGCATTACGTAGTATAGCAACAGCATCTTGATGCGCTGCTCCCAACAGTGAATGACCGTTTACCTCGAGCAGACGCATGCCAACCTGTACAACAAAAATGAAAAAAAAAAAAAAAAAGAAATCATTGAATGGGGTGGCAACATCATGGTATATATATAGATATATATATATGGATGAACATAAGAGATAAAGTTTGAAAAAAAAAGTACAGACAAAAAAAATTGCATTATATATTTTTATATCCCTGATAGAGAGTAGTAGAAATGGGATTATCTCTTGTTTAGTGATAATTGTAACACACAAAATAAAGCATTCAATATCAGGTAGCTTATTTTTATAGAAATCAATCTATTCTTCTACATAGTTTTTGAGATATTTATCGGAAATTTAAATTAGTTTATTCAAATTTGTTTTGTTTTACAAACTACTAAAGAAAATATGTAGAATGATCAGTATTTTGTATTAGTCTTCCATTCAAATATAGATTCTTCTATAGTTTTTCAGATATAAACCTGAAGTTTTGGTAAGTTTTTTTTTTTTTCTACAATTGTCAATTGAGAGACCTTCAAAGAGTAAAATGTTTTTTTTTTTTTTGTATTTAATTCTTTAATTTTTGAAATATTTATCTGAAATTTTGCGTAGTTATGACAAATATAACATAAATCTGCTGAGATTCTACTGAAAAAAATGTTTTGGTTTCTGAAATACTAAGCTGAAATATTGCTTTGTTATAACTTAAAGCAGTTATGAATCCATCAAAAAGTAAAAGGTCTACTTTATATTTCTACCTGTCTAATGGAATTTAATTCATAGGTTTTTGAGATATCAAGCTGAAATATTGTTAACTTATAACTTAGCACTATCTGTTTGTTTGAAATTAATACTTGGGTTTTTAAGATATTAAACTGAAATGTTATTTACCATGCTCTTTGTTCTATAAATCTATATTACAAGCTCTCTTCGATAGTCATTTACTTGTATATTTTGGAAGGATATTTAGTAATTGGTTAACCCGATACATTTTCTTTCTTGTCTTTGTTTTTATATTTGTTCTTGATTTGCTAACTTTTGCCATGCTTCTTTGAGTTTATTCACTTTTTTCCATTTCAACAAACACGAAGAAGAATGTGTAGACAACCAGACCAATCGTCCAACCAACAGGATTGAGACATTAAGAGGAACAGACAACGGTAATGATGAAGACGACGATGATGACGACGACTATGTGAACACAATGGCAAATTATATGTCAAAAGTTTTCAGCATTTAACAACCAAAATCAAAGTCATCTCAAGATTAAAGCTTATCTCTGTTTAGACACTTTGCCGCCAAATTGCACAAATTAGTAAAAGAAAAAGTTGAGAACATAACAGAATTCGTCTCGTAAATAGGGTAAGTGGTAATTTCTCTTTTTTTTTTTGTATATTTTTCATTTAACTTTGGTAGAAACTCGTGCCAAAACTGCTTAAACAACTGTAATCAGGCACTTCCTTTCAAAGACGCCTTCAAATCCAATCCTATATTCAATATGAAAGGACTACCACAAGAACTAATGTAGTAAAATAGGAATAGAAATGAAGAAAGGAAGGAAATGTTTGTCATATATAATAATTTACCTTAAGCCTTCCATCACGTCGAGCGGCGCCAACCGAATTAATTTTGGACACAAATACACCTTCGTCTGTGGGATCGACAGGATTGCCACGTTGGCCATTCAGACCGCCCTTAATGTGCATGCCCAGACGTTCGCCCTCAGCTTTTGTGATGATAACTTCCTGTAAAATTTATTTAAAAAGAAAAAAAATATTGAAAAAGGAAATAAGAAAATGTTAAAGAAAATTAATTTTTCCTTTTTTCATTATGCATAGTTTTTCATATTTGTGTTACGGAAATTCAAAATCATGTAAATTACAAGGGAAAAAAGCAAAAAAAAAAACAAATTATTCATAAATATTTAAGCATGAAAAAATAAAAATAAATGTTTTTTTTTTTTTTTTTTTTTTGTAACAATTAACTCTCAGTGAAAATAAGTGAACTCAAGTATAAGCTTAAGTAAATCATAATATTTCCCTATTGAATCGTTTAAAAAGTTAAGAAAGATTGTTTAATTGATAGTATTAATCAAGATTATGTGGGACCTAGGATCAAGTGACTGGCAAATGTTCACGCGCGTTTGATTTTTGGCACCAAACCTCATAATTTTAACTAGATTCATTGATTAATTGTGTACTCATAATGAACTTTTCAATTCAGCTTGAAGAATTATCAAGAACATAACTCGATTATTCGGACCTCTATTAACCGTGAATCACCAATATTATTCGTGATTGATTTTAATCCACCTCTATTAACTGTGAAGTACCGTGATCCGTGTGTTCGGGGATTCCCCTTTTTATTTTTCCTTAATGAACTGCGTATTAAATATCTTTTCCATTCATTCTGTTTGGCACATTCCACATCCTTCATCCAACCTATGCATCAAGAAATAATTGGAAGCTATTTATAACCTCATGTCCTTAACCTGATCGTTCAAAAATTTATTAAATGGCAATAACAGATGTGAATTTGTTAAATCTTTGGACATCAAGACTGCTTTGTAGGCAGTCATGGCTTAACCCCACAGGTTTTAAGAAACGTTTGTAATAAGATACTACTACAATCTCAAGATGATGAAGATGCTCTAAAAAGCCATGTTGGGATACAATCATATATAATAATATTGCATGAATGTACGACTGACGCTACATCAAAATGGATAAAGTCGACTCTGACATCGCACCGTTTGCTATTATAACTGAAGACGAAATCGTAAACATGGTTCAACAAACCCAAGATGATGAGTTTGGATCAAATTCCGAGGAATCAGAATAAGATATTTATATGCATATGTGCAGATTCACATTAATTTTTTTAATGTTTATATGTGACCTCTTTTAACCGGGATTTTCGATTATCCTTAATGAGCTCGAGCATCACGGACGTTCGAGGTTCAACTGTAGTTTTTAACGATTTAAAACACATAAAATATCAGTCTTAACTTATCGAACAACCCAATATATAGTTATGAAGAATTTTAAAAAATAATTTGCAAAAATCAAAAATAGCAACGATTCTTTTTAACAGAAAGCATCTTACCTTTGTTGGTATGTATTCTACATCTATGTGCTGGCGGTTGTTTTTTCAATATTTTAAAATAATTTTTGTTTTTTACAAAGTTCAAATAGAAAATAGAAAATTTGAAGTATATAAAGTGTACAATAGAAGTATGTTAGAAAGCATTTAGTATACAGAAATAGATAGAGAGAGAGCTGAGTATATTAATAGTAGTAGGAGATAAGCGTGTTAAAGTGTTAATAGCAACAAAAAACAAATTCAGTTTACTTACTTAGTACTATTGTATAATCAATATGTCAAAGAGGCTTTAAAAAATGTTTGTATGGAACAACAACACTTACCTGGAAACCAGCTGGTAATGGATCATGTTGTATGGTCAACTTTATATCATCACCAGGTTTGAGTAGTTCAAGAACAGCATCCTGATGTGTTGCACGTGAAACATCAGCCTCATTTACCTTCAATATACGATCGCCCATGCGTAGCTTGCCACATTTTGAGGCAATGCCACCAGGCACAATCTGAAATTACCATAAGAGAGAGTGAGTGACAGAGAATTTCAATTTATTTAAAAGAATTTAGAAAAAGATCCTTTTTGTACAAATAAAACAAAAAATATTTTAAATTAATTGCTAACGACATCAAAACTTTGTCGCATTTGTCGTGCTTGACACTTTCGCTTTGTTTTAAAGAGAAATTTTTCGTGCGTACACTTAATGAAAAATTTCCATAATTTATGACAGTCATAGGAAATAGAGGAACGGAGGGAGGCTGGAAGGTAGAAGAAGATGGAAAAGGAAAAGCAAACTTGTAAGCCGCTTGCAATGCGCTAAGAGGAAAATTATTATTTTAACAAAACAGGACAAGACAGAACGAGGAAAGCGCAACTTAAAATTTACGCATGAAATGAATTTCTTTTCTCCATTTCTCTCTATCTTTCTTTCATTCATTCATTCAGTTTTTCTTTATGCAAGTTTATAATTCTCTTCACTAAAAGTAACTCAGTTAAAAACTGAGCAAGAATAATATGGGGAACGGAGGAAGTGAGATTTCAAACAAAGTTGTGACTACTTGCAACTTACAGAATCAGCAGCAGCAGCAGTCGTCGTCGACGATGTTCATTGCAAGTTGCATTTTTAATTGCTTATAAAAGCCAAAGTATTTCTAACTAATTGGTGTGCATCATTTGCATGAGAAAGCGTTACAACAGACAGCAACAACTTAGAGAATGGACGAACGGACGGATGCGAGGAGGATGGTGTGTCGAAATGATTACGATTACAATGAACCCTCACTGAGTCAGTTAGTCATTCTGTTGAGTTGAGTTGGGTTGCTTTGGATTCCCCGCTGCAACAAAGATTAAGTGGCTTAATTTTGAAAAGTTTTTTAGCAGCCATCACACCATCACAGTCAAAGTGCCTTCTTTGTTACAATTCTTAATGATTTTTGAAATAACATTTCAAATAATTAACAATTGAACTTTGACTTCAAATCATAGTGGCAAATGTCGGATTAAACATTTAAGAGTCGAGATAGTTTCAAGCACCAAACATTGACCATTTTGTATAAAAGCCACAGGTATAAATATTAATACTTAATTGATTGACTTTTTTCAACCTGAAACCTTCTTCTTTCTATAAGTTATGAGTAAATACAAAGTTTTAATACTATTATATATACTTACATGTGATATGAAGATGCCCGGTTCTCGTGCACCAAATGGTACACATGAGTGATCTGTGCCGCCAATGATACTAAAGCCTAGAGAGCCTTGATTTTTAGGTAATATTACCTCCTACATAGGAAATAAAAAAAAAACAACAATTAATAAGAATTAATGTTCAACAAAATTAATGAAATTGCAAATCTAAAAAAACAAAATAACTTTGGTTAAACCAAATATTATTATATACCTTTCACAAAAACGAATGTTTTTCTCATTTAAATACCAGAAAAGATGCAATCGATTTGTTTGATTCAGTAAGATCTATTTAATTTTTATAATATTGTACAAAACCAATTTAATCTTAAGAAATGTTAAAGTGTTCTTAAGTTTCCTTTGTATCTTCTTCTATATCTATAAATATTATAAAACAATCACCACCTCCGCATTTGTCTGTCTGTTCGCGATAAACCCAAAAACTACCGAACGGATTTTCATACAGTTTCCACCAATGAACAGAGAGATTCAAGAGGAAGGTTTGTGAATAAAGAAAATTCAAAAAATCCCAAAGGATCGTTGACATTTCAACAAATTAATCAGTTTGTTTTGAGACCTAAGTAGTACGATGTAGTAGTCAAAACTATATAAATTGTATATCCAAATGTCTGTCTTAAGATATATAAAAGGGTCCTTGAGATTCTAATTATACTCATCATAAAAAATATTGTAAAATTCTTCTAATACCAACATTGAACAGAAGATTCTAAACTTATACTGAACATTTTAACACATTTTCTATTTACTGTGATAAATTTCTGTTTGATATCTCAAAAACTGAGAGTGGCAATTTAAATACAAAAGGACAAACTCAATTTCTTTAGTAATATTTATTATAATAATATCATATGCCATATTACTAGTAGCTTCAGTTTGTTTTGCAAATGAGTTAATTAGATGGTCATCTTCATCACCATCAAAATAGAGCAATAATACCCGAGGCTAATACAATACTTTAGATTGCAAATGAATTTTGTACTCCTCCCCATCTACTGAGTAGTTTCTGACAGTCTCGGTAAATTGTTAATTGATTCAATATGACATTCATCAGGAAGAAGAATTTTGCCTATTGTACATTACATTATTATTTGGTGTTGCTTAACTTAATAATCTATCTACCATCTATTCTATGTAATTTTACCATCCATCTTTCTATCTATTCTATGTAACTTTACCATTATATCTTTCCATCAAGCTTTTCACCTATCTGTCTATCTATCTTTCCATCTATTCTTCTATTTCTCACCATCCATCTTTATGTCTAACTTTCCATCCATATTTCCATTTAATATTTCACATATCTTTCTATCCACCTTTCCATCTATCTTTTCATTTATCTTTCCATCTATCTTTCCCTTTATATTCTCATCTATCTTTTCATTAGATAAGTCAGATAACTTAAGAAATGTTGAGGTTTCTTCAAGAGCCTTATATTTTTAAGCTTTTAATGCCAAATTCTATATTTTTCTTAGCCATTTTAATATATTTTTCATCCACTGTTCAGACCCCTTGATGAATTTCAGTACTTACTGTATACAAATAACAATCAGACAAACAGTTGAAATTAATTTCCCTAAACATATTATTATCATTTGTTACATCATCGCTAGAATACCATTTTGCTTGCTAAATAAGTAATAATATTCTTAAATTTTGTATATAAATTTTTATCTTAAGATAAGTACTGATCTTTTTTTTTTTTTTCCTTCTGTATTACCCTATTTTAAAGATCCCAATGGCTACTTGTATCTTAGCCATTTAAACAATTCTTCTATCCATTGTTCAGAACTTGTAATATTTCAGTTTAGTATCTCCAATACTGAGTGATTAATGTAAATTCAAACAATCAGACAAACATATTTAATCAATTTCCCTACATATAATTACAATATTTATATCATATGTTACATCACCTCTAAAAGGTGGCCGGGCTTCTTTTCTTCTTTACCATACTAAATACAAACTTAAATATAAATTTAATAAGATATTTAACATAATTTGTGAAAGGTATAGAAGTGTATAAAAGTATTTAGGTATGTATATTGGAACAAAAAATAAATAAATTGCTGTAGTTCGAGAGAGCGAGCGCTTTAAGCTTTTGCTTTTATGAATTATGATTTTGATTTGAAATTGTAATTCATTTGATTTTGACATAACTTTTTGGTGTATGAAATTTGTTTAAAAATGTTGGTGGTGGTGGTGGTGGCAGCGGTTGTGTGTGATGTGTGTGAAATTGTTGGTGATATTTACATAAAAAAATAAAATAAAATACAAAAAGAAACAAAAGCAAACATGCAAAAAGAGACAAACACAGGTGAAATAACAATTAAAAAGTAAACAAATACAAAAAAAAAAAAAAAATCATTAAAATTTAACCATAACCAATTATAAAAATATTGTAGAAACAAAAGAATATTTAACAAAAATTAAACAAAATAATCTTAAGCCACAATAAATTTCTTAAATTATTTTTTAATTATTTTCAGTTTTAATATCAAATTATTAAATTTAAATTAGAAAACCTCGCCTTTGTCTCAACTCATCACCGCATACCAAATTAGAGTCTTAAGAATAAAAGAAAAATCTGTAAATAATTTGATAATAGAAACATCTGCCTCAAGATGAATAAATACCCCTATGATAAAGATTCTACAATCATCATCATCATCATCATCATCTACCAGCACATTGACGCACAGATAGAAAAGTGAATTTCATAACGAAGCATTCAGAAATTTCTTTTTAAACTCACTTTAAATAATCATTTTTTCAATGAAATTTTGTAATCAAATTTAATCAAATGGAATAAAGAACTCTGCCAATTTCCTTTAACAAATAAAATTTTCATCTGTTTATAGACTTTTGTATTCATCAATAAACAAAAACACGACGACTAACAATTATACACAACATGACGAAAGAAAATTGAAACAATTAAATATTTTATTTGCATTTTCACAATACAAAAGTTGTTAGTTAGAATCGAGACACAGAAAGAAAGAAATAAAGCAAACAAAAAGTCAGTCAACAAACAGAGAGAAGAAATAAACCAACCAAGTGATAAGATAGACTAGTATGAAAATTAAAACAATTGTTCAAATCTAAATTCATACACGTACTTATATGTATGTAAAATACATATGTCTATATGTATATCTTTATAAAACATTCTCTCTGTTATTTCTTGCCCATTTCCCCTATACCCCACAGAACTTCATATGAGTTGTTAAGCATCATCAACATTACCATCCTCAACTCAGCTCATCGTCTCTCGTTTTCCTGTTGAGTGTTGGAAATATTTAAAATTTTCATTTATTTATTTAAAAAAAAAATGGCAACAAAGAAAAACGAATTTATTATTTATCTTGTTATTTTGTTGTTAACAAAAATCTCAATTGTGCATACTAGTATACTATAGTAGTTTATACTACTATTGTAGAAATGTTTACAATTTTAATTTGCCTAAAAAATGTTCTGGTTGTGTGGTAAACACTTTTTGTTCTATTCTCTATTTTATATTTTGTTGTCTTATCTTTACAGTTCTTTAACTCAGAGTTCTTATAGTTTCACTCGTTTAGATTGGTTGGCTTTTAATTGGTTTTATATTTTTTGTTTTTGTTTAGACAAATTTCATTTGGTTTTATTAAATTTATTAAAAACAAACCAATGTTATATACAATATGTTAGTGACAACAAAAGAAATAAACTTTATGTATGTTTTATCTTATAGCAATAAAATAGTAACCAAAACCAATTAAGGGTTTCGATTCAACCAAGTTGTGATACAAATATGTATAGTAAGTATATTTTTCAGGTAAAAATACTTGAAATTCTCATGTAGAATAAAGTTCAATTGGAATTTGAGAACTTGTTTATAAAAAGTGAAAATTGAGTAGCAAATAATTGTTGATTTAAATATAAAAGTACACAGAAATTTGGCAGAAACACTTTTTATTTTTTATAGGAGGCGGACTGAGAAACTTTGGGAAACACAACATGGTGCATTGTTACAATTTCAATTGATCAGATCATCTTTATCTACTAAATAGGAAGGCATTGACTCATTGACATTGAATACGTATTTATTTACCTAAAGCAGGTCTGGGCAAATGAATTCTAAATGCTGCCCAAACGCACTCGAAGTGACAACAGAGAAGAAACAAAATTTTTTTTCTTTGGCCCGCAGCACAAATATTTTTCTTTTTTTTTTTTGGATAAGTGCACCAATTATCATAAATATGATAACTTCAAAAATATCTATAAGTATCATTCAAATATAAAGTATCGTAAGTAGTATACCGAGATTCAACAATGTGACATGGCCCACAAGTTTATCAAGTGCCAATATTAAATAAAGTACCATAAGTACATTAGGAATGACAAAGACACTATTCATCAAATACAAAAAAAATGTATATAAATATAAAGTGACTAGAAAGTTAGAAAGTCAATTACTAATAATGTATCATGTCCTATAAGTAAAGTTATATTAAGTTTATTAGGGACAACATGTGTACTCTCGGTTGAAAATTAATAAAGAATTAGATCAAGTACTTTAAGAACCTTAGGTTATAGTATCTATGTACTGTGCATCAATTACAAAAAGTACACAAATTTTCATTTAAATAGAGGCACCATAAGCGCATCAAGTATCAGTAGTACATACAGTATCAGAAGAATATTAAGTTTTATATCTATAAGAAATCGTTGGGCCTGGACAAATGTTACGCCATTGGTTTTTTTGTTAGGGAGGAGTTCGACTGTACACTTATATTCAAGTTCAAGAACAATCATTTTTTTAGATTAAGTTCTAAGTGGACTTTTTACAATCATAATACATACTTATGATCAATCAATTATTGATAAAATTACATCAAGTACCACAAGTATCATACATTTTAGTAAGACCCTAATTTTAAAGATTCAAATTTATTGAAGTTGCTTAAGTAAATCTCTTTCATTACTTGAGGTCTTCTTAGGACTAAGAGATACTTACGCATATCTTAAATGTGATAATTGAAAATTAATTCAATTTAATGCGATAATAATTAATGTAATTGTTGTAATTACAAAGTACTTGAAACACGGTTCTATTCTGAAGTACTCATAACACAATTAAAAAGTCTTTTCTTCATTCTTTTCACAAATTTAACTGAGAGATTAATAATCAATCCATTGATTGAAGTCGTCCTAAGACCTGATAACACAATAAAAGTATTTTACTCCTTTCTTTTCACAAATTCAACTGACATCTGAAACTTTCCAATTTATTTGATGGTACTTGAAAAACTAATCTACTACTTATCTTTTTACAAATTTAACTGAGAGATTAGTTTCAATTCAATTTTTCAAGACTTCTGAAACTTTTCCATAATAGATGTACTAAATATAATTAAAAGGTACTTGATAGACTAAGTTAGAATGTAGTCCATTGTAGAGTGTCGTTCACAGTAAAAGTACTTTTTTTCTTTCTTTTCAAAAAATTAACTGAGACATCTGAAACTTTTTCAAAATTGACATACTTGATGGTACCACAAAAAACAAGGCCAGCTTTGATTGAAGTCGTCCTAAGTACTGATAACACAGTAAAAGGCCTTTCCCTCTTTGTTTTCACCCATATAACTGAGGCTTCATACTTGAAAGACTAGAGTGTAAGTATTTGATGGAAGTTGTGCTAAGTACTGATAACAAACAAAGTATAAGGCATTTCCTGAGGTATCTGAAACTTTCACATAATTGATATACTTGATGGTACTTCAAAAACTAAAGTAGATTATAAGCATTTGATTGAACTCATCCCAAGTACTGAAAACATAGTAAAAATCCTTTCCTTCTTTCTTTTCACATATTTAATTGAGAGAATAGTTTCAATTCAATTCCAAGGTACTTGAAATACTAAACTAGAGTAAAATCCTTTGATTGAAATCATCCAAAGTATCCATAAAAAACAAGAGACATTTCTTTCGTTTCACAAACTGTAATTGAGAGAATAGTTTCCTTCAATGTTGAAATTGCGAAAGCAACAGTTCAGTGTTGGTTTTTAGCTTCTGCTTTGACTGTAACTGCGATTGTTGAATTGTGGAAGGAATAGTCGATTCAACAGGAGAAGGAATGAAATTGACTGACAGCTTTAAAATGCAGGTTTCCTTAAAAATTGTTGTAGACTTCTGAAACATTGCCGTTGTCATTAATGTGGTGATTTGTATTCCAATATCTCTTCAGACAAATATAACAATAATTTTCTATTTATATTCACTACTTCTCTTAAAAATTTATAAAATTTTAAACTCCTTTCACTTAAAAGGGTAAAAAAATAAATATCATGCGCCAATGTGCCAGAAGTGTTTTGCTTATTATTATTAAAAATTATAATGAACCAAAGAACCGAAGAAAATACTAAACTAAATTAAAATTAATATAGTAAAACCAATAAAACTATTAGTAAAAATGCTATAAATTAATTTTAACTAAAAAACTCTACTACAATTGAATTGAATGTGAATGTTTTGCGTATAAAACATAAATCAATTAAATATATAAAAAACGGAAAAGTTTATTTACATTAACAAAACAAAAAAAAAAATAAAATAAATAAATAAATTGAAATATTTAATTTCTTGTTTTTTTTTTGATTTTTATGATAAATATTAAATTATTAATTATTGAACAATTGCCAATTACAAAAATAAATAAATATAAATAAATCAAATAAAAATGAGAGAAAATAAAAGAAAAGAAAATAAAACAACAACCTAAATTCAGCAGTCAAAAAATAAATTGATTTTAAATTGTTTTTTGTATTATTCTTTGTTGCTGTAATTGATGTAATAATTGTAATTTTTGTTGTTGTTGTTGTTTTTGTGGGTAGTGGCGGTGCATAAACAATGAAAAACTATTTATAGTAGTAGTCAGAGAGAAAGTATCTATCTATAATAATAATAATAATAATAATAATAATAATAATAATAATAATTGTAGTTGTTGCAAATAATTATACGTATGTGCAAATGAAGAGCAATGAACGCCAATTGTTTTCTATAGTAAGTGATACCCTACGCGCTGTTTTGTTATTTTTTTTTTTTTTTTTTGTACAACAATTTATACAATTTATTATCTTTTAATTTATTGCATTTCATCATTCAAAACTTTTCACTCTTCTCTTCTCTCTCTCTCTATCTCTCTCTCTCTCTCTCTGTAAGTTCGAGTGTGTGTGTTAATGCCTTGTTGTGGCTGTTGTGATAGTCACCTCACTGATCAATGGCTCCGCCAGATGATTATCGGTAACACGTGTCATCACCGTTTCCGTAAATGTTGACTTGGTTATAGTTTCCGTGATGAGGCCCAATTCAGTGGGTGCTGCCGGAAACATAGGCAAATCAGGTTGTGGCTTATTTACCGTGACGGTCACAGCGCCAACGCCGATCTCATTTGGTCGTGCAACGTGCACCTGATGCTGGCTGCCACCACTAAGGAAATGCGCTGGTATCATCGCTTGGAAATCTTCGCTGGTCAATGGACGAAGTGGAGGGGACTGGATTGATTGATTGATTGATTGTTTGTTTGTTTGGTTGGTTGGTTGATTGATTTGTCAGTCATTTTGGGAGCAACGTCGAGCATTGTTTTTTTTTTTTTTTTTCAATTCAATTTTTTTAAATTTTGTTTAAAATTTTTTTTTTTAATTTTTCAATTATTAAAAAAAAAAGGAAGAAAAAGAAAATATGCATTGTAAATTTTGGTTTTTTGTTTCTTGGCATTTAATTTGTTTTAAATTAAATTTAAACTAAATTTTCTATTTTAAATAAAATCTATTAGATTTCGTTTTGACTAAGTTTAAATTAAATTTTGAATATTTACAAAATTATACTAAAAATGGTCAATTTTCCATTTCAATTTTGTGTGTCGTTTCAAAGCGTTTTATTTATTGATTGTGGCAAAAGAAAAAAATAATTTAATTTAAGCAAAAAACAAACACAAACTCAAATGAGTAAATAACAAATAACAGACAGACACACATACGCACATACATAGATAAGATAAATAGATACATACATAAAAGATATATAAAATAAAATACATAGAAAATATTTATAATATTTTGTAAGGACAAGTGCACAAAAACATTTATTTATTTTTTAAAATATAAAAATACACAACGAAAAAATATTTCATTAATAATTTTGCTAATCAAATTTTTAACTTAAAAAAAAAAATTATTTATTATTTAAAATTAATGTAGTATGTATGTATATAAATTAATTAAAATAAATTTATTTTATTAAATTTATTAAATCATTTATATTTAGTATTTATTACATAAATAAACAAAAACATTTTATGAATATTAAAAACAAAATTTTCTTTTAAGAAAATCTCTTTTCAAAATTCAAATTTTAATTTAAATTCAACTAAAAAAATAATTAATATTTATATACCCTTCACATTTTATCTCATTGGGAGTTCCCTGATTATTGAGGTGTTTGGTACCAACTAAACCTATGAGATTTTATATTATTATGAAATTTTCCAAAAACTGATACCCAAAACCTAAGAGATTATATATGATTGTTATATTCCCTGATTACTAAAGTATATTATCACTCAATCGTATGAGATTATCACTGATCATTTTTTAATTACATATAAATTACCCTATCAGGTTGATATACCTTATATACTTTCACGTTGATCCAATAACTATTTATTTTAATCAAACAGTTATATGTTTTTAAAAAGAAGTTAAACTAGTTTTTATAATGCTAAGAGAACAATGGAGAAATGGAGCTTAAAGAAAAATGTTACTCTATAGATGATTTCAGTGAATCAAACATTTAACAACAAGAAATAAGATATCCCTCAATTTAATATCAGGTGTTTTTGGACCTATAGAATCATAACCAAAATTAGACTGTACTCACACACTTTTTATCGTTTCCTTAGCCTAGAAACTTTAAAATTTAAAAGCAATTTTCTAGTCTTTTTTCTTAGATAAATTGGATTAGGGGAAAGACGGGAGCTAGTCTCACCGTTACTGCGGCCTCGAGGTATTGTAATATAAACATAATTGATAATTCCGAGTTCTCATCAGAGAAGCCTTCAACTTATATCGAAGGGAATCTAGTGTAAAATAGACCATGGGGGTCAAAACATCTGATGTCTCCTCTCCTTCTTCTTTACATTAACTAAGTACATTGATTGTGGATATTTATTCGCTCGCATATAAAGTTAGCGTTGCATAACTCTACAATGTGTTAGGTAGCCTGAGACTATACAGATATCTTTAAAACTTAGTCCTATTGTAGTATTTTTCCTGGGTTATTTTGTGAAAGCTGGAAGGTATGAAGGTTTTACTTACTCTTATATATTGTACTTTGTATCTATCCCATATTGGTGCGACCTTTAATTCGTCTAAGATATATTTTTGTGTAACTCCAAAGCTTATTTCTAATTTTTTAAATTCATGTTAATCATTAACCATCACTTTCTGCTTATATGAAGGGTATAATATAAACATCGATTAAACCGAAGTTATAAATTAAATATTATTTGTAAACAGCAAACAGTCAAAAAACTACTTAATTATATTAACAATAATATAAAAAATAATTTATACAAAATAATTTATAAAAAATAATTGAATTTAACAATTTTTATTGCGACTAGCAAACAACATTAAATGTTTCACAGCTTTAAAGGTTTTTATCATTTATCATCATCATTGTTAAGTATAAATTGCTTAGCAAAATTTAATAAAATAAATTTTCAATTGTGCAAATCTTTTAATGGAATATGCATGTCTATATAGCGCTATATAAGTATATCTGAATTATATGTAAAGCTAAATGATATTTATATAATTAAAAAAATAAAAATTAAAAAAAAATAAAATAAAATAAAACAAAAGTAACAAAACGAAACAAAACTTTTATCACTTCACATGCAAAACAAACACAAAAATTTATATTAAAAAAAAGAAAAATAATAGAAAATGAGTGAAAATTAAAAAATAAATGAAATAAAAATTAATAATTTCAGAATTTTTTTTTTTTTTTTTTAATTATTAAAAAAAGGACGGAAAACTGAGATTGAGATACGTATTAGCACAATTAGATACAAAATAATATAATAATAATAATAAAAGAAATAATTAAAAAGGAAATTAAACTATTAAAATTAAATGCGCTAGTTTTATTTTCTATTTTATATTTTTTTTTGAAAATATCAGCAACAATTTTGTGTCTTTTTAAGTTTAATTTTTTGTTTTAACATAAATCATTCATAATTTGTCAAAAGATTGTGACTGCAAATTTACTTACCTTCTTTTTCTATATGGAATTTTATATCAATTTTTAATAAAAAAAAAAAATCTTATGACAAATTACGAGTTCTTTCTTTGATACTTTGATTTATGTTTTCAATGATTTTTTTTTTTTTGTGCTTATCAAAATTGTTTGTTTTGTTTGAGAAAAAAAAACAAAAAAAAAAAAAGTTTTAAAAATCAGGTTTTTCATGTTTGAAGGTTGTTTTTTTTTTAGCATAATGAGTGCAGTATAAATCAAAACAAAATATACAATTAAGACTAGAAGACTAGAAGAAGTAGTACGAAGAAAAACTAAAATAAAAAATCTAATATCACTAAAAGTGGATATAAAGCATAGCATACCTGAGCCTCAGATGCGTTTTCCTGAGACTGTGACTGCTGTGATGATGATGCTGCATCACTGGCAGCATCATTTGAAGGCACTGAATTTGTGCGTCTAGGTGCTGGCACTGGTTGACCAACACCACTACCACCACCAATACCAGTAATAGAACTACTAGTGCAAGGTTTTTCATCAGGTGATTGCTGCTGTCTCTGCTGTTGTTGTTGCTGTTGCTGTTGTTGTTGTTGATTATAGTTTGCTGATGTTGTTGTTATTGTTGGTGTTTGTGCCATGCCGCCACCAGCAAAACCATTTGCTTTTTCAGCAATGCCACCAGCAATTGTCGCTGTGTTTGTCACTGTGGTTGATGCCATCGGTTGATTGTAATTGTAAACTTGTCGTTGCACTTGTTGTTGTTGCTGCTGCTGTAGATTCTGTTGTTGTTGTTGTTGTTCTGGTATTATTTCACCAATTGAGCGTTTAAAATTAGCTATGAATATGTTAAAATAAAAAGAGATTTTTGTTGTTTATCATTTGTATTTGCATACCTGGTCGATTTGCCAAATAACCTGATGGACTAAGTGAATTCAATACTGCTGGACTACGTGGACTCATAGGTGGCTCAAGTGGACCACGATATTCTCTTTGCAACACAAGACGCACAAAACGTTGAGGCTCTGTCAGGCATTGAACTGCTGCATCATGATGAGCATTTGTCATATCGTTGCCATTAATCTAGAATAATAGAATGCAATTTGATAAGGAAGTAGCCTTGTCTTTTTAACAACGAAATGCAATTAACAACAACAAGCAATCAATATACTTACAGCCATAACACGATCTCCCACCATTATTTTGCCATCACGCCAAGCCAAACCTCCTTCACTTACGCGTGATATAAAAATGCCATCACAATCGTCTTTAAAGGGTGGTGAACCTTTACCACCAGCAATGCTAAAGCCTAGACCTTGACCAATTTGGTCACGTATTAGTGTTGTATGCAATTGTATATAACTCAAGGGTGCATCCTGCCAGAGAGACAGAGAGAGAGAGAGACACAAAGTGAAAAGGATACAACAAAAGAGATTAATGTCAAATGCTTTTGATAAGTTTAACAAAACAACAGAAATCAATCAGTAGATTTTGTAGTGTGTACAATAATAGTTTGATAACGACACCAACAGAAGAGCAACATTTGTGGTTTGGTTTAACATTTTCATGCTGCAAAGCCATTAACGCATGCAACAACACAACAACAAAACAATACAAATGAATCCAACAGAATAATGTTAAATCCCAAACCACAAATTAAAAGCAATTAAAATTGTTGCATAAATTTTAAGGATCAAAAACAAACAAACGAACCTTGCCATTTTCCAAAATGCCATTGTTTGATGTTGGTGGTTGGGCTGCGACAGCAACAGCAGCAGCAGAAGCAACAGCAGCAGCAGAAGCAACAGCACCAGCAGCAGTAACTTCACCAGGCGTTACAAATACATGCCCTTGATAGGCATTTGTAGGATGATACTGTTGTTGTTGTTGAATTTGTTGCTGCTGCTGCTCTGGAAGTATTTCTATAGGCGCTGGAATATATTTTTCATGTGTTTGCTCTACTACTCCTACTGCTGCTGCTACTGCTGATGGTGGTGGAGCATGTTGCAAGGGTCGCGTCTCCACGGAAATCTACAATACAAATTCATTTATTTTATTTATAAATCATTTTTTTTTTTCTTTTCTCTTGTTGCAATTTAAATATCCTTAAACACACCTGTGACACAGAACCATCCTCACTGAATACTGGATGTCCAATTAAACGAGTCACTTCACGTTGCACAACCAATACCAAAACGGCACCACATGCTTTCAGTACCTGTACAGCCTGATAATGATCGGCAGCGACTACTGAAATTCCATTCACTTTTAACACTTTGTCACCCACTTTAAGCCCAGCCAAATCGGCTGGACCACCTTCTGTGACACGTGATATGAATATACCATCATCATCGCCCTTAAATGGTGTTGAACCTTTGCCACCGGCTATACTCAATCCCAGTCCGGCCGATGTACGCTCAATGTGTATTTCATATTGTTCATGACGTAGTTCTGTGACACCATCCAAAGCATCTGAAATACAACAGAAAAGATAAAACAAAATTTCCATGAATACATACGTGACTTTAAACTTGTAAATAATGTTATTACACTTCTACTAAATTCTTCAATGCAAATCTCTCCTTCATTTTCACTAGTCAATTAAGATTTATTCTTACCATACTGTCTCGAACGACCACCATATTCCTCTTGTGGATCATAACTTGTTACAATGCGTACGCGTTTATCCTTGCGACGCAATGAACCATTTTGACTGCGATTCGAAGAGGCAAGTGAACTTCGTAAACTTGATAAAGCCGGACTATTTCGACCATTACCACTGACACTCACAATACTATTTGAACGTGAGCCCTTATTACTAGTACGTGGCAATGTATTGTTGCCTTCTTTCACTTTGATTTTAACATTGAACATTGTTTTCTTCTTATTTATTTATTTAGTATAAATTCAATATTTCGAATTTCTTATATTTTACGTATAAATTTCTTTAATTTAATTATCGTTTTAACAACAACATCAACATCATCATCATGATGATTCTGGTCACAAAAGCAACAGTTCACCTTTCTTCATGAATATAGTAAATATATCTTCTGAAAATTTGCATAAATTACAAATTAATAAAATATAATTTGTGAGCGTAAATCTAATGACACAGCGGACCAAACAACAACTGTGCTGGAATCTTCTTTATTGTCTCCATGCTATCACAAGCACACAAATCTATACCATCATCATGCCTAATACAATTTGCTTAAATGTCAATGAACGAATTTATACACAGAATAGTATAAGTAAACACCCCATCTTTCCTAACCCAATCATGTTGTTACTTGGGCAACTGCTGAAGCTCCTACCTTTCACCCACCCACCCACCATTCAAGGCAAACGACAAAATTTATTTAAGCAACATTGGGAGAGAAAGACCAATGACAAGGCAAAGAGGAATATCTGTGTATTTCAACTCAACTGTCGAGACTCTTTCATTTATTCTAAGATTCATTTAAAATGGTATCCATTGGCTTGAAATAATAATTAAATAAACAACTCGTAAGAAACTCAGATAAAAAAGAAAACATGAAAATCCAATCGTTTTCTCTACAATAAAAAAAAAAAAAATACGGTAAATACTTAGTTTCTATGAACAGTTTATACCTTTCATTGGTGGCTGGCTAATATTTACCGACAGACATTTGAAGTTTTCAGGTCTAGAAAAGTTTCCCAAAACAAGAAGTCACATTGGTTTATAAAAAAAAAAAAAAAAAAAAAACAACGAGGTGTGCTATAAAATAAGGATATTGTGATACTTTTATAGAAGGCCAAAGTCTTACAATCGACAGATTTTTTCGCTCATAACATTTATTCCAATTGGAGCTTCCTAGCTAAGGAATAATTTCCAAAATAAAAGTCCAATCGGTTTATACAGCGACTAGACTACGAAAGTCTTATGACCGACAAATGTGATGACTCTTAACATTTATCGAATTTAGAAGTTACTTTTGCTAAAGAAAAAAAAATGTTCCTCAAAACAAAAAAGAAGACAATCTTTAACAATCGACAAATGTGTGTTGCCTTCTATTTTTCTAATTGTGATAGATAATATATTATAAAAATGGAATTATGTCTGTATGTTTGTAAGTCTGTGTGTCTGTTGCCTATGGACTCAGAGACTGCTGGACCGATTTTGATGATATTTTCAGGGGAAACTCTAGAATAGTCTGCTGAGTGTTTCAGTAAAGTTTAGTGCGGTTCGGTCTAAAAATTTCCATCATTTCCAGAGTCAAAGCGGTGAATTAACGACATGACCAAAGCGAGGTTTTTGGTCATTTCCGACTTTTTTAAAACATTCTCTACCGTCTTCCTCTATTTTATACCCGTTAGCATTAAGTTAAAGTAAAAACAAGAGATTCAATTATCAAATGAAGATACTTTTTCTTGTCGATATATCAAAAGATAAAAGTGAGCAAGGTAATGTTAAAGTCTTCTTCAACAAAGTTACAAATTTTTAGAAATATCTATTAAGATTTTCAAGTATTAAAAAAATACCCTTTCTAGATGATATGCTATACCAATAATTGATCATAGGTAATGGTTAATGATTATAGCAAATTACAAATTTTATGAGATCCAAGAGTACAAATTAAGATCCTTTGTCGATATATCAAAAACAACTAAAATACATAAATTAATGATTTTTTTATGTTCTTCCTTCTTTATAAAGTTACAAACTTTAACAAAAAAAAAAACATTATGCATCCTCCCCCTTTCTCATGCATACAAAATTTATATAAAAAAAGAGGACAAATATAATATGATAATAAGGAGGAATTCAGTAAAATAAATAAGTCCCTTCTTGTTCAGAGAGAGAGAGAGAGAGAGAGAGAGAGAGTCAGTTAATGTGCTGGCATCTCCGTTGCAGGATTGAAAATTCTTTGTTCAACAACCCAAATTGGCAAATTAATTTATGTGAAATTTGCCAAAGATTTACGTTACTTTATTTTGCTTATGCACATTTTACATTTCAACGCACAAAAGTATGCAAAATTAATTTACAATCGCACAATGCCAAATGAGGAGACTTCGCTTTTAAATTGGAATGGAATTTTGTCCTTATTTTTTAAAGCGCAACAATTTTCCTTATTATTATTATTTTTTTTTTTTTTTTTTTTGTTACAATAAAATTACAACAATATTGTGTGCTGTAAAATTGGCAATCCACAATGATTCCAATAAAACAAAAAATTTCTTAAGGTATAAATAAGAGAAATAAAGAAATTTGTCGTAAAATGGGAAAATGTTTTTTCCTTTGTTTTTATATTTTTATTTTTTAAAAAATAAGGAAAGTAGGAAGTATTTTATGACATTTTGAGCTGCTGTTGCATTGTTAAAACCGGAAAAATGTCGTAAGAATAAAACCAAAAAATTCCTACATGACAAGAACACCAACCGAACACAATAGGATGAAAACGAAACAGAAGAAGAATGAAGAGAGGATGAATAAATGTTGCTAAAACAAATAAGATTTTCGTGCAATTTTCAGTCAACTTCAGTTATACCACTTTCGACTGTGTGACTATGACTATAAGTACTATGTAAGAGTCCAAGCCAACAAAAGTGCAAGCAGAAACAGATACAAAATACAACAATGTTGTATCTGTAAAGAGTAAAGTGAAATATGTGAGAGAGAGAGAGAGAGAGAGAGAGAGAGAGAAAGTACACTGGAAGCAAAACAGAAATGCAAGGTGAAACGAATCCAGAACAGCAAGATTGTAACGATTTACACAAAACAGAATGATGAGAAAGAAAAAAAAAAGAAATCCTTATAAAAATATTTATGATTTACATTGCCAGTATTGCAATCCAAGTGATGATGATGATGATATGATCGACATATAAAAAACACAAAGTCAGAGAAATACGTATGTATATCTTGAGTAGTAAGTGAGTGACAGAAACAGAACAACAATTGAAATGAAAAATGATGAAAGATTGCCGCATAGAGAAATGTGTGCTTCTTCTTGTATTATTGTCTTAAACATTTTTACAACACTGAGAAAGAACTTAAATGAAAGCTTAAAAATGAAATGATAACACAGCATAAGATGGTGGTGAAATGAAGTGTGAAAGGAAATAATAATAAAATGTTATTATGAAAATAAAAATTATTTCAAAAATCATAAAATTGATTGAAGAGAAAAATAATGGAAAATTCAATTCAATTTTAATTCATTTAAAGAATGCATATCTATCTAAGACATAAATAGAGTCTATAATCAAAATCAGGAGTTGGCAACTTTTGTTAGGAAGAGGCTTAGATTAATACTAGAGATTCTATCAAAAAAAAAAAAAAAAAAAAATTCATGGATATTGAGATATATTAGTGGAGAAGACAAAGCATTTGTAAGCCTCATCTTTTAGCTACACTTGACACCAAGAATGTTATTTTGAATCCCTTCTGCATACCAAGCTACAGCAGTTCTGCTGAACTCTTCCAAGGAATTTTCAATCCCGCTCGCTATATATTATTTCCAACCCCTGAACTTAGTCATTGCCAATTCATATGCTAGAACAATTTTATCAAGTCATGTTTCAAGAACTTTTATCAACTCACAAAATGAACGATGATTCCCAAATCAAATTATCAAACAATGAAATCAAAGGTTATAATGTATGAAATCTTCTTTCAACACAAATCCATACACATTCTACCATTTCATTCCACATTCCATCTCAATGTGTCTCCACCACTCTTGATATAAACTTAGCCACAAGTCAGTCAATAAAATGTCATATTCTTATTTATTTATGTAGATTTTCTTGACCAAAGCAAGCACACAATACAAATAACACAAAATATTTCCATTTCATCTGAATGAAATTAACTAAAAATTTCATCTAAGAAAATTTCAACAGAAAAACACACACACGCATACACAGAGAGAGAGAGAGAACAGGAAAGTAATGTCTTGACATAAATTTCTTGAAGCTTAGACACATTTTGACTAAGTAAAGATACAAAAGTAACAAAACCAAATAGATAACTGACACAAGTGTCCGAAAAAGAGCAAAGGGACAAAATTTGACATTTTGGTCATTTTGAAATATTTTGACAATATGAAATTTGTAAAAAAAAATTCTGATAGACCAAAATGACACACAGATACATCGATATGTACTATATATTTGTATCTAAAGCTAAAACAAAAATCCTTGTCATTGAGACGAAACCAAAAATTATTCATTTTTCTTTGATATTTTTGTGGGTTTCATTTAAAGACAAAATATTGTAAGAAAGAACATAGAAGAAATTCTATGCAAATTTAATGAAAATAATGTCTCCATGATGAGTGATGCAAAAAAATAACAAAAGAGAAATATGAAAATATGTAAAAATTGAAGAAAAAAAAACACAAAAAAAAAAACAAAAATCATATTTAATGAGCTCGTGTCATGTCATTACTATTGGCGCATGAAATTCTCATAGATTATTCTGAGAAACTTCTTGAAGCTTGAGAATATTTTTTATGTGAATTTATTTATTTTTTGCTTCCAAGAAGATTGTCGCCTGCATATTTTTATGCAATTTTATGTGAAAATAAATTTGAAAGACAAACAAATAAATGAAAAATCTACAGATAACAAAATGTTGTCATTTAAAATGTTTGGCAATGGAGACAACAAATGCATGAAAATGTTATTATTATTAAATAAATGCTCTTCACATAAAATCATATGAATGATGCCCAGATTATTTCACTTTGTTTGTTACAAACTAATCTCAAGTTTTTAAGATATTCTGCTAATATTATTCTATACAAATATGTAGTAAGATTCAATAGGAGTTCTTTGAAAATATAAGAGATCATTGGAAAAGCAAATGAGTCTCATAATTATATAGGAGATTAATGCATCAAGACATCTGATATATTAAGTCAGTTGTTGAGACATAATACTGACATTGCAGTCTTTCGATTTTGTCCTAAGCAACTATAATATAATATTTCAATTAAAATCTATCGATTTTTAGCCTTCCGATCATATATTTATTTCAATTTAATTTATATTAATTAGTTTAATTTTTATTTAATTTATTTCTTTGATAAACATTTTAATATTTATTATAATCTAAACAAATCTGCCTAACAACGATAATGAAGGGTGTTAAATTATGCATAGATAAAACCCCCGATGATGGTAATGAACTTCATGTATTATTATTATTTTTTCTTTTTTTTTTTTTTACTTAGTTCTTTTCAAAATGTTGATGATAATTTTTCTTCTTCAGTTTCGCACATTAATTATTTTCGTGTGCATTCAATCGATTTTAATTAAAAAATTATCATTTTCTCCATTGACACCGAGTTCAAGAAAATATCTCAAATTGAGCTTAATTCAATCCAAGTATCACCATCATCATCATCAACATCAGTCAATAAATGAAACTTGAAAAACAAACAACACAAAATAAAAAAAAAAATGAAAAAAAATTAATTTGACCAAAAAAAAATAAAATAAAATGTGAAAGAATTACAAAAACACGTGACCATAAAATATGCATGGTCATTAACCAATACATTGATCAACAAAAATGAATGGTGGCACAAACAGGCAGCACAACCAGTTGGATGAAAAGCAGGACAAAATTGTGTTATGTTGAAAAATCACCAAAAATTAAACGCGACATCAACGAGACAAACAAAATGATTAATTGAATTTTTTCCCTTTCAATTTGTTTCAATTTTTTTTCTTCTCTTTGTAGTTTTAAACTTGCATACATATATATATGTGTATAAATGTTTATGTGCTTGCATATATGTATGTTTGTGGAGGTTAGGTCAAGGCAATTGTGGTGTGGTCAGATCCTTTAGTTTTTTTTTCATTGTTTGTGTTCTCATTCGTGTCGTTTTTGTTAAAAGTCAGAAATTTGACAAATTGCAAGGGGACAACACAACAAAACTGCAAAAAACAACAATATATAAGTAGAAAACTGAATTCTTAACTAAACAAAAAAAAAGGGGAGAAAATCGCCTTCAACTGAACCAAAAAATAATGTTCCGACAAAAATTAATGAATAAACTTTTATTGCCAAAAAGGGAAATGAAAAGTTTAAATAAAATATTTGTTCAAATTAAATAACAATCATGTCAACATTTAAGGGACAAATTACTGACTACCCATGTTAAGAACAAAGTATTGTAGAAGCATGAAGCAACTTTAGGTTCCTTTGATTCTATATAATCTTTTTTAATGTACTGTAAAATCTTTAAATAGGTAAACAGACACTGTTAATATTTATAAAGTTTGAAGGTGATGGATATTTTACTATATGAAAAATAAAAAACAAAATAAAATAAATTTAAAAAAATATGTACTTATTTACATATTCATTAAAAACAAAATAATTTAAATATAATTTCTGATTTCATTGACTACATCTTCTTCTCATATTAATTTATATCACATCCTTTCTCCTGAGATTTCGCCCACCACTATTAATGATCTAGTTCTCCAACACCTACGCCTGTCCATCTCCGCGTGAATGAACCTGGACGAATCAATTTGGATGATGTGTCCATCCTAGTCTTCCCAACGATTGTCGTCTCTGTCAACAATTTGGCAGTGAGTAGGGGCTTAGCTTCCTAAAGCAAATAAATTCCCCCAACGCATCAGGACTGGAGTAATATTATACTTAATCGTTCTAAGTTAGTAGTTATTTATTGACTGTAATAAGTATTAAATAAATAAATATATTAATAGACTATAGTATCTTTCAATAGGTCAATGAACTCTTAAGATTTAAAAAGTAAAAATATCGTAATGATTTCTTTAAATCATAGGTGGATTTGTTACAAAATAACATCTTCCTAGAGGCGAAGTCATAACTTTTAAATGATTTTTCAAAACCATTTTTAAGTGAACCAAAAAACAACTTACAATATTTTAATATTTTTCACATACAAAGTAAATTTATCACATACGATTTAATCATTTTGACTTGTTCCTTGACAACAATCTAAATACTTTAATAGTAATGAAGTGCATATACAAGAATCTTTAAAAAGATATTAAAGTTTTATTGTACATGAGAAAAATTCATATAGATTCCTTTATGGTAAATATGTAGTATATATTCGAAGAGAAGTGAAAAGTATATTGCGAAACTTTATTAAAGAAATGAAAGTTTTATTAGAAACCAAGTAAACTTATCGAAGGAAAAATACTCAATTTCTAAATCATTTTTATGTTCCGAAAAGAAAACTATGTACATTGATATTTTTATAGAATTAAATTGTCTTCGAAATGATCTGGAAAATACTTTATGAAGTTTTACTAAAGCAATCAAAGTTTCAATAGAAACAAAATACACTTCTCTCAAAAGTGAAAAAGTATTTAGTATTTTTATACATTTTTGCGATATATTATTACGCATGGCTTTTTCAATTGCAAATTCGCCATTTAATTCTTTGTTTAGCTAACTTATTAACACAGCAAAATGTTCTAACTAAAGTTCACCAACTCGTAATGCATTTATGAGGCCTTTAAAATTTATGCTGCTCTGCTGTCGCATATTTTCATTCAATTCAATTAACGAGAAAGAACGGCATAGGTGTGTGTGTTGCTGGGACAAATCTAGTGAGTTGATCAAACACTTGATTTCCTCACACGGAAGGAAATTCCATTAAATCTCTGAATACAAAAATATTTATATTTATTTGTTTTTAAGTTGCTTTAGTCGAGAATCTACTATAAAAAGCATAGAGATTTCATCTATAAACAAAAATTCTATGTATTGCATGTAATTTTCAATAAGAATAGGCATCTGCACAATTCTATCATCTTATATTTTCACTAATATTTCTTTGGAAATAGATAATGGAGAAATATTCTTCAAATATATATAAAAAATTAAGTATTTTGTTTGATCGTATGTTATGCGTTGCATTACCGTTAATTTGATTGCATTGAAATTTTGTGAATGTGTATGGTTGGTTCCCGGCTTGAAAATAAGATAATTTTAGTCCTGATATGTGTGCCCGTTCCCAAGATATGGGATATTCAAACAACCACTAAAAGTATACTACAAAAAACTAACTTTATAAGCACTTTAATTTGATAACTGATACTCAAACTGATTTTTTTGTTGATACTCAAACTGTATCAGAGACAATATAGTGATGCATATCTGACTGATATCTGGCAATTGTCGGTTGGATGCAACCTGTGCAAAAACTGGATCTGGTACACTAGGAAAACATTAAATGAGATATTTCACTAAAAAAAAAAAAAAAAGTCCAAAATTTCATTAGACATAAAGTGTACTTATCTCTGAGAGAAGATAAAGACTGTGGATCATAAAAATGATTTGTCCGTTTATTTATTTGTTATCATTTAATTACTAAATTTGCTTGATGCTACAACGTAAATTTGGGCTATTGGATAAGTTTTTGTTATTGTGTTTTAATATTATGTATATCTATTCTCAAATGTAAGTCTAAAGGGTGATAAGTGTTTCAGTCTTCTTATGTATAGGATATTATCTATGAGATTTATAACTGATTGCTGCTGTTGTTATGGTTTTCCAGTTGTTTTAAGTAGTTTAAGATGAACCTGACGATTTCTTCATTCACTTGTAATGCGGAGATCTTGTACATCAAGATCTGAGTTTTTAACATAATAAGGGGCAAGCCTTCTTAGGAATAAAGACTGAAACATTTGTAGGATTGATATTTTTATATGGTTTATCATCTTCTAAAAGAACTAAAAAGAACTTTGCGAACTTAAGAAAGTAGACTTACGTTAAAAGGAGAACATTAAATTTTACCATAAAAAATATGTTTCTCTTTCCATTCAATATAAATTGTCAATTGTTCTTTATTTTTTTGTTATTTTCCACACATTTTATACAATATAATAAATGAAAGAAACAAAACAAAACAAAATCGAAAAGCCATAAAGTTCTTAATATTAATATATAGTACATAAAATTCAATTTGGAAAGGGAGAGGGTTGATGATAGAATATAATCTTATCTTTTAACCATGTATGTTGTTTAACTGATAGATAAGAAAAAGTTTTGTAAAATTTTAAAATTGTTTATTTTTATTTATGACGAATGCGTTGTTCTTTTTCCCTCTTTTTTTTTTTACATTTAAAGTATACTTCCTAAATGTAAAATCATTACGAAATTATGAATTAGTTTTCAATGTCCCAATAATTTCAGGTATGCAACACTTGGTTAATGACCTTGATCCACCTAATTGTCAACAAATTGTATGCGTAATGACACAACAGGTTGCAATGGTGTCAATATTTCTATAAAAAGCATTTGGAATGAGGGACTTATGGATATATATATATTATACTCATATATAGTGGGGTTGATGATTAGGTTAACATATCGACACAAGAATTATTGACTTATTTGGTTTATCAGAAAACATAGAATATCATTTCATTGTTATTATTGCTGTTGTTGTTAGAGTATTAAAGACTATGATTAATAGAAAAGCAAAATTTGATATTGAAATTATAATTGTTTGTTGTTTCTTCAGTGAAGCGAACCAAAATATAATAAGGCACGCATGTGTTGTTCATTTACTCATTAAAATTCTATGACATCATCAACAAAACTTTGATTTTAATTAACAAAAAGAGAAAAAACGAAATATAAAAGAAAAAACATATTTTAAAGCTTAAAAATTGATAAGCAAATAGAAAATGAAAATCAAATTGAAGAAATAAGGAAACAATTTTCGATTTTCAATGGAAATTTAATAAAAAAAAAAAAAAATCACGTCTGACCCATTTTGACTTGAATGCAAAATAAGAAGAAAAAGGAAACTCACTCAAAGTTTAAATATGCAACAGCAAAAACAAAAATAATAATAATAAAAACAACAACAAAGAACAATGCATTCCTATTCCCATTCATGTATACGTAAATAATCGAAAGAGCATAAAGAGCAACATGAAGAGAGTATAAAAAATTGAATTGAAAGAAAAACTTGGTGCCGCCGACGCCGCTTGTGGGCCACTTTAAATGCCATTCATACGCCAAACTGGCATTTATTGCATTCTCTTCATTCGCGTGCTGTTGCTACTTTTTCTACTTTCATCATCTGCTTCTCTCAATGCTCCCCTCCTCCTGGTTATCACATTCTGAATGCCTTTCTTTGTTCCATAAGCTCCCATTTTCCTCTCTTCCTCTACCACCACACCACACACAACATGAAAACGGCATCAAAGTGCAAAGGAAAAATGTCAAATTGAGCGCATTGAAATGCGTAAAAAAATATTGCAGAAAAAAAAATATTAAAAAATGAAAAGAAAATTTAAAAAAAAAAAAAAAAACCTAAGGAAATATTGAAAAAATATAGTTGAATCAATTTAAAAAGCAAAAAAAAAAAAAAACAATTGGAAAACTTAAAAAAAAAAATGAAAATATTTCCACTAAAAATATCACAAGCAAATGTGAAAAATAATAAAAAAAAAAAAAAAAAAAAGAGTATCTCAAAGATACAACAACAAAATACAATATGTAGTAGCACAACAGCATGTGAGTGTTAATTCTCTCAGCGTGAGGCGGCATCCGGCTTACAAATACGAAAAACAGAAAAATAAAAAGAATTAAAGTTCTTGGCATATTTCAGGGTCTTTTGTTGTTTGTTATATCATTTTCACACCACTCTTCATTATCACTATCACCATAGGAATCAGAACAGAAAATGAAAATTTCTTTTGGTTTCTGTGCTGTGAAAATTATATGAAAATTATTTGCAAGTGAATTTGAAAATTGCAATGCTAAAGAAAATATAATAAATAAATGAATGAATCAATCAATTGAAACTTGATTATTGGAGTTCGTCATGGAAATTTGAAAATCTCGATTAAAAACAGACGTCATCACGCTGTTAAAGCAGAAATGAATACCTATGAACATAGTACATACAATATATAATTAAAGAGCTCAATAGCAACAACAAAACGACAATCAGAGCAGGCATAGTATCAACAGAATTGGAACCAATATCATATGGTAAGTAGTATATACCAAGGCGATAAGCTGAGCCCGACGATATCATTGAAGAGGTCAAATTGGCAACGCCTGGCTTTCGCATGTCAACTGGCGAATTCAAAATAATATGCTATCCAGACGATGCAATACTAATCGCTGAAAATAAGGATAATTTGTAGAGACACTTTCTAAATTTTAAGCAGTCGTACCGTCTTTTAATATGGAGATTTTGGTCGTCAAGAACAAAATAACAATTCATAACAAAATAACCGAGAAGCTGACAGACAATAACAATCCAATCGAACACATCCTCGAATTCATGAACCCAGGTGTTTGTATAGCCAGTAGAAGAAACATAACCAAAGAAGCTAAACTTCAAACCAACAAAGCAGCAATAATATCAGGCTGCCTAAGAAATACAATCTGGCGTTATAAATACATAAACATAGACAGCAAAATGAGAGTATACACAATACCTGTATAAGACCCATTCTAACATATGCATCTGAGTCCCGCGCAGACATTAACGCAACAACCCACCATCAACGACTAGATAAACACACTTAGTACTACACGTTGACACAGATATTAAAGAAATCTACAAGACCGAGAATGTAAGAAAATGGACAACAAAACACCGACAAAAGTGGAGAGATCAGTTAAGCAGTCAGTCAATCAAAAACCGTCACTAGACGGCACAATAAACAATGCAAGACAACCAGGAAGACAACCCAAGACATAACACGAATGCTGGACTTCGGGATCGACTGACAACCCTTCCTAGAATAAAGCACCTTCCTCACGCAAATAGTTTCAGTATTCCATTTAAGGAACTGTATATAAATCATAACCATTACTTCCGAATTTAGGTGTTCAACGAATTGGATCTAATTCTAATAAATAAAGAAGAAAAGGAAGATTATAAACAGTTTATAAATTCTAAATTTGCTCCTTAAACTTATGTTCCAAGATATCTTATTCTAAGTATCTCACAAAAATAATTTTATTTAAATTTGTCTTTTAAGTTAATTTATCCTAATAATAAAAGTTGAATTTTGTTAAATGATTGATGACATAGAAGGAATCTCTTTCTATACAAAACAGTTTCTCACATGGGGAAACCATAAATTAAAACTTATTTTTTGTGGTTTTATTGTATTTTGTCAAAACAATAAGTAAAAATTTAAATCAAACCACAAACAAAAAAGAAGAAACAGAAACAGATATAAATTCAATAAAATCAAAGATTGCAATCAAGCGAGTTACAACGATTGAATTCACACTGTGATATTTTTCTTTATTCTCTCAACATTTTCCTTTTTTTTTATTATTTTTTCCTTTGTTTCTTTCAATCAATCTTTCTCACTTTTTCTTCCAGAATAATATTAGAAGTGAGTAATGTTGAGTTGTTGGAAGTTGAAATCGGAAGTTTTGTTGCTTCAACAATAAAAAAAAAACCAAGTGTTGATGACACAAGTGAATGTGAATGAGTCGTTGACAATCGAAATCAAAAATCAAAAGAAAGAAATATACGAGTATAGTGAAGAGATGAGAAGTGAAGTGAAGTGAAAGATGAATGTACAATACATATATCCTTGTTGTTGCATCTACCATCCACAAATACATCTTGTGGTTTAACAAAACTTCCATTTATTGGTTGCAACTACATACAAAAACATAGAAGAAAACTAAGGAAACTAAATAGTACATACTCGTGTAAGAAGAAAAGGAGTAGAAAGGACTGAGACTCATCGATTGTTTGTATATGCAACACAATAATAAAAATCAAAATAACAACAAAACTAACGACAAAAATCACGCTTCAAATCAAATGCAATTCAACAAACAAAAGAAGCATATACCAACCAACCAACAACATAGATACACAAATTTATACACATACATATGTATGCAGTATGTATTGTAGATGTGCTTACTCACATGGTGGTAAATAAATAAATTCACATATGTACATATTACGTATGTGTAAGCATAGTCAGTCACTGAGTATATGTGATAGTGTGTATTTTTCTTGTCTAAGTTTGCTTTTGTAATGCAGCAGTTTGTTTGCATTTGACTGCCAACTTCTGACTGCCTGCCTGCTTGACATCAACCTTGGAACGACGAACTTCTTTTGTATGCCATCGTATTTATTTCAAGCAAATATTCGTGCATCCAAAAAGGGAAAAACATGAAATAGGAAAAGCTTCACATGAAAATGTATAAACAACTGAACTACTAAGCAACAGCAGTAAAGGAGAAAACTTAAACCCAAAAGGAAAGCCCAAGAGGTGCAGCAGTAGCAGCAGCAGCAGCAACAGCTCATAGCTGCCTAGATGTCTATGTGAAACTCTGTCTGTCTGTTTAACAGGATGTCTTTTTGTCTATCCTTCTGTCCCAAGTATCAGTGCTCGAAGCTCGTTGCTGCTGATTTGCTTTACTTAACCAATTTTTTTTTTCCTTTTGTTGTTCTTCTTCTTCTTCGAAGCAAGTAATGCAAATAAAAAAGTGCAACAAATCGCTGTAAGCTAAAGAAAGTACAACAAGCGAACGAGCGCAACAACTGAGTCTCTCAACAATCCCAGCCAAGCCAAGCCAAGCCAAGCCAAGTCAAGTCAAGTGAAGCACACAGGAAAAGCACCTCTAAGGAAGCTGCTGCTGCTTGTCGTTGGTTTCTTCTCACCTCACCGTAAAAGGTAATTTTTGTATAGATGCTGCTGCTTCAGAAAATGCTTAACCTTGAATCATTTCACTTCTTTGGTCTACTACAATATATTTACCTGCAGGTAATGCAACTGTTACTACTCTAAACTCATGCTCATGCTGCTGCTGATGGTGATGATGTTGTTGTTGATGATGTCCTTGCTACCACTATCACCATCATCATCATCATTGTGTGAATAAACATCCTGCTAAGCAGCGATAAACGAATCGAAATGAAACCTAATGTTTGCTCTACCAACCAACTTCAACCTCCACCACATGACGTTTATTTACACTTTAAAAACTTTAAATGCATGCACGGCACACTAAATGATTTCGTGGTCGCTGCCTTGCCATGCATTAGTGAATGAATTCTTATTCTTATTCCCAATTCAATGTGCCAGCATGGCGTATGCGTAATTTGCGCTCGTTTGTATGCAAAAGTTTTACATTTGCAAGAAACTTTCTAGACGCACGTAAAAAAATCAAAAAATTTCTTTAGTAGTACAGTATATTCTTTTAACTAAATGTAAGTATTAGAGAGACGACTGGACTGACTGGCAAACAACCATACCAAGGTAAATGACTGACTAATATACAGAAGACAGACTGACTGATAGACTTGGACTGAACCAACGAGTCAGGGAGTTAGTTATTTGAACAAACAGGTCCCCCTCTTTTCTTCCTTCCTCCCTTTCTTTATAGAAAAAAAAAAACAAAGCAAAAAACCCAGTCAAACATGAGATTTAAAAATACCGAAAAAATCAATAAAATAAAATGAAAAAAACAGATGTATGTAGGTGTTTGTTGATAGCGCCAAAGTGTGGGGAACACACAAAAATTAACTAACAACGTCTGTGATATTTTGTTTTGATGACTAAAACAGAGGTTCTTAAACTTGAAACGAGATCGGAATTTTTAAGTTTACATTTGCAATTTTATAACATATTTGTTCATTGTTTTTAACAATATAATAGAACTATATATGCCTGTGTGTCTGTTCCTTATGAACTCAGAAACCGCTTTATCGATCTTAATGAAATTTTCAAAGAAACTGTAGCATAGTTTGCAAAGCGTTTGAGTAAAGTTTGGTGCAGATCCATCATTGAAATTTTCAGAGAAACTCTAGCATAGACTAGTACAAAATTTTCACAATTTCCATAGTTTTCCAAAAACATAGCACTGAACTGTATTAGCCACATGACCAAATGTTAACTACATGACGAAAGTGTCACCCCACAATTCAGTCAGAGGACTCTATAATGAACTTTCCTCCATATAGGGAAGCCTTCTCTGTTATGATGATTTTGGAATTTTCTATAAGTAAACATTTCAAACAATCTATTCTCAAAAGTTTTCCCGTTGGTTGAAGAGAAGTCACCTTGCCGGCCTATGATTCTTAAAATTCCTTCAATTCATTTCGTTTATACAAAACAATTGTTTGGCCTCTATGAAGAGTTTTGTCAAGAAAATTTGGACTGAAGGATGACTTTCCATGAACTATGATCCATAAATTAAGTTTAAATAACAATGCGCGAAGTATATAAGTTTAAGAACATCTGAACTTAAAAAGACTAAGAACGAGAGACAGAAAAAGAAAAGAAAAGTAAGTAAGTAAGTCAGCGAAAAAAAAAAGTATGTTAATTTGTTGCTTTCGTTTTCATTGACGACTTCACTTCATTTCATTTCATTTTAATGAATAAAATATTTTTAAAGTAACAACAAAAATAAATTGCAACTTCAGTCAATGATTCAAAAGCCGAAAAGTAAATACAATATTATATTATATTATATTTTTTTTTTCTTTTTTTTTTTTTTTCAAGTACAAGTTAAGTCTGCTGCCGCTGCTGCTTGCTTAATTTGTTATTATTATAAATTTATTGTTGACGTTTTCGTTTTACCGCGCGGTTTTCGTGTGTTTCGTCTTCTTATAATAAATAAATAAAAAAAATAGTAATAAATAAAAATATAATTCAACTAAATTCAAAAATGTTAACGAACGACGAACGAATGAGTAACCAACGAACGAACGACGCTAAGCAAACTTTGAATAATGACTGAAATGAGTGTTGAACGTGCAAAAGTCTCAAACCAAATTCATGCTCAATTATTATTATTATTATGGCCATACTACATACAATACAAAGTGAGAAGTTTGTTACCTTTACTCTTAGACTCACATACACACACAGATAAATAAACAAATACCAATACTTAGATATCTACAGACAACTGTGACTTTGTGTTTCATTCAGGGCATATTGTCTCTATGATGTGTCCACCACAGACATATTGAAATGTAATGAGACTCATTGCACTAAAGCCCTAACTTGTTGCCTCATTCATCTGCCTACTAACCTCATAAGATATTACAATAGAAAATGAGAGTGAGAATGGGAGTGGGAATGGAAAGGGCAATGGGAATAGTAAGTGAGCATGAAAGCAGAAAATACATATCTGATGCGGGCGGCATATTGCCATGCAAAGCAAACAAACTGAGCTAAATGAATTTAAGTCTAAAAATACTATATTGTGCCATGCTCTTTTTAATGCATTTAAAAACTCTTAACTCAATTACCGCTCGCTCGGTCGGTCGGTCTAAAAAGGTATGTCCATCAAGCCCCATATATGTATGTATCATCCATCTCCCTGAACAACCCACCCACTTGTACAGGCAACTAACTAATAATGATGATATTTGTAAGTATCTGTGTGTGTTAAGATATATCATTCACTTGCTCTGTGTTACTTACTCATTGTTCATTATGAGGTTGTTCTCTCCCTGTATGAAAGAAAGAGTTACTACTAAAAAAGCTTGCTTATCTTTCCGTTTGTTTTATTTCTTTATTTCTGTTTATAATTTTTTTTTTTTTTTTTTTTTTTTATCAATTATCAGTTGCATATTTTGCAAGATTGCTAACAGTGTATTTCAAGCGATAACTTCTACACATACAAATTTTGTATATTCACACAATAGAACAGAACAGAAAAGATAAGAAAAAAAAAACCCTTTTATACAAACAAACAAACATAACAAGTGGTAAAAAAAAAAAAAAAAAAAGCTTAATATTGGGGAAAAGTAGAACCATTGGTGGTGCTAATAAAAGATTCATGTGTACGTGTCTTTGCATAAGTGGCTTCCCCACTTACATATTTCTGTTTTTTTTGGGCCTTTTCACCTGTTGATTTTTCAGCCTACAAAAAACAAACAAAATATGTACAACAATATTTTTAATGGTTTTTTAATTTCATTCAGTGGACAACAAAAAACCAAATATAAATAAAAGAAAAAGAAATTAATACATAAAAAATAAAATCTCATGAAATATAAAAAATCACTTGTAACTGACATCATTTTAAATGCAGATACATGAATACGTGCTCGGACTTAAAAATTTATTATTATACAATATATTTTTCTTTGTAATATTATTTAATTTAAAAAAAAAAAAAAAGTTATGTTGTATTTGGTAATAAACAAGGGAAAATACTCGCATTATAAAGGTACCGCGCGCTTGTTTCTTTTGAGTGTACATATTTCATAATTAAATTACATTGGAGTCATCTTTATTAAAATTAAATGAAAAAAAAAAAAAAAAATTAGGTTTAATGAAGTTCAGACAACAAACGTGTGTGTTTTTTTAAAAAGAAATATGAAAATTGTTTGCAACTTTATGGGTAAAAAGAAAAAACTACCGGAAGTTTGTCATCTAAATAACCTACATATGTAACTTGATTGCTTTGTTTCTATATTATAATTGATATATAACAGAATTTAATTAGTTTCTTTACTTCTTTCTGTCTATTTGTTTAGAAGATTTTTTTTAGAGATGAACACTCAGAAGATTTATGTGTGTATATTGGCATTGACACTATGATAAATTTACCAACAATGAAATATATTTACAGATGTACAAGTATTGGTGGAATCTTAAGTACCCTAACCATTGTAAATTGTGTTTTTTTTTTTTTTTTTTTGCATTTTTTATAAAAATTATAACTAATATGTATATACATTTTAATGATGGAAAAAAAATATGTCTAGCTGGCGAATTCTTTCTTATGGATGACACACGCACATTTCTGTGATATTCCTTCCTAGGCATCAAAATGCTTCTTATTTTGAACGAATTTTATAGATTTTTCATTTAAACGATATCTCACATATACATTTGTTCAATGTGCTTCCTACGAAGGAATGCTTCGGCGGTGCCGAAGGGATTGAAAGGGGCTTGAGGCGATAGGGGGTTTTTTCGTCGGTAGGCTAATGAATCCGACATAACTCTCTCTTCTCAATGGACCAGAACTATTCTCCAGACTTCTTTTCACAAAAAGAAAACTCAAACGATTGGTATAAAAATAAATCACTTCATTATTGAATGGGACAAATAACATAAGAGTAACCAAAACATTCATGCCTTCCAACTCTTGCAATACTAGGACTAGAGTCTCAAGTTTCCTAATAGGACATTTTAGCATTATGAAACACACATTTATTTGTACCATACTCTGATATCTGGGTAACCAGTACCTAGAACTAGGTTTTTTGTATTTTATTTGTCTAATTACCATCTGTTCATGCAATAAGTAAATCTATTTACACATAACATGAAGGCTGTTGTTTTGGAATTTATTGGACAAGCTGAGCTGGGACCCATGAATTAATAGCCATTTCATTTTCCAGCTTTTCAGAAATAGATATAACTGAAATTGCAGATTTATTTCTTAAGAAAATCTTGAAGATCTTAATGTATACCAGAATATCGTAGGAACTGTAATTATGGGGTTTGTCGAGGCCGCAGTGATAAGATGACTAGATACAGCCTTTTCCTAATGGACTGGGTAGACCGACCAACCACGGACCAGATGTATGATATAAGATGCTTGATACTTTTAAAAAATATCTACAAAATATACTCTTCGCTGGTAGATGAAACTTTATTAACATATGATCGTGGCGATTGTCTCTCTTATATTAGATTTTTTAATTAAAGAAAATTTTTCTCAATCACTTAATATTTAATTTAAAATATCTTAAAGATCTTTTCTATTTAATCATCAATTGTTTTCTCATCCTAATAGAATCATTTTGTGTCTAATCTAATTGAATTAATTATTCAATAATTTATTAAAAAAATTAAATAAAAAGAAAATATGTATTAGAAATCAGATACAATTCTTTATTAAGCCGATTTTTCATGTACTTTGCAGCTTTGATAGAAATTTGTGTATTAAATTGTTCGTTATATAAAATCATCTTCAAATGATTGTCATGTCATTACAAAGACATCTTTTGTGAAGTGTTTATAAGCTTGGATAAGACCAAGTTTACGATGTTTCCATATTTATATTTTTAAGATTTATGAAAAAGTGATTCATGTCATTTATTGACTTAAAGTAAAACATATGTTTACCGATACAAACATTTCATTCATCAGCAATAGTAAGAAAAAAAAATATATATATATACATATATTTTCTTCTTATCACGATCTTAAGTAAGTCGCAATGATAGGTAGGGTAAGTCTATAAAAATTATTTATTGATTGCTATACTCAATTAAATCATCATTATTATGATCAATATAACTAGCTACTTTCTCCCTCCTTCCGCGCTCTCCTACTAAGTAGTACATCAGTTTTACAATTTTACTACTACTAATAGAAATATATAGATTGAATCATAACAAAAAAAAAAAATAATAATAATAAGAAAAAAAACAGTAAAAAGGGTAAAAATATTTTATCCATGAAATTAAAGTAAAATCGAGAATCAATTGAGAAATAAAAACAAATAGGCAAAAAAAAAAAACAACAAACCAATGACATACATCTTTCATCTTACATACAAAAATAAACAATAAAATGAGACATGATAAAAAGAAAAAAAAAATTCCATTTATCTATTACAACTTTTGTGAGTTTGGTTGTTGACAAAAACAACATAAACGAATGCGTTATTTTACATCACACATACGACAATGATGACGACAGCCTAAATAGAGTAGTGGATAGTAGAGTAGAGAGTAGTTACACATGTCATATGGGTAGCAACCCATATTCCCATATAAAAAATAAAAAAACTGGTTCATCTAAAATCATAGATCGATGAAAGAAAGAAAATATATACAATATCATTGAATAAACTGATTACTTAACAATTCATGAAGAAGTCTCACTCACTCAATATCTTAAAATGATAAAAATAGTATTTGAAAGATGTTTTCGAATTGCATTGAAGTTTCTAAATTTTATCTTCTTACTTCTAACTAAAATGAAAGTAAATTGAATTTGACACACTCACCATCTGTTGGTAGTGATGTTTTTGCTGCTGTTGTTGCTCCTAATGCTGGTATGGGCGACAATGAAGTATCGAATGGTGGTTGTTGCTTTGTTGACTCACGACGTTCTCCACTAGCAGCTGAATCGTTTTGTTCTTCTTCAATAAATGATTGCACTTTTGCTAGAGGATGTGATGATGAGGATGTTGCTGTTGTTGGATATGTATCATCATCTTGATCTTGACTTAAGGCGGCATTCGCTAACAATTCATTGGCCTGTTTTTCGGTGAGATTATGTTGTACACGTTTGTTCTTTAAATGATGTGGTGTATCACTGATGGATGAAGGGAGAAAATACAAAATATGATTAGTTTTTATCAACTTGGCAAAATTAACCAAAAATCTATTATAATGTCTCTGCGTAGATCTAAAGTTATGTTCACTCAGAAGCGTTATGGCTCATTGTGATACCTGATTGAAGAGGGGAAAAAAAGTTTATTTGGGTGAGGGAATTCGGGTAATGAAATGGTGATCCCTCATTGGTCCTCTTCCTTTAAAACTGTGCTCATTCGCCTTGTAAAACGAGATTGGCACCCAGATTAGAGTAATTGAGTACAGCCGAACTTGGTTAAGAGCCGCCACCGTACTACGGATAGTTATGGGCCGATAGAGTCTTCATGGCTGCCTGGCTGCCAACATAAATCTATAAGCTTCTTGGGGTCTCCCAACTCAACTTTGTTGCTTGGCAGACTGTATAGATTTCTGCCTGAAAAACGCTGCACCAGTCTGTTAGATGGTACCGATAGTTGAGCTCCTAGTGAGCTCCTATGAAAAGCTGCCAGCCCCCGTAAACTCTTCCGTTTTGGAACCGTCTGTATATATTGAAAGATCGTCTTGCCTGATGACGTTACCCCGCTTCCAATCACCTAAATATTCTCTGTAATGTCTGCCTCGCATAAAAATGTATTCCATATACGGAACTCTCTTCCTTCATGTAGGATGTATTAATATGCTTCACATTATGTTATCAGATAGCAATTATAATTTGGGCTAATCAAATGTGAACAAATTAGAGAATCTATCTATGTTTCTTAGCATGCCTGCCTAACAATTACTTAACTCTTTTATCACGAAAAAAAACTTTGAGAAAGACACTAGATTGTCTTAGTCTTTTTGTTTAGTAATTTTTATATGAAAACTTACCGTCTATGTAATTTCGGTGGTCTTTTATAGAAATCATCATCTTCTCCCTCAACCTGAAAACCAACACGTCGATCATTTTCCTAGAAAAATTCAAGAAAATTATAAATTAATTTCATTAATATTTACAATATTTTTTAAGTGCAAACTCACATCATCATCATCATCGTCATCACCACCATCGAAAGTAGTCGTGGTTGCTGTACCAGATGAAGCAGGAACTATTTTCGTTGATTCACCATGTGCCCCAGCAGGTAAAGGCGCCACCACAGTCGTTGTGGTTATCGATGAAGCAACCAATGGTGGTGAAATAACAACAGAACGACGCTCTGTTGTAGATTGTTGACTTATGGTTTGTGTCGACGGTGTTGGTGTTTGTGGTGAATATATTTGCTGTGGTGAACTTACACTTGGTTGTTCTGTTGCCTCTGATGTGTTAGCATAGATACCAACCCCAGATGTCGATGGTTTTGTGCTTAGCTAAAAAAAAAGAAATTTATAAGTTCAAATAGAAAAAGTCTATGTTTATTTTTCTTCTAAAGAAGTGTCAAGACAAACCTCTTCTGAAACAACATCTAAATTGGTTCCTTCATCCGAACGTCCCTTGTCTTTAGCAAATAATTTATGCACCTTTGCTCTCAATTCCTTTGGATGTGGCGTATTCTGGCGCACAAATGGTGTATCTCGTTCTTGTCCAGCTTCCTCAGAGAATTTCACAGAAACAGTACGTGATTGATCACGTTCCTCATAGGTTTCCGAATCCGATTCCAATTCACGTGCTGCTTTAAAAGGTGTAAAAAATAATCACAATAATTAAATAGCTTTTAGCAAATAATAATTTGTACTTTTTTTACTATTTTCGTTCATCTAATAATTCAATTATAATTTTCGCTTCAAGCTAAACTTAATGCAGAATTTTTGATAGCAAAAGCGCGGCATGCAAAATATTATAATTTGAAAAATTACAATACAAATTTTTTTTTTTTTTGCTGTTAAATTATGTTATTTGTGTGCTTTTTTGGTTTAAAAAATTTTTATAATGTGTTGCAAGCTATAAACAACAAAAATTCAACGAAAATTTGACAATGAATTATAAAGCTGCCGCTAGATCCATTCATATATTCATCCATCCATGTATATAATATAGTGTGCATAAATCTTGTCAGCTCAACCACAAAATTGTTTAGTTTAATGTTAGTAAAAACTCGTAAAATGCAACATTTGCATTATGCTACCCCTCGAACCACCACTACTTTCACATTCAACTACTCATCATCACACCTCATCACCATTCCATTCCTCTTTTCTCTTTTCTCTCTAATATAGTATATATTCTAATATTGCCGAGGAGTAGTTTAATACATCATGCAATTATTAGCATCATAAATTAATGCAATTTTATTTTCATTAAATAAACATCGTAAAAAAATAACACCTTGAATCAAGACGAGAGAGAGTTCATATGTGCTGCTGCAGTTTCTCACAGCACAGCTGATGACGATGGCTATGATGGTTTTGTTATTGATAGTGAGATGCACACAGTAGGTTATAATAAGAGAAATTCATAAATATTATGATGAGAATAACTTATAGTTAAGTACCATAAAGTTTCTTGCTTTAAGATTCCATACAGAATGAATGGTTTTACAATGGGATTTATCGCATTGCAACCAGAGAAAATTTATTACAAAAACATTTATTCTTTCAACATGAAAATCATGAACACACATTTAAATGAAAACATAAATCATATGACTTTTATTTAAATTTTTTTATTTAATTTATTTTTTAAATTTACATATTTTTTAATTTATTGTTTTTTTTTTTAATTTATAATTAAAAAAAAAAAATTTTTTTTTTTTAAATTTTAATTTTTATTTATTTATTTTTTTATACTCATACGCAGTACATTTGACGGAATCAGCCGAATCGAACCACTTTGTTTTTTGTACTATTGACTTGAAATTTGGACACTATAAGTGTCTGACCCATAGCCAACCTTACAAATTTATTTGTAAGAGTAGAATCAAAGTTAGTCTTTTTTATATTTTTTTATATTTGGCCACATTTTTTACACTAAGATTGTTTCATGTATGTAATAAAAAACATTCCGTTTAATTAAAATGATGAAGCTCATTTAAAAATGTGTGGATAAACCAACAATTTAGAAAAAAGCCAATGGAACAAAAAAAAAAAAAAAAGGTTACTGTGGATTTTAGTATGGTGTAGTAAGAAATTGGTCCATATTATTTCGAAATTGAAAATGGCTATGAAGCTCGATAACGAGAGATGCTGAGAAACTTATTGTGTAGTCAATTGGAATATATTGATGTGCAGAATATGTAGTTTCAACAAGAAGGTGCAATAAGCCACACAGCAGCCGATTCAATCGATTTTTTTGAAAGAGAAGTTTAATAAACGAATAAAAATAGACGTAAATTAACCATCAAGATCATGCGATTTAACACCATTGGAGTTCTTCTTATGGGGTTTTTTTTAAGAGTAAAGTTTATGCTGATAATGCAGAAACTATTCAACACCATCATCGAGTAAATACAATATCACTAAATGCAACATAATTATACGAAACAATTATTCAAAATTTTTGTAGTAGATTGACAGCATGTCGAGTAAGCAGAGGACAACATTCTTTTTCACCATTAACCGGCAACAATTTACTTTAAATTTCAATAAAAATAAATAAAGATTTTACATAATTTATGTCTTTCATTTAAAATTAAAAAAAAAAAACATCAAATTTAAACTAATCTTTGTTAAGTACTAAAACTCAAAGACATCACAATTTAGTGCATATAACTTTGATACTTTTGGTCTTCTTTGAAGAAATTTTCCTTTTCTAAACAACTTCCATAACCGATTACTATTTCTGTTTTTGTTTTTGTTTATCATATTATTATTCATAATTTAAGATAATAAAAATTGTATAAATTGTAATTTACAATGATCTGCTATATGAGCAACAACTTAAAATGTCGTAATTCGTTTAAATTTAAAAAGAACAGCAGCAACAAATTTCAGCAACAGAAGCTCAATCTAGTAACACCCTACAACATAAAATAGAACACTCCGCGGGTGTGTCTTCTTTAACACTATAATCATTATTATCACTACTACTATAATCATCATCATCATCATCATTTATGTATTCTGTGAACCCACTAGATCACTTCCTAACTTTGACCCGCTTAAAAGAAAATTCCAACAACACATTTAATTCGGGGTCAAGACATGATGAACTGTGAAATTCACATTCATTGTCTATAAAGATATCTACATCTACATCTATAATAAAATCCAATATGCGCGGTGCGTTTGTTTTGAGGGTCACACACAACACATAATATGAATATATGAAGATTTATGTAAATATAAATAACAAATAAAACAAAAATTCAATCTTATAATAGACAATCATCATCAACCAAACTATTGTAAGTAACCAGTAACCATCTACCCATCCATCCATCCATCCATCCATCCATCCATCCAAAGCAACCAACAAACAACAAGTGAATCTAAAACAAGTAAAATTTATAATTCAAATATGCGGCTTCGAGAGTATTGTAGTTCAATGGGCGCTCTTGAGTGTCATTCTTTACATATCTGATGACTAAATTGGATAATTTCGTAATGAAACAAAAACAATAAATAAATAAATAAATAAATTTGTTGTCAACAAATCAAGGGGTGCGTTGAGATGGTGGATGGATGGATAGATAAATAGATAGATACTGATTGAAAACAATAAGAAATATGTAGAAACTCTCGTTCGCTAAACTTGAAATTGTTCACACATAATTTTAGAAAATATAAAAAAAAATATCAACAAAAACAATAGTAGAGAACAAAAAGCTTATGAAAGTAGAAGATATCACAAGACACACAACAGACGTTTCGTGTCTGAGAGCTTAATTTGTTGTTGTTGAGTCTAAATGAAGTCTCTAATAATTTAATTTGCTTTGTTTTATTGTATAATAATTGAGAGACGTAAAATGAGAGCCAAGTAAAGTTGTTATGATATCTGGAAACGAAATTTTGTACATCTTCTAAATCAGCGTTTCTTAAACTTATGTAGACTACATTATTTTTTTCGAAAAGCAAGTTTAGTTGTCCTTAATTCTCATTTTCTGGGTCAATAAGTTCCTAGGTCAGTGATGATGAACCCAAATTTATACATGATCCATATTCTTTATTGAGGTCAAAAATTGTTGGATGATTCTTTGTGTTAGGATTTGAGTATCCCAACAATTTTGTTAAGTTTCTGATATTAAATTTATTGTTTAAATATTTATATATAGAGCAGATACGATTTGCAAACGGAAAACTTTCTGTTTAAGTGTTCAAATGAATAATGTTAAAAAATTTAAGAGGTGCCGAAATGATCTTAACAAGGCATTTGCCGGACCACTTTCACTTTTCTTGAATCCCCGCTGCAAATGGACTTTTTCTATCAATTATATTTCCCCATCCGAACAAATCACAAAAGTTAAGATCAAAAAAGTATCAGGATACGAAATGATCGATGGTCGGGATGTAAATATAATATAAAAGCCATGCTAATGAAATGGGTCCTGTTTCTAGTCACGATAAATAACGCAATGCACCAGTTCGGTCATTTCCCAATACAATGGAAGTGTGACTTTATTACAATGATTCCAAATCCTGGTAACCTAGAAAGTCTAGTTGAGTCATACAGACCAACTAGCTTACTATCAATCGACTCCACAATTTTCGAAAGAATATTATTGCGTAGACTGTTGGCAGTAGGTGAAGCCCAGATTATATATATGTATGTATGTACATATCACTCCACCAATTTGGCTTTAGAAAGATGTCTGGCACCCCAGAACAGGTCCATAGAGTCATTCACAAAATACTGGAAGTCTTCGAGAACAAAGAGTGCAAAATTCCTCGTTATCTATCAGACATTTGTTAGGGTATGGCACGAAGTAATAATCCTGAAGTCCTTTCTTGTGAAAACGACTTTCATTTTGGCATTTAAGAACAAAACGTCTACTATCCAACAGATCATGGAAGGGGCAACGAACTTACTCCATAACTATACATAATGTATTCAAAAATCACCACATATTTCAGCTACACTGCCATTATGGCATAATCAAACTATCTCCCTGAACCCACTGTTGTTCTACAGGAATATCTAACGATGTATTCCATCACAATGAACCAACACAAAACTGCTAATGTTGTCTAGTTAATGGCAAAAATGTTTGCCATACCCTGCGATAATAATAAATTCCCAGTCTCTAATAATTGTTATCAATTTTAAAAGACTTTCGAGGAATCTCACTAAAAGTACTTTACTTCACAAGAACCACTGCTCTAAATAATTTGAGAATAATAGTAATAATAATATTGTATATATTTCTCTCTGAATACAGGTAATTATATTCTACTACTACTATATTTGTCTTTATAGTAGTAGCTTGCACACTCGAGTCAATGAAGGCCAATTATTGATGATGTTTTGATGATTATAATGATAATGATGATGATGATGATGAATGAAGTAGCTTTAAATGAAAATTATTCAGGCACACAGTATGTGATAGCAATCTTCTTCATTATTTTGACGTTTAATCTTCTACAATACTAAGTATATTAAAGATGATGACGATGATTATTATGATGATGATGATGATGATGATAATGACAACGATGACAGCGAACTTGTCAAAGCAAGCAACATAACAAACAACATCCAAACTAAGTAAATAAATAATGAAATGGAAGTTTGTTTTGATAGGTTGGTTTTGTGTCATCTTTGTGTCTCGTCTCGTCTCGTTTCGTTACTTCTATTTTCTTTTCTTTATACTTTTTTCACATTTCTTGTTTTCGAAATGACATAATCAATAAATACAATAAGAATCTGATAGAAGAAATCAAAGAATATAAACTGATTACTTGTGACATGTTGGGAATTTTGTAAATAAACATAAATAACTGTTTTGTTTTTCAATGGCAAACTAATACAAACAGCAACAGCAACAACAACAACTACAACAACAAGAACACAGTGAATAGTTAGAAATAATAAGAGAAAAAACAATTATATCAGCGCCAGCACCGTGTGTAGTATCTTAACTCGAATTGGTGTCATGACAGCTCATTAATCAAGATGGATACACATTACATACTTAAATTGAATTTGTTAAGCGGCGTTTTTTTTTTTTAGTAAACATTATTCACTCTCTTCTATTAAAGTATGTATTTATGTGTCTAGTAACAGAGATAATTACGTAATTAATGCTTGGTTAAGCGAGTAAAGCTTACATGACATCACACTTATATACTTATGTAGTATGTATGTGAGTGGAATTGTGGCATTAAAGAGGCTTAAATAAACTTGTTCAGATGCATTCAATATGTGTATATGTATGTATGTATGTATGTATATAGTACATGGCATACAAACAAATAAACAGTAACATTGTTTTATAGATACATTTAAGGTTAACCAGCAAGCGAACAGCAGCGTGCCGCAGTCATTCGATTCAATGAGTGTGTCGAATGCACACAACAGCTTTGATCTATTTAAAAGATACACAACACTACACAAATACATAACACAAAAGCCGCGCAATATTCAATATATCTTTGTATGTACTTATGTATGTACATACATTGATTTGCCACGAAAACCACAAACAACTACATTTTGTGGTTAAAGACAAACAGATGAACGAACAACTGTCCACAATACAAACCAACAAAATCTCTTATACATTATGCGGCCAGGCCAACACAAATGTGGTCATAGAACTTAACTGGTTAACATTGCAACAACAACATCTTCAACATAACATCAGCATCACTATTATCATCATTAACATCATTAATAGTTATCTGTATCTGTCGGTAGCATTTCAACAAATTTCCATTCAATCAAAAGCCTTCAATCAAATATGTGTTTAAATTAAGTCAAAAAGATATACATACACTTTACATGCATGCGTAACATGAATGTAATGTAATATAGATCGGAATGTAATTTAATCATAGGTCAATTTAAATTGAAAAGGGAGAATAAGTATTGACTAATGAATAAATAATATTGTATAAGCATCATTAAATAAACAATTGACGAGACATAAAAGTTCTGAAACTGAAAAATATTTAGCTTAAAAAGCCAACGCCCCGCTTATGCTCAATACAACAACAACAACAACATAAAACATCATATGACGTCATCATCATTTGACATTCACTTGCCAAAAAACAGGTTTACAAAATGAATTTTTAAGCTGCGCCTCTTAGCCTTAAAGTTGATCTTAAAATTGATCATGTGCGACAGACACAGACGGAGGAGGTGATACACTTTTTTTTTTTTTTTTTTTTTTTTGTTATTTTATAATATTTTGTTAATTGTTCAAGGCATAACAAAACATAATTTATGCATGTTAAACATCTAAATTTATACCTAGTATTATAAGTTTATGTAAATGACCTGAAGATTGCTTTGTATCTTCTACTTTGATACATAAACATAATGTAAAATAACAATAAAATGAAACTGCCTTGGATAGAAAATAAATACATAATAAAATTAGAATAAAAAAATGAAAAGTTTTTCTTAAGAATTCATAATTTTTGTTTAAAATATCAGTAAACTATAATTATTGGAATTTTTGAAAAAAATCACATGGGCATCATAGTCAGATTATCCATTTAGGAAATGTAGGCAAATGCCTATAGGCCCGAAGCCCACTAGAGACAGTGAGAAAAATAAATCAATATTATTTGTTTGGAAAAATTTCACGAGTTTTACAGAGTCCATTGCTTACAATAAGAATCAGAAATCAAAAGTGGATCACTATGTTAGATCAGATGTGTACCGAAGGACTTGGGGAATCTTGCCATAATGACAACCTTTAGGGATATCGTACTACTTAGGTCGAATCAATGAAGTTAGTAAATCTAAATCAAAGAAACACTTGAACTTCGAAAGATAGTCGATGTATTTAAATCCATTCTATAACAGATTTTAATTTCTCCCTCCTTGAACTTATGTGGTACAAGCATCATTTGAACACTACACTCTACTATTGCATGTAAGCAACTAAAACTCTATTAAAAAATATATAACAATTTATGATTATTTTCAACTGTAAAGTTATCAATAAATTGAGTACCACATAAGTTCAGAGAGAGGTAAAACCTGCTAGAGATCCCTACACAATGAAAATCATGAGTTTCCTCTCACATTAGGTAGTTAAGTGAGTTGTGATTAAGCTATCCCCATCATCCATGGGATTCCTTTTAAGCTTAGTTAGATTTTAGAAGAATTTTAGTGCTTTCATTAGACTCAAACTTAATGTGCTTATTATTCAAAGTTTTAGTCAGACAGGTCTCAATAGTCAAATATCCCTCACTACGTGGATTTAATGTGGTGACAATATAATTCTTCTTCTTCTAGTTGAAATTGTTAGAGGATAAATTTTATGAGTATGGTTCACCGATTTTGGGAAATTATTAAAATATTAAGAAATATAGATTTGAAAATTCGCTTAACTATTATATAATATTGATTTATTTGCACTTCTTGCGTCACATAAACTTTCCTGTCTATTTTTTTTAGATCTTATTTACATAAATGTGTATTCCATCCTTTACATATTATTCACATGTGATCTACATATCAATAAACAAGACAAAACAATACTAACTAGCAATAGAAACACAAACGAGTATCAAAATGAAGTAAACGAACAAAACGAAGAAATCCAGAGTGAAGAATGAAGAAAATGAAACTGAACCATCACTTTCTTCATTTTCACTATCCATTGTGTTTATGAGTGCGAACTAGCCCGTTTTCAATCTGCATGAATATACTCGACATGTTCAGACTCATTTATTTATGAAGTGTTCATGAGCCTGCTTTTTGTCTTCATTGCACATCTCTGACATGAAGCTCAAATTGAATGAACACTTAAAGAAAAAAAAAAAAAAAAACTGAAGAAATATGTATTGCCTCATAGGCAAGCGGACTGCGCTATCGACCTATATAAAGTACAATAAAATAGTAAAAATAAATTCTGTATGGACTTATAGAATCCAGTTATGGGGGCTGCTTGTATTCCAGCAATATAATGCAAATAATACAAAGGTTTCAGAACAAAGTGCTGAGATGTGCTGTGAATGCACCTTAGTACGTTCGACATTGAACGCGATCTTTGGGTCGATTCAGACTACATGACTATACATAGATTTACAAAGTCTCATGTGGACAAGCTAAGCGTTCATATTAATAATTAAGCTTCAAGCCTTATGGATCCAAGTGATTGGAAATAAAGCTTAAACGCAAAATGCTGCATTAACTCTTAGAATAAATAATTCCTCTGCAAGCAGAGAGTCAACAAAATAATGAGAATTATGCTAAGCCCAATAAATACCAAATTAAGAAGTTAAACTTTAAAATTGCCAAGAAATTGAGTAACTGCATTTAATGAAGTGAATATTAATTTCTAAAGAGTTTAGCTTCAAGTTCATAATGGTATTTCCCGCATGTCCTTCCTACATATTGTATTAAGTAGTAATCAAGGTAACCACAGACACTCCCACTTATCAATTTCCCTTTTAATTATCCATAAACCATACAAAAGTCAACTTGCATAAACCAAAGCATGCAAGGCCCTCTCTCTCTCCCTCTCTCTCTCTCTTCTTTCTTTCTCTTTGAGGTCATGGTCTCTCTTTGGTCTTGGCATACAAGTAAATTGCATTAAAACAAAATTAACTAATAATTTTCTGTATATTTTACTAAAAAAAATGTTAAATAAAAAATTACAAAGCATATTCAAGCGCATTTTGTTTTGTGATTTCTTTTAAAAGATTAAATTATATAAATTAAAATTACTTGTATAAGATATTTTAACTACTATTCTATTAATATGCAGTTAGTTGTTTATTCATTTCAAAATCAAGCAATTTATTTTTAGTTATTATTTATTTTTATTTTGTTTTATCAATAAAATGATAATAACAACAGCAACAACAACATTAACATTAACAAGAACAGCAAGAACAATAAGAAAGAAAAATTTATATTTTTTTTTTTTTTTTTTTTTTGTAAGAAGGGCAGCAAACCTTTTTGTTGATAATAATGGAATTCCGTTGAGTCGAATTTTTCGCTTGATCTATAAAGCTGGCCAGGTTGGTAATCTTTCGATTTTGGTTTTTTTTATTTTTTATTTGATTATAAAAAAAAAATCAACATATAAAAAATATAACAAAAGCAGGTGGTAAGAATATTAAAGTTATGTGAGTGAGGTGGTTGTGCATTGTTTGTGGAAAAAAGATACAAATATATAACAAAAAGTATCTAAATAAAAACAATTTTTTATTTATTTTTATCTTTTCACTTCTTTGATTTTTATTTTGTATTAAAAGAAGATAAACATAAAATAAAAACCTTTTTAGTTTGCTTGATTTTATTTTGAATTTGAGAACTGAGTGAGTGAAGCCAAATTTTTGTATTTGTTTTATTTTCATTTTATTTTATTTAATTTTGTAATTAACACAATTTCGCTTTTGTCAAATGAAGTTTTTCTTTTTTCGTATCTTTTTGTTATTTTTTGTTTTTGTTTTGTTTGTTAATTAAGAAAACTCTTAGTGAAATTTTGTAGTTGAATTTATCTATTTTTGCTTTAAAAAGAAAGTCAAAAAGCCGAAAAACAAATGAACCAAATAAAAATATACTTAATATTTATGATTATGTGAATTTTGAACTACAATGAGAAAGAAGTAAAGAAGTAGACAAAATAAAGTTACTCATGGAATTCACTCATTGAAGTTACTCATTGAATGAAAAACAGAGGGATGAATGAAACTAAGGCAGGCAGGTGGCTCACTGAGACTCTGACTGACTGAGTGAGCCAATCAATGTTGTGCCAAGTTCTTTATCTTATCTAAACTATGCGAACGAACGAGCATAGATTGGAGGAATTGTCGCATGGAAGTAACTAAAGTAAACAAAGATATTGCACAATGATAGCGCGACACATAAACAGGTTGCGCAGCAGATCCATATACCCATGATACGATAACAGACATACACAGATACTCATAGTATTTACTATATAGTAGAGTAAAAATATAGCCAAAAGGGCGTCAAATCCCCAGCAAGAATAGTATTAAGAAATGAGAAATGTTTGTGATAAGAGGTGGTGGATTTGAACTCTTCTACACATTGAGTGTCATTAAAAACATTGCCAAATAGTTTTATGTTATTGTGAAATTTCAAGTCATCATGAGTAAGTAACTTTGTTTAAACACTTCTTTCCGTTCTTTCTTTTTTTGTAAATAAATTTGAAAAACCATTACCCAAAATTGTGTAAAAATTTATCTTAGTATTGTAAACGCGTCATATAACCAAAATTCTATGATATGAAACAAACAAAAACTAACCTGGAGTTATAGGTTGATATTCCTGTTGTGGCAGCAAATAACAAGAGAGCACCTGATGATGAATAGAAGAAGAAAAATAATAGAATAGAATAATTTATATAAAAAAGAATAGAATATTTCATATAAAAAAGAATAGAATAATTTATATAAAACCATTAAAAAGAAGATTAACTTTGGCTATGCCGAAGTTGTATTACTCTTCACGCGCCTTTTGTATCTTCTAATTATTTTTCGAAGTTTCGTAGTGGTCCGAGAGTCTTGAACTATACATAGTTGATGGATATGGGTCAGATATCTATAGAGTCCAAATTTCAGTTTCATAGTAAAAAAAAAAACAAAAAAAAAAATGTTTTTTAAATAAGAAGAAGAATTTAGATCTGATGGTGCTACCCATGGAGTAACATGCCAAATTGGCGCTACCTTGTATTATTGTATCATGGGTGCAACCCCTCCTATTAGTCCGATGGTCTTGACATTTACATAGTCAATGGATATTACTTTGTCAGATACTTATAGTGTCCAAATTTCAGTTCCATAGTACAAAAAACAAAAAGACATTACTTAAAAGAAGATGAAAATGAATCTTGGTGTGTATGGTAGGTAGCCCTCCTGGTGATCAGAGGGTCTTGAAATTTACAACGGTTGGTGGATATGGGTCAGATACTTATAGTGTTCAATTTCAAGTCGATAATACAAAAAACAAAAAAGTTTTTCTAATAAGAACTTTCATTTGGATCCCGGTTTGTATGGGGGGTACCCTCCTGGTTGTCCAATTCGACTGATTCCGATAAATGTATTGCGTATGGTGAAAGCTTTGTGCTTCTCCAGCTGAAAAACTGAGGTAATAGTTTGCATACATACAGAACGACAGACAGGCAAAGCTTAATCTACTTTCGTCGCTCTGATCAAGAATATATACTTTATGGGGTCTGCGATGTCTTCTTCTGTGTGTTACAAACTTCATGACTAACCTATAAACTGCTTACTGCGTGAAGAGTATAAAAATAATAAAAATAATTTATATAAGAATTCATCAACTCACCGGTTCACCTGTTTCTTCATCTGTATCCGGTTGGAATGTTAATAATGGTTGTGATTGATTCTCCGATAACCAAACGGCTTTCAATTGTAAATTAACCAATGAATATGGTAAATACTTTAATTGATTGCCGGATACATCAAGCACATGCAGCACCGCACAATTGCCCAACTCTGGAGGCAGTTTCTTGAGTTTATTGTCACGTAAACTTAATACACCCAAATGGGCGCAATTTCCAATTTCCAATGGCAGATATTCGAGGGCATTACGATCAACATTTAGATTGCTCAATTTGGTCATGCGTCCAATTGAGGCGGGCAACTCCGAAAGGAAATTCTCTGTTAAAATTAGTTCTTGCATGCTATCGCAACTAAAAATATTTATAAAAAAAAAAATCATTTTAACTATCCATTCTACTTTCAGAGAGAAAGGGTTACTTACTCTCCCAATGTTGCATTCAAACGTTGTAAACGATTTTGATCCAATTTCAATATAGTTAGACGACTTAATCTCGCTATACCATCAGGTAATGTTTCCAGTAAATTTTGCGACAAATCCAAATCTGTTAGATTTACCAAACCACTTATCTCATTTGGTAATTCTTCCAAACGATTCTCAGATATATCCAGATATGTTAGATTCGTTAGTAAACCCAATTCGGATGGCAAATGTGTCAATTGATTATGATCCAACCAGAGCTCATGTAAATTCGGTAAATAACCCAAATACGGTGGCAATTCTTCAATTTCATTATCACCAAGATCAAGACGTTTCAATTTCGTTAAATGACTTATCGATTCCGGTAACAATTTGAGCAGATTTTCACGTAACTCCAAGGATTCGAGCTGTGTCAGATTACCGAAATCAATTGGTAATGTGGTTAGGGACATATCGTTAAGACCTAAAATTGTTAGATTTTTCAATTGTGAAAAACCTGGTGGTAATTTTGGAATTGGATTTGAACTGAAATCGGCTACTTGTAGACTTTGCAAGTGCTTGATATCATCGGGAATGTCTGGTATATCTGCAAAGAGAATAAAAGAAAAAAAAAATTGCATTAAAAAAATGTATTATTTTGTGAAATCATGCGTAAGTTCAATGATGAACATCATAAAGGCGGACAGTGGTAGGCGTTCATTTATTGATTCTCTTGTAACATGGATGCATGATGGACTCTACTATGGCATAAGTTAATTAAAAACATGTATCCATGTACCGTTTTACAAACATCACCTTCAACACCATTGATACCGTCATGTTTCAGGGGTTTAGGGAGGAAAAAATGTCGCTGTTGTGTGTAAAATTATTGATTTTCTTGTGAGGAAGTTCATTTCATAAAATTCTTTTTTTTCTCGCATTTTTAATACATTTTTTCTTTTTCGAATTTTCATTTTTTCCTGTTTGTTAATTATTATTTTTCATCATCATTATACTGCCTACCACGATGTTAGCAACATTAACATCAGAAACATTAGTGTTATGCATGAATTATGCTTTGTTTTTTTGTTGATGCGATAAATTTATTAATAAATTTCTATAAATATTGAACATTTTTTGCAAAAGCAAAGTTTAAAGAGTAGAAGGAGTGTAGGAGAGAGAAAGTGAATGAAAATGAATTGGTGTCAAAATGAAGACATTTATGAAGTGGAAAAAGGAAAACACAGACAATCTTTTTTGAACAACCATCAAAACCGAGTCAAGTCAAGCATAAGAAATTTTAACAATAAGAAAAAAAAAAAAAAAAAAAAAAAACTTAGTTAAACACAACAAAACGCGGCAGCGATTCATATTATTGTTTTACTGTACTCTACACACTACAACTTAGGGTGAGGTGGTACATCATCATCATCATCACAAAATCAAAGAAAGAAAATGATGGGTGGAAAACTCAATAGCAAAATGAAAAAAAAAAAAAAAAAAAAAAAGTGGGCGATGATTGAGTGAATGAAGTGTGTTTTGTAAGGAGCAGCAGCAATTTCATTGAAACTTGTTGATCGCATAAATTCACCTGCTGACTGACACAAAGAAGGAAATGTGCTACAAACCCTTAAAAATAAACAATAAACAACAACCACAACAACAACAACAACAACATAATAATAAAAATAATGGAAACTACAACAAAGTATGTACATACAATACACGTATACATGCAGCAACAGAGGTAGCAGCATAAAACGGAAATAGGGCATACAGGAAAAATGATTTTTTTTTTTTTTTTCTTTTTTTTTTTTGTTAAGGGTTGGGCTTGAGAATAAATAGGGTAGTTTGGGTGGGGGTCGCGTATTTAAGTATTTTAAGTTTGAGTGTTAAAGCAGAATAATAGTACAATAATAAAGTAGGACGACGACGACGATGAGGCAGAGGTTGATGAGAACAGGAAATCGCATGAAACGCTGGCACACGCAGCAAACATAAACACAAAAGATTCATTCATATACACATAGGGAAAGGAGAAAGTAAAGTGGCAAAGAACGGGAAAATGTAAAACAAAGAAAGTGTGAAAGAGGAAACACATACACAAAACATAGTGAATGGACGGACGCGTTGAATAACGAGAGTATTATAATGAAAATCTTTGTGGTTTTGGTCAAGAATACTATACCCTACGAAAATACAAATGATTACTCAGAATTATAAGCTCTGGTTTCTTGTCTAAAACTGCTAAGCTTTAATGTCGAAAGTTGACAATGAAACTAATGGAAACTGTATAAATATTGTTAAATTATCACCTCCAAAGTTTCCGAGACTTGGATCTTACTTCTTCATTGAATTTTACATCTACTGATTGCAAAAAAAAAAAAAAAAAAAATCAGTTAATCGATTAATTGAAACGAGCCGTTATTATTTCCAATTAAACGAGTAGTTAATTAATTGATAAGAAAAAATAAAAACGAAAAAGACACCAATAATGAAAAAGAAGAAGTGCTCCGCAACCTCAATACTCCTTCCAACTAGTAACGGCAAAAAAAAATATATATATTTAATCGGTTAATTGAAACGAGCGATTATTAATTGCAATTAAACATAATATACTGATTAATCGGTTACTTGATTAGAAAAAAGGGACCTCCGCCTCCAAAGACACAAATGACGAGAAAGAAGAGGTCATCCAGAACCTCAATACTCCTTCCAACTCATCCAAATTAACCGATTAATCGTTTTTTCTTAAACGCAAACAACATTAAATTCCTTTCTTATACATCACTTTTTTATTTCCATTAAAAAATAAAAAAACTTTTCTATTGATTTTTCGATTAATCGAATTTACCGATTTATTGATTTTAATAGTAATTTCCAACGAATTAAACGATTAAACAGGCTATTTCGATTAATCGTGCCATCACTATTTTCAATTGTTTAGTGTTTCATGAGTGAGTTTTTTAAATTGTTCAAGGTTGGTATGAAAATTATCCAAATCTTGCCTAAACCAGCTGGTTATATACCTTAACGGTTCATAGTGGATCCTTAGAGAATAGGAAACGTTATATCTTTGGCATCAGGAATTTTAATGGATTAATTGAGCAGTGCTTAGTACACGCTAGCATTCATTACCGGTTACAAATTCTACCTTTCTACCCATCTCGAATGTGTTGTATCATATAATTGTGTAGTCACTGTTCCAGTTATAATTGTTTTATATCGACCACTTTGTTCATCTGGTTAACATTTGGTCATGTGGTTAACACAATTCACTGCTTTGATTTCATTAAAACATGGAAATGATTAAATTTTAGGTCCGATCCACTCCAAACTTCACTCAAACACTCTCTTAGCTAAGCTAGAGTTACCCCAATAACTTCATCAAAATCGGTCCAATGGTTTCGTAGTCTATTAAAAACAGACATACAGACATAGTAACACTTTTATATGTATAGATCGATAGAAAGATAAATATCTTTGAAATCATCAGTTTCACTGACCAAAAGTATTGTATTTTAATAATTAAAGATCTATAGACTTGGATAAATAAATGTAAATGTTATGCAGAATTCCATAATATTGAATTTTTAACAAGTCACATAATTAATTAACTCTTTCCACAAATTTGCAATCAAAAACTTGTAACAAAAAAGTGATTTATATTCCAAGAAATGTTAGTGGTTTTTGCAGTTTTTCGGATATCGATCTGAATTGTCTTAGATTTGTAAGTGGTTTACTTTTTAAACTGAAGAAAAGATTTGCAAGAAACTTAAAAAACAAAATACACACATATTCTATTAGAACTTTATAGTATTAATAACAAATTTATAATTAAAAAATTCTCCAACTCTCATTTTCAATAGTTCTTACTTTCTCCACTTGAAAAGATTTTAAAAAGTATTTTAATCTATAAACTCAAACAAAAGTGAATCTTGATTTTATCTACATTTCTATACTCACACACACACACACACACAACAGAATAGAACACAACACAACACAACACAATACATCAAAATATACATAAGTTGAGTTGTTTACAATTTTATTTAAATACTTGCGAGAAGAAAAGTTCAATAGTCCTATAAAAAGTAACTTTGTATGTATCATAAATACATAAACAACCAATGTATGATGAAGCGTATAAGAATGCGACGACAATCCTTTACACAATAGCATTTTTATTGACCTAGTTTCGCAGCATAGTGTTCACGAACGCACACGCTCTCATTCTCTACTCATCTTATACTCAATCACAATCCAACCCAAATTCACCCACTTAATACCCACCCACCAGTAAACAAAACTTGGAAGAATGTCGGCAACCTCTAAACTCTCAGTATTTTTGTACAATGTAAAGCAAAACACCCCCACCCACACCCACAAATTACACAGAACAGAGTAAAGCACAATGCCACCCACGACGGTATACACTTTGACCACATGTCAGTCAGTCGTCTTCATTTAAAACTTACTAATACGACACGTGGGACTTGTCCTTACAATATTTACAATGGCAACAACAATATCTAGTACTACTACTACTACTTCTTGTATTTACTATTATACTATAAAAAAAAAAAAAAAAAAAAAAAAAAAAAAAACGACGAGACAGACTGACATTCCCTACACCACATCACATTATACACCATCTACCATCCTATTAGATTCTTTTTTGTCATATTGTATTGTATTTTTATGTGGGTGGTTCTTTGGTTGACTCATGTCAAAATAATGGAACATATAGAGTTCATTGTATTCCACACTATGCTTGATGTGCGCCTTGCTGAGGAGTATGAACATTTTATCGACTTTCTTTCTTGGCACTTGTCGTCTTTCTTCCTTTCACTCTTAGTTTTGTTTATCTTACGCTTTAAGTGAGCTTCAACAGAGAACCACCAAGGACCAAGTAGGGAAAAAGTTTTCATTCCCATCTTATACTTAAGTATTACAACAATCCACCCACGTTAGACTCACTCAAGCAACTCATTCATTACTCTCAGTAAATAATACAATACTAAATTGAACGAGGGAAAAAATATTTGTACTTGGCTTTTTCAATTATGTTTATTATGTATTAATATTTTTCATTTTATTATTGTAAGCTCAATTCTCATGTTGATTTTTATATTGCAATTCATTCCAAAGTATTGAGTTCGATTCAAAACCATACCAATCCAATCCCATCTCATTCAATACATGACAATTCTCATATTGATTGAACATGGACAATCGTCTGTGCCTTCTTCTGTCTTGGTTAGATTGTTTATTTTTTTACAATTGTTTTTTTAGAAAATAAATTTAAATAAAAATAATTACTTGGCATCTGCATTCGATGGATAGGTGAATGTATAATTGAATATACAAGCAAAAAATGGAGGACAATGAGAATATCATCATCGAACATGATATTTTAATTAAAAAAGTTGGTGTTGTTGTTAATGTTTTTTTTATTATTATTATTATTGAGAATTTATTTATTTACATTTCTTTCTATTTTTATTATTATTGAAATATAAAACTATTGAACCATTTATATTTTTCTATGCAAATTCTGTGTGGGTAAAATCAAAGTTGAATTTCTATTTTAGTAATAAAAATGTTAAATGTTCCAATTGCCACCCACTTTTTCAAATGAAATAAATACCAAGGATTTATTTAAATTTCTCTCCTACATATGTGAGTCATTTTTTGATTTTTATTTATTTATTTATTAAGTTAGCAGCAACAATTAGATGAATGGAGGCTGCTACTGGCTGCTGGGAGAGGATTGAATTCATTGAAAATGTTATTCATTTTTTATTGAATCAAAATTTTCTTTTAAATCAAATTAAATCATCAGAAAATAAATAATAAATGGTATTTTCCTTTATTTCAATTTTGCTCAATTTTATTTCGATACATCAGAACAAATTTTGTTTGAATACACTTCATCAACATCATCATACATTCTGAGAAAGTAAATGATAGTTTTTATTTGTTAAAAATAAAATATAATTTCTACTTTTTTTTAAACTAAGTACTAGTAAGTTTCTTAAGAAACTGGGAGAACTAAAAAGAAGTTTACAATGATTTCTTATCCAAATTAGTATATAAAGTACAATTAACTTATAATGATCATGGCGATTATTGAAAGGTTACTTGGATATTTTTGTAAGTAGTTAATGTACAAGTACAAGAAAGTTTATATACTTATGAGGTTGTTAATGAAAGATAAGGACATTAGATGGCTTAAGTCTTGAGTCATTTACAAAAGTTGCCATAAGTAGTATAAAATCGTATCGAACCATCTGGCAACTGTATGCATGTTAAGGCGTCATCATCCCTCTAAAAATCAACATGTGTCATTTCGCTAGTGTGTATATACAACATAATTTGTTTGTGCTTTAATCATGTCAACTATTGTGCCGACAAAATGCAATTTACGGGAAACAGTTTTTTTTTTATATTGTTTTTTTTTTTTTTTTTTTTTTAATTTGAAGAAAAGTGCAGCTGACTGACATCGATTGCAGTCATGGGAGTCCAGTAAAGTTAAAAGACGCTGAGTTGGAGGCATTATTGGAGCTAGACTCGTTGAATCTTATGAGAAGCTCTCTGCAGCCTTGGGAGTTGCTCAGCAAATGATTTCAACCCGTCTCATGACAATGGGTTTGGTACAGAAACAAGAAATTTGGATTCCGTATGAACTCAAGACAAGAGAAGTATGTATAACGCTGCTTACACCTGTGAACAACTACTCCAAAGACAATATCGGAAGCTTTTTTTGTACAACGAATCGTAACGGGGGAAGAAATGTGGATGCACTACGACAACCCAAAATGAAGAAAATCGTTGGGTGGTACGCACGGTCATGCATCAACTTCAACGGCTCGGGGTGATCAACTATGAGCTAACCACGCATAACCATCACTGCGTAGCATTACTAACAATAATTGATACAATTGAGCCGAGCATTTAATCTCAAATGCCCTCAATATGCCAAAAGACATGGCAAAGTGATCTTTCATCATGACAATGCTCGGCCTCAAGTCGTCAAAGAATCTTAGGAGACGCTTTAATGGGATTTCATACCCAGACATTTGTCCTTTCGAATACCACTTGTTTCGCTCGATAACTCATGGCCTGGCCGAGCGGTACTTCACTTCTTACGAAGATGCCATAAGGCACTTCTTGATTTAATAAAAATATGATAAATATAATAGTTTCTTTTCTCTTTCAAAAGTATTTTATCATAATGAAATACCAAAAATCATTAATTTCATCATTGTTTGTAGTTAATTCCCACATTTTACAAAAATTATTATCCCCCATTTCTAAGCAACAACCATAACAAATATGTACTAAGTGTTGGCGTCTCTCGACCACATTCCACATTCCCAATTTTTCAATTGCCAAAAGCTTCGTACAGAGACCTCAACCAACTACCTTTCACTACACAAATAAATGTTGTGATTTTTTCGTTTCCACATTAAAATAAAATGACTCTTTCTATTTTTTTTTTTTTTTTTTTTTTTTGTAAAGAAAATCGTTTCTGGGGTTGCTCCTAGTGTTTCTTCTTTTACTTTACTTCACAAACTCTTCTACAAAGTCTACTTAACAACAACATTAACACTTTTCTTCTTCAGTTTCTTCTGCTGTTTTTTTTTTTTTATTTTTCGTTTTTTTCTTTCAAATTATTTTTAGACCCGTTTAAAGTGAGAGTGAAAGTTGTTGCAATGACATTTTGCTTTGACCTGTGAATAAATGAATGCAGCATAGACAGACAATAAACTTGGCATAAACGACAACACTTTGGCCAAAACTCTTCTGATTTTTATATTTTTTTTAGACCTTTGGAGTGTTGTGAATGTTGCTATTTAAATTGCAATTGCACCAAAGACTATGATGATGATGATGACGAGGAATTTTGTTGCAAAAGTCTTATGCCGGTTTCAATTACTTGTAAGTTAGCAGTGTTGTTGTGTTAATGTGTGAATTGCATGCGTATTGTTATTTTTTTTTTTTTTTAATATATTTTACTTATTTTTATTACTTATGTTTGTATCTAAGTATCTTTTGACAGACTTACTGTTGCGAAACTATTTTGCATTTTACATTTTGTACTTGGTGTTGCTTGAAGCTTTGTACATTTGTTTTTTGGTGAGCTGCTTAACAAATTTACACTAATGTGGCGCATATTGCAAGCACAACCCACAATAAAGAAACTCCTCACCTGCCTACCCTCATTTCCCTTCTGCTTTTATATCTTCCTTCCTTTCATTTATTCATTCATTGTGTGCACCCACAAAATTTCGAGTCATTCACATGCATATGCAAATAGACAGAACAACAACAGAGAAACAGCAGGCAAATAACATTGAAAAGTAGCACAAAATATATTTGTACTTTGTGGGTCAACATCATTATCATCATCACGACCACCGCCAACATTCTCATCATTATGTTCTGTTACTATGGAAATCATCATCATTTCAAACAAAAACATATAACCCCCAAATGCGCCTGCATTGGTTTAACAAAATTTCATTATGAAATACATTTATTTCTTCTCTCTGTATTTCTGTGAAATTTTTAATATTTATAAAATCTATCTAGATGCAACTGTAGTGCATTCTACTATATTATGTATGTAATACACAATTTATATAATAAGCCACAGTTGGCTTTAAACTCCACTAAAGTAATTGAAACCAATAAAAGGATTCGCTTTCAATGTCCCAAACGGAAATAGGAAGCCAAACTTGGTCACTTCCACTTCCATCACTTAAACTGAACTCAACTCAACTCAACTCAATAACATTTTTGTATCTCATTCTTGGTGGTAACCAAGTACCGTTTTTAAATGCATGTATGCATGTATGTATATTGTATCTAAACAAACACTTGACTTCAATTTAACTGTTTACGGATTTATGCTCGCTTAAGCAGAAAATAAATATATATAAAAAAAAAAAAAAAAATTTAAGGTTCGTCGCCAATTTGAGCTCTCAAGCAAAGCACAAAAGCAGCAAATGCAGCAATCGACGCCGCATGTGTTGAGTTTAAAGTGACACATTTAAAATTGTTGCAAGCAACTACTTATAAAGTATCTGAATACGTGTTAATGTGTGTGTATGCAGTAGTATGCAAAGTCTTTGAAACCATTAAAACTTGTATTAAGTCTTGTTGCTATTTACTATTGTTGTTATTGTTGTTTTTTTAGTCAGTCATTGTCATCGTTTGGTTGGTTTCTGTTTTGCTTAATTAAAGTCAGTAAACGGCTTTAAGAGTTCTGTTTTTGCTAATTAACTTGTCTCAAGTTTCAATGTCAAGCATACAGAAACTAAATAACAAAGTATTTAGTAGAGACGACAAAAGAAAAAGACTGAAATTGTATAGCTTCTAAATATTTATTTATTTATAAAAGAAACATTGAAAATTGGATCAATTTCATAGACAGAAAAGATACAATTACACTCAAATTTTATTAAGATATTTATTATTGATTTTCGAAATATATTTACACATAATCTAAAGTGATTGAGAAATTAGTCATCGTGTCAAACTCCCGAGTACCCAAAACAATTTATTAAAAATGATTCTTAATCTACCCATTTTACTTTTCTACTTCACTACTCCTCGACATAGCAAATGGTTGTAATGTTGGATTGATCAAAAAATCTTTCAGGGTAAAACAAACTTTAATATGAAAAATCAATTATATCGTCGCTGTACCTTGCAAATTCCATATGTGTACATTTTTAAGGTTTTGGGAAACAACAAAAAATAATAATAGCTGTGCCACGAATTTCACTTTTGCTTCAATTTTTAAAAATAAAAAAAAAAAGTAAAATAAAATAAACGAAATAAGCAAAGTTCAATAATAATTTCAAATAATGTCATTATTGAAAGTTGCCATGTCTGCATTGTAGTAAAAGGGGGGTATTCTACACGATTTTTGTTTGTTGAGAAGGGAAGCTTTTCCCTTTCTTTTGTTTTTTTTGTAAACCGAGGGGGCGGAGTGAGCAGTGTCAAAATATTTGCCATCTGTGGCTGAAGCAATAGGCTTCAAAGAAAAAAAACAACGATAAGTGCCGCCACAAACTCAATACGTGTAAGAACAGTATTCAAAAGAACAAAGCAGTGAACTGGTGCCAGTGTTGTATACTCTATTAGCAGCAGCCATGCCTATCTTCAATGATCCAAACGCCTTGCTAGCAGGCATCATATGCATATGACACTTTTGTTCTGTATAACTCTGACTCGCCTACAAAAATAGCAGAGATGATCAACAATAATCAAAGCACTAGAATATCGCCATCAATTCAAGAAAATCTTCCAATTGTTATTTCATGCTGAGGCGTTGCATTTGTCAAGATATCGGATACTGCATAGATTTAAAAAAGAAACCGCTTATAGTTTCTAAGAGAAGTTTTGGAGGAGGTGATGATTTGGGGTGCCTTTCAAAAAACGACTATACGAATTGCGTTTTGAAAGTTATAAGACGAACTGCCGAATTAGTATACTGAATTGTAGCATCCTGACATTTGTAGAAGAAAATAGGCCAAGACCGTTTATTTTCAAAGCATTTTCAAATTTTTGTTCTGTTTAGGTGATGGATTTGCCAGCGTGCTCACCTGACTTGAACTCCGTTAAGGAGCTGATGCGTATCCTGACTAGATGTGTTTATGCAGGAAATACCAAATACGAGTCTGTTTCAGGTCTAAAGGTTGCCATTTTAATGAAGTGGAACAAGTTAGAATCAAATATTATATCAATATTAATTTGTTTAATAAAGTGTAATACTAATAAACTATTTGTTAATTAAGTTTTGTTCAAAGACAACAACAAAGAATATTCACTTAAAATGAACTACAACAAAGAATATTCACTTAAAATGAACTACAACAATAATAAATTATGCAAAAGCACACTTAGATATGAAAAAAAAAAATTATATCACACAAAAGATACAAATATGATGATGATAGAGATGGTGATGAGAGGCAATGGAGGCATGCTGAAGCATACAAATTGTGATAAAAAAAAAAGAAATAATAAAAATAATAAAGAAGAAAAATATTTTCCTTTTTCAACAACAAAGCGGGCTCAAATCTCAATGCTGCATTAAATGAGATTGTGCAAGGCTTAAAGCCAACAAGCCATGGGTGAAATTGAAAGAGAAGAGGCTCAAAGAGATTGGATTGGGGAGTTTGAAAACAAAGCGCTAAAAGAGAAAAAGTTAAATCTTGTTGAGGAGGCGAAGGAAGACAACACAATAAAACAAAAACAACGATGAAGGCAAACTAATGCAACAACGTGTAACATTTACACACGCTGCTTGCTGCCGCGCATTCCAAGGCACGTGCAGCATCAAACAGCTTATTCCCATTAGAGTATTAGCAACGTGCTACTAGTATAGAAAGAAGGTATCAACAGAACAGAACAGAACACAATCAAACAGACTCTACCAGTTTTAGATTCAATGCTAAAACGACAATTTTTAGAGAGCATGCAACAAAAGGTTGTTGTGCGCCACCAGCCACCAAATGGTGTCTGATTATGGCAACCAGCCAGCCAGCCAACGAACAACCTTACAGGCACAACAGCAGATCCATATACAGGCACAGAAACACTCAAATACAAATACATATAGATAGATATTCAAACAATCAGGTGTGTTCTGACTGCTGCTCCTCTTATGTTCTGTGATGGGATAATGTTGTGTGCTCAGAGTGAGTGTAGGATTAGATCGCATGAAGTTATGTAAATGCCACTTGCTAATGCCACTGCGCCTTGCCATTGCCAATGCCTTTTTGCCTTGCTTTATACATATTTTTGTTTTATTTTATTTTCATTTTTTTGCTTTTGCCATTTCGCTAATAATAATGCGCTTTTTTTTTTTTTTTTTTTTTTTTTTTTTTATTTTCATTTCAAAGCCATTGAAATGAATGAAAATGAAATGAAATTTTTCGAACGCACTCTGTACTATTATGCCTCAATGGTTGTTCAGTTCATGTGTTTCTCTGTGTGTCGTTCAATTTGATTCTAGGTTGTATATAAATCAAATGATGAAGAACCATCAGAAGAAAAACAAAAATGGAAAAGCAGCAGCGAATAACCTTGTGAATGCCGTCGTCAACTGAAGAATCAAGAACAAACAAAACAACAACACGCACTACCACCATCAGAATATGTCCGTTCGTCCGTCCGTCCGTCCGTCCTTCGTACAAAAACACAAACAACGACAAGAACAGCAAACAAATCATTTCATTTTCATGTGTAATAAAGTATTTTTCTTTTTTCTTTTTTAGTGCTTTCTCTTCAGTGTGTTAACATCTTTACTTCTTAGCATCAAAATGGTGATGATCATTAGATCATTTCAATTTGAGTTCAAGAAGTTAACAAAGGTCAATGAAAGCTCGAATCATAAATCCATAAATATATAAATGTTCGTCACATTTATGTGTCTATTATGTATTAATTAAAATTTGTATGCAGTTTATCAAATATAAATCGATTACTGTACTTGGAGAAATCACATTTTTTTTTAAAGAATAATTTTGATCAATTTATTAATATTATGTTATATCAGTGTACTACATAAATTACTAAAAATTAAATTACGAGTCCAATCCCATTGCGGCTTAGCAGCAGCAGGTGGTACCAGTGCCGCTCCATTTCTATCTGTTGTATGCAACATTTCGCAGAATTACAAAGTATCTAAAAAATCACAATAGTAAGGCAACTCTACAACATTTTTGTACAGATTACTTGCTTATCGGTGCTAACACAAAAGACAGTTTTAATTTTCGAAAAATATGAATTGAGTAAGTGGCGTTCGATTTGTAAAAGTGAGGACTTTCAAACGCAAGAAATGATCGCTGATCCTTTCAAAATCAAAAACTCTAAACGACGGGTTTATTTCACATATTCTACGACAAGAAATGCAAAAATAACAAAGCAATTATGTGGCCCCCTTTCGATGCTTGCACAGATTTTCTATCCGATGCGTAAGCTGAAGATATTCCAAAAAAGCTTATGGTAAAAAATACTTGAATAGAATGCAAATTTAGGGGGTCAAATTTTCTCTGGAGCTCTAACTGAACTATAGAATCTACAGATTCCTTCATGTATTCTATTAGTTACAAGGAGAGAAGATGTTAAATTGTTTGGGTATTCCAAAGAAGCGTCATGACAGTAAGTACAAAGATAATAATTATAATGGATTGATCAATGTTATACAGAATCAGAAATGTTCAATAGGGTGGAGTGAAAACAAAATTTTAAGATTCCTGTATTATCAATAGATGAACTAAAGTCCCGAGAGATTTCGTGATATTTGCGTTTGATATATGCGTTTTGAACGTTAGCCGCCTATACATACCCAGGTATTTATATCCCGAATTTTGTTCCCAATAAAGACTTACGGACAAACATCCGGCCGTAAGACGAATGTCACATTGGCACTTATTTTTTTTTTTTTTTTTTTTTTTTTAAAGTTACATTTTACAAATTAAAGATTATTAAATTAAACTTCAAATTGAATATGTGTATGTATGGTAGATTATTAAAATTATAATAATTTTCCAAAGCTAATTAAATTCAATAATTAAATGAATAAATCAAGTTAACATGATCTACATGATATATGTATGTAGTAGCATATCAAACAAATTTAATTAAAGTTTAAATAGTCTCGAAACAATAATTTTAGTCATGGTTTTTTTTTATTTACAAAAAACAAAAAACTTGTTGATTGAAAGTAATTTGACCTATTGAAAATATACATAAAAATATTAGTACATACATTAATTGAAATAAAAACTCACAGCAATAATTATCATATATTCGTTTATTCCACTTTCACTAATATGAAGTTGAGACAAAGTATTAATTTTGATCCAATAATATCTTGAAATAATATTACTCTGCCCATAGCAAGTTTACACTAGTAATATTGGATCATGTCTATGTGTTTATATCATTATAACTTTGCCAAAGGTTTTTCATTTAATCACTGAAAATTATCATGAATCAATGAAGGTTTTGTATACCATAATGTATAATTATACATTTTTGTATTGTTTTTTTGTGATTTATCGGTGTGTATACTGAAATAAATATTTTATTAATAATTATCTTTAATTGAAAAGCTAATAAAAACCTAATTGTAAAGCGATTTTATTTAAAAAACATAAGAAAATTTTAGATTTGAAGTTAACTAGAAATCAATAAACTTTATAGTCTAGATATCAATTTCAGTCATACCTTTGTAAAATAAATAAAAATTGTAGTTTTTAGACAATTTAAGTCAATAATAAAAGCAACTTAACTAAAAACCCAAAATATATCTATTACAAACCTATAATGAGGATGTAATCGGAATCTGAGCTGGGGCACTCGCAACCTACTCAGAATAAAGAGTGCTTTCAGGGTTGCTAACCTGAGGATTTGCTAGTTGTAGATGATACGGCGGGTGTACTAACAGGTAGACTTTCAATTTATTTCGAAGCTCTGGCTTGTAAGGATAAATCTTCTGGGTATTCTCCTCTGCAGAAATTGCCAATATTATGTTTGCTGCTCGAAAGTATGAGCGAATAAAGGCGCCTAATGTAAATTGATATTCCTCCCTACGAAATAATGATTCGGCTGTACCGTAGGAAACAAATGGGAATTGATACGATAGGCGTGTTTTTTCGTCGGCTAATCGAATCCGACACCTATAGCACAGGCCATAAGTATCTTTGGAAGATTTTTATCTCCTTGTTTCGATTTAAAAAATAAAAAAAAATAAAAAAATTATATAAAATAAAAAAACCTATATAAAAACAATAAAAAAAAAAAAAAATACAAAAAAAAAAATACAATAAAAATACAAAAAAAAAAAAAAATACAATAAAAATACAAAAAAAAAAAATACAATAAAAATACAAAAAAAAAAAAAAATACAATAAAAATACAAAAAAAAAAAAAATACAAAAAAAAAAAAATATGTGCCAAATAAATAAATAAAATAATAATTAAAAAAAGAAAATTAAAAAAAAAAGAAAATTAAAAAAAAAAAATAAGAATAAAAAATTTAAGTTACAAAGTGCACCAAAATAAAACAACAGAAAATATCTACATAATGTAAAACTCAATTTTATCCCCTCTCGCATTAATTTTACTCCTTTGAATATGATTGAATTTCATAAAGTCTTCATATTTGAATGTTAACACACCCATAATATTGCACACCAAAAAAAAAAAAAAAAATTATATCCCATTCAAAGTGTTTTTATTTTAATAAATGAATTTCTCTTTTGATTGAAAAAGCACCCAAAGTTGACACAACCACGAAAGAAAGAAACACAAAGAAAGAAAATTTCGCAAAATGACATTGAAAAGAATTTTATGTGTGAATATTTTTCTTTGCTTTTTTACTTTCCTTTGACGCTTTATTTTGCCTCCCTCACAGTGACTCTTTTCCCTTTTGCTCTCTTCCTTCCCAAGCATTGCATATTTCAAAAAAAAAAAAATTTTATTTTATTTTATTATTTTTTATGCATAATAAATTTGTCTACAACGCGTTCTAGATAAAAGCAGAAAATACTTTCTTTTTTTTTTTTCAACTTCTCGTTGAACTATTTTTAGCAAAGAAATACGATAAAATTAAAAAAATATATAAAAAAAAACTTTGCAAGCAAAAATTTCAACAAAGACACACAATTTGTTCTAATAAAAAGATACACAACATCTTTTTTTTATTCTAGTATTTTGTTGTTTTTTTTTTTATGGGTTATCGATCAAATTTGTTAAACAAATTTATTGTTTACCACAACAACAACAACAATAAAAAAAAATAAAAATGGGCAAATCAAGTCAGTCGTCGGCTTTTGTTTGAATAATTGCTCATTTTAATTGAATTTCGAATGTGTACAAAGATACAAAGAAGATACAAAGTGCAACAACACAGAAGAACGCTACTCATTCAATTTGGGGATGAGGAGATAATGGGGAAACGTTGCACTGCAATTTCCGTTCATTAATGAATTCCTAAACGGTATTTTTGTGGCAAGTTGCATAAATTGCAAGCGATGCCGGCAACAGACGTGAACTCGAACTCGGTCACTGAGGCACAGCAGACAGATAGATAGACAAGCAGACAGACAAGGAATGATGATGACAAGCGAGCGAACTAATGGAGAACAGACCCCAGACCCGAAATAGACAGACAGAAAACAGGGCAGAATAGAACAGAGCAGTCATGTGCAACTATCCACCAAACTCATCATAATCATCACCATTATCATCATTATCAACGACAACAGTCACGTCATCATCATCCGCCGCCCATATTGTTCAGTATGTTTTTCTATATATTATAGTATGAGAGTCTTTGGTTTATGTGAAAGTTCAATGAATTATGACCGTATAGCGGCGGCGTCAGTTCTATTATTATTATTATTGTTGTTGTTGATGATGTATCTTGTAGCTTTTATATTGTACAAAGAGGCAGCAGCAACTAATGACCGCCAACTGTGCGCTTGCTTGTGTGTTTGTATGTAGCAGATTCACTTAAAGTTCGTTCGGTTTTAATGTTCCAGAGACCCAAAAGACCTGAAACCCAGCAGTGGCAGTAACATCAGCCACCTTTTAAACCAAAACGACCAAGTCATAAACTTACTCATAGATACAAAGTGTTTGTCTGTGTATCTTTTGCTCGTGGCATAAAGTGCCCATTTGTCTCTTCATATCCTCACTCATATGTGTCTGTGGTACGACGCTGCTCTTTTGTTACTGTTAATGTTCGTTGGTGCTCATCATATTGTATTTGCTTCTGCTGCTGCTGCCGCTGTTGTTAGCTGTTCATGACGACGACCATGTTTATGATGATATATGCCATACCGCCACATTGTTGCTAACACACAGTCACTCACTAACTCACTCATTCACTTCCCATCGTCCCACCAATAGTTTAACCATTTTCCACGACCTCTCTCACAGCATGTTACCACTTGGTGGAACAGTGTTGCTTTTTTTTTCTATTTTCTATTGTTTCTTCTATTTATCTATGTATCTTTTTTTTTGCCTTGGCTGACTTTCCTTAGTTTTTCGCGCTCTATCACATCTTTGAGGTTTCTTTTTCTTTTCTTAATTTTCGAAATTTTTCATGCTTAAACGCAAAATAGTTTTTTTGATTTTTCCCAAACAATTTAAATAATGAAATGCAAATGAAATGAAATTTTTATTTTATAAAAAAAAACAAATAAACAAACAGAAAGAAATTCAAGTTATTTCTTTCACCACACCAACATTATTTTATTGAACGAACATCATCATCAGCTCCACAATCCACATCTTTTTTCTTTTTTTAAGATTTTTCTGCTGTGATTTTTTTTTTATTTTTTTATTTTTTTTTTTTTTTGAAGATTTTTCTGCTGTGATTTTCAATATTTTTTTTTTTTTTTTTGTACTTTTTTTGGTTTTAACTTTGAAAGATATTTTTAATTAATACTTAAGATTTGTTGATGGATTTTCGTTCGTTCGTTTGTTTCTTTACTTCATTCACACTATTGAAAAATACCATAAATGGGTACAAGCACGATTTCCATATCAGATGAATAAGATACATAGATGGATAGATGGATGGTTATGGTTGAATGGTTATGGGTTCCACCATATGTGAAACTTTTGTTCTTTGAAGAAAAATTGTTGATGAAATCAATTAGCATTTAGTCACTTGAGTGACATATTCAGGTATTCCACAATCTTTTAATCTTTGATTATGAATCATGAAACACCAGTTTCTTAAGCACGTTTCTTTAATGAATAATGTCAGCTAAGGAAAATGAGTAATCGAGAAGCAAAGCAAAGTAGGAGAAGTACACCCGGTTATTTGATGTTGTTCCCCACTCTCACTGAGAGTTTTTCTACGTTTTTTTCTGGTGCTCCTAAGAACCAATTCAGTTTTATGTTCCGCCTCTATATTGGCATACTTAACATTGCACAGTATTGAGCCCAATACGACGATACCTTTCGGGTTACCTCCGAATATTTCTTATAATTATGCGGCCCTGTTTGGACTCGGTTCCTCAATGATATTCAATAGGAACCTGTAATCTGATAAAAACAACGCCTTTCGTACAGTAATCGATTCTTAAAGGCCTTTATTTTGATAATCTCCACCAGGAAGCATAAGTATTATCGGTTCGCGAGCATAATGAGTTGATTTCTAAGCAACACTTTTACCCAGACATATCCGTCCGTGATATCAAACGTTACGAGAAGTACATAGCACTCTTGATAGAGGTCACTAGCCGCTTCTAAACACCAATCAAAAAGTAGAGTTATCAGTCTAATTATTGTTGTCAATCTGGAGAGTTTGGAAGGGGCAAGTTTTAACTTTTTTCATATCCTATGAAGTTTGATTTGATTGGAAAATATTTTTGAATATTAGTTGACTCATGTGTTCACATTCACTATATGAGAGTTTTATTGGAAGAAAACTTCTGCCGAAGCTCATAGAATGCTTTTGGAAGCCTACGGCGAACATGCTCTTTCAAAAGGAACATATAGAGTTCAGCGATTCAAAACAACTTCGTTTCGATCTTGACAACGAAGAGCGTGGTACGTGCACCTGAGAAGTTCAAAGTCATTTTTGGATGAGGATGCATGACAAATGCAACAATAATTTGCAGACGCATTAGAAATTGTTTCAGCAACTGTTGGGAATACTCTACGAATCTTCAAAATGAAGGAAAATTAATGTCATATGAATTGAAGGAAAGAGATATCGAAAGACGAAAACCACTTGTGAAATTTTGCATGCCAGACAAAAAAGAAAGAGTTGCTTGTATCCAATTGTCACTGGCGATGAAAAATGGTTTTACTTTGTCAATCATAAATGTAAACATTCTTGGGTTGATTCAGGCCAATCATCAGCATAGCAGGCATAAGGGGAATTCTATGGAAAGAAGGGTTTGCTCTGCATCGGGTGGGATCAGGAGGGTGTCGTCCATTTTGAGTTTCTGAAACCTGCTCAAACGATTACTGCTGATTGCTATCGACAGCCATCCATTTAAACCGAGCACTGAACGAAAAACGCAAAGAATGAGCGAGCAGACATGGGAAAGACATTTTTTTTCTTCATGAGAATTCCCGGCCGCATATGGGTAAACCAGACCTAGAAAAGTAAAAGCCATCAGGCTGTGGAGTATTACCACACCCCGCGTATTCATTAATCGAACTCTTTCAGACTACCATTTACTTACTGTCGGAACACCAATTCTATTCTTACGGAGAAGTAGTAAATTGGTTGGTCGAATGCATTGCTTCAAAAGAACATGATTTCTTTAAGTGCGGAATCCGATAGATGATCAAATGTCATAACAGCCGATGACAATAAATTTGATTAAAGTATTCCTTTATTTTGATTACATGATAAATGGTTGAATTTGGCGGAATAATGACTGTTTCATGGGAATAGAAAAAATAACTCCTGGTATGTTAGAACTTTTGCTTTCAATGACCTCATCAAACAGCTCCCAGACTAATAACTCGCTGAGATTTTAAGTTTAACCAAGTTAATATTATAAACTATGTCAAGATCTTTAACAAAACGACCAAGACGTTGTTCGTCATTCAATGATTAATGCTCATTAAGTACGACAGAGATTGAATTAGATCGGTAATTAATTATTTATATGGACAAGAATTAATGAAATAAGATTCTTTGTGGAATAAAAACAGCTTAAAGGAGTAAAATGTTTTTGAAGTAGTCCACACATAAACCACAGATTCGAAATAAGGCAGTCTTATTAAGACATTTGGTGCCCGAGAGCCAATAGCATGTTTCACACTGAGATTAAGGTTTACTGAACTGACTCTACTAGCTTCTTGGTATTTGCAAATCATTTACATCATTTAGTCAAATTTAATATGTTTTTACATTACAAATTCCACTAATCTTTCATCTTTCAAATACATATATATGTGTGTGTGTTGTCTGCTTGCCTCATTCATTATAAATTTCCATGCCACCTTTCTGAATTAGCTTTTCTTTCTACTTTCTCAATCACTTAAAATTCTTTTATTTTATTTTATACTTCAATAAACTATAATTTTTCAATTATCCCAATCATGTTTGCCAGTCAGCCAACATTCTTTCAGGTTTTTGTAATGTGGATTTGTTGCTCTGCGTGGGTTTTCAGCACCGTAAGCGCCAGATAGATAAGAAGAAAATTTGCTTATTACTTAGATATACTTACAGAGAAAAAGAGAGAGGTCATTTCAAAATGAATGTTAGTTGTTGCTACTGCAGATCAAGCAGCTGCTTTTTACTTTTATTCCCATTTCCCGCTATGTCGCAGCCTTCTCTTTCTCATTTCATGCCACTCATAAAACGACAACGACCACAACAACACTAAACACGCTTTTCAATGCTTTTTAACGCTTTTCATTGCATTTTATTGCTTTGCTTTTGAACGCATGAAATGAAATAAAATGAAATGAAAGAAATGAACAAGACGCGTCATAGCATTCTGTTGCCACACCGTTGCATTTTGCTGCTGTTGTTGCTGCTGCTCCACCTTTCAACCACCATTAACCAAGTGAAGTGAGCAGGTGTATTATTAGTAAGATAGATAGACGTTCATTTCTTGTTCATTTGCATTTTGATGGCCAAGTGCAATAAGATTGAAATGATATACTCGTACAACCAACAAACAAATTGAAAGCCATCACGAAAAATAAATCTGTTTGCTTTTCAGATAATTTTATTTATGAAACAATATCAATACAATTGAACTTCGATTCACTGAACCTTCATCAATTAGTGCCTTATTAAAATGGGGATACTGAATGATGAATTCTATACCTTTATTAAATGTGGAAAATTAATTTGAAATAAGTATTTGTTTTGCCTCTACAATCTGTGATTTCATTTATTTCCCTTTAATGTACTTCTATTGTTCATGAAGGACAATCTATGCATATTAAAACTAAAACTATTGTCCCATAGATCAGTGACATTTCTTTCACCCTTTGTCTTTTAACAGATACGATAGCCTTCCAACCTCAAGCAATATAATAAACACTTTGTGGATTTTTTTCAATATTAATAATATTATTACATACTTCTTCTGTCTGCTTCAAACTTTTTTAACCAATAATAATCGAGATTTTAACTCACAAAGTACAATTATTAATTTTAGTAACAAGTTGCTTTTTAATTTTCATCTTCATTTAATTCTGTTAGGAAAAATTAATTCCTTAGTCGGGTTTTACATTTAGCGATTCTGCGGCAGAACTCTCTCTCTCTCTCTAGACACATAGTGCTCAGCCGATGTTTTTCTTCGTGTCTTTCGTGTATTTCGTTATTTATTCATTTTCGTTTCATATTTGTAAAGTGAGGGATGTGAAAGGAAGTTAGAAGTGTCAAAATACTTTCTTGACGTCTGTTGCAGGGTCAAATTCAAAGAAATCAGAAAGATTAAGTACGGACAAAAGATGCACATTAGATTAGGCAATAGAGTCTAGGGTTATTTTGTTAAGATTCAAAGGAATTTTATTTATTTACAGGTCCCAATGAAAAACAAATAAATTGCATACAAACTCTTTTACTTAAATAATAATAAAAAATAAAGAGAGAAAGCTATCACAATGAACATGGACCCGTGCAATGCACATAAACGAGGACAATTATAATTTCATTTATGAAATACATAATTTTCACATATAAAAAATATTTAAAAAAAAAAAAAATAAGTATTAAAAATTCAAAATGATTGAATAAAGATTTAAATGATTGAGTAAATGATTGAATGATTGAATGAATAAATGATTTAATATATAATTGAACGAATGAATGAATTGATTGAGTGATTATAAATGATTGAAAAAATATTGGAAATAAAGTAATTCAATTAATTTATGTTGAAATTTACGCTCAATTTGCTTTTAATGTTAATTTATTCAACAGATATCAATACACATACACACACCCTACTTACACCCTACATGCAAACACCCTGCAGTTTCATTTAACATTTCTTCATTAGTTAATAATAAACGAGCACATTTTTCTATTTATTACCTTTCAGTTGAGTAGTTAAGTAGAGAAATGATCAAAAGCAGGAACAAGTATATCAGGGGGGAGACCAATTGTTTTCTATCACTTATTGTTAAACGTGTTTTGTCGTCGTCAATTATTTTGCTGCTATTCATTTGCAGTTTTTAGTTGGTGTTAGTTTTGCTAATTGAAATAGAGAAAAATATTTCTCTGTTGATGCTTGTTGTTATTTCCATTCTCATACTTTCAAAGTCTTACTTGCTGTTGTTTGTATCACTGTACTCTATATACTCTATACTTCTCCTTCAAGCTTTTATCTATTCACTAATCTGGGTTGTACATTTCATTCTGTATTATGCTTTGTTTGTATCGCGAACTTTGCGTTTGCTCTTTTTTTTTTTTTTTTTTTTTTTTTCATTTGCAGTTGCTGCTGCTGCCCGTTGTTATTGAGACGTGAATTACATTGTAATAATATAATAATATGCATCAACAACAACAACAACAATTATGTATCTTTATTAAAATTAAATAAAGTTATTTATGTAAATGGACATATTTATATTTAGTTTTATCACTTTTTAAGTCTACCCAAGACTATGAATATCGTACAAACTGGATAAATCGAGGAAATTGTGTGCATTTCTTGTTGCTGACGACAGACATTGAGAATACAAAGTAAGAGATTTGTCCAGTCAATACAATATTCATAAAAAGACTGACTTTGCTTCTACATTTTACATTTTATCCTTTCATTCCCTTTTACATATTTTTCGTTTTTGATTTAAAATGTGAAAATTATTTAAAAAATTATATTGTTTCCTGAACCTATTTCATTGAGCATTTCTGTATGAATGAAAACACTTAGTGTGTGTGTATCTGTATGAAAAAAGTGTTTATCTGTGTGTAATTGTTATTGTTATTATTATTATTGTTGTTGTTGTTGTTGTTGTTGTTATGCAGGTGTCGTTTGTCGTTTCAGCAGCAGCATCAATAATTGTTGTTTATTAATAAATTCTTATTTCATTTCGCTTTTCAGTTGTTTCTGTTTTTGTCATTTATTCATTTTGCTTTTGGCGTTTGTCTATCGTCTGTGATACAGTTCAGTTGAAAACGTTTGCAATAATAAATAAATAATAATAATAAATATATCTATCTACATATAATAAATATTATAAAACAAAGTCCGCCGGCTTGTCTACTGTCTGTCTGAACGCGATAAACTCAAAAACCACTGAACGGAAATTCATACGGTTTTCACCAATGGACCGAGTGATTCATGATAAAGGTTAAGGAAGAAAATTCAAAAAAAAAACCCAAAGAAACCTTAAAAATGTAGTGGTGTTGAGAGGAGAGCCAGGACAAAGTCTGTCCGGATATCTAGTAATCAATAAATCTATCTTATTATCTACTATTTTCACTTCTCCTATAAACAAAACTATATAAAATTTGTAGTTTTTTATTTACAAAATTTCTTTTTTTATTTTTGTGTAGACCTCTACCTCCAAGGGCTCTTCTAACGAAGTCAGTCAATGAATCAATGGATTTTTTTTTTTGTTAAATCAACATAAGTATTATTGTTTCTATTTTCCGTATAATTTTCTCTTTTAAACAATCTCAAAATTTGCATGTTTTAATTTAAATATGAATACGTTATTAGCAATCTTATGTCTCAGACTCCTCCTACTGAAGTCAGTGTTATCAGTTGATTTGATCATTTTTTTTATAAAATCTGTCAATTATTGGAATTATCCTAGAAAGCATTAAGAGAAATATTAAGTACATATAATATTTCTGAAATTCTAGTTCAAAATATTCTCTTTCATTCGATTTCTAATAGTTTCGATGCATTTTCATATATTAAAAACTGTCAAATTCTTCAAAAGAAATCTATCAACCACATGTTCTAACTCCCCAGTATTCACAAATTGTTTACAATGGAAGAATAAATTGAATTGATAAAATACAATGTGCCTTTAGTAAAGAACTAATTTGAACTGCAGCTTATTGATTTTAGTTATGATCAATTATTATAATCAATGTGTAAAACTCTGACGCATTGTGTTGATGTTATCATATTTGCTTAGCTTTATTTACTATACACAATTCTCTCTGAACCAACAATTCAACTCATAAACCCCTAATAAGTATTAGTCATTCAAAACTATTTCCATCGAAAGTATGAAATTATATTTTTGTCTAATGCAAAAAATGTGTGTTAAATGTCACAATAAATATACACAAATATTGATAGCAAATATTTTAGCCACTACTGTAAGTCCCTCTTACCAACCACTTGAGAAGCAAACGTGTTGAACTTGCATTGCTTAGCAAAAATACTAAATAGTAAAGTTGATGGCATCCATTCTAGGTTAACCCGAGGGCTTTCTGTGTTTATTCTTCTTTCTTTGTTATTATTATTGACGTAGTTTGTTGTTTTTATTTTAATGTTAATTATTTGTTTATTTATTTTTTTACGGTCAATACAAATCTTGTTCATCGCGTTCATAAATTTTGTAAAACTATTTTGAATATTGCTAATAAATTACAATGTTTTCTCATTCATTCTTCTTCACTCAGTCTTCGTCATTTATTCACTCTCACTTGATCTCATAGAATTTTAATTTTGTTTTCGTTTCGTAACATGTTTGTTGATTTGTTTATTTATTAATAATAATTATTATTATTATTATTCTTATTTACAAACTGCTACGTGCATTTATTTATTTATTTAAGTTTTTAGCAGTTTGTCGACACAATAAGAAATATGTGCTAAAGCAAACAAACACAAACGAATAACTAAGTAAAATTGATTGAGTTCTTTTCTTACTTATTACATTGGAATTTTAATGAATAATTTTCATTGACCTTAAAATAAATTCAATGAAAATAAATCCACAAAATTATTTAAGTTATAATTAATGATTCTACTTACTTATGTATAACAAAATTTTTAGTTTATTTTATTTAAATTTCATTTTATTTTGATTTAATTTCATTTATATTTTATTTTGTTTTAAACAATTTAGGGAAAAAGGAATCTATTATTTTGCGTAAATTAAATTGAATGGTCACAATAATTCACGCTTGAGCTCATTAGAAATGTAGTTTTCTCATTTTTAAAATAGATCGTGTAGAATATGAAGTTCGATAAGGAAAAAAATTGGTATTTTTAACAAAAAAAAAAATTATTTTTGTGTTTTTTTTTTTTTTTATAAAGGTAAAAAAGCAAATCGATCCATTTCTTAAAAGAATGGTGGTGAATGGGTCACATCGAAAACTATTTTGGTCAAAGCACAGTGTAGCAGCTCAACCGGTGAAGGTTTTGATATGCTTTTGGTGTGAATGGAAGAGAATCATCTACCATGAGCTGCTTCCAACAACAAATGGATCATTTGAAGCTAGCGATTGTCCAAAAGCGACCATAGTTGATCAATAGGAAAGGCGTTGTGTGTTACCAGAACAACGGCAGACCACACACGTCAATAATGACTCGCTGGAAACTCAGGGAAGTTTTAATGCATCCACCGTATAGTCCGCCAAGCACCTATCACTTCTTTGTTTCAAAAGAATGGTTTTTGATATGGTTTTCACTATCATTTAATGATCATGACAGAGATACAGTTAGATCTCAGAGAATGTGTCTGAACGCAGTTCCAAGTGGACTCAATCTAATTTGTGTTCAAATAAGTTAAATTTGCAATGCATTACGAATCTTGTATTGAATACAAAAATGATCCTGTCGTATCAATAGATACAATGCCTGTTGTAGCAGGACATTTTCATTTTCATTTATTTTTAATTTTTGTTTTATAATATTTTTTTTTTATTATTATTATTTTGCAATATATTATGTTTTTATTTTTTTTTTATTTTTTTAATTTTTTCAACATTTTTATTTTTATTCATTTTAGTTGACATTTTTCATTTTTTCTTATATGTAGATGACCATTTTTTTTATTTTTTTGCTTATATTCCATGAATTGATTTATTAATGAACATGAATATGACGAATAGTGAAATGAATGATTGAATACAAAGTAAATTGCATAAAAAAAAAAAAATAAAACAGTAACCAAACTTAAGAACCGCAATACACAACAACTAGGTCAAAGTTAAAAACGTTTAAGTTGCTTTAACTAAAAGAAATTAACAAAAACAACTAAAAAGAGCCAACCAAAGTAGGGTCATGCGATGAAAACATAGACACATACTAAATTCTCTCAAGTAACCCAGTTGAATATGAGAAGCAAAGGGCAAAAAGGGCAAGATGAAGTTGAAGAAGAATAAGTAGAAGAAATAGTGACAATGGCAAAACACGACCAACTTTGAAGTGTTACTCGACCTTTTAGAAGCGATTACAATTCTACACTCTTAACTACAACAAAAGCGCGCTCTTTTTTTCGCCATCATCATCACTACTATTTCTATTTAACTATTTTTATTTCTTTCTTAATAGTCATTTTCTTTTTTGTCTTTCCTTTTACTGTACTGATTCTTATTCTTCTTAGGCCCGCTTAGCCTTTCTAAATTGTCATCGCCTACATTTAAAGGCGGCGATGGCGACGACGACAACGAGACTCTTCAGCTTCATCAGAACTACAACAAAATAACGATGATGGCGAGACAACGACTCAATTCACATTCCCAGGCCCAGAGAAGAAAAGCTTAAGAAAAAGCATTACAAAAAAATACCAAACCAAAGAACAAATAAAGAATCAGATAAAAAAAAACGATGTCACCTATTAGTGACAATGACTTTGTAAAAAAAATTAAACACACAAACACCAATGACGATAATAAATATTTAATTTAATTTATTTTTTGTTTTCTAATTTCTGAAAAAACAAACCGAAACTTTTATGTCAAAAAAAAAAGAGAAAAAATTGAATCAAATTAATTTATTTCAATTTAAATTATGATGATATTTCAATTAATTTGCATTTATTTTTAAATTGATTATTTTATTGACGTCACACACATGTGGCATATAAGCAATGTGTAGTGGAATGAATAGAGGCCAAAAACAATATAGGGAAAGAGATCATGGCTAAAGCAATTGAAAATTTAAACAAATAAAAGACACACCCACCACATTACAAATCCACCTCATTTTTATTGATAAAATCAATTTCAATGTTCAATTGGAAGGCAACAAGTTGTAAAACAGAAATATAAGTACATAGAATATTGTATCTTCGTATATGTAAATACAATAATTGAACACTGTTTTTCTTTTCGCTTGAAAAGAATTGTAATCATCATCGGCATCATTTGATTGAATGCAATTTGCAACGCCATGTGCAGGTGTTTTGCTTTTCTCTTTTAAGAAAGTATCTTTTCTAGATAATGGATAACAGCAAGCAGATACTTACATTGAAAAACAAGGCAGAAGACAGACACAGTTAGTTTTAATTTTAAAACATGAAAAAGATATGATGATGATGTGTTTCTCTTTAAAAATTATAAAATCATATAATTGACACAACTTACGATTGTCGCTCTTACTAATAGATTCATAAAACACAATAGGGGAAAATCTTATAAATTTTGTGTAAAAACTTCAATACATTTCTAGCTTTTATACATATTATAAAACAAAGTCTCCCGCCGTGTCTGTCTGTATGTTCGCAACAAACTCAAAAACTACCAAACGGATTTTCATACGGTTTTCACCAGTGGACGGTGTAGTTCATGAGATAGGTTTAGGAAAAAAAAGGATATTCGAAAAACCCCAAAGAGACAGGCGAAAAATCTTAAAAACCGTGTTAAAAAAAAAACAGCAAAAAAAACACAAACGAGGTTTTGAAGTAATGTGCATTACATATAAAGCTTAGACATTTTTTGAAATCAATCAAGTCGTCTTTGTAAAACATTTCATCCGGTCAACCAATTGGTATGCACTCCTTTTTTTTTTTTTTTTTTTTTTGGAAGAAAAAGCGGTACAGCGTTTGCTCGGGTACATAGTTTATTTATAAACATCAGTGTTTTAATTAGCGCTACTTTTGATATACATATTCAAAATAATAGAACACCAAAATTTTATGTGTTTTTTTATGCAAACAAAAAAACCATTTGAACAAATTAATTAATTGAAAAGTTTTATGGGGACATTGCTCCATTGAAAGCAATCATTGAACTTTGATACACTGAGTTTAAAAATGACTTTTGTATCGTCAATGCTGATGCTGAACGCTTTGGTCAATTAGGTCCACCACCAAGCAGTTAATACTGAAAATACTATAAAAAAAAATGCAGAAAATCATTTTAAGAGATCATAAAGAAAATTTGCATAACATAACTAAGAACTTAAAGATCTCAGAAAACAGGCGAATGTTTTATTTTGTATGAACATCTATCCATTAGCAAAAACATATGAGTAATTAAAATGGGTGCCTTATAGTGGAGTAAAAACAACAAAGCGTGAGAGTTTAATTTTTTTTTTTGTGATGAATGGATGAAATATGGTGGCACCATAAAACTTCTGAATCTATTTCGTAGCTGAATGGACAGTAGACGATGAAAGTGGAAAATACTCAAAAGGTCTACAAAAGCAAATGATGACAGCCTTAGTATTTTCAGAAACGCAATAATTATTTTGTTCGTTGTGGATAGAAAAATTGAATCGTAAAAATTCATACTATTAGAAACCATTCCTTTCATCATTACAATACACCATTTCACAAGTTGTTGTCTTAAATGTCTCCCAGCGACACATAACTCCAGTGCAGTCTTCAAGTAATTGCACTAGAAAGAGAGATTTGCATCAAATATTGAAGTCATATCCGCACAAAAAGCTTATATGAATTTAAAGATAATTTGAAAAGAAGAAAATTTTCAAGAGAATGTAGACAATTATGAGTTTTTTCACCATTTAACATCTTTTAATAAAGATTCATTTCTCACATATCTAACAATTTCGGTCAATGACATTTCTTCATCTAAATAAATTCACATTTCAATTAAGGCATTTTTTTTTTTTTTTTTTTTTTTTTTTAATCTTTAAATATTTCTCACCCCATATTTGCTTACTATTCAGCGTAAGTGTGCAGCATTCTAGAGTCATTAAATGTTTTAATGAAACTACAATTAAAAGCAACTTAACGACGCAATGTTTCCACAATACAAAAAAAAAAAAGTAAAGAAAAACAAAAACAAACAACAACCTCATTGAATGAGAATCTAAAGACTTAACTATTAACAACTGTCAAAGTAAATAGAATAGTTAAAACTGACATCAGTAAAATGTTTTCCTCTCTATAAAATATATATATATAAATCTTCATGAAGTGTATGCGTGTGTAGAAAATGAGTTTGTATCTGGAGAGTGATAAACTTTAGAAATAAAATTTCTTTTCATTTCAATTTCATTAAATACATTTTTCCTTTTTTTTTTTCATTTCTCAAAGCGCTTTTTATTAATAATAAATGAGAAAAATAAATATGTAGTATAAGCGAATGAATAGCAAAATATAATATAACCGCAGTATAAAGGCAGTCATTCAGTCAGACAGAGTAAGTCAAGTCATAGTCAGTGAAGTCAGTCACAGTCAGTTAGTCAATGAAGGAAGTAATTCATCCTTATAGAAAAACTTTATGCATTCATCTTCCAGTTTTCTTTCTCTTTCTATTATTCTTTCTATATTCATAACAACATCATCATATAATAACACATTGAACTCACTCACTTACTCGTTCATCGGTCGATTTTCTATTGCATCATTTGCCATATATGATTATAATACCCTTAGACCACGATCAACTACGACTGTCATTCATTCACACAACATTTTAAAATCGAGACAACAAGACACTTAGAATGTCATTCATTCGACAAGCTAAAGCTATCCATCGTTCATTCACTCACTCATGAAGACACACACAAGTCACACAGTTACTCCCTCAGTTAGTCAGTCAATCATTTATTCACATATGAAGGTACGAGTATATACATACACACAGATCTATTCACATACACTTATTCAATTCAACTCGATTTAGTGTTTCCCTTACTCCCTTCCTTAATCACTAAATCCCTTCATTTCTTTGGCTTAAATAGAAACTCAATTTTTTCTTTAGTGAAATGAAAAATGTACGCACTAAATGAACTGCAATTTTCACATTTCCATTTTCATTTACCTCATACACATTTATTTTCATACTTTAATCCTCCATTCAATCATTATCCACCCACGTCTGCCACATGCTGCCTTTAAGGGTTTTTTCTTATTATTATTATTATTTCATTTTCATTTTTCTTTTCTTTTTTTTTTTTTTTTTCTTCATGTTTAAGTGGCAACACTTGTTGCTTTTCATATGCCCGCAGCTTTTGATTATAATGAAAAACTATGGATGGTTCTTTTGCTTTTGCTTTTGTATAAAGAACAATATAATGGTCACACTTACCATTACGTGAAACATCGAGTTCCACAAGATTCTCAAAGTTTTGTATATCTGGCGGCAAACGTCCGATTTCATTGTCGCTAAGTCCTAGTTTTCTTAAACGATGCAATCTGAAAAAATTCTGTAAAAATAATGAGAGAAAAGAGAAAAATTGTTAATTCTTCAGTTAAAGAAGAAAATTTAAAATAAAATTTTTATTATTAATATTTATTTTATGTATTTTCAGTGATATATTTTCACTAGTGGGTAGAAGGAAATGGTCAAATTCGTCAATAAATATATGAATCCCTAAATTTAACTAAATATATTCATGTTGGTATAAATAAACCAAGATTCATTTACATTTACTTCAGTTCACCAAAACGCTGACATATGTTTGATAACTTTTTACATCCCAATTTTTATATACGTTTCACTGTTTCCATAAATCGAACTTCTGTAACTTGAACCAAAATCAAGTTTCAGTAACGTTTAGAGTAAAAATTCCGTACAATCTTTGTTCCATAATTCAAACTTCCATAACTTGAACAATAAAATTGACATGTGTAAGCGACAAAGCAGCCAAGCTATTTACTTCTAGGTAACGTCGAGGTCGAAGGGGTTAAGTCAAAATTGTTTGGTAAATCCTAAATTATGTCGACTATTATTTGTGTAAAAGCATGGGACATAAATATCAAATAATAACATATTTCTATTGGATTTGATTAATTTTATTAATGGTACTCAACGAAGATGATGTGGCACTTTGATTGAATAATATTGTATAACTTGAGGATTATTATGATATGAACAATGAGCTTTGCAAATCGAGATTTCTTTCACATAAAGATATTGATATAATCATCGCTCAAAGCGATGGATGTTGATGACAACACTTTGGAGAAAGAATATGCAGAACAATTCCATGAATGAAATATAGGATTCTTTGACAATTTTAAATGCAAACTCATACAACTGACAATCATTATAAAAGCATTTAAAAGATTAGATTCTATTTTCTTTAAATATTGCCAAATTAAATTGTGTAGTATTATTAAATTTTTATCGCCAAATTCACAAATTTTAATGAATCTATATATGAATTAATACGGAGACAAGATTCTTTCGGTACCGTTTTACCTTACTTAACGTCTATGTTAATGACAACAAAATGTGTTTGTGCCAATGTTTTTTCACGTCGATAACTCAATAACAAAGAGCAAAACAAGTAAACACATGGATGGAGTTAGCTCCTAGCCACGCTGATCATTTCTATGGTTACCTTATGGGGTCAAGACAAAAATGATATACCTTTTCACAGTAGTGGAAAAATCATAACAAATGTAAGAATATTTTCAAATTTCAGGTCCTCGATCTTATATTATACTATAAATCAGAGGGTGAACCAATTCTCTCTTTAATCTGATCTGATTTAAAAACTATGAATCAGAGGGTGAACCAATTCTCTCTTTAATCTGATCTGATTTAAAACTATGAATCAGCAATTCTGAGATTGAAAAACTTTATTCTTTTCATACTTTTCCTTTACATGTGGTTGGTTTGCAAAACCTCTATTGATCTCGTGAGATTTTTAAGAATGTCAGGTTGCATTTGGAGCCACCTTAGTATTAGTTTTTAGATGCCCATTTTGCTCTAATCCCTAGGAATTTGTTTCTTTATTTGTTTTTCTGTATGTTGTTGAATTTTTTTTTTTTTTTTTTTTTTTTAATTTCATGTAGAAGACAGGATTTTTTAGACAGACCACATCAATCTTGTCATGACATGGCGTTGCACGATTTTTAAGTCGCGACAGTTAGAGAGTCTCCTTTCGCTTCAAAAATACACACAAATACAAGAAAAATAAAGAGAGCAAAAGAAAAGTTTATCCGTCTGAATTGTTTTGTTTTGTTAATCGTGGTCGTGGTCATAAATTTTTGGTAACATTGTCATTTGTAATCGACAAGAGAGCTCAACCTCAACCACAACTTGAAGTTGTTGCATGCATTCACAATGCATTGCATTCAAATAGAAACGTCGTGGTCTTTTGCATCTTTTTTTTTTTTTTGTTTTTCATCCATTTCTCTAGACTCCTCTTCTTCACCAACTCACTTTCTCTATGAGTGCTTAAGTTCAATGGATCAATGTCTTGGCATTTATTTAAACACTCAAACTCAGCTTGACTCAATTTATTTATGAAGTCTCACGATTTTCATTTGAACAAACAATAAATTCTTATAGATTCTATAAACGAAACTTGAGCTAATAAATCGTATTTCAAAGATACGTCGTATTCCCCACTCCACCAATCATATGAATAGTTCAAATAAATAGTATATTGTAGGTAAAATGTCCGGCGTCGCCAATAAACACAGATGATAATAATAAAGACTTCTCTCAAGAGCAATTTTTTTTCAGACTTTCTAAAGTGAATGTTCATTTGAGTTTTTTATTTTTTATTTTCAAATTTGTTCAGTTCAGTTTTTTATTATATTTTTGTTTTATTTTCTGGGTATCTCAAAGATGATGATGATGATGGTGATGATATTCGTTCGTGTTGTTGTCTTGACCTTCCTATTGGCAAATTGTTTATTGTTCAACAAAAGAGGGCGCCTCATAGTGAACTAAAACGCCCGCTCCTCATCATCATAATCATCATCATTGCGGAATTGATCATACAAATTGTTTTTTATTACTAACAGTTTTCTTGTATTGTTCATAGGCTTTAATTCAATTGAACAAGCAAACGAAATGAAATGAAACGTAACGAACTGAGCTGAAACCAAAAGACCAAACGACCGACCACCTTCAGCGATTTAACTATTATACTTATCTATGTATGTATGGATATAATTTCTACATATTTGAGAGCTTGAGTCATAGTCGTCAAAGACCTCAAGGTTAAAAGCGCCCCAGGCCTCATTTCGATTCGTTCGTTTCTTCATTTTCGATATTTATCATCGTTTGCAGCAGTCACCCGCTGCCAACAAAAAACAGAAATAAAGAATATACAATACTATATAAAGGAAAAAAAAAACGACTTTTTCGATATGATTTTGCCTACTTTAGCACTTCCGAGACTTTGTCGGTTGTTTGGTTGCTTGGGTTGGGTTCGGTTGGTGGGCCTTCTCTGTCTATCTGTCTGTCGGTTAGTCATATTTATAATAACGATTATTAAATTTCACAAGAGCGTCACTCAAAGAAACAATAACAAAAAAGACAAAAAAAAAAAACTAAAAGAAGAACGAAGACATTTTGCAGTTCACAAACATTAAAAGTTAATGGAAGAATGTAAGGCGACAAACGACGCTTGACTCAGGGGCTTGTTGACCCAGTTCTTCTTTGCTCAATCACCAACAGAAAAGAAACAAATGGCAAAAAAAAAAAAAAAAAAAAAGATTATTATACGAAATGTTAATAAGTGCAAAAGACACCTCACAAACTCAAAGTAGTTTTCTTCAATGAGTTCAAGTTTCAAAAAAGCGGAACGAGAAATTAGAAAGGAGTTGACAAAAGACACTAACAAACAACAAAGAAACAAAACAAAACAAAAAAAAAAAATATTCTGCAATTTAGATAGAATCGTTAAAAATTATGAAATGCCCTACTTCATGGTGAATTAAATTGTGCTGAGATTGTGCTGAAAATGTGTGTGTTGAGAAAGCATTCACTTAATAATAAAGTCATTTATCATTTTTAAGAAAATAATAAGTCATTTCAAAGAATCTTATGCGTAATGCAAAATACTCGTTAGCAATAAGAATTTCTCATACTATAAATAAATAGAAAATACGATAAAAAATCATAATGCAAAAAATACTTTAGAAAATTATTGTTGCTCTAAATAAATTCTATTTAATGTGAATTGAATATTCTTGATATTTTCTTTATGTAATACAAAATTTCATACACATTATTTCACACATTGATTTCAAGATCTAAACAAATATTGTGTCAAACATGTAATCAGAAATGAGAATTGTTTTACTAATTATTCTTTCATTAAAAGTCCTCAATTTAAATTAGAATGAAGTGTTTTGTATTCAATCAGATATAAGAATGGCGTATTTGAGGGATTTTTTCAGTTTTGCTTACCATTGCTCGTGTCTTTTTTAAACTCGTTATGCTTTTTGCTTTTGTTTTGTTGAGGAATAGATCAACCATCCAATCGCTTTTTATTCAAAAAACAAAAGAAAATATCAATCAGAAATTTAAATTTCCAACCATAGACAAATTCTTCTGTCAGTGACGAAAAGCTACTCTAAACCTGCCAGCAAATAAAATTATGTTTATAAGTCATTTTCTATTCAAAATGTCCTTTGATTTTTTACCAATACTAATAATAATAAAAGATTAATTCACCTCCTCAATCAAAAACAAATTTTATAGTTGACCAGGATTGAACATCATGAGGGAAAAGATTATCTTCTAACCTGGTAAAAGATTAATTCACCTAATCGAAAACAAATTCTACAAGTGATCAGGATCGATTTTTAAGTTTGAAAAGATTATCTTCTAACATGACCTTAAGGTAAGTTTCTATGTCATAGCATAAATATTATTGAAATGTAGAAGAAAAAGAAAAGGATCTTCTGTGAAAACCAGGAAAGTCATATTAAGGTAAGAGCAAGTTAAGTTATGAAGAAACTTTATGAAGAAACTTGCAAGTTGACTTAGGCATCTCATCATATTTTTCGTAAGTGAATTCAAAAAAATTAATCCAATTTCTATAGGAACTTATGATTAGCAGGAAATCAGTGCAGTAATAATAAATTAAATAAAACACGACAGTTTAACTCAAGCAATCAATGCAGCAAAAACAAATGCGCTGTTCGTATACTTTTTCTTATTAAGTGTTAGTGGTAACTGTAACAAATTGCTCAGGTACGAAATCAGAAAACTTTATTACAGGAAAATGAAAATATGAATGAAAAATTCCTCAAAAATCTTAAATATGATAATTTATTTTATCTTAGGAAACAAAACAAAATAATTGAATAACTTTAAGTTTCTTAAATTTATGTGCAACTTCTTTCTTTAATTTGAATTTATATCTTCTCAATAGCAAAAAAAATAAACAATTTCTATTAAAAAAATATGTTAATTTTGAAAAAACTGAAAATAAAAAGAAACTTATTTTTATAAATACACAAACGAAGAGAAACTCATACTTTTTTCCAGTTCAAATAAATTCACAAAGTTCTTTATTCATTCATTCAATTTGCTTATTGCATTCAATAAATTTCTTTTACTTAAGAAATCATCATTCCTTTCAACAAAATAAAATGACAACAAATACAACCTACAAATGAAGATGATGATGACAATGCATTTTGAACTTTATCAGACACAGAACAGAATCACAATAAGAACAGAGCAACAACGAAATAAAAGATGCAACGATAAAAGTTGAGAAATGTCGTCGTTGTTGTCGTCGTCGTCGTCGACAACTTCAGAAACTCAACTCAAATATATTATTAAAATGCAAATATATTTCATAACAAAAGATACAAGATACAATTGCATTTTCTACACACACACACACACACACACACACACACACACATGGATATAAGTTTAATATAACATTATAAGTATTCATATAACAAACTTATTCAGTAGTTGTACATGCAATCACAGTTGAGAGAAGAAAACTTTTCAAAGAAATTCATTCATCAGAAGATACCAAAAAAATGCAAAAATTAAATATGAGAAAATATGTAATATAAATGAAGGAAAAAGGAGGAAATTAAATTTTATAGACATCATCATGTTCATCATCATCATCATCAACTTAGCTATTTTTATTTATGCCATTATCAAGAAACAACAAACAGCAAAGAAGATACATCCATCTACTTACATAAGATGTCAACAACAACAATATCTTGTAAACTGTCATATGCAACATAAACAACCTCAACATAACACAATAAAAATGCAACAAATTATAAAAAATCGCTGATAAAATAAACTGAGAATGTCAAATTGAAAAGTGTTAAATAGTTGAGAGAAAAGAAAAGAAAGGAATGGAATAGAATAGATAACAAAACAAAACAAAGTATTTGCACAAACAAATAAACAAACAATGAAGAAGAAATATATTGCAAGAAATAGTTGAGCCAACAACAAAAGAGAAAAGGCGAAATGGCGAAAATGAAAGAAAAGCATAAAATTCGCTATAAATTACCGGCCGGCCGGCACAACCACCAACTACTATTACTAATACTACACTATTACTACAATAACAACTAAAGATACTATTACTATTACAGCAACAACAATGTGTGTAACTAGTTTTAAAATGTATCTGCTGCAATCAAATACTAGTAAAAGACAACAAACACACACACAGAAATCAACATCGCCAGCAGCAAAGCAATCGACTGTCTAGGCAACAACTTTGAAAAGCAAACAACTCAAAAGAAAATATTCAATATAAACAACAAAAAAAAAAATAAAAATAAAAAAAAAACTCAAGCGAGTAAAATAGAATGTTGAATAGCTCAGCAAACAAACAAAGATATACAGACAGAGAGTGACTGAGACAGATAACTCTGAGTATAGTCATGGATAACACAACACAACTATGACTATGAATACTATTGTCGTAGATACAAAGATATGCGGAACAATGGCAACTCAACTCAACTCAACTCAACTCTGCTCTGTTGGTGCTAGCACAGCAGAGCACACACTTTTTGCTATTGTATCTAGTTGAAACAGGCGCCCAGCAAATGGCAAAAAGCAAACGATGCCAAACAAAGCAAGCAAAATGTTGAAGTTCGTTTTTCTGTGACTGTGACTGTGACTATGTAAGTAGTTGGCAACATCATCAGCACCGTCACCATCATGAGTAGCAACAGTAGCAAGCAAGCGAGGTGAGCGCGCGAATTCAAAATTGTTTTTAGCCAAGTGCAAAAGTGTATAAACGAACAAATGAACGACGAACGAACACTTGATTGCATCACACACAAGCATATACCGCGAGATACTATTGTTGTTCCTGTTTGTCTGCATCATCAACAGATGCATGCAGATACTAAACACACAGATACACACAATTGCAAAGCGATATATGTAGATACAAATGAGTGATATTGTTGTTGTAGACTTTTATAGAGGTGCAAAGCAAAGCGCACAAGTGCAGGCAAAGCAAGGCAAACATAGCATCGTCGAGTAGAGTAGAGTAGAGTCAGTCACCACCAACTAGAAGGAACATTTTATTGCAGCAGCAAAATGCAGAAAAATGTGATATATACTTGGTTGCTTTTGTTATTGTTGTTGTTCTTGTTCTTGTTGCTGCTATTGCAGTAGTCATGACGTATCTTATTTTAATGCAGAAATTGTGAAAATATACCGACAAACAAGGGCAACAACATTTAGCACAAGGATGACTATGACGCGTTTGTTGTAAGTACTTTTGATATTTTATTTTTGTTTGTTTGTTTATCGACGAGATACTTTTGATTGCCTATTTTTTAATAAATACAAAAAAATTGTACAATATATTTTAATATAAAAAAATAAATATTCATATATATTATTTTTCCAATATAAACAAACAGCAATGAAAAACGCAAAATCACATAATAAACGTCCAAAAATAAGCATCATTATTTTTATATTAAAATTCATAATAATAAAAATGTAGAAAAAAATAAATATTTAAAAATAAATACAAACAAGAAAAAAATGACACAAAATTTAATGACAAAAGTACACTGCTGCTTAACTGATAAGTTCAACATTTCCATAATATGAAAACGTCCAACGACCAATCTGCCAATTGTAGAATTTTTTTTTTTTTTTTTTTTTTTTTTTTTTTTTTTACAGAATAAACAATTGTTAGTGAACCATGAAAGTCTACTTATTAATTATTATTATAAATAAAAAAATTTAAAAAAAAAAGCAATTCCAACAAAGTTTCAATTTATTTTGGTTCAAAAACTTTAAACAATAATAATAATGAATAACTTTTTAAAGAATTATGAACCGACTAAATTTCATAGTTACTCTCCCTTATTCACCAATCCTATAAACCTAATGATGAAGTCCGAATACAATATAATACAAAATCAAGATCTTTATATTTTACACCGAAGCGATTCAAAATTTCTCTAACATACTCCCATGTTTTATATCTATAGTTTAGGACAATACACTAACCTAAACCTTCACAGAAAAGTATGCAGTCAAACAGCGAAAACCTCATCCAAATCGCATCAGTAGTTTTTGAGAAAATCGCGAACATACATAAATACTTATGTACTTACATACATATATGTATACGGGTAAAACAGATAACCTTACTTTTATTGAACATATAAATTTAGTATGATTTAGTACTCCCTTTGTTAAATATATTTTCCTACAAACAATTTGGCAAGGATTCATAATATTATGCAATAATTTTTTTTTTCTCTCTCACTTCTCTAAATCAATAATATCGACCAACAAACTTTTGTGTATTGAAAACAATGGAAAAAAGGTGAGTTTAGCGCGGTGATTAAACTCTTTTGTTTAAACATCACCGAACACATCTGCTCCTGCAATTGCAACTATGTATTTTCAATTGGGTAATTAAGTTTAAACTTAGCCGTACATCTACAAAAGATGAATATTGTCCAGTGGAAACCAGAAACGATTGAGAAAAACACAATGTTGAGTGATTGACGATTAAAAGTGCGCGAAATAGGTGAAGCTTCAGGCATATCGCAAGGTACAGTGGCTTCAATTTTGCACGAAAAATTGGATGTGAAAAAAGTGTCGCCAAGATGGTTATCACGTTAGCTCTCAGTACAGAAAATACCCAATCAAGATGTAGACTCTAAGGCTATTTTAGCGCTGTTCTGTCGCAATTCTAAAGTGCTTCTGCGCCGATACATTACTCTAGACGCAACATGGATACATTATTATACTTCAGAAACAAAGGAACAGTCAAAACAGTGGATTTTTGAAGGAAAATGGACTCCGAAGAAGGCAAAGGCAGATAAATCGGACGACAAAGTGATAACCACGATTTTATGAGATTCATCTACACCTATTACTTTGGGAAAGGGCAAACAATAAATGGAGGTCATAAAGTTTTGTTATTGCAGCGGTTGGTCAAAGAAATCAAGACAAAATGTTCTCATTTGGAAAAGAAAAAATTACTCTTTCATCAAGACAATGCAAGGGTGTACACTTGCACAAAATCGATGGCCAAAATCATGGAAATAAAATACAAATTGATATAACATCCACCGTATTCATCAGATTTTGCATCCAGTGATTTATTTTTATTTTCAAATTTAAAAAACATCGGATGAGTTGGTCATCTCTCAAACAAACGCCTATTTTCAAAATCTTCAGAAATCTTAGTTTTTGAAAGATTAAAAAAATTTGGAAATGTGTAGGACCCTAAAAGGAGTTTATATTGTAAAATAAAAAGAAAATTACAAACAAAAATTATTGTTTTCCTATCTTTTTCTAAGAGTTTATTGAATGATCCATGTACTTATGTACTTCGAAAAATTAATCAATTTTTTAATGAAAAATATTTACAAAAAAAAAAAAAAATATATATATAAATTAAATAACAACAAATTTAATTGAAAAAACTATCTACAGAATGATGATGCTGCTGATGAGTTTTAGATAAAAAATTAATAAAGAAAAATGAAAGAAAAGCAATGAAACAAATTAAGATAAGCAAAGCTTCTGAAATATGTAGTTAGTTACTTCAACAATAAAGAGAGAGAGAGAGAGAGAGAGAGAGAGAGAGAGAGAGAGAAAAGAGAACATTAGCAAAACATACTCATCACATCAAAATAATAATAATAATAATAAGAACAACAAAATAATCTATCAACCAAGCATGACGAAAGAGCAGCAAACTAAGGCAAAATGCAAAGGCAAATCCAAAGCCAAAGCCAAGGGGGGCAGCAAATGCAAGTAGAAAAAAGTATCTCAGAAAGCAACATGTTTCTATGATGTTAGCAGTTTTCGCACAACCAACGCTTCGTTGATTTTTTTTTTTTTTATAGAATTTTTTATTTTATTTTATTTAGTTGAGTTTTCTTTTTATTTTTTTTTTATGATTTTGTTGTCTTTTGCTTTTTTGTTTTCATACACAACACAAAACTTGGGAATATAAACACAAAACAAGGCAAAACAAAAACCCCAGCAGCAGCAGCCAGCAACAGTCAAAGTTGCGCTACATATCTCTAAGATACATGCACGGACGCACACACATGTTTATGGGGAGATACTTGTACATAAATGTGTATAGTGTATAGAGCAGTGTATGCTTATATGAATGAGCATGTATCTAGATACGCGTGGTTGTGTGCATGTTGCAAATGAATGGGCGCACAGCAAATACAAGTAAGGCAACAATAAGGCAAATAACAAATGGAAAGATTGACTGACAGACAGACAGAGGGACAGATGAACGATAGACAAATGAATAGAGTCACACACAAACTAACTAACTAACTAAACTATGAGGGAGGGAGAGAGAGAGAGAGAGAGATAGAGAAAGAAAAGATTGCTGTCATAGTTGCGCGCGCGGCATTTGCTAAAAACTGAAAATAAATCAAGTTCTATGCGACTCACAGAGATATTAATGCGTAAATGTGAATGTATCTTTGTATCTTATTGCATAAGTATTTGTATTTGTTGTATCTGAGCGTAGTATCAAACAAAAGTGTTGTGTGAGTTTGTTTGATTGTTTATTTATTTATGTGTTGTTGTTGGCTCGTGTGTTACAACTCATGTAACTACGTGTACATCCATCCATCCATCCATCTGCACAACTACAACATGTAACAGCTGCAAACACTTGCAAGTCTTCTTCTTCTACTACTACACACACTTTCAGATACATTTTCTGATTTAACATGATACGGTTGGGTGGATGCTGTTGCTACTGCTACTGCGGCTAGAAGCTTTTTAGTTCTAATTCTATTGAATCTCAATCACTCACTCATTCACTCACTCACTCGTTCATTTATTCAGGGCCAATGTTATATGAGAATACATTTAAGAGTAAAATATCTTTAATGAGTTTACTTACTATAATTTGTGATCTTCACCACATCATACACCACATCAAACCAAATATTCATTCAAGTCAAGAAACCAATCAATTATTCTTTCAAAAAATAGCTAAATGAAATGCCTTTCAATTATTTACGCTTTTTCACTAAGTAAAAGTAACAAATCAAAACAAATTCAATAACAACAAACCGCAAAAACAAAACTTCTAAAGCAAATGTATACAACAAAAGCATCATCAGCATCACATCAGCATCACCATCATCAGATATCTGAACTGAGCTAAGCCAAGCTAAACGATTAGTCTATGAGAAATGAAGAATTCATTCATTTTACTATGGTTATCTGGTGATGTTTGATTCTTCTACCATATTATTCTTGCAGCGTGCAATGTCATTTTACATTGTTAGTGTGCATTTGGTGCTGTGCGCCTGTTCAAATCTGTGCATCTTCATTTTTCAGTTTTAGTTTTTAGTTTCACCAAACAAAACAAAATCCGCACACACACAGTCACACATCTATACTTATGTTGGTGGCATATTCATACACACACACACACACACACACACACACACACAAGTGTATCTTAAGTGTGTTTTTATATATTCTCTTGTCTTTAATGCTGCTTCTGCTGCTGCTGCTAACTAGCTCTGCTGCACTTTACTATACTATACTATATATTTATTGTACCATAATATTGTTGTAGTTGTTGTTATTGGTGTCGTTCTTGTTTATAGCAGCATCACCATCACAGTCTCTCTGTCTGCCTGTTGGTTCGTTGTTGTGCAGATACAACAGGTTGCGTAAACTATAGTTTGCAGCTTCAAAGGCTATGTATCTACTGCTTCTACAGGCAGGCAGCAGAAGCAGCTACTACTACTGACTGCATGCATATGGTGCAAGTATCTACAATACTAAAAACTTAAATGCCAAAGTTAACCAACTGAGAAACCAAAGCAAAAGTAACTTCTCTTTATTCCTCTCTTCTCGTCTCTTTCTCAACATTTTTTTGGAGATATTTTGTTTATTGTGCAAAAAAAAAAACAAGAAATTCAATTTAAATAAATAAATAATTCAATTATAAATGTTAATAACAAAAAAATTGTATGTACCTTATTTTCTTTCTACTCCTTCAACTTCATTTTTATATTGTTTCTGTATATTTTTTGGTAATGAAATTAAATGTTCTAAACTATATAAAATCTATTTATTATTCAATTTTATTGTTATTGAAGGCTTTTTATGCATTTGATTAGATTTTTATAATTTGTAACAATTTTTATATGAAGAAAATATAAATTTGTTTCTTCTCATCCATTTATTGTTGGATTAAGTAAATTTTAATACCAGAAGTAGTAGGAAAAATGCTTTCAAATGGTATTAAAAGATCTTACAAAATTAATTTAATTTTATGATTATCAAAAAATTTGCTTGTCTCTTCTTTTATCAACACATCTTCTTCGAAAGTCTTAGTGGGAAAAATTGTCATAGCATTTTTCTTGCATTTTTGTTTAGTAAAAACGCTGAACAAAGTGAAATTTCAAGACCCCACACCTCAATTAAATTACTTTATAATTGTCACTTTGAAAAATAAGACAAATGTGAAACCATCTGCATGTTAACAGTGGTGGAATAAATCGTAGAAATAGTCCTGGTCTCCTAATGTCACATCACTCAATAAGTCTCCGGCGGTCTAACACATATTTGACAACACTGTTCAATAGTAACAACTTTCAAACGACACAAGTCTTTTTTAATTTCAATGACATTCTGACAATTAGTTTACTGGTTACAGTTCTTCTAGTGGCCCCAGTTTTGTTATTTTCTATCCAATGCACAATTGCAATGGAAGAAACTTATTTCCGAGTTTCAATTAGAGACATTTTTTCGATAATAAACATGACGAGTATTCTGGGGATGTCACTGATCTATCAAAATGAACCATCAAATGATAGATTACTGTGTTTTAACATGGTTATATTCACACCGATGATGCTGAACTTTCTGTTCCCCCCAAATAGGAAAACATAAAATAAATCCACAAAATAGTTCTGAAAGTCAGTAAAGTGAATCTACGTGAGATAGCTGAAACCTTAAAGATGATAAAAGAAGGTAGAGACTTTGCAATTTTACTCAAAGAAATAAGTGCTTCCCCCCAAATAAAATTTCCTGTCCTGGCACACGTTGATAAAAACGATGGTTTCATTAAATGAATTACGCTTCGAATTGCTTCTTCATCGGACTCTCCAGATTTGATCCCCAGTGAATACTGGCTTTTTGCAGACATCAAAAAAATGTTACAGGGAAAGAAGTTTGTCTCATATGATGAAGTAATTGCCGAAAATGAGGACTATTTTGAAAACAAACACAAATGGTTCTACCAAAATTGTAGCGAATAATTAAAGGAGAGTATTTATTTTGATAAATAAAGTCAAATTTCCACACAAAAAAAAATGTTTTCTTCTTTATATACACCGGAGACTTTTGTGAAGTGATGGGTTATCCTGATGGTGAAACGCTACACTAGCTGGACAAACATTATCCAGAATTATCAAGTTTGTTATTGGAAAAACGAACAATTTGGATTTCCGTTTGAGTTTGGCAGCATTTTTGTTCGTGGTCTTAGGCATTTGTTCAAGTTGCCAATATTAAAACACTCTTATGCCTCTTATGCTGATAATCTCGTTATGATCCCATGTCAGAGACAGAACCATAAGACATTACAACACCTGTGACTTCTCTGTCTTCTCTTCTTCGAAGACCTGTGGGCTGTTTGGTAACTTTGTCACTTTGAGATCAATTAAGAGAACTGCAGTGAGTGATTCGCCTTGTGAATATACTCAAAAACTCATGAAGCATACATGAAGAGAATTATACTCGCGTCCATAAAATAAAAAATTATATTCACACTCATAAGGCTGCTTGCTTTATTGCCTCGTCTTCGCTTTACATTATTCATTGTCTGCTAATTTAAAGCTGCTTCACAATTCTACATGGATTGCTTCGAGCACTCACAATTATACACAGAGAATGCGCATTCTATTTGTCGAATATTTTCGTTTATTCACGAGTTTTTTCATTTATTCATGAAGCAAATAACTGCAGTGATTCACTTACAGTCTTGAAGCATGCAACTCACATCGGAAAGTATTCACGAGGCGAATCACTAGTGGTATTCGCTTCGTGTGAAGCACATTCAAAATCACTCACTCTTCGTTTCCACTCGATTCGCTTCTCAATCATTGTTTGTGAGTACTTCGCATGCGTGTTTTTCTTTTTTTAACTCATGCAATTCTCCAACATCCTCCTATAATGTGCCGCCATACTTCTGATTGAACATGACCTTATGGCTAGAAACTTTTTTTTTCCTATCCTATTGTAAAATGTTGGTTTAATTTAGATTTTAAAGATTCATAAAAGTTATAAGATAAAAATGAAGTGTTTTTTTTTTTTTAATGTAATGAAAGGAAACTAAACTACTTTCAAATTTGTTCAAGGAAATAATGCAATATCTTTCATGAAACTATATACATAAAAGCTATAAAAAATTAATAATTTAATACTTTCACAGATCTTCTTTTTCATATCATTTTTATTTGTTGTATATTACTTCCGTATTTCTTTCTTACTCTATTTCTCTACATATCAACCATCTAATTTTCTATAAAAATTACTTTATGCTATTTAAATTCTTTCTCTTTATGTGTCCGTGCGTGTTCCCATTCCAATTTTTATCGCTTTTGAACTTCTAATAATGTGGAAGAGTTGTTAATAAGAAGTACTTATGATGATGATGCCCCCGTTGTTGCTTGCAATTTACCGGAAGTATATTTTAAAATATCTTATACATCATAAAGGCAAAGCTAGCAACACTTAACTTCTAGCAAGCAAACACAGCAAAATATAATAAAAGCGACGCAATATTTTTATTTATTTTTTATAATACCAAAGAAGATGAAAAAAACACCTAATAATTTTTTACTGTCAAGACTCGTTGATGTTATTAACTGGTTTTCATACACAATATACAAGGCAAGGAAGATACAAATAAATTAAAAACAAGAGTGCGATGATGAGATACACTCAATATATAGAGAGAAATATAGTCTTTAAATATAATAGAATAGTAAAATACTGTGACTGCTGCTTCAAGCCATGAAGATTATTAGATAGAGAGATATGAATGAGTATGAGTAGAAGCTTTGAAACGAAGTTAGAAAATCGCTAAATATAATAATAGTATAAACTAAAATGATGTCATAGTTTTATTTTCAAACTAAAGAAGAAGATACATTACTTATATGCTTTAAAATATTGTACAATAATCAATTAAGTTAGATACTTTGTACTTGAACACTGATAAAACGATTAAGATATTATTTACTATCTTATCGCTAGTAACCAAAAGAAAATTATTAATATGAAAAATATAATTATAGAAATACTTACTTATTTTCATTATTCTTCATTAAAAAAAATAACAACATTTTTGTTTTAAAAATGACATTGAGGTAGGTTTATCATTGGACAATTTATAAAAGGAAATGAACTGAAAACTATTGTGTGGAGTTTTTGAAAAGGACTTGCAAATTTCCGGTCAAAAGATATAAAATATGATTTAACACAATTACATTAAGAGACAATTGCTTTGAAGACTTGACTTTGTGTTGAGTGGCGACAGGAAGAAAATCTCATTTAAAAAACCAGAAGAGAAAGGATTAAGTATTTGATAACAAAATGAGAAACGTACAAACAAAGCTTAAGCATTACAAAGTGATGTTGATGATGATGAGTATTTTTTGTTGTTCTTTTGTTTTGTTGAGATTATTTATAAGCTTTTTGTTTGAAAATTGTCATGTTTATTTGTAATAACAGAAAACTAGGAATGACAGACACAAAGACAGACAAAGGGAGAGACATTAAACAAGATGAAGTTGATGCAATCAAAAAGGCAACCAAATGTTGATGATGAAGCTAGAAAAGACAACAATGAAACAATACAAACAACACAAGAACCAACCACAACCACAACATGAACAAAAACAACTAGTTAGATGTCACTTACATACATAGATACTAACTATATCAGGTCATACTAGATACTTCTATACTCATACATATTTACCAACTTCATCAGTTCATATTAGATACATCCATACTCATGCATAGATACATCAGTAGTGAGATGCGTACATCCGATCGACTAACAAACAACAAAAACCGGATGACTTGATTAGAATTAAAATGCAACTCTTTATTGTTGTTTTGACTTCAGAACAGAACAGAACAGAATACAACATAACAATCAACCAGACTCATCAGCCTGTTGCTACTACTAAACTACACGCAATGATGATGATGATGATGATGATGATGAGATTGTTATAATAATAATGATCATAATGACGACGTTGATGTTAAAGACAATAAAAACGATAACATTCTTCTTCTATTCTATAATGCATGAGGCAATGACTTGTTCATGTAAGTACTACAACTAGAGTAAAGTATTCATCGTCATCATTTGTCGTTGTTTGTGGTAAGATGCATTGGAAAAATATAGAAAGAAAGAAAGAAAGAACGATGACATGCAACATGTGGTCAATGGAGAGTGAAAGAAAACACCACAAACAAACACATCCAACCACCCACCACCGCAAACCACTTTTGCTGTTGCTACTGATGCCACCAATTAATAATTGTAGCTATAAAAAAAATCTGAGATACTACACAAGATAAAGTGATGCAGAGGAAGGCAAACAATGAAGGAACATGCAACAAATAACCGCAACCAATAATGTGCTTAATAAAGTTTGTCGTTTCCTTGCAGCAGCAACAACAACAATAACTTGCAATAACATAAAGCCATCATCATCATCATCTTCATTATTATTATTATCTGAAGCCGTGGGCAGCCCAAGAAGAAGAATCACAAGCAACAGCTGCCTCCGGCGGCTACATCATGCTTCGTTTGTTCATTGCAAGTTGTAAAAGTCAAGAAATTTGCATTAGAAGTTCATTAGTAAAAGACGAATATGCTATAAAGACAGACAACACACACACAGACACAAATATTAAACAACAAAAGTATCTACAACATCATCAATTTATGCATGCCTTCTCCTTTCTTAAAGTGGCAAAAAGGGGTGATGAAGATTGGGATAGATGTGGTCTCCTGAAACTTTTTGTTTTGCTTTGCTTTGCTTTGCTTTGGTTTGGTTTAACATTAAACGTGCAACACACCAAAGAAAACCAAACCAAACCAAACCAAACCGAACAAACAAATTCAACTCAACAGAGAGAATATTTTCATATGAAAAAAATGAATAAAATTTAAATTGAAAATGAATAGAAAATATTATCTCGTACATATATACATTTATATGATGGGGAATTGAAGTAACGAGAAGAGTGAGAAATTGCATAAATCATGCCTAGAAACACAACAACAACAACAACAACAACAACAACATCATCATCATCATCATAAACTAACTAACTACATATTCTATTGACCGCAATGAGATACTACTACTTCTACTACTACTGCACAAAGAGAAAGCTTGTAACTACTAGATGCATTTCATTCTGTAGAAATTTAAACTGAAAATCATGTTTCTGAGATATGAAAAAGTTCAAAGTTTGAACACAAAAACAACAAACTACAAAGATTAAATTATTTTTCCAACTAAAAATTGATAAAACATGAATAGATAAAGTTACAACAACAAAAAAGAAGATCAACAAATAATACAAAAAGTATCTTAAATATAAAACAAAGAATGAGAAAAATAATTGTGGTTTCCTAGTAAAAGAAAAGTTTCATTTTCTGTACAAAATAAAAAATATATTACAAATTAAAATGAAAGAGACTCCATTCTTTTATAGTTGAACTTCTTTTATTTAAAAAAAAAAATAAAATAAAATAATAATAATGGATCAATGTTATTATAGAATAGCAAATAGCCATCAAGTTTTATCCACATTTATTAGTAATATCAGGTGATTTTTTAGAATATTTTTTGTTTTTTTTTTTGCAACACTGTTTTTAACAGCTTACGCGGTTTACGTGCCTTGTGTTACTGTCAAACACGTTCAGTTTGCGAGTGTATCGTGCACTTCTTCCATTTTATGGTCAGTTTGGTCGACCTTCTGAGACGGCTAATCGGAATGTTGTGACTAAATTTCGCACCCAATTTACATTTTATTGGACATTAAACCACCAACACGCATACGTAGAGTGCGGACAGAGGAAAAAATCGCAGCTGTATCCGCCAGTGTTACTGATGACCCTGAATTATCGATTCGGTGCCGTTCGCAGGAATTGAGCCTCTGTTACTCTCCTTTTTTTTATTGCCCAAAATGGAAGAGCTTGACTTGGCTAACATGTGGTTTCAACAAGATGGTGCCACATGCCACACAGCACGCGAAACAATGGCCCAATTGAGAGGCGAGTTCGGTGAGCAGTTTATTTCACGTTTTTGGCCGGTCAATTGGACGCCTAGATCATGTGATTTAACACCTCTAGACTATTTTTTGTGGGGCTATGTTTAACGCTCATGTCTATAGCGACGATTGACGCACTGGAATCCAATATTGAACAATTTATTCGTGAGATACCGGCCAAAATTGGACCCAGCGTATGGACTAAAACCAACATTTACATGAAATTATCTTTAAACATTAAATTATATCGAACGTCCTGTGGACTCAAATAAAGATTTCATACATTTTTCTGAATTTTATGTTTTTTTTTTTTTTTTTTAAATCAAATAATACCCGTGTTTGAAGACATGAGGCGTTGCTGAAGGAAGTTGACATCACCATCTGTCACACGACCAATTCATTGATTATTTTTATTTTATTCGGCAGCCAGTTGTATAGCAAATATTAGGTGTTTAAAATTGAAAAATAAGAATATCGTTCCGCAATTTACTTTTTATTTTTGAATGGAAGAAAGACATGCGAAGAAATGAAAGCGAAGTTGAATGCTGTGTATGGGAACCTAAGGATGTCGGATGTGGCAAAAAAATATAGAATTGGATAGCGATATATCTGAAGAAAAATATCGATATATCAATGCAAAAGTAGTAGGTAGTATACATCGCCTAATTTAGCTCAATCATCTCACATTGCTCAATGAATATCAATCAATAGACAATATTTCTAATATTTCTATAAATCATATAATCAAGAACAACGATACAAACTTTTTATATATTATTACATATTTACATTTAGGCGAACTGGTTCTTGGTGCAATTGGTTAAGGATCTGAAGCCTTTGGTGGAATATTCTTTTATGTAATCGTCTTTTCCTTTAAATGTGCTGCTAAATTTATGGTAAGCATTTCCAATGGTTTTATTTTATTTTTCGGATATATTACAAGACACACTTTGCTTGTTTATTTTTTTTTTTTTTTTTTTTAAATAATTCCACACTTCACTGGACATTATTAATTATTTTTCAATTTTTTTTTTTTTGTGTTAAGGTTAATAACAGTTGAAATTGATAGACAGATCAGATCAGCCAATAAATTTTCTTTTGTTGATCTGAAAAAATATCGTTTTTTATGCCTTTTCGATACTTGGAGTTTCATATAGAAATGTATATCGAAAAATTAATTATGGCTCTTAAATATCGACATGCTGAACTAAAAATATCAATATATTGATATTATTGTCCCATCCATTTCCTTCCTCTTTTGGCAATTAATATTTTACATGATAATTAATTTTGATTGTATTTTTTAAGTTTTAATGTATAAAAACAAAAACAAGCACGCGCGCTTATGCAAGACTTTTCTTATAAAAATGGCTCTCTTGTCTCATGCACGCGGGAACCTACGGTGCTTGGAGGTGTGAGTCAACTTCATAAGATAAGTTAAACATGTCAAAGGTGTGGACCTCTTTAAACGAATTTCGTAGGAATTTTTTAACTTCGAGTCGTCAACGTTGATGACAACTGGATCTAATATAATACCCCAGGGACTAAATAACAGCCAAAACAATGGATTTTTGAAGGAAAATATGATCTTCTGATCGAGTTCTTTCTCTTCTTCAACATGAAAACTTTGCTAGGGGAATAATAAGAAGAGAAGGGCCCATTTAATATTAAAAAGAGAGCCGAAATGTAAGCTAAAGTCTAAGGACAAGTAAGGAATGCCGTAAATATTCTCATTTTAAAAAAATTGATCATTAAAAATTCTCAATTTCAATGATAATATTTTTTTGAAACTACGATTAAAGAAAACTTACAGAAATAAAATTACAAATTTAAATTCAGAAGAAAATCATTTATAAATGAAAACATGTTTATCTAAGTATCTTAGTTACAACACACAATCCACAATAACAAATAACCATCAAAATACCAACCACTCACCCTAAGTATCTAAGTAGGGATTACCATGAATTTCACAGAGGCAACTATTACATACAACAAATACATGAATACAAAAAACACTTGTTGCTATAACAACGACACATCATGACAACAGTGTGAGTGTATTGAATACAAACTATTTGTATGCATATGTATTATAGATACTTAGATACAAAAAAATTAAGATTAAAAAGGTTAATTTAAATTATTAAAAAAATTTTAGAATTAATAGAAAAGAAATGCTGCAATTAATGATTGATCTCAAGTGGCAAGCCAAGCACCACCAGTAGCAGCAGCAGCAACAAAAAAAAACTTGATGGCATGACTAATAGATACTTCAAAAATATGAATAAATGAATGAATATGGGGGCAAGGCACAATAACAGAAGCAGTAGCAGCAGCAGCAGAGAAGAAGAATCAACAGATACAAAAGATAACAAAATAAAACGAACAAATGTGTTGTGTTCATCAAAGTGCTACACATATAAAAATAATAATAATAATCTCCAATAATATAAAATTGAGAATTTATTATTGAGATTATAGCACAATGATAAAGAAAAAAGGGGTTTAAAGAGAACTCAAAATTAATAATGCCATCAAAGCCACGCCCTTTTACCATATACTTCTATGTACTACTTTTCGATATCAATTAGAGAATCCAGACACATCATCTACTCATACAGACAGTAGTAAGTACATAGTAGCAAATAGAATTGTTGTGTTATTATTGAATGAATGAAGAAAATGGAAATGAAAAAAAGAAAAAGACAAATTTAATAGAAATAACAATTTCTTTTTTGTGCATTAAGTTGTTCTTCCTGAACACATTGACAACTTACTTTATACTATTGGCAGTGGCAGCTACTACTACAACAACATAACAAAACAAGTGGGCATTAAGTGTTATTTTAATTGAAGCAGCCATCAGCAACCAGGAGCGGATTATCCATACTCAAGGCCAGCATAATCAGAATATACAATAATAAGCTATAACATCGAAGTAATTACTTTTTAAAAGATTAATTATTTATTAGTTTCGATTTTGTTTTTATTTTTATTTTTAGTAGAGACAAATATGTATCTGTTAGTCAATATAAATTGGCAATTGCCTAGGAGACTTGTTAAATGGAAAATACCATAAGTGTAAGTAAAAAGTATATTGTTTCTGTTATTATCTATACCAATTTGTTCTATTACAATGGCTATGGAGATTCCTTTTCCTTTGACTGAGTCGAACATTTAAGATTCTGAGGGGGACCCCTTGTAAGTATAAGGAAAGACCTTTGGTGGACATTTGATAGTATAAGAGGGACCCTTGTGAATTGTAGAATAAGGGTGATCATTGTGAGTATAAGGAGGGACTTTTGTGAGTTTAAGGATGACCCTTATGAGCATAAGGTTGATACTTGTGAGTTGAAGGATGAACCTAATGAGTATGAGGAGAGAACCTTGTGAGTATAACGGTGATCATTGTGAGTATAACAGTGATCATTGTAAAGATAAGGTGGGGAGACCCTTGTGAATATAAGGAGGGACCATTGTGAGTTTAATGATAACCCTTGTGAGTTTATTGGGGACTATTGTGAGTATAAGGTGGATATTTGTTAGTATAACAGAGAACTTTATTAATATAAGAGGGACCCTTATTAGTATAAGAGTGACCCTTGTGAGTATAAGGAGGACACTTGATAGTAAAAGGTGGACCCTTTTAAATTGAAGAATGACACTTCTTAGTATAAGGGTGTTCATTGTGACTATAAGGGGGGACCTTTGTAGTATAAGAGGGACCCTTGTCAGTATAAGGACCCTTGTGAGCATAAGGTTGATACTTGTGAGTTGAAGGATGAACCTTATGAGTATAAGGAGAGACCCTTGTGAATATAACAGTGATCATTGTGAGTATAACAGTGATCATTGTGAGTATAACAGTGATGATCATTGAATGTATAAGGTGGGGGGACTCTTGTGAGTATAAGGAGTGACCCTTCTGAGTTTAAAAATGACCCTTGTGAGTACAAGGCGGGATCTCTATGAGTATAAGGAGGTATCTTATTAGCATAGGGAGAGACCCTTGTCAGTATAAAGATTGCTTATTGTCAGTATAAGAAAGGACCCTTAGGAGTATAAGGTCTGATCAGGATCACTTATAATTGCAATGTGTATACTTTGCAGTACAAAATTATTTCGTCAAAGAGCAATCAATCTAGAGTAGAGTACCAGGATGATGTCGGCATATGGCAAAACATTACGAACGACGGAAGTACAAGATTTGGATGTTCTATAGATCCTAAGGAAATTGAATATTTCGATTATAATTTTCAATAGATTCAATCCGATAATTCATCATATTTAAAGGATCTTCCTCAATGGTTGTTCCTCCTGCAACATGTAAATGATGGCAAAATTTAAAGAAATTCACTCTTTCTTCTGAAAATTTGTATACATCGCATGTAGCGATGAAGGTAATAGATAATCAATGATTCCAAGAACACTAAAGCAGATGAAGGCGATGATAACGATGACAGTGAAAGTTTCTTTAATAAAAATGATTTCAAAATTGGAAGAAATATCTACTGTTAAACGTATAGCACGTTGCTCAAAAGAATGGCTTGATAGGAAGATGTAAGACAAATTCCAAAGATTGCAGATGTATGATTTCCAATTACTACCAGGTGTCATTGATCTTAACAATAAAGAGATCGGGTCATGCAAAAAGCTTACGTCATAAAGGAGTCGAAAAGAAAATAAGAAAAATTCATCACACTTCTAAGGGCTTCAATAATCGCGTAGCAAAATGCCAATTTACCGAATCTATCGAGTTCGTTTCCCAAAAGATTAAAGCAAAAACCACAACAGTGAACGACACAGAAAACATTGCCATCTGCGGTGGACCAAGTGATCCGCAGACCGTCCGATGTAGCAAATTGGAGTACTTATTATGAAAAGGAATAACAATTTAAGGTTAATTGAAGACATTCACTTCAGTGATTTGATTAAAATGCATCCAATTACCCAGGACAAACAGGACCCCAATACTTCCACTACCTAGGAGCCTCTTCATGGCTTAATGCCGCCCTGAAGCAACCAAGAACTGAGTTTCTATTGAAAAGACTCAAGTCAATGGGAAAAAGAGTGTGCAAATAGTTACGACGCGGTTAGATTTTAATGAAATTCAATTGCATTACAATAAGAAGAAAGAATTGATTGAATTGAATTGAATTGAAAAACAAAACACTTTCAAAAGGAAAAGTTAGTTTGTGTGTGTGTGTTTGTGTGTTTTGTATTGTGCTCGTTATATGATTTAGCTTCCGCCGTTCAAAAGTGCAAGAAGAATATAAAATATGGGAGTGATCGACCAGCCTTCTTTTGCTTGCGTTCCGTTGTTGCTGTTGCCTGGTGTTGACGTCGGGATGTTGCATTGGCATCAACAAATGCAAGTATTTAGTGGTAATACTTTATTTCAAAGAAGCAGTAGAAGAAGAACTTAAACAATTCTTTTGTAACTTCTCCTCCCTTTACCAATCACTTTTCACCATTCAACTTCATATTCTTGAATAATAGAAAAGAGCAAAAATTTTTAATTAAAGATTTCCGTTGAAATGAAAAGGAAATAGAATAAGGAAAAAAGAAAAACGATGAAAGCAGAAACAACAAAAGTAACAGCAGCAGCAGCAACATAAGTAAAATAAGTTAAGCAAAAATATGCTTCTGCATCTGATGATGCTGTTGTTTTTGTTGTTCTTTTGCTTACTTTTCATCTTGGCGCGCGGTTTCTCCTTTGTTGTTAAGTAGCATGAATGCAAAAAACCGAGGCACCATTCCAAAGCAACTCAACTCATCTCCAGCAGTAGCGCAACTTAAATGCCACTAGGGTGCGGCTTAAGTTTGAAAAAAAAAAAAACCAAGGGTATTAAGTAGGGGAAACGAAACATCTTTCAAGGAATTGTTATTCAAAATGTTGTGATGATGTTGTTGATGCTTTAGATACTTAGAACAAAAACAAGTAAACTGCAAACAACCCTAAAAAGTTAAATAGATTGCAAACCAAATTGGCGCCAAACGTTTAATGGAAAAATGTGCAGCATAGTGGAAAAGGGTCCGTGTTGTCGTTTCATCAATTGAAGCCAATTTTTACTAAGATACATAAAATGCATTTTCTTCCCTTTTCTTCTTTTAACAAGATGCAATATGTATTTCTTTTCTCTACAACAATATCAAGTTAATTAACATAATCGAAATTTGTACTACTACCCTTAATCACAACACCATTTAAAGGTTCACAAGTCTCAAAAAATGTATACATATATCGGTCATCTGAAATTCATATGTATGAAGAGATTCAACTAGAAGATTGTGTCGTTACTTGACAGTTGATTTTGTCTAAGACAATAGATGCTTCGATTTCAATTGTTGTAGTTGCAAAGATCTTAATGTTATTCCTAGGTCTCATTCCTGTTGAATCTACTTCGTGGAAAGTTCTGGCTTTGCGGGACAAAGGACATCAAACCTCTAATTTTAGTATTTCTTCGGTTACAAAAACGTATCAGCTAAGCTGAAATTTAGGCAGGAACTACTTCTACATTGAATAGTACATCACTGAGTATCCACGTGGAATATCTGAAAACCCTGGCTGCAAGGGTAATTTATACACTGCACTACTAAGAAAGATGATGACTAACCGAGCTGAGACAAGAGCCACTTACATAAACTTATAACAACATTGTTAAAGTAGTTCTGGGGCCGGGAAATACACTGACCTAACTCAAATACTAAAGATTGATTCTCATGAATCGTTCGGAAAAAGTTAGTTTCGATATCATCCTAGTACAATATTTATGATTGTCTTTGTTGCAAGGCTACGGGTGATGATTAAAGCAGAGCCTGTTTTCTTCTCATTCTATTGGTATTCAATCAATGAAGAGATTCAATTCAATCCAATTCGAAGAAAATCGTCGTTTCACGCATGTAAGCCTCCGATTTTCTTGTAACTTGTGGTGAATTGTAAACTGAATGATTATATTAATAGATTATTGGCACGTCTTCAGTGACAAAATCACCAACTAACTCTATGTGGTGGCTATCAAATGATGAGCTTATAAACTGTGCTAATGGTAGATATTCAGTTTGTAAGCAAATTCCTCTGTTCTGTTGCTTTAACATTAGCATTAACATATTTAATTATTTATTACACTTTGTGTGCTTGGCCATGGCTGCTGTGGTTTTCGCCAAACATTAACATAAGTTAAATCACGATCGCATTAAACTATTTCTGTTAAGATAACATTGCGCAAACTCTCTATGTTCGTTAACATAAAGAGCTATAAACATATAATATACTCTCAATATGCTAATTGCTCTCACAAGTTAAAAATTATGACACAAAGACCAAAGAGAGTTGTTCTCTTCTTCTTTTAAATCTCGGGATACCCAACAACAAAATGTGTGACTTAAAAGAAGAAGATCTCTTTGTGAGCGATGTATGGCGTTCTATATAATTTCATAGTCTTTGATTATGTGATGCATTCACTTAACAGATTCAATTGCATAGCAACGTGTATGAGTGGCAAGTGGCTTTAAGATCTCATACACATTTCTGAATTAACAGTGTGGGGGTTTTATTATGAGTTAACAGTGGGCTTTATTATGATTTAACAGTTGGCTTTATGCACCACATATTTCTTTCAATTGCATTGTAAATTTGTTTATCTCGACTTACCTTTGGCAAATCACGTATATGATTCGCATCCAGAAAAAGCTCTTCGAGTGTGCGTGAATAACGCAAGATTTCTTCCGGAACATTTGGCAAGGAACAATGCCTTTTATCGACAAATTCCACTTGCCGATTGCAGCCCTTGAAGATTGGAATGCATTTGAACATGTTTGAGCTGTTCGACTGCTTCTTTTTCTTCGTATTGGCCGAAGTGGTGGGGTTATTATTTTTCTTAGACACGGTGAAGCTGTTTATGTTTAACTTTTGTCGAAAAGGAAAATTTATATATTTTTTTTTTTTAATTACTTTAATTGCAATTGTTTGCAATTTTTTAATTAAAAGATGATGATTTTTATATTCTTTTATTTATATAAATATTTACAGTTAAAATTGTATTTATTTATTAATATTTTCGTATTTTTACACTTTATTACACTTTGCACATTTTTTAATTTGTTTTATTTAAATTTCGTCGTTTTATATAATTTTTGGGTTCGTTTTGTTATTTCGTTTTCAATTTTTATGAAGAATTCTGCATTTTGACTGCGTTTAGGTAGCCCGGGCTAAATATGAGAGATCAACATGAAAAATCAATATATTGAAGGAAGAGATAAACAAGAAAACCAATCACAATTACAGATCATGGATGGGGTAGCGTGAAGAGATGATACACATGAAACAGAGAAAAAAGTTGAATACTGAACAAAGGAGAGTGATTCGATATCAGCTTCCGGGGACAAGGAAGTCTTTAAATGTCCTTTATATTGAAATCCCAACAATTATTATGTTCAAAGGGAACACCAAACCTAAATAAGGAAAACTCCTTGATATAATTTGTTAAGCCTTCTTTTGCAAGTATCAATCATACATTTGTGAGTTGTTAGAGCCACCATTGACAACAAATATAACTGTTTCACAAAACCTTTCTCAATCTGATCTTCACCACAAAACTTTAAAACGTCCCTGATAGGAAAATTCGAAACGAAAAGAGAGAGAGTACAACCTTATTCCCAATCTGTTCTTCAATACACCTTATGATTTAATCATTTCCTCACTCTCAATTGCATACAAAATCTCTCTTATGTTAATCACCATAATATCAATTCTTCTTTCACAATCAAAATGTGTGACGTCACACAACACAACTTCAAATGATTCTTGTTGCTTGCTCTTCTTATCCCATGTGCACCGACGTTGTTGTCGTAACTACATATTTAACGTAACGTGATTACGTATCAACACTACGCCACATAAGAAACGAACATTCATCAACGTTTTCATCATCATTTCCCCGACACAAAAATGTTATTGTACTTGTTCTGTTGTTGTTCTTGCTGTCACATTTGTTGCTTCAACGAACAACGAACAAAGAGAAGGAATCAAGAACACAAAATACAAAGAATATGAGAATGAGGAAAAGGGTAAAAAACACCGCTTCAATTGGATTCTAATAAGCGTCGCTGGTTGAACACAGCAAACAAGCAAAAGCCGCTAATACAAAAACCAAAGAACAAAGAAAAAAATTAACAAAAGAATACCAGAAGAATATAAACTACGAATTGGTTTAGAATGAGAGAGAATGGAAGACCAAAAAGCGGTATTATTAAAGCAAGCAAACGCCGACTGAGACATTGGAATTTAATAACAATAAATAAAGAAGAGAGAGGAAAAGGTAAGAAGAAATGTAGAAAAAAATGAAGAAAAAAATCAAGTAGAAGAAAATTTGTTAAGTAGAGAAATAAGGCAAACAAACAAAAAATATGTAAAGAACTCAAAAAAAAAAACAAGTAAAATGATCACAACAGACGACAACGACACACCCAATCAATGAGACTAGCAAACACCAACCAAATATGTATGTTTTTTTATATGACTGAGAAATATGTATATTTTATATGAATGAGGAGTTGAGTCCAATTGGCATTCGCACGCATTGGAACGCGAGTTCACCAACAAATGAGTGACGCATGCAAATACAAATTATATTAACAGAAAGAAAGGCATTGTCAAATTATGATTATTCATTATATTATATGAAATTACAAAAAAAAAAAAAAAAAAAACAATCAACAAAACCAAACACACACACACACAACAGGCACGCACTCAGAGAATTTAAGCGTCCAGTAGACGACGTAGAATTGTATTAACCTATTATATATTGCATGAAAATATTGTAGAATATATTTCTTTTACATTCTTTCATTCATTTCAACTGATTACTTTCAAAGTCTGATTAGCAGCTGAAGCGATAATGAATTGTTTTATTTAGAAATTTTAAACAATTTCCCTCACTGTGCAAGGCATATTCGTTATCCGTTGTCAAACAACCTTTCAATCTCATCTTCATTCAATTTTGTTTCAATTATTCAACTGGCAACTTCAATTTGAGATTGGACCACCATAGCAGGCTGCATAAATCGTTTCTTCTGTGATCACCAAAATGAAGCAATGTGTGTCGCGGTTAAAATTTAGATGGGTGACCGCTGTCCCCACATTGCCAATTTCCAAATAACAAAAATCTTTTTAAAAATACTGTTTTTAATTTCAGCAGAAATCTGTCAAGAGAATGTAACACAAATACAAAGCTCATTGAGTCATGATTAATAAATTTATTAGAAAAACAAAAGAGCTAATTTGTATTCACTGAAGCAACAGCAGAAGACCACAGTAAGCGAATGCTTACTACTCACTCACTTTGTTTCTACTTATTTTGTTTTCTTCTTAAAATATTTTTTGCGATCACTAAAATTAAGCAATGTGTGACGCGGTTAAAATTTGGATGGGTGACCGGTTGGGGATATTGTGAGTGTTGTTAACCATATTTTTAAAATTTTTTATTGTAATTACAACAACAAATAATTGGAAATATTCTAACAAAGATACAACAAAGCTCATTATATGTAAATTTGGGTGAAGATTGTTAAAGTTTAATAAACCTCATAGAATATTTAAATTTGGAAAACAAAACAATTAAATTTGTATTCATTGAATGCATGCAATAGCAACAGACCACTGTGCGTTATGCTTGCCAAGGAAAATATTTACTTCACTCTTCCATCTTCTCTTCTACTCTACTCTATTCTACTTAATACTTTGTTTGCTTTTCTATAATAATTTTTATGCTTGTTTTGACAAACCCAGTTGTAAATTTACAACAATTCCATCAACCAAAGAGGGAGTAGAGTAGGAATTAATCAAAACAAAAAACAACAATTTTAAGCAGAGTAGCAAAAGGAAAAAAGGAATACGAAAGGAAAAAATGCCGCGCTCAAGCCTCACGCACATATTTACATACACGCGCACACAATGAAAGCTCAACAGCCACAAAAATAATTTGAAGCTCTCTCAACTCTCACACGCACACACACACAAGCAAAACACAAAATAACACGTAGCTGCTTGTCTGTGGTCAACTGTTATTGCTGCTGCTGCTGTTGTTGTCGTTAGTTGTAGTTGTTGTTCTTGCCTTGCTTACTGTTTTTGATGGAATCAACGGCACTCAGGATTCACTCATACACACACATAACACACACTATCACACCATCTAAAAACATGGCAAAGAGGACTAGGAGGAACAAACAAACGAATGAACGAACCAACCAACATGAGTTGGCGGCAATTTTAGGAAATTTCTTCTCCTTTAACAGCAGAAGCAGCAAATTCTATTAATTCAAACTTTTTTCTTATGCTTTAATTTTTTTCTATGTATATTTTTTGCTTTGCTTGTTGTAATTTTGTTTTCCACTAACTTCGTTTTTTTTTTTGTTTGTATATTTTTTGCCGCTTTGTCAGCGCGTCACTATTCTTCTTCTTTACGTTTAGCGGATTTTTTCTTTTTTTTTTTTTGCACAACTTTTTTACACTTACAGTCTCACACACACTTTTGTTTTTTTGCAAACACAAAACACAAACTTGAAATTAACACATAAGAAGAACAAGAACAAAAACCATAAAGCGCAACACTAACCAATAATTCTAGGTTTTGTTCTTTATTTAAGATTATTATGTATTTTCTTCTTCTTCTTATTTGTTCTGTGATGGTGGTTTTGTTGTTTAAAAAGTAAAAAACACAAAAGAAATCAAGAATATTAACGAGATCTACTACGAAGAGAACAACAACAACGACGACGACGACAATGACAACAAAAAAAAACCTAGTTAGAATCTTAAAATGCAAACGAACGCGTTCTTGTTTCTCTTCTTCTTATTGGTATTCGTTCACGAGCTTGTACTATGTTTTGCGTTTACAATTCTCACATAAAACTTTTTGTTTTTTGTTCCGTCGACACGTCTCACCTGCTCGAATTCTCGCACAACAACACAACAAAAGGCAAAAGTAAACCAGACAAGCAGCCAATTTGTTGTCTGATTCAAACACCTTCAAACACGATCCAACATGAAAATGTTTGAGAGAGCTCGCACACAGCTATATTTCTTTTTCACACAACTTCAATAGTCTAACAGTCGTCGTCTGTCTTATACAATTTTCAAGGGTCTAACAGTCATCTGCCTTACACAACTTTCAAGGGTCTAACAGTCGTCTGTCTTACACAACTACCAAGGGTCTAACAGAATTCTAACAGTAAGTTGAAGCATTTAAACAAAATGTTACATTTTTCTATTCGCATACACAACTCGTTCGCTCATAAAACTTCCCGTTCTCTATTCTCATTTGTTCGATGGTGTTTGAAGGTGTTTTATACCAAATCCAAATCAAACGTATGTGTTCAGCCAAAACACATGCATTGAAGATGTTAGAGCGAGATGGCTATAACTAATCTTTAAAATAAGGTACTCCTACACTAAAAGATAAAAACATACATAAAATCAAACATTGTGTAGGATTTGTTTGATCGTCGCTGTGGAGAAATGGAGCACTCAATCCTACTGGAAAAAATTAACCCACGATTCATTTCCATTTTCAGGACCCCTTCTTAGACACATAAGAAGCGAAATTACTGAAATTGTACATTCAGATGACATAATTGTGAGTGGAATTGAAATGTCTTCCACTGATGATAATGAGTTTGATCTATGGACTCTCTGAAAAATATTTTATATCAAGTTTGTCATAAAAAGAAAACATAATTTTCTCAATCTGAGAGACTTTGAATTATTTGTCATTATATATTTTAAATTTCTGGAAGTACCACAGTCAGTCAAAATTTTTTTTGTTAAAAGTCTAGTGAGGAACAAATAAATTTTTTAAGTGAAAACTAAATCTACTTATATATTTATCATGTCACGTTCAAAATCTTGTAAATCTAAGAGCAAAAAATGTCTAAGGAAGGGGCCCTTAACTAGGAATGGCTTCCTTAATTACATGAGAGAATTCCGACGTCGCAATTGCGGCCTTAGTGTGATTGAATCAGTTAAACAGGGGGCCAAATGCTGGCGATGTCTAACGTGTAAGCAAAAAGAAGCATATAGAAAATTGGTAAGATCTGTCAATTTTGACTAAGACAAAGAAAGGTTTTCTAACATCTTTTTTTGTTCTTTAATACAAAAGGGCTTGAAGAAAAAACAGCGAAAGAGACGCAGGGCATGTTTAAAAATAAAACGGAAAAGGCCATCATGCAGGCCCAAACGGTGCTAAAATGCTCATTTTGCAAAATAGAAATAAGATTTTCGTCTACCAAAACATATCAGAAATGCGCTACAAATCGTGATTTACCTGTAATGTATGATATATACCACTCTCCTCTATTTAGTATGGTAAGTGATGCTACACGGAAGCCACTTGAAATTTTAACTTAAAAATAATTACTTTTTATTTTAAATTTACCAAGTGTATGCAGATTTTGTATAATTAAAATGTTCGCCCCTGCTTGGTCAAAACAGTTTTGGAAAATGGGAATAAGATTTGTGTCCCGATGTCAAACATCTTTGTACTTATATTTTCGAATTGCACTACAAATCCTGCTTCTGATTTACTTGTAATAGATGCAATTTTTAATTCTTCTCCTTCATGTACGGTAAGTGATGCAACACAGAAGTCATTCGGAACTTAAAAAAATATAAAAAATGACTAACTTTGGCTATGCCGAAGTTGTAATACTCCTCACGCCCCAGCTAGTGGTCCGAGGTCTTGAAATATATAAGGTTGGTGGCTATGGGTAAGACACTTCCATTTGGATCCCGGTTTGTATGGGGGGTACCCCTCCTAGTAGTCCGAGGGTCTTGAAATTTTCGTGGTTTGTGGACATGGGTCAGAGACTTATAGTGTCCAAATTTCAGTTCAATAACTTTTTCTAACAAGAACTTTAATTTAAAAGGGGGTGTGTATGGGAGGTACCCCTCCTTGTAATCCTAGGATCATGAAATTTACACGGTGGATATGGACTAGAAAATTAGTGTGTAAATTTCAGTTCGATTCGTCAAAAAACAAAAAACTTTTTCTAATAAGAATATTAATTTAAAAGGGGTTTTGTATAGGAGGTACCCCCCTAGTGGTCCGATTCGGCTGATTCACGAACTTGATCGGCGTTTGTTAAAGAGAAATCTATGTACAAAATTTCAGCTCTCTAGCTCAAAAACTGAAGGACTAGGAGTGCGAACTGACGGACCGACGGACAGACGGCCCTGGCTAAATCAACTCGTCTCGTCGAGCTGATCACAAATATATATACTTTATGTGGTCTGGGATGTCTCCTTCGGTGTGTTACAAACTTCATGACAAGCTTATAATACTATTCACTAACGTGAAGAGTATAAAAAAAAACTAAAATCGGCATTATCAATCCTTTGTTTACTTTATTTATATTTTTGTTTGTATTCAACCGCCACTTTGTTTTCGACAACAGCTGATTTAATATGTGTTAACGGGTCGTTGCATGAATACCCCTAATAATATGTTTTATATTACAAAATGTAAAGTTGTAGCGCTGCATAAGATATCCGCTATCTCGCTTACACATGCACTCATTTAACTATGCTTATCTATCTCGCTTACACATCACAAGCGCATACAGCATATTCTATTTTTCTTTAGTTTGTTTTCTTAATAATTCAATCAATAATAAAATAAACCAAATTACTAAAATTAGATGATAAATTGAAATAAGATAAGATAAGATAAGATAAGAGAAAATAAAAATTACATAAAATATTAAGGAAAGTTTTAATCAGAAACATCTTTTAATAGAAAACTGAAATGACCATAATAAATAATAATGCATGGTCATGTGCTTTGTCACAAAAGCAAAGCTTTTACCAAAGTGTGTACACATCATGTAAAGTTGTTGCGCTGCCTAAGATATACGCTATCTCGCTTACACATGCAATCATTTGACTGTGATTATCTATCTCGCTTACACATCACAAGCGCATGCAGCATATTCTATTTTTCTTTTGTTTGTTTTCTTAATAATTCAATCAATAACAAAATAAACCAAATTACTAAAATTGGATGATAAATTGAAATAAGATAAGATAAGAGAAAATAAAAATTACATAAAATATTAAGGAAAGTTATAATCAGAAACATCTTTTAATAGAAAACTGGGATGACCATAATAAATAATAATGCATGGTCATGTGCTTTGTCACAAAAGCGAAGCTTTTACCAAAGTGTGTACACATCACCTAAAAAGTATTTGAAATGATATTGCATCCCTAAGAAAATACAAAAAAATTGCAGCAAAAAAAGAAAATATAATTTGGTGGACTTCATCTCATCTTTTTTTTGTATTAATTAATTAATTAAAAAATACGATTATTATTTAATATTGTGTTTATTTAATAAGAAAGAAAGTAAATCAATTAAATTAATTATTTTTATCATTGGAAAGTTTTAATTCAATTTTTTGACGTTTGAATTTCATGCGACGATTTTGAAACCAAACTTTAACCTGCAAATTTGTAAGAAGAAATTATTGTAGTAAATTTACATTAAATATTATTTTAAATAAAAATGATATATGTATGTACCTGTCGTTCTGATAAATCAAGTGCAATTGCAATTTCATATCTTCGTAGACGCGTCAAATAATTGGAATAAGCAAATTCATTTTCGAGTTCCTTGATTTGCTCTTTGGTGAATGCTGTGCGTTCCTTTCGGGTGGAACTGACTGTGCCTACTGACGATTTGACTTTCTTGTTACTAAAAGAAGAAACTCCTTCATCAGTAAGTTGCATAATGTCACTGCTGGCACCTTAAAATATAAATATGTACATATATTAATAATTACATATATTTAACAGGAAAGTAAATAGAAGTTTCTAGAGTTTCGAAAAGAATATTGACAAAGACTTCGCTTAGACTTCGATTTGCAGGTAAGAAGCTTGAAAATTTATAAACAAAAATTTATGTTGCAATACTTCAAATGCTTTTAAATTTATTTTAGCATGGCTAAATTCCCTTTACCGATGGTTGATAGATTTATATTGCCAGAAAATGGTATTGTTCAGCCACCGATAAAGCCACCAGAATATCGAATTGGACGTCGTACAAATCAATTAGAATATTTCGGGGATGTTATTAATATGATTTGGCAGAATCGTTTCGCAGCAGTTTTTCGTTATCCAGTCAATGCAATCGAATGCAATATACCGACCTATCATAATATTATCCAATATCCAATGGACTTGAATACCATAAGATTGCGATTGGAAAATAAATACTATTGGTGTGTCGAGGAAGGTATAAAAGATGTTAATCTGATGCTTGATAATTGTGCCAAGTTCAATGCACCAAGGGATCGTGTCTACAAATTAGGCATGAAAGTTAGAGATTTGTTCAACAGTAAAATGGAACTTATGCCTACTCCAGAGATTGATTTAGACAAAGAATATAATGCAGATAATAAAGGAAGAAAGAAAAAGAAGCTTAGAAAAAGAAAAGCTGAAGTTAAATTAATGGACGATAATGAGGAATATGAGTATTCTAATCTTCAACTCATGGATCAGCAGACAGATGAGACTGAGAAAGTGGAATATATGGAGGAAACCATGATGGAAACTATGGAGGAAACCATGAAGGAAACCATGGAGGAAACTGTGGAGGAAACCATGGAGGAAACTATGGAGGAAACTATGGAGGAAACTATGGAAGAAGCCATGGTGGAAACCATGCAGGAAACCATGGAGGAAACCATAGAGGAAGCCATGGAGGAAACAATGGAGGAAATTGTGGAGCAAACAAAGGGGGAAGTCGTGGAGGAATCAATGGAGGAAATAATGAATAATTTACCAATGGACTATTCCGAACATCTTGAACATGTGGATTTCAATTTTTGCACTGATAAGATGCAAAGTAAGAATGGGGATGAAAGTCTTGCATTGGAAAGTATGGAAATTCCTAGTAATGAAAATGACAAATCCTTTTGGGAATTCATTATTAAAGACTTGGCTTCCTTGCAAGACGACATGCATTCATTAGCCAAATCTTTGGAGGAACAAGTAACAGAATTAGAGGCCGATGGAGCAGATGGCAATGAAGAAGAGGGCAATATAGAAGAGGCCAATGTAGCAGAGACCAATGAAGCAGAGGTTTATGAAGCAGAGGCATATGAAGCAGAGGCTTATGGCTCAGAAGGATATGAAGCAGAGGCCAATGGAGTAGAGGCCAATGAAACAGAAGCTTATCAAGCAGAGGTTAATGGAGCAGAGGCATATGAAGCAGAGGCCAATGGACTAGATGCCAATGGAGTAGATGCCAATGAAGCAGAAGCTTATGAAGCAGATGCTTATGAAGAAGAGGCTTATGGAGCAGATGCTTATGAAGCAGAGGCTTATGAAGCACAGGCTTATGAAGAAGGGGCTTATGATGCAGAAGCTTACGAAGCAGAGGCTTATGAAGCAGAGGCTTATGGAGCAGAGGTTTATGGAGCAGAGGATAATGAAGCAGAGGCTTATGAAGCAGAGACTTGTGAAGAAGAGGCTTATGATGCTGAGGCTTATGGAGCAGAGGTTTATGGAGCACAGGCTTATGAAGAAGGGGCTTATGATGCTGAGGCTTATGGAGCAGAGGCTTATGGAGCAGAGGCTTATGAAGCACAGGCTTATGAAGAAGGGGCTTATGATGCTGAGGCTTATGGAGCAGAGGCTTATGGAGCAGAGGCTTATGGAGCAGAGGATAATGAAGCAGACGCTTATGGAACAGAGGCTTATGGAACAGAGGCTTATGGAGCAGAGGCTTATGGAGCAGAGGCTTATGGAGCAGAGGCTTATGGAGCAGAGGTTTATGGAGCAGAGGCTTATAGAGCAGAGGCTTATGAAGCACAGGCTTATGAAGAAGGGGCTTATGGAGCAGAGGCTTATGGAGCAGAGGCTTATGGAGCAGAGGCTTATGGAGCAGAGGCTTATGGAGCAGAGGCTTATGAAGAAGGGGCTTATGATGCTGAGGCTTATGGAGCAGAGGCTTATGGAGCAGAGGCTTATGAAGCACAGGCTTATGAAGAAGGGGCTTATGAAGCAGAGGCTTATGAAGCAGAGGCAAATGGATCAAATAAAGCAGAGGCCTGTGAAGCAGAGGCTAATGTCTCAGAGTCATATGATGCAGAGCCTGATGAATCAGAGACTTATGAAGCAGAGATTTATGAAGCACAGATATATGCAGCAGAGGCTTATGAAGCAGATGCTTATGATGCAAGGGCTTATGAGGCAGGGGCTTATGAGGCAGATGCTAACGGATCAGAGGCTTTTGAAACAAAGTCTAGTGAATCACAGTCTAATAAATCAGATGGAGACGGCACAGAGTCTGCTGAAGCAAATGCAGATGCAGATGATGAAGATGCAGGTGTTTCAGATTAATATTAAGAAGATGAGTCCTGAATTAATAGTTCAAACAAACAATAAACCCTTAACTAAACTGTAAAGCAAAAAAGATATTCCTTAATGCAAGCAAAATAGTTGAATCAAAGACATTACGACGTAGGAATTCTAAGACTCTACAAAATAAATCATGCCATTTCAAAACAAATTTAGTGAAGTGTCATTATTTGAATCAAAGTTTTTTCTTTGTTGATAATTTATTTTATTTAACTTGAAAGTAAGGGGCGTAGGGTAGGTTGGCGGAAGGTTATTCTTAGCTGAGAAAAAGGTCATCCAACCCGTTTAGAACCAACCCGCAGAATGTAATAGATTTTTATTAACTTATTATAAGAGAAGTATAACTTAAAGTATAATAATAAATCCCATGTGTTTGAAATTAATAATCTGTTCTCCTTCTGTTTTATACAAGTCTTCTGTGCTTAAAAATCTTATCGAAAAAGGTATCAATAGTGATCCTGGATGTCCTATATAAATTGGATAATTAGGCGGCAAAGTATAAGTGAAAATATTCTGTGTCACCAACACAGGCAGTTTGGTAATATCTACCTTCGGGTATGAAGTCTTGCCAGAGGCTTTAGTAGTAGAAACTGGATCACCAAACCAGGAATTGTTTGGAGTTTAATTTCTTTTGGGTACGAAGTCTCCCCTGAGACTGTGTCTGTCATTATGGGTGGTCAGGAGCCCATTGAACTTGTATCGTCTTAGCCAGCGGATTCAGCCCCTTTGTAGGAGTATCGTGGTACCTGTTGATTGTTAACCATATGCGTGTAGAGTATAAACTCGATGTGGATTGCGTTAGACAACCAGATGTTGTGACCCATACAGCAGAAAAGGTTTTAAGATAAGCTTCAACTTCAGATGAAGGAGTGAGTCATATGACCAAAGTAAGTATGACTTGAATTTGGTTCAAGCGGATAAATATCCAAGGAGACATTTATTAATATAATTTCTCAGCACCATGATCTTAAGCATCCACGACAAGTATTTATGTTAAAATATCTAGATAATGAACAAATCAACTACTGAAACCAGACCGACGGCAAAGATTATGAAATTGTATAGACTGGACAATTGTCTCCTGAAATGTCGTATTCACTTTTTTCTCTTTCGGAATTGTTTTGAATCAGTAATGAAATAGTTGTTAGAATCTTGAGATTTTTGTGTGAAAACTTGGTCCTTTTTATTGGAACAACAATTTAATATAAAAACGAACACAATTTCGAAGTCCCAAGTGTTCAGTCTTTATAATATCAACGTCTTGGCCCACGGTGAAACAAGTAACAATATTAACTAAGATACAAAATTTAACTTACCACATTCAACAATAAGGGCAGCCGCCTTCTGTTCGCTAACAGAATTTGAATCTGGCCATGGAACAACGTAATGTTCTGGACTATAGTTCCAGGAAACTTCACTTTCATTGTTTGTAGGAGTCCAATTTGGCAAACATTTGGTATTTGTTGAATTATTTGAATATAGTAATTGGTCCATACTACTATTTACACATCCTAAACTATCCGATACTTGGTTGTTATTATAGATATTTTCTGTTGTATTTGAATTTACCATCGATCTTTCAAAATTACATGAATAATTGAAATTTTGATTATTTGTAAGCATTTTGACTTGACTGACTTGACTCACTGACCGAACGATGATAACCTTCATGTATGACAACCAAAGACTAAATACTTTTACAGATCTTATTATTTTCAATTTTAGTTTCAATATCTTTTACTTAGCAATGTTGCTTCACAATAATTGGTCAGTTTTCATTTGTGGGCGTTGTATCTTTTCTTTCTGATTGGTTAAATCTGTTTTTCCACTTAAGCAAAGCAAGTGTCAATGAACATCTGTTTTCTTTGGTCGAGTCGTAAAGTGAATATCAACGCGTGCGATCTTCTTGAATAATTATGACATCACAATATGCAATATTTGTTTATTTAGTATCGACAGTTCTTTTTCATATTTTCATATATTTTTCTATTTTATCCTAAGTAAACAACGGAAGTAGTTAGTAAGTACTTCCAATAGTTTGAGAAACATCAAGTGTCTTCTTTGTGTGTCGTGCTGCGCATGTGTGGCTACTACGAGTAGTAAAAATAAAAAAAAAAACACTCACTCACATTGAATTGAACATAAGAAACTCAGTTTAGATTTTCTTTCATCATTGCATAATCTCTAAATGCAATTCAATGCTTAGCTTGCATTTCGCAGACTACATTAATTCTTTTAATGTTGCATAGTTCCAAAGCGGCGGCATATAACTTTTTATTGAGAGATGTGCAGTAAATAATGTATATGCTAAATGGTATGACTATGGTATGAATTCTATGATTGAACATTGAAGCGATTGGACGTGATTATCAACAACTCCACAACAAAACAAGCTATGAAAACCAAACCAAAAGCTTGGAAAAAGAAACAACAATACAAGAACATAACAATTATTAACAGAGGGTGGCATCTGACAAATTTATCAACTGTTTTATTGTGATAAGTAATGCCACCTATTAGGACATCTCCACCAGGAAATAGCAGAAAATACCTTAAAGAATCATCAATCTCACTAAAAAGCATGAAGAGAGAGAGAAGAAATGTGTACCAAACTTGCAGAAGAAGTAGCTCAGCTAAAAACTGAAAACTCTTATTTAAAATTCTATCAATAAGCGATTACTCCTCGCTAAATGATTAAGCCAATTTCTTTAAACTTGAGGAAGATCTGGCTCGCTCCAAACAAAACTACTCGACTCTATTATGCAAATATACTATTGAAATTAGAAATTCACAAAACTAATCTGTGATTATAGGAAAATCAAAATTAGTAAGTATGTAGTAGGTCATAATAGTATAGTATAGTTGATAAGAAGTAACATAAAGATGGATCTCTTAGTTCCAAAATATGTCTTCAAATTCTTATAAAACACGATCATCAGATAGACATGTCACATGTTTGATATAGAAAGTTTTATTGTTGAATACAAATTTTGACCTGAATTAAATGTTTTTATACAAAGCATTCCTCAGGTCGATTACATTCAATACCTAGGTCTGATCCTGGACAAGCGCCTTACTTGGCGCAATCATGTGAAGAGAGTCACTGCATGCTGTTTTCAAAAGATGAAGAAATTGGACTGGCTACTGCGAGCGAAAAGTAAATTGTCATTAAACAACAAGTCGACGATTTATAAACAAGTTGTGGCCCTAGTTTGGCGATACGGCATTCAAATATGGGGGACTGCGGCACCATACTCGTATATATCATCAAAAAGTTGCAAGCAACTCAAAACAAAGCCCTACGACGTATAACTGGTGCACCATGGTATGTTCGAAACACCATACTACACCGTGACCTTAAGATGCCTACGGTTATTGAGGAAATACATTTTTTCAGCAGCCGATACAATGAACGTTTGCTAAAGCACCCTAATCATCTGGCAAGATGTCTTACACACAACACAATTGGACGTCGTTTGAAAAGACTTCACCCCAATGATCTCCTTAATAGAAGATCGCAATATTTTTTAGATGTCATGTTTTTCTATGTCCATGTAAATTTTCTTAAGATGATACAAATCTATAAAAACCGACTTGGTTGCTTGGACATTAAATTAAAATAATATAAAAAAAAAAAATCTTTTGATCAAAATTAATTGAAAAATAATATAATGTAGTAGTGTGAAAGACCTTTTAAATTATATAGTATAATAAACAAACCCGACCGCTTCTTACGGGTTGTTTCCTTTCTTAGCATCATTATAGTCTCTATTCCACAACCCCCGCTTCCCTCTCTCGATCTGTTTTTTTGATACCTTGAGATTATTATTGTAATTTTCGTAAATTTTTTTTTTTAAATTTTCTCTCATTTTCCATCTATAATAAAATAGAGTCCATGTTACTTGCTTGTTTTTCAGTTTATTCATTGCAAATAATAATAATAAGTATGTTCATTCGAATCCGTACAAAAGGCATTGCGGGAGAATGATTAGAGAAACAGAAATCTTTTAAAAAACATCTAATAAGTGAATATATCGTAATAGGCAATATTTAAGAAAGGACGTGACATTTGATGATGATGGAAGTTTGATTAGATTTTTTTCGAATTTGATAGTCTTTCAAAATTCTGGAGTAAACCTAACACTTTCATTCAAACGAGAAATTAGGTTTTAGCTGTGAAACATGATGTGTGTGTAGTGTGATGGTGTGTGACGTAATAGGTTCATCTGGTGTTGCGAATTTGTACTTTATTGATGGATCAACATCCATGCAACAACATTTTAGAAAATAACCTATAGCCTTCTGTGGACAGCTTGTGTCTTGGCCATCATTAGATCTTGAAACAAGACAGCGACGACCCCAAGTGTACTGCACTTAAGCTTTATATTTTTGTCCTTAACTATTTGCATTCAAGTATTAATTCTTCTAATGTAAGGCTGCGGCCCAGCCACATTCAAAGCGACATTTTTTTTTTTTGCTCGTTACGTTAAAAGTGATGACCTTTTTTCATAAAAAAATTTTCCATTTGCAGGTCAACTAATAGCGAATTTTTCCTATGTGGCCCACGGAACCAAAAAGATTGGCCCTTTTCTATGTTTGAAATGGTTTTCATTGGACCACAATCCTAAAGTACTATCTTGTATCTTTCTAGAATAAATCGGAAACTGAATTTTAAATTAAATTTACTCTATTAAGTTTTCGTAAAAGTTTTCATATACATAAATACTTATTTGTAGCCAAAGCACATAAGTAATACATATAACAAGACAAATAATTTACTTCAGGTACCCCCAAAGGCTTTTATTTTTTTGAGTTAATTATCATTCTAAATCAATTATGAAGTTTCAACCTATTTCAATAAATAAATTAATACTGAAACAAGTGATCATACATAATATGTATGCAAGTATATGTGTATAACACATACTATGTATGGTATACTTATATTTTTATGCTCTTTCTAGCTTGAACATGATTTGGTAACCTTGAACTCATCAAAATATTCTTATCTCTTTATATTATTCTATGAATATTCAAATCGATCTCTCTCCCAATCACACACACAAAATCACATTCAGAGATTAATAACTCTCTGTCTCTCATGAGAGACATTTACCTTCATTGACACATCAATTCTTCCAAATGCATTGATTGATTGCACTTGGCAGAAAGAGATCAGTTTTGCTGGCGTGCTGGCGCTTTCAAAGAAGTTTGTTGCTCGGTTCGCGTCGGTTAGTCGCGTGTGATTAGTGTTTAATTAATATTGTAATATTGTTCTATGTGGCATTAAACATAATTTGATTAGTGCTATCAAAAGTGTTAGTTCTAATTCTTATTTTTATATTGTGAAGTGAAAATATCAATAATAACTAAAATGAAATTAATTTTATATTGTTTTGTTTACAATTTGTAAAGATTTTAATCTATTATACAGTGTCAGTTTCGTTTCCCTTATGTTCGTTTCCGTTAGTTTTGTAGTACGACAGTTTTTCTCATTTTCGGCTTCCATGACAATTTCGCACACGAAGCGAGAAATGGAAGCTGGGAGAGTGTAAGAGAGAACATTACCATACTGAAAGTGCCAAACGATCATAGGCAGCATTAAAACAAACAGGTGAGTCATAATTTTTATTCTTCTTCTTTTAGTGATATTTGTTTACGACAATATCTGCAATACTACATACATACTTTACTTTTGTTGTTGTTGTTGCTGTTACTATTACTTGACATCTTCCGAATGCAAGTAAACCAACATGAATATTCATGAACAAAAAGCTCATGGTCAAAAGCATGGATTAAGAGTTTTTGTAGTTGGTTTTTTTTTTTTCATTATAGTTTTTATTGCTGTTATTGATTATTATTAGTGTTTCCGTTATTCTTTTAAATAATGTGCCAACATGAAATAATTCATAATTCAATCAAAAGCAAAGAGAAATTAAAATTATTTTGTTATTCCATTTTATACTTCTTTGATTACTCGTCGAAAATTTTCAATTTCAATTAATGTTGTTACATTTGTCTAATGTATTTATTTTTTATTATTTATTTATTAGACCTTGTATGCTTATAGAAATCCATGACCCATGGCCATCTGTCCATCGGTCTACCTAATTGCTTGGTTTTATTGATTTTCACGTTATTTTTTAATAAATAATAAATGTTTAATAAAAATTCCTGATGAACATTAATCAATGATATATTGACCATTTTCTTCGTTCACCTTCTGGTATTTATCAAATACTTATCTCTTTTCATTATAAAGTGTTCAGAAAACTATTGTCTTCTGAAGCAAAAATTCTTCACATGCAAGGAGTTTTGCAACATATAGTAAGTTTGTTTTGTAGGCACTTTGATAAGTCAATGACTTTTCAAATAAAAGATATTTTTTCGGCAAAAAAGCATTTTGCATTTAATCAGTCTCTCTAAAGCTCTGAATAATAATTGCCGGTGATCGTTTTGCCCTTTTTAAGGTAATTGATATAAATGACACCATGACCTTCTTTGGTGCACGACCTTCTGAAGTAGTCTACTGCTTTGAATGTTTGAGAATCAATTCTTTGATTTCTTTTTATACTGTTCATAGTATTACAAGTGGAGGCGGGAACTACTATACCTCGTCACTGATGACACTAATGGGCCTCTCATAATGGCAGAGTAAATGCTTTGTTGTTTGTCTTTTTCATTACATAGCCAACATTATTTGTGTATGCTTCAGGTGGAAAATGGAATGAAATGTACGAAGACTCTTTAATAATTTTTTCAAAATAAATAATTTCAATACAAAATTTAAGGTCACATTGCATCTCAAGCTAAGCATTAAATAAAATAGAAGTTCAAATAAAAAAATATTTTGATTTTCATGATCAATTTTTCATGGTTTCTTTTATCATGCGCATTTGCATTTTATTTGTCAAGAAAAAAAAAAATAAATAAAAATCTTAAAAAAATTGTTTGCATTCTTAATTTTCTATAAAATTTTGCTTTTGACTCTCTTCATCTTCTACGAGATTGTTTATTGTGTGCTTCTTTCTCTCTTCTTTCTCCTTTGATTACAATGACAACAAGGAGACACACACACACACACAAGGAGACAGTACGAGTAAGTACTCCTCACAGCCATTAAAAACGCCCAAAATGTTTGCCGAAAATTTGCCACATGTAGTACAATAGTATGTAGTTTGCTGTTGCCTTCTTGCTATTTTCTCTTCTCATTTGATGCTGCATTTGACGCTTATTATTGTCCTCGTCCTAAGGATACGAAAAATAAGAAGTAAAGTAGCGTCTTCTGCAAGGCCAAAGGATAATGCATGAACGGCGACGCCGTCAACAGGAAATGACTCATAGAAATCTTTTATTCATGAATGCTTATAAAAATTGCAAAAACCAAAACGAAGACAGAAAACTGAAATAAGAATTATTCCATAGTCGAAGAGAAGAAGCCTCAATTCAAGTCGGCAAGCAAAAGGATTCACGCTGCACACGATGGTTGCATAAATCATAAAAAAGGATTTTTGCTTTTCGATGGTTGCCCGCCCGTGTGTGTAAAGAGTTCTCTCCCTCCCTCCTGGTGCTTTGAAAAGAAGGACTTTTACGACACTTAAGCAGCCGCACAAAGTCTCAAAGTGTCTGAATTTGATTGCGTGAAGCAGAAGCATACTTGCGGCGCTCTCACAGTTGACTTCCGTTTGAGTTTGTTGCGTTTTATTTATTGCTATTCAACAAGGAAGGTGCAGAGGTGGTCGGTGTGTTCACACAGGAAACGGAAATGGGCTTTAGGCGTTAAAGTCAGTCAGTTGGCCGGCCGGTCGGACGCAATCGACCATCCAATCTCTACCAACAACCAACCAACCTTTCTTTCTTCCCTTTCAGTCGGTCAGATTGTGTTGTGTCCAGCTTGCGTCCATTAAATTTGCAACAAAAGTTGTATGTCTGAGCAATGTTTGTTTGACTTTCTCATGTTTTATGATCGATTGAAATTTAAGTTCTTCTTTTTAAACTTCCTTCCTTATGACCATTTCCTTCTCCTCTTCCTAATTACGTCTAATCACTTTCCATTTCGCGCTTTAAACTGCCTTTTACATACTTTACAATAAACAGAGCTTATATTAACTCCCCCCTCCCTTCGCCTCGTTCACCTGATGCCACAACATAAAAATACCACATACAGTCATCTTTAGTTCAGTGAGGAGGGGGAATACGCAATTTCCACTCATTCGAAATTATTCACCACGAGCAGCTTGTGGCATCAGACACTTGGATTTTGCCACACTTAATTTATGACTTGCCCTGCAATAATTCAAAGTCATTGAGTAGAATGGTGGCCTCGGGTGGTTCTGGGTACACTGACCAGCAGTCCTCTCTCCACCTTCGACGTTAGTCACGCCTCTATTTGTGACTGAGTTTCCTTCAATATTTGTACGTACTACGACCGAGACCGAGACATTGGACGCTGGAATTTTTAATTAAAATATTAGAAAACGAGAGCACAGTAAATGAACAAAGAAGAACAAACGAACAAACGAATGCCGTAAGGTGTTTTTAATCTTGGAAATTGTTTTAATTGTTATTTAGGGTTTATTTTATATAACAACAACAACAACAACAACAACAACAACATCAAGAATAAAAACAAACATTCATTGGAGGAATTTCATACTACAGGCTAAGAAGTGTGAATAGGCCCGTGTGAAAAATAAGCAAATAAAAAAGGCGTTAAGAAAAAAGATGAAGAAAGTAAAGTGTTGGTGGTGACTTTAATGTGTCTCTAATTAGAAAAGACAACGTGGTGTCATCGAAGTCAGTAATTTGGGATTGAGAGGGAGCTAAGGAACATATTATAAGTGATTTTATAGTGAGGTGAGGTGAGGCGTGCACTGTAAACGGGGGGCAACATACACAAGAATGTCATCATCGAGCTCATTCACATACATAATTTGCACTTCAAATATTTACACTAAAGCCACTTCAATGCTTTTATATTATATGTATTTATAAATAGAGTAAAAAACTTAACACGATGGATTTTCAATAAGCGCACCCGGCTTACATTGCTACGCCCCATCCCGCCGTGAATGCGTGATTTTTGTAGTTGTTGTTCCTGTAATAATTGTATGCCGCCAATATTAAAATTGTTCATTTTCTTGAATAAGTCGTTTGATTTCACTCAAACACTCTCCAGACTAAGCGAAAGTTTTTCTGAAATTTTTATCAAAACCGCTTCAGTGGTTTCCGAGTTCATAAGGAACAGACAAACATCCATTTTTAAATATTTATAGATAGTATTTTATACATTCAGTTAACTCAAAATAATTGTCGAAACATTGTCTTATTTGAATCCAATTCTCCTCTTTCGGTTCAATGATTTGACAGTTCCTTGGTCTCAGGTGTGAACACAATTTTCATGATTATGAATTGATCCAAAAAAACATGGCTCTGTTGCTGTGAAACTTCTCGTCAAACACTTGATTAAAATAACCTCACGGAGCTGTTTTGTGGAGGGACAATCACTTAGAAGCCTCCAGCAGAATGGATCATTCTGAATGGTTTCAATTTATCCTGAAGAGATAGCAGTTTGCATTCTTAGACTGAAATATATGACAATCTTTAATATTAGGTTTTTATTATATCTCATTTTTTTTAATTGAATGTAAGTTTTTCATTTGAGTGTAACGGCATTGTAATAGCAGCGTTTGAAGAACTTGGAATCTCACTTACATATGTACGCATACTTCATATGAATGAAGACATATTAACTGATACTGAACAAATTTTTATCAAATCTCAATTTCAGTTTAATTTTGTGTTCCTGATTGTCTGAAATATCAATTAATAAGTATATAATATTATTAAGCATCAAGGCTCTGATTGATGTCTTAAATGTTTTCTAAAATGCCAAATGGGGCGTAGAACTATTGTACATTTACTATTCTTATGAGTATGTATCTTTATTGCTCTTTTCTACTTACGTATATGTGCTTCATGTGATGGGAGATGGTGTTGATGTTGATGTTGATGTTGGTGTCATTGAGCCTATCATAGTCACTGTGCCGCCTTAAACAGCATCACCGTCACCATAATTACCATAATTTCAAATTACCAAAGCACACGCATTACTTGAGTGGCTTTATTCCACTCAATCTCCTTTTGCATGATGATGCGACACAACAAAAGGAAAAACACTTATTTTCTTACTTAAGATTCATTCGTTTGTGGCCTCCATTTCTTTTCACTTCTATCCTGAAACAAAGTTAAGTTCCTTACTTTTAATGTTGTTGAAATCTGCTGCTTGCCTTTGGATATAAAAACTAATTGCACTTGTATCTCTGTATGTATGTAAGTGTGTGTGTGTGTGTGTGTTGTATTGTAGTGTAAGTGCGACAATTCGTATGTGAGTATCTGTGTCTGTGTGTGTGTGTGAGACTGAGAGTTGAGTATTTGCTTGATGTAACAATGTGATTTATATTTATAATTGTTGTCATTATGGTCATCAAATCACTGTAGATTTGTATCTGTGTGTACCATTGAATTTGTGTGTGGGTATTTGTATATCTCTGTGTGTGTGTGTACCAAAGTCACCTGTGTATAAAAAAAAAAAATCAGAGAAATTACATCCCAAACTTGCTTATGGGGCTATTAAAAATGCGCGCATTTTGATATTTTGTGGCTTCAATGTAGAAAGATTGTCATATGGAATCATATCAGTGTGAGTACATGACTGTGTGTGTATGTGTGTTTGTAATAAACAATTAATTTAATTTTATCGTATTTGTGTGTGACTCCCTTTTATCTTTTTAGGTGAGGGGGTTGTTTACATAAAATAAGTCAAAATATGTTTTTCCATGTTGAGGTCACAAAGCAAAATGCAATGTGCGTGGTCATTAATTTCTAAAGCAACAACAATAATAACAAAAACTACAATAATAAAAGCAACAAAAACAATAATAATAATAATAAAAAAAAAATAATTATAATCACAAAATTATCAAATAAATGAAATTGAGAAAAAAGATTGAAAATTTTATACAATATTTTTATGCCTCCATTTGATTTTATATGAAAAATTGTACATTTTTTTTATGCTCAACTGTTCAATGATAAGAAATGTTGAAAATTTATACGCTTATAAACAGAATGGAATGAAACAGTTTCTCTTTAAAATTTTAGAAGAGAATTCGGTGTGAAACAGTTTGGAATAATATGAAATGCTTAGCAAAGCTTTCTTCCCATTTTCATGTTGCTTGGTCAATTTCAATTTCATTGGGCAGACTTTGAGTTGAAATTGGTCTCTTTTGATTTGGTCTACGGCAGTACTATTGCAGTTAATGGATTGATTATGACTTCCTGGACTCCTTTTTTATTCCATTTTTTTTTTTCCAATTTTAAGTAATTTAAAAAATATTTTTTTTATTATGCATTTCTGTTTTTTTTTTTTAATATTATCAAATGTTTTAATATAAAATAATTTTATGCTTTTCTTACTTCCTTTTTATTTGTGGCTCAAATAAAAATTATTTTATGTTGCTTTTTCTATAATTTTTCGATACTTTATTTTAGTATTATTTTCGATAATTTTATTTTTTTTTTAACATAAAATTTTATTATCAATGAACAACATAAAATGTTAGAAGCTTAGAGTAACATTTTTTGATGCTTCTCTGGTCATTTAATGATGATGATTATTTAATGCATTTTTTCTTCATTTTAAAATAAATTTTCCCTCAACAAGCAATAAAGGGAATACAGTGGTATCAACAGGAGAAGTGGATTGAAAGAAGAAGAAGAAGAAAAAGAAACTGTGAATATGGTATAGCATGATAAGATGTATGACTTTAGTCATGTTCGTTTGTTGCCTAACCATCTGGGTCTGTTTGTTGAGAACTATTTATAAGAGATCGGCGTTACAACTGAATAATAGTATATAGAATCCATCAGAAAATTAGGCTCGCTAATATATTAATTTAAGGAAAAATTTGGAACAGAAAACAAACTTACTTATATGGAAATTTAGATAAAACTTAAACTACTTAATACTACTAGAACGATTTTGAATCAGCCAAGTGCTTGGAATGGGCGTACAAATTTGATTTTTTCAATAAATTTACTTTAATCATTATTAATTGAATTGTAAATATATTTAACGTTTGCTAATTCATGCATACAAGTTTTAGAAAAATAAAATAGTAGATTAAAATCATCTTACAAATTTTATTTTGAGCCATTTGAAGCTAATTTATGTGCAACATTTATGTGCAACCGTTATGTGCATTTTTGCCGCCCCAGACAATGGGAGCCATAAAGAATTATAGAAAGAAAAGTTGATTCATATATGTACGAGTATAACCATTTAATTATGAATTAGATACCCGGACAGACTTTGTTCCTTCACATTAATGTTTATCAAGGCGACTTGATTGACTTGAAAATATTTCTCTAAGCTATTTATGCAGCTCACTTACACAACTCACTCTTTTCAATTTTATTAGATTTGTCGACTGTATTTTTTTTGGGTTTTTTCTAATATTCTTTTTTTCTTAAACATTTTCATGAATCACTCGTTCCATTGGTGAAAACCGTATTGAAATCCGTTCGGTAGTGGGGGACTTTATTTTTTAATAAGCATAGAAGCTATGTAAAGTAAACTTTTGGTTATTAAAAGAGTAAAGGATGCAAATTATTTTATTTTTTTTCTCTAATGTCTTTGACTTAATGGCACTAAATCCTCATTGTTATTTACATGTCAATTATTGTCATTAGTAAATCATTGAATGAAGTTGCTTAGGGAACAAAAGTTAAATCATAATGCTAATTTTTTTATTATCAGTTCGGGTCTATCCATCTGGGCACCTATTTCTCGAATATTATACGATATAAGACTCTGCTTGCAGATATGTAGAATCATTCATGCATTAATATTTGTCGCTGGTTAATTAATGTGTAAAGATGCTTAGGCACCAAACTATAAATAATTTTATTGAAACTCTCAAATTCTCGTTAGCATTACCTAGGTGTCTACTTTTTTGAAACTAAATGAGTTGGGTTAAAGATTTTACTTGCTTGTAATAATAATTTAATACGTGTAATTTTCTTATACATCATTATAATTCCAGCATCAATATTTGTCATTAATTAGTCCCCGAGCGAAGAACTTATTGCCTATAAGTTAGTTCTGTTGAAACTCTTAAACTATTGAAAAAAAATATTATTTTAAACTATTTAATAAAATAAAATCCTATTTTAAGGTCTTTTGCTACAAGTTGATAGCGAGTCGTTCAGGGTATCCGATGGTCGATTCCAGCCAACTCCTATAACCCTACATATTTGTCATTTATCATATTGTTTATTTACCATGACGGTGTTTTGTTCAATAAACACAATTCAATGTTTTTTATTCCATTGTGTGTGCTTGTTCAATAATCAAATTTTTACTTCGATTTTATTCGATTTGTCATTTAATCATCATCATTATTAACATTGACATAATGAATAAACGAATAAATGAATGAATGGATGACATAATATATTGTACATATGTAAATATATTAAAAAAATATAACATTTTCTGTTTTTAAAATTGTAGTTTATTTAATTAAATCGATTCAATGTTACTAAAAAAAGAAAAGAACAAAAACGAAAAAGAACAATAAAAAATTAAATTAAATAAAATTAAATAAAATAAAATGCTTAATGCAAATGCAAGTGTGTGTCCCATTTATTTATTATTATTATTATTATTGTGCATATTCATTTTATTTAATTTTTTTTTTTTTTTGGTATAGAAAATATCAATTTGATTACGTTAAAATTTACGTAGAAAGATTTAAATTACGTTTTATTTAATTCGTTTTGCTGTCATTTAATGTTATATAAGATTAAAACTTATTAAAATTGAAAATAAAATAATTATACACTAGAAAAAAGTAGAGTTAAACATATTTTAAAGTTTATCTTTTTAAGCTACAAAATGTTCGAATGATAGCAACTAATTGTTTTATAGAAAATTATGTTTGCCAATGGAATAAAGTATAATACAGTAGAGTGTACGTAAATGAAATCATAATAATATATGATATGCAGTCCACAGAGTGCGAATTCCTAACCTTAAGGCCAGAAACATTGAGATGCTTGACAGTAGAATGCATTGATTTTTTGTTTTTTTGTTCGTTTATTTAAGGAAAATTTTAACAAAAAACATTAATAAAAAAAAAAAAACAATAGGAGGAAAATAAGAGTGAATAGATGTTTACCAGGACCTTATGGAACTGCCGCTAAGCCTTCAAAAGAGAGTAGATTATACTTAGTTAAGCATTCTCAAAGGTTGCCTTACGCTTTTCGAACCAATCAAAAGAATACAGTCAAGACCCTTATTGGCAAATTTCCCAGACTGTCCAGGTATTCGAATAGGTTTTCCGATAGAATGAGTCCGTTTTCCAAGAATGCACTTCTCATATGTAAAATGTGTTGGATGCTTTGCTTTCTATTTCTTCTTCATTTGAACAACTCTCAATGAGGCCAATCGTCTCAGCTTTCCTAGAAAAACATTGACTTATGACACATTTACAGAATATAATAATAAGTAAGCATTTACTAAGCAACTGTAATATTTTAATATGGACCAAGCTTCGTCTCATACATAACCACTACCTAGAACTAATGGATATTGTAGAACTATTTCCAAAGAAAATCATGGAATTTTTAATGAATGGAGCAGGTGACTAATTTCCGGTTTCCCCAATTTAATTTAAATTTTATCGAAATTGAAGTCTATTTTGATTTAAGGCTTATAAGACTTAGCGAGGTTATTCTGTTGCCAGAACAAAAGAATAAAACCAAAGACACACAAGAGGCTATAAAAATAATTGTTAAATTTTTAATAATTTAAAAATTTTCATAATTAGTATTGCACTTTATTGTTTATTGGTTCTAAAAGAAAATTTATACAGTTCGTTGCTCTCATTGTTATTACGAGTATTATTATTTTTGTAGCTTTTATTGTTGGTGTTGTTTGTTATTGATGATGGTGATAAAAATGTTTTCGTTATCATTTCTGACCGACCACACACCTCTTAGTTTCTGATATGAATAGTAGAAAGACATAAAGATTGAATAAAATTATGAAGCTGCACCTATAAATAAACAACATGAATAGTTCAAAAAGAAAATATGTAACACACAAAAGAGAAATAAAAATGATAAACAACACTCAGTGATCTACTGATAAAAAAAAAAAAAACAAAAAAAATCAGTTTGTGCTACTACTGCTTTAAATAATTGCAATGGAATCTTATTAAAATGTATTGTATCTGATAATATTAATTTGATGAACATATTCAAACTTGTCTCTCGCGGAGCTTTCTTTTCACCATATGCAGTTCAACCACTATGGAGATCCAAATTCTTGTTTTTATTAGATAAACTTTTTTGTAGACCCTTAAACCACAAGAAGGGGCGTGAAGAGTATTACAACTTCGGCAGATCCTTTCTTTTTACCTGCCCATAACTACATTTGTCCTATGATCTGTGGGATTTCCTTCATGTGAGCAACGTACTAATTGTTTATGATGGTTATAACTGTAGATGCTACTGAGTTAACTATACTAATTGTATATTTTATGACCAATTGTAAATATTCTTCGTATCTATAATAAAATAATAATGTGTACGAAAACGCAACGAAGGCTAATAAGCAGGGTACACGGTGAAACCCTATTCATTCATGAGCAGTGTTATTCCAGACAAACGAAATTAAGACGAATTAAATTAAATTAATTATTCAAAGTATTTTTGTTTGAATACAAATATTACATTGATTCAATAGTGATTACAGTGAAGATTTTTGCATGATCAAAATGTTTTCAACTCAACTTCCATTTCGCATTTTCCACATTTTATTCCTTATGATTGTGGTAAAAATTGTACAAGGAATGTTCAAACTTTGAAATGACGTCGTCCATCTACAAATGGCGTGACTGGTTCCTAAAAAATAAGGTATGTAACTTCAGTACTAATACTTAATTGTCGCACAGTGGATTAAATATTTATATTTTGTTTTGTCCTAAGCAGCAACTAAGTTAAAGTTATTTCTAAGAAAATGATTAAGAAGTAATAGTAGATTTATATAGAATTAATAAATTTTCCAATGTCTTTTACGACCCCAGCACTATAAACTATAAAAATATTCTAGGTACCCAGCCTTAAAGGAATTTTTGGTAAGGAAATGATGGGCGCTGCAGCTAAATTAGTGGCGCAGTCACCTTCTGTTACCATCATAACCTTTAGTGGGAAATATATTCACCGGACAATCACTCACATCCTGAAAATTTTTGGTTGACTTATCAACACAGGTACAAAGTTTTGAACTCACACCTTGTAAAACCTCACTAAGCGGAGAATTGCAAAAAAAAAAAAAAACAATATTGACTATTTTCACACATCTTCGAATTGGTCACAGTGCCATCATCATCATCCACACTTTACTCAATTTACTGAATGGCGATTCACGATGGGTACAATATTTTTAAAGATAAACATACTTTAATTCTTATTATTGTATAACTTTAATTCTCCCATTATGCCCCTGTTCATTTTTCATTTTTCTATATAAATTCACAATTTCTAGTTATTTTCCACAAGAAATAAAATTATTAAATATAAGTTTTCACTTTCTCTTACCATTGACATAAAGTTAAACAAAACAAATTATTTAGAAGGCATGGTGTTGAAAAGTAAAACAAAAACAGCTTTTCAGTTTGTTTTTGTTTTTTCACAAGAAAAGCATAGAAAAACAAAATTACAAATCAAATATATAAGAAGAAAAAAAAAAAAAGAGAAGAATATTACCAAGGTAACCAAAACCTTAAGAAAGATGAAGATGAAGATGTTGATGATGCTGGTAGAAAAATAGAAATAGGTAACCTCATTCCACAAAACTCAAACTCAAAATTCAAGTCCTAACTCAACCTCAAAATTTAACGTCAATAGCAATAAGACAAAAGCCAACGAAATACCGGAAAATATGGCTTCGTCATTTGCAAATTCGACACAAATTTTGTGCTTTTCACTCTTGGGCTTCTAACCTTTATCTAACCTAACATAAACACCCCATTCCAAATACCCCATGCTGTATCCTATCCCAGCCCAATCATATACACAACCAATTCACCATGACGCATATCAAATAATAATGGCAAAAGATCGAAAATGGCACTAAAGGAAACCAATGGAAATGAGGATGGGAATGGAAATGGTCTCTATATCATATATTTGTTTGTGTACGAGTATAATGTAGAAAATGCTAAGGCAAAAAAAAAAAAAAAAAATATACAAAATAAATTCATAAATTACGCCAAGTATTGCTTTCTATTGCAAAATTGTATAATATTTGAGTTTGAGTTGAGTTGAGTTGTGAAGAAGATGTTGGCAGTCATTATAGGGCATTATAAAGCAATACAATGAGAGAATAATAAAAACAAAAACAAAAATCATATTAAGTTATGTAGCAAATTCCATTTGGCCTCTTCGCTATGCTTTTTATATATAGTACTTCTTCATCTCCTTCGTCTCCTTCTGCTAGGCGAACCAACTTCATCCACATCCACATTTCCATTACCATTTCCATTTTATTGTATCCTAGGTTTGAGGGCATTAATATTAAGCAAATATTTCTTTATTGAAATTGAGATTTATGCCGAATTTACCTCATACACAGACACACACACACACACACACACCCATAGAGAAATATACTCACGTATCGTCATCATCATTTTCATTTCATTTTCATCGTTACCTCAAGCAAAATGCTTTCTCTGACTTTCACTATAGTCATAGTATGTGGTATCGTAGACTTAGTCCTTGTAGTCATAGTTCTAGTAATCGCCGTTGTCGTTGTTGTCGTCGTCGACATCTTTGGTTTTAGTCTTTGTCTTAGTTTTAGTCCACTATGACAGAGGTTCTTCAACTTGTGTAGTTCGTGGAATCCTCAACAAGAATTTCTTTTAAGACTATTTTTTTTTTTTTTTTTGTAGGTCCATCCATATTAATCTATGAAATCATTTTCTCAATGAAAAGGTCCTATCATCATTTAGATTACAATGATCGCCCAGTAGTCGAAATTCGAGCACCCTGCTAGCAAAAAGACCTAAAAGTATTTAATCGAAGTATTGTGAGAAGCGGGCATGTGGTTTTCATATTATTTTTACACCAACAAAAAAAAAAAAAACATATTGTGCACATCTACAAATGAGTATCTATCAAATTAGATAGTTTAGGCGCAAAAAAGATGACAAAGGAAGTGTTCCCGTATTAATAAATTTTATTAATGTGTGTCGGCACATTTAAATCTCTTCAACTGTTGGGAAGAACTCACTTTTTCTTTCTCTTATTATTTAGGTTCTTAATTTCCTTGGAATTAAATTCTTGATAAAAATAATAAAAATTATTAAAAATATTGAAATGTTTAAGATGTCATGATGACACCCCAATGGTGTGAAGACCACAGTTTGAGAACCACTGTACTAGGCCAATTGGTTTTTAGGATTCGAATTCATTTAATTTGTTTTGATTTTCTTCGTTTTACTCACTCATCTAAAGACTGTTGCTGCTGCTGCTGCTGCTGCTCCTGCTGACTCGGCATACATTTTCATGAAATTAATTACCTGGCAATGGTTGCTTTGATGAGGAGTTGGAGCCAGTGCCAGAGCCAAAACCTTCTCAACTCCCTACTTAACTCAACTCAACTCAATTCTAGTTCCATTTTTGTTTCAATTCATGTTTTTTTTTGTTTTTGTGTTTTTGTTTTTTTTTCTTTGTATTCAACTTCAGTTGTTGCTTAAGGCTCAAATGTTTTTCGAAAGTAGTGTAGTTGAATCAAATGTTGTCTAGGTCGTTCGTTCGTTTGGTCGGTTAGTCGTTTGGATGATTGTATGATATTTTGTGTTTGTTTATTTCACTTTTGCGTCTTTATTTTTGTGGCTGTCATCAATTTTTGTGCTTTAGTCATGCCGCCACAAACGAGGAAAAGCAGCAGGAACATTTCACATACACAGAAAAAAATAGAGAAAACATGAAAAAAGATACTTAAGACTGGTGAAAGTATGAAAAAGATATTGTACATATATAGGAGAAAACCCACGCGCATAAATTTACAAAATTCAATTTCCGTTTCTGATGATACTACTCTCAGTCTAAATGTCTAAACGTGTTTATTCACATGTTGGTATGATTATATGTAGCATGTATGGACTAAGTCTCTGTATTTGATGTGTGATTGTGTATGTGATTCTTGGCCGACATAACAACAACTGACGTTAGTTGGAAAACAGGTAAATTTGCCAAAAGTGAGTCGTTAAAATAGTTTGTTGCTTGCTTATCTTTATCTTCTACTTTTATGTCTTCTTTTCGTGCTTATTTTTCTTTTTCCTCTTCTTCATTTCTATTTGTTTGTTTTTTTTTTTTGGACTTCCTTCTATTTTAGTACTTTTCAAACGTTTTTAAACATCATAAAAGGATATTTTCGTAGGAGCATCTTTAAGAGTATGGAACTCTAGAGAAATAGGCTCTTCTTCAAATATTTTAATGAAGGCCATTCAACGTCACTGGTAAACACTTTAATTGCTTGACCATGTTATCCTAGTTGCTGAGACTTTTAATGAATTTAAACACTTGGTAAAGATTATTGTTGAATATTTGACATGAAAGTCTATGGGAGGAAGTTCTTTCCTTAACAATTTCAGGACATTTGTAAAGAATTTGTTCTAGTGATTCAACATTGTGTTCACAGAAATAAAAGTTTCAGTGCTTGAATGACTTTTTTTCTTTAGATGATTCTTGATGTCACATTGTTCGATTAAGTATCCAATAAGGACTTGTAGATCCACCATGTTTAATTAAAGATATTTTCTACAATATCCTTTATCTAGGCCAAGGACCACATATACCACAGATTACCAAATCTTTCACAAAACATCGTTTTTTGTTTATTTTCTTTCGGAATCTTCTCTTTTTGAGTCAGTAAGTTTTGAAAAAGTTTGTACGGGTTTCCAACAACAAAATTCCATGTTGGAATCTAAAGATTTTTGAGTGGAACAGCAATTTCAATAGCAAAACGACAATTTTGAGATCTTACACATTTTCGAAGCAGCCCGAACTGTTTAGTCTTTATAGTTTTTGTCTAGGCCAGGGTTGTCCAACTTTTTTGGTGCCCTGGGCCACATAGGTAGAATCCGCTGTTGGTTGGGCCGCGGATGGAAATTTTATTTTTACAAGAAAAAAAAAAACCCAACGAAAAAGTCTCCACTTTGAACTTGTCAAGCAATAAAAAAAATATCGCTACTTTGGATGTGTCTGGGCAGCGTCTAGGCTTACGTAAATTTTTTTTTTTTTGTTTTTCTTCTCTTTTCGGGACTTTCCAATAATAGTAGTAGCTTGCACGTTTGGTGTCCAATCATTGCCTCAAAGTTTCCTTTGATGTGGGATAAAATTAGCCAATAGAAGGACTCAGCTTCGCATTTGGTTAAACAATCAGCTGTTTCAATGCTCTCAGATCCTTTTTATTTAGGGAAATCCGAGAGTAAACATAGAGGAGACGCATAGGCTTCGAAAGTTTATGTCTGTATGTGTTCTTGCCTTTAGTTTTCGGCAATTTTATGTTACTTACTTAGTCTTAGAAAGATCTTGAATACAGTAGAATATCATCAGAATAGATCTTCATGAAACCAGCTTCAGAACCCTTAGCTTTCAATTTTGGTGAAAGGGTCAAGATACTTACGAAGTAATGAAAATCATCTACTCTAAGTTTATTGTAAAGACTTTGCACTAGTAATTCAACATCTTGTTCACAGAAACAGAAGTTTTCAATGGCTGAAATGATTCTTGGTATCTCTAAGCTATCTAAATTTGTAATTCAAATACTTGTAAAATAATTAGATGGAATGGGATTCTTAGATTATCTTTAAACAATATTGTATGTATATATATTATCTCTTTTAACTGTTTACTTAACTTACCTAATTTTAAAACACAAACTTTCTTTTTTCTTAGAATTCATTAAATAAACGTTTGATTTTTTAAAGTTTATTTTATTTAACAAAAAAAAAAAAAAAAAAAAAATTACTCCACCAAACTTAAACTTAATCTTAATCCTTGCAGTTCACAAAATTCGCATAAATTTTAAACGCTAACCCCAAAAGCCCTAGTCAACCATCACCATCTTCTTCTCATACCACAACATGTTGCTGTCGTTGCACGCCAACGAGGACAAGTGAACTTTTCTAATGGATTTTAAAAGACTTTGCCCGCTAAATATTTTAACCTAAAAAGCAACTAAACTAAGAAACTCAGTCGGTCGATGGCTCGACAAACGACCGCCAAGATTTCTCTCTCTCTCTCTCTGTTTCTGTATATCTTTAAAACAAGAGGCACTCAACGTGTCTCGAGCTAGAAAGTTTTGTTAGTTTCAAAAATTCCTTAGCGTATGAAATCAAGTATTTCATTTGGGCTTCAACTTTGCAATGCCAACAGCAACAGAAACAGCAACAAAAATTGCAATGAAAAGGAAAATAAGAACAACAAGAGAACGAAGAATATGTATAGGAGATTGGAAGAGAGAATGATGTTACTGAGCAATGCAGAAACAATAGAGTTCTGGACTTAAGGTTTTCGCAGTTTGGCCAAAAGTTAAAAGTGTTCAAAAACAGCTGTGACTCTCTAACAACAGCAACAACAACTTCAACAACTACAACGACAACAACAACGACAACTAAAGAAATAAAGTCAAGAGTAGATGAGGAAGGAGGAGTATTGGAAAGGAAAAAAAGGAAGTGCTAAAGTACACTTTCTGAAGTTCGTTAAGAGTGTTGAAAAGGAGGCATAGCAACGGAGTGAGTTACTCTAGATGAAAGTAAGAAAATGCGGTTGAAAGAAAGAAATTAAAAGATGAGTTTAAAAGAGAAGCAAAACAAAAGAAAGAAATATGATGATGACGAGAAAGCGTGAGAAAGTTAAGTTGTGTTGCATGTCAATGTTTGTTTTATATTTCATCTTCTTCTATGCATTGGAACTTTTATTTTTTCAGGCTAAGTTGCAGTTGCAGTGAAACTTCTTGCAACAATTTACAGCAGCCATCAACATAGAACATGATTCAAGTCCAGTCAACCTTGTCCATGTATCTCAAGTGACTGCAAAAAAAAAATAGGGATAAATTGCAATCTTCAAGGAGGCAGACAAAGGCACTTTACACTTTGACAAAGTTGTACATAATATTGATATAATAATAATAATAATATGTAAAAAGTCAAAGTCAAAATCAATGATTTCGAGCAGCGTATAAACTGAGCATAGGTCACATCTATTCATATTGCAATATTAAACCTTGGTTTTCGGTAATGTTGTTCAAAGAACTTTCTTGTATCTGAAAACATTTTAAATCTTTGTCCCTCTGCCGAAATACTATGGAAGAGGATGAGACAGCTCATCCCGGATTTCTAATATAGATGAGCTCTAAATTTTAAAATGTTGGTCTTGACCTCTTTAACAAATTACAAAATCAAAAAGAAAGCAACTCCAATCAACTGGGCAAATCCACAGAGTCAAAAAAAAGTTGCCGGAAAAATTAAAATAGATTTCTTTAATGAGTTTGGTGAACCAAATGTGACAAAGATAAATCGTCCTAAGAAGAGTCGTCAAAACTATCTGGTCGCAGAATAGAAGTAACCTCTTCTTCGGGCTTATCTTCTTCTTCTGTGGAATCGCGCAGATCAGATTACTTTTCGTCAGTCGATGATTCATCCAAAATAGTATGTTTTTGTCTGCAAATTTCTGATTGATATTAATTTTCATTATTTTTGTTAACGAAGACTGTTCAGATGATGCATTAGAATGCTTTTGGTCCATTTTATCTATAAAAGAAGAAAATGTGATTGTACAACAAAAGTCACACTAACTGTGACAATGGGAATCACATACATCACGTATTTATATTTACCTATTTAGATGCTTCGCACACGACCGTCCTCTGCTGCCTGCTAGGAAACTACCAGAATGAACGCGTATCTACTCCCGTGCAAAATTTAATTATGAACATAAAATTATTTAGACGGTGAACCACATTCGTATGTCAGTGGTTAAAGGTTAAGAAGGTTTCATCCAAACATTTTCTTGCTCAGTCATCATTTCAGTTCGTAGTAACAAAGTTCTAAGTTATCATTCAGTTTAATTCATCAGGTACCTATTCAAATAGTGGAACCTCTCCTGAGGTGGTTCCAGAATTTTCGGTTTTTAATGAAAGTCATAGCAGGAATGTTGCAAGCACCTCCAAACGTCAAGTCATTCGTCACAGTTCAATGATAACAATGCGTCCTTTCTGAGCTTCAGAATGCTTCTAATTTTATTTATTTTCTAAAATCACTTAATACTAACAATTTACCTATACTTACATATATAATCTTCTACCCAGTGGACCAAGCAGTGAATGATAAGCGAACGTTCGAGCGAGCGGGCTCAGAAACGAGCGATTTGCTGCCAAAAACACAAACGTTGCTTGAACATTCGCTCAATTTTCGCTTACGTCCTCGCAAACGATAATTGTCCGCAAAAGTCTCGCAAAAGGCTCGTAAGCGATATCGTTTATGAAACTGGGTGTGTTTATAATCTACTACTAATCTAACCAAATTCAACTGCTCAATTTTCTGACGCATGAGTAATTGAAATCAAAGAGTCTTAACTTACAAAACGTAATAAGACAATCAAAAACATTAAACAAATTTATCAATTATGGACCAAACATGCTCCCTGTCTTGCACTAGGCACTTTAAGAGTCCTCACTTGGTCCTCAATGTCACTACTCTGACAAGTGCATCAGAATCTCGATGTACGGCGACCACACGCCCAAGGCATCATTGATTTGATGGAGCGTTGTTATCCGCAAGAAGCGCTAGTGTTCCTAATGTTATGACGTTGAACACATAGGACCACTTCATGCGTTGCTGAAGTAACGTTAGATACTCCAAAGACCACCTTCGCTACACTCCTTGCTGAACAGCTAGTATTCTTTTATAGCGGTTGACCACAGATAATTTTAGAATGTCGTCGTTATAAGCCTATGGGAATCAATTTAGAAGCCTCCCTTCTAGGAAATGACCAAAGTTTGCAAACAAATTGGTCGCGAATTTATTATAGCCTCTGCTTGAGCCATTACAGTCGACATTTCCTCATAGTTTCATGACATTCCGTTTATTAGATGCACAAGAAATCTCTTGGCTACCTTAATTGCTTCAAAGAGTTTATAATTTGGGTTTGGCCTTATTCAATTACCTTCAACTTTCACACCTTCAGGCAAAGGACTTATTGAACAGATATTCACTTGGTATTCACTGTCAGTAATTTGTGTGGTAAAAGGAGAGGCCAAACATAAAATCTACTATGTATTTCTCATTCTATATTTGAAATCATTGAACCATTCATGGATTCATAATTTCACACATGCCGCCAATATTCATTTCAATTTCCGTACATCCACTTTTGCATTTACACTTCATGAATCAATTCATGGACAATTTCAAGGATTCAAATTTGTAATCAAATTACATGTTCGGAAAATTGTGAATAATTTGTAAATAAAACATCATTAATTATTAAATAATCTGCCATAGAAAATTTTCCAATTAAATTAATTTAGCTGTCAATATTTGCCAATTGTTCACACTCAAATTCAAATCAAAATTAACACATAATCAAATTTATTATATATGCAAGCACACACACACACACACACACACGCAAATATTAACATTATGTATATGTATATGTGAATGCATCTGTCAAGACTTTATATCCATCCTTGTTGAAATTTTGTAACAGTTCCTTTTTACAGTCTTGAATATTTGAAAATCTTTTTCTGCATATTTAAAATTTTTTGCACATGACAAACGAGAAAGAAAATTAAAACAAACAAACAATAATTTTCTGAATTAAAGACAAATAAGAAGAGCTGAAAATGAAAGGATTACACACACACACACACACACACACACACACACACACACACACACACACACACACACATACGCACACAGGATCAAGTCATGCCAAAACAGTAAGGTGGCCTTGCTTTGTTTTGTTGTTTTGCTGCTATTTTGTGCATTTAAAATGTTGCATTTTGTAAATATTTATGCACTTGACAGATCAACTGACAAAGGATGCACACACACAGAGATACAAAGATACAACATAGATAAATGTTTGTGTGAATATGTGTTTATCAAATCAGTGTTTTGAAGTCATGTTGTATTCATGTGTGTCGCTGTGTGTGTTTTTTTTTATTAAGGAACCAAAATGAAACGAATGAAACAAATTTGAACCAAATTTGAACTCATTTTTGTGGCATCCACAGCAATTCGTTTTTAATTGTTTTTAATTAAGCTTTGTTTGTGTGTGGCAAACAATTGTTGTAGACACTGTAATTGTTGTTGTTGCAAATATTGTTGAGACGTGCGTCTTTTATTATTCTACATTTTATTGCTTTATTTTAATTTTACCATTTTCACATCTCTTCTCTTCTCTTCACACATTTCATCTCATCTCATCGCATCTCTTGTCTTGTCTTGTCTGTTTATTCTTAGTATTTTTCACAAGGACTCACCTCTCTCTCTCTCTCTCTCTCTCGTTGTAGTACTCTCATTTCTTTGGCCTTGTGAATGTAATTTTATCTTAGATTTCATTATGTACAATACATAGATTTATCTATGCATCTAAGAGTTTATTTGTGATAAAAATCTTTATAGCATTTTAATTGTTAATGTAATGGAAACCTTTATACTCGAAATTACTTTGAAAATTGTTGGCATAATGGAAATCCAACTGAAACTCTTATAAAATAATAAATTAAAGAATATAAATGATTTAGAAATTACAAAAAGATTCAAATAAATAATTACTGAATCGAAAACATCAATAACAATAATGATTCTTTAAAATTTCTTTTACAATAATTTTTTCGTTGAGCTGTGGGCGATTAATCATGAGACTATTCAACTATCCATTTTAGAAAGAACAGACAACAGTTACGTATATTGAATAGAAAATACCTTGGACTTACTCAAATTATAATTCTTTTTTATTGGAAAGTTTTTAAAAAGTAATGCATATCAACAAGAACTTGGAAATTTTCGAAGGTAAAGATTGATCAAAAAAAAAAAAAAAAAAATATTTAAAAATGAATTAAAAATAAATGTTTTTGCCTTGAGAATTTATATTAAAAAAAAATGTTTTTTTTTCTCTTGATACAATAATTTTATATTTACATTAATAGATTTTGCATTTCGTTTTTGTAATTTTGCAAGTTCTAAGTATTTCAAGATTTTAAGAACAAAATAATATAAAACTTCTTGAACATTAAAGAGAATTTTTTTGACTTGTTGACACAGATATTCTTGTTATTATTATTAATATTTTTTTTGATAAATAGATTTCTGATAACTAAGATATAATTTTAAATTATTAAACAAATCATTACAAACTTAAAATGTTCGATTATTGATACAATACGAAATTTTATAGTACATTTGTCTTATATCTTAAACGATTTTTCATATTCTTCACAACATTGTAACCAAAAGGATTACACATAGGATTTTTATTTTGATTTGGAGCAAATGGTAATTTTTTACTTTTTTGACCAAGGAGCGACGTACATCTTAATCTTAAACAATCTGCATACACTTAGTATGATCAAATGATAAAGTTGAACTTTCAAAAAAATAAATTTTTATTTAATTAAATTTCACGCCTGAGCCAAGCGCTGGAATATAGTGATCAATTCCACCAAGTCAAGTAACTGCACTTTTTTCCTAAGAAAAGCCCATGGTCATACAATGGAAGTATCTGGTACTGGACGGACATCTCACATGGCGGGCTCACACAAAGGTGGTTGCGGTTCGCTGCTATTAAAATATTAAACTGAACTGACTTCTCCGCCTTTCCAATAAACTTTTGGAAAAGGCTAATTTATCTTAATGTGGTGGCACCTACTTGGGGTTATGTCATTCAAATATGAGGTACTGCTGCTGTTGCCTATACAGTTACAAAACTGCAGGCAAGAGAAGACACTCCGTAGAATCATGGGCGCCTCTTCGTTCCTTAGAAATACCACGCTGCAGAGACCATCGGAGCACTAAGAGAGGTGGGTACCCCCCATACAAACTTGGATCCAAAGTCTTGTTCTTGTTAGAAAAACTGTTTTGCTCGGGCCCCCATCTCTTTATACTGCTCTGATTAAGGCATTAAAGAAACATGATTTATATCTGCTGAAAGTTGCTTACACACAAGTGACAATTTCCTTTCAATTTTATTCATTCAAATCTTAGATTTAAACATAATGCATGAGGATTGGTCGAATAGATTCGTTACTTTTGGTTATAGTTTAATTTAAAAACAATATATATTAATTTTATGACTAGTATAGAGTGAACAAAACATCTATCGAGTACTCAAATAATTTGAATGTTTCTTTATAACTTCATAGTCCCAAAAAGTAAATATTAAATAAAATTTACTATTTGCTTATTAATCAACTAGATCCATCAATGAAATGAAAATAGAAACTTAAAGATATAGAAAAAAAAAAAAAAAAATAATGAAAACACTTGAATGGAAGAGTGAGATTGAAAAAATGCTAATTGGCATTTAACACGGTTGCCGCGAAATTCAAACTTTGTCCAAAATTGAACTCCATACTCAGATGATGGAGATAAACTTTAAAAACGGTGACATTACGAATCCGTAACCGAATCGATGAATCTGCTGTGCTGCTGAATTTGTGGTCGATGAGTTTCACTTCGATGCTAATTAAGCCACATTAATGACTCGCTGCAATTTACTTTACTTTATTCTCCTGACTTTTGCACAAAAAAACACATACAAAATAAAATATTCCAAAAAAAAAGAAAGCAAAGTGAAAAAAAAATTAAATATACAGAGAAAAAAAGGGGGAAATGAAATGAATTTTTCTGTGTGCATTTTTGTAGTTTGTGTCGTTTCGACTTTAATCTGTTGTTAATCCTTTATTCATTATTGGCGGCGGCGGCGGTGGCATCACCATTTGTATCGACATCAGTGTTGGGGTCTGTCGGTTGTTGAAATTACGTATATTTTATTTCATACAAAGCGATTTGATATTGCCAGGGCTAAGGATTGTACCAAAAACCAAGCCAACCCAACAACGTAGTAATCATTGTGAACCCTAAACCCATTCAACGCCTGCGGTTTAAAAGCTTCAGCGCTTCATCTAGTATGCATGTCTGTCTGTCTGTCGGTCTGTCTATGGTATATGTTTTGTGTATGAACGAGTATCTGTGTTTGTTTTGAATGTATTCGCTTTTGAATGAAATTGTGACATACTCAAAGGATTTTCACCATTTAAATTTGGCGGCATTTACGCGCTTTTCCTCATTCAACCAACTCATACCCTATGTGTGGGGAGTAATATGTCTACCGTTGAACTCGTCGTTTGCTGATGTCTCATTCAGCACTCACATCCCTACTGGGTGAAGTTTGGTACTCTTTCCCTGATTACTGGCACGTGTATTGTGGTCAGTTCTGCATGTGCCTGAGCTTGCAAGGGAGATCTGATAAGTTAACTCAACTGACCAGTAATACATTAAATTTTGTAACATCAGAATTTCATTTATTTTATGTGACTATTTCATTATGAAACCAGAGAGAAATCTAAGATAAATTTCGTGGTACAACTACTGTTTTTAGGTTAAATTGTAATGGATGCACCACGTTCAGTTATCCCAAGAAAAAAGAGTCAATGGCTAAATTATGTATAGAAATATCGTCGACATCATTAGGAATGATCGAAGAGTGATAGTGTGCAATATAGTTGACTGTGTGAATATATCATAGCACGAAAAACTGAAGATGAAAACTTGAAAAAAATAGGCAAAATGAGAAAGTAGAATGGGAAACTGAAACCTATTTTGGCGACTATTAGAGAAAATATTTTTTGGAAAGAATTTCAAAATTGGAGCTAAATGTATTGAGCTTAAAAGAGATTAGTCTGGGATACACTTTATGTATCTATCGTATAAATATTATATCTATACATTTTACAAAACAAAATCCCCCGCCGTGTCTATCTGTATGTTTGTTCGCGAGAAACTCACAAACTACCGAACGGATTTACATACGGTTTTCATCAACGGACAGAATAATTCATGAAGAAGGTTCAGAAAATTTGAAAGAGCCTAAAAGAATAGTATAAAAATCTTAAAAAATCCAAAAAAAATATATGTGCAAGTGAGATGCATATTTATATTTAATCAATCAAGTAATCAGAATCCACAATTTTTTTTTTGAGAAGAGTGGGAATGACAATGTCTGACCGGGTATCTAGTAATTGGATAAATTTATATGATAAGGAGTCATGGTTGGATCACTGATCCGGAATGAAGAACGGGTGGATGTTGAGTTCTTAGGCAAAGCATTTGTCTGCGATTGATTGCGAGCTCATTGATATGTATGTCTTGCTGGTATGAGTAATGTCTGTCGTACTTTGTCTGGCGATCTTCTTTCTGACCATTTGCATCAACAAGAAAAATGAAATAATTTTTTTTTAAATTTGTTGTTGCATTTAAGGAACTTATCAGACTCCACTAGACTTTGTTTCTGTTAGCCAGTTCCTCTTTCTCTCTCTCTCTCTCTCTCTTACAGTTTCTGTTTCCGTGTTTAAAATCGTGTTTGTCATAAACTGCATTCAAAGGGGATTAACTCTTGTGATTTTGTAATTTGTTAGAATGTCCTGTTGTCCTGCTGTCAGAGTGGCTACGCAACTATGAAATTGTATGAAAAATTTTCATTATAAAAAAGTACGGAATCCACTCTAAAAAGCTAAATAAATTTCAATTTTGGTTTTTCTTTCTTTCTATTTTATTTTTTTTTTTTTTTTAAATATTGTATAATATATACTGATATTTTTTTTTTGGAAAACTTGTTTTGTGGTTTTCTATTTGAAGCTTAAATTTTTTGTTAAAATATTTTTGTATTTTCGGAATCCTTTTTCTTTTTATTTTATGGATTTCGTTTCCTTTTGCCATAAACTTCATTAGCCATGGCCACAAACACAAAAATACAAATGGAAACGCACAAATTTAACAATAAACAAACAACTAAATAAACGAGCTTGGTTAGCAAAAGGATAACAGCAAGGATAACAACAAAAAGCAGAAGGCGAAGAACTACATACAATGTACAATAATAATAGAAAATAGACATACAAAATAACAATAAGACAACTACTACAATACTACTATTGTTTGTAATTGAGTCTTTGCTTCTTTGGCGTTCTGTGCAAAATATCCTTTTTTATCTGTACATCAAATACTTCTAATTGACGTGACAAGTGGCCGAAGAAGATGATGAAGAAGAAGAAGAAGGAATGAATGCCATAAAAGGACTCAACCTAAACTTAACTCAACTCATCTCATCTCATCTAAAGTTGACTCAGAACAAGTCGATAATCATGCTACTGTCAATGAGGAATACCAACAAGGACAACAGAAGACATGGCCAAGGCAGCTAAAGAGTATTAAGATTGTGATAGAAGACACTGGCAGGCAGGCAGGCAGGCAGGCTGGCAGTCTAGAAAGCAAGCAAGCAGGCAGGCAGGCAGGCAGCAGGACATTCTAGTTGAATTGAGTATTTTATGCGAAAGGCGAGAAAAATTACTGACCAACAAAACTTGTTTTTATTGTTGTTAGTATTGTTAAAGTAAGTGGCAAGTGTTTTGTTGCAAAAAGATAGAATAAATATACACAAAGATGCTACTATGGCTGAGATACAAAATGTAAGGAGTGATGACGTGACATTTGTAGTGCTGAAGTCACTATATGCTGACTTTTGATCCCTTTTGGCATTCCGTTTGTCAATGAATGAGTGAATGAATGAATGAATGGTGAATGGTGAATGGTGAATGCTGGTAGTCATGTTGACATAACTTAACATTGACAATTGGTTTTGGTTATTTGCTTCGTTCGTAAACAATCTTATTAACCTAATAATAATACATAAATTCAATTGTATTACAACACCAAATAAACTCCTCCTCATTTATTTAGTTTTGGTTTGGTTTGGTTTCCTTTTTCTTCTTTCTTTCTTTCTTTCTTTGTCTTGGTCCTTTTATCCTTTCATTGTGTTTACAAAATTTGCTGATTTGATGAAGAACAAAGTGAAAAACCAATCAAAAACAAATACTACAGTTGAACCTCGATTATGTGGGTTGCCAAAGTTAGTCTTCTTTTTTTCTGATTTTGAGTTTAATTATTACTGCTTACTATTATTTGATCCTCAGTTACGATAACAAATGATATGACATCAATTTAATTCTAAATATTTCTTCAAATTTGTGAGATTACAGTGTCTCATGATGTCTGATATTTGAACCAGTTCATTTTATGGTAAGAACAATGAAATGAATCCTTGATCCAAAGGGCATTCAATTATATAGTTATGTTTCTTTGTGGAACTAATCATCTGAAGATGTTTTGTCACTTCTGAAACACCTCTTGTATAACACAAGAATTTTCTTTGAACCACTTAGCATCTCGATTAACAGATGTATCAAATTGAGATTGAACTGTAGTTTGCATTTTTCATTCGCTCACTCAAAATGAAACATAAAATTTTCAGTTTTTTTTTTTGAAGTAGTTCAATTAATTATATAAGTATGTGTCCTTCTTTTTGTCCTTGCGCAGCCAATTAGAAATTTAACGAGCTACAATTTTTATGCTTATGATGATTATAAAAATTATAATGACGATGACAACGACGACTACGACGATCATCGTTATGATATTCACCACCATCAACTTGAATGTAGTCAGTCTTCGTCTGTCTGTCTGTCTCTGTGTCCATTCATTGACTTCCGTTACGCGCTATTTTTTATTAGCCATTATTATTGGTATTTTCAAATGAACGAAATATTAAATAAAAAGCAACAAAAAAGGGAATGCATATCAAAGGCACACAAGGAAGGAAGGCAGGAAGGAAATGCTATAGATAAAAGATAAAAGAGGAAGTAACTCGCTTCATGGTATATTAATTTCGATGCCAATTATTTCTATGTCCTTACTTTTTGTTTTTTCATTTTTTATTTCTGCATAAAATTCATTCTACTTTTTAACATAGTCAAAATGGCAATGAAAGAAATTGTCTTTAAGCCAGTGTTTCTTAGACTATCATTACCGGGGGGTCACAATCATTTAATAATTTTGACATAATCTTTAAATCCGTCGTTCTCAACTCTTTCAAATAACTAACTATAGGTTAATATGGACAAATTCTTAAGTTTCTTAAGTTAAGTGTTCGCCTTTTGATTGTATCACCTAAAGCTTTGACTTCCACCGGTATTATCTCCAGGGCTCACTTCCAACGGCAAGGTGACTGGAAGAATTACGAACTATATACGCGTTTAAGAACCACTCCTCTAAGCCAATGAAAGAAGCATCATAAACTATGCAATTTAATGGATTATTTTCTTCATAAAAGATGATAGATTTTTATATCTTTTTAACTTATTAAAACTTATTTATTGTGTTCAAGATTCTAAAAAAGAATATTAAAGAAAATTGTGATTCACAAAAGTGTTAAATAAAATTGAAATTAGATTGAAAATTTTGAATGTTGTTAATATACTCATACAATATAAATATTCTATTGAGCGGTTTATTCGTTTTGGTTTTTAGAAATACATATTATAAAACTTTTAATTTATATTTGATTTATTTTGACTTGTTTTTAGTCAGGTATATTTATAAAGACTATGATTTCTTGGCAACAGATCAAAACATTCTCTGCATTCTCAAGCTTTTAGCTTTAGATACATGGAATCGAGCTGTTAGACTCTAAATCTCACTTTAACATTGAGATACTGCAGAGGTTCCAATTAAAGAAATTTACGATTTTGTGTTTGTTGGTCACTTTCGCAGATCACTGAGTTGGCAGCTCTCTGCATCGAAAGATGTTTCTCACACATTTTGGATCATTTATTATAAAATCATACATAATTTTCAATAATTTCTAAGTGGTATCTCACTATTTTGTATACCTGAACTAGATTTTCATCAAATATACTTGTTTCAATACTCATTTGTGTTTATCTGACATATATTTTGTGGTTGACAAGCTCCTCTTAAGTTTTATTCTTTGTTTTGTATTGTTTTTTTTTTTTTTATAAAAAAACAATTATTTTATCAATTTATTCTATTATCTTACTTCAAGTGGATAAATGGAACATCGTGATACAAGATCTGGACTATTCCATCTTATGCAAAGAAACGATTTGACGTTTATATCGCACATGTTTAACTGAAGTGTCACAAGTCAAAATTTTCATTTTTTTCTTCTGATTTACCTGTAAAAGATGAAACATTTTATTCTCCTCCATCAAGTACTGTAAGATTAAGATATTCGTTGTTATGTCAGTTATAAGTCATTTCAATTATCTTTTATGTTTTGTTTTTAACAGTTTGAAGTTGTACATCGAATCCATTTTGAATCCATTTCATAACAAACACAACAAAAATTATCAAGACTAAGTAGATAAGAATAACAACAGCATAACAACAATAATAATAAGTATTAAAAATAAATTATATACAGTTTTATTGATGTTTTTTTTTTATTTTTTTTATACAATAAATACAATTATGGATGCCAATAAAAATATAATTTATGTAAAGCAAAGAAATCTATAATGCAATTCTATAAACTTTGGACAATAAATATATAAGTTGCACTCAAACTTTTATAAATATATAAATATGCAAGTAATGCAAAACAGAATTCCATGAAAACAATGCTAATTAAAATGAATGATGATGAAATTCCTAAAGGTTTTCCTTTTACAAATAAAATTCTGCTTAAGTATTAAAAGCTTCGTTAAATGTCAATAGCAATTATTGTATAAAATATTGTAGTATTTAATATCACTTAGTATTTATAGAATTTTGTTGAAGGAATTACAATATATTTAATAATTTTATTTTTTTTTTAAATAATTGTTATGATAATAAAATTTTAATTCACGGATTTTTTAATTCAAATTCTTATTATAATATTATCATTTTTGTTATATTCTCCAAGTGAGTATTTATGTAGTTTAAAATTAGTCATAAAGTAAAAAGAATAAATATTCATATATTTAATAAAATTAGTTAAGTTCACAGAGGTTTCAATCCAAACTGCTGCGAAGGTTTGTCGTTGCGCGGTGGTACAACAGAAATTCAGTCATTTACCAAGAGTTCAAGATTCCAAGAATCAGAGAGATACAACAACATAAGTATACATTTCACGCTTGGAGTAAAATAGGCAATCAACTGGACAGTAGCGCAGACATCAACACCCTCTGAATCTTCCGTTCCACTTCCAAAATAAGAAATCACCGATGACTCCTAAAAAAATATAAGAAAAAATAAATAATTATTTGTATTCTATTTTTCCATTCAAATTCGCCTTCTGTCATCTTTTGACAAACAGATTGCTTATAAAAAGAGACGAGACAAAGAAAAATGTTTGCTAGTTGCCGAGACTTAAAATTTTCTTGATTTGATCCTTTTAAGAAGAGTTTGCCAACCCTTGTTATAATAAAACTTACATATGGTAAAGAACAAAATAGTAGCTCAATGAAAATATTTTTTCCAAACTATTATCTTTAAAGCTTTACAAATAATATGACATATAGATTTATTGTCTTGTAAATAACAATGAATTACAAATTTGAGAACAAAATTGTCTAATCCTTAAATAATTAGTAATTCATTTATGGCACGAAAATTGAGAGAAGAATTTTGAATCTGCTGCTGCTACCAGGTTACACAAATAAAATGAAATGCTCTGCAAATGAAGCCATCAGAAAAACTAACAAGAGTCTGGTCAAAACAAAACCAAAAAAATATTTAACAGGACGACGAAGAAGAACAACAAATACAGAATGCAGAATGCAGGTTGAAGGTTGCTTTTAGGTTAGTGTTAGGGCATTTGGATGAGGTCAGTTTGAATATATAAACAGACAGACTCATATTCATCGACATCAATGTATCTAAGCTATATTTGGAATCATTTCTTGCAGAGCTTCTTCAAGTCTTCGAGCCATGAAAGCAAGTTGCAGGTAGAAAAACAAAATAACAAAAAAGAAGACTCAGCAGAATATTTTGGAATTTTTAATTAATTCCTGCACTACAATGTTTGCTTAGCATTGTAGTTTTATACAAACATATAGACACAGATGACAATTAACATACATCTATACGAGATGTAGTCGAAAAGTATCCGATTTACTTTCATAACATTATTTTCTATATCTGGTTTGTGGTATCCTTCGAAGTAGTCCTTAAATCACTGTCTCACTGATGCTTTTACATCCTGAATTTGTTCTGAAAGTCAGTTAGCAGAATCACCTTAAGCTTAATCGTTGCACATAAATCACTACCTGATTAGGATATATGACATTAGGCTGGGGATTCCCTTAAGCGAAGAGGAGTCACTTTCTTTGCTTATCTATAAGAAGATTTAGAATGCTTGGTTCATGCTTCTGTAATGAACTTGATCACCTGAAAAGCATTGAAGTTAAGTGTCTTATGAGGTTCGGGTTGGTTCCTCTGGGAAAAGGGCACTGTCTATCTGTGATATTATAATTGGTCTATTATCCCTATATAACCTAACCAAACTTATGTTGTCGAACTTTTGCCGGTCGGTTACTGATTCTGCTAGTGAATTTAGTGGGATACTTTTTGAAGGCACCACTCTTACACATGCCTGCCTACCCAGCTACTCTTAGATGATATTTTTGCAAGCCTCCATCATAGAGCATCATGCCACATTCTTGGGTAATACGAAGAACTGCAACATTTTTGGCAAGGCTCATATAAAGGGCACAGAAGGCATAAAAGGCAAAGAACTTCTAAAGCAGTCAACAACTACTAGTGGAACTAACAATAAAATCAAATAATAGAAAGGACTAAAGAAAGAAAAGAAAGCAAGCAAGCAGGAAATTCTGTCGATACAAATTCACTCACTGAATAGCAACAATACAATGGTTTGTCTTATATATAGAAAGAGAGGGTTGGAATGATGTTTTGGAGGGGGGGGGGAGGAGGAGGTTTATGTTGGAGTTGTATGAATATTAGACTTAAGATGAAGAACATGAAGTCATGATGCTGGTGATGCTGATGCTTTATAGGAATCCTCAATTCCTTGTTCATTGTGCAAACTTTATATAAATTTTTGATTTTTCTTTACTGCTGTGAATCCTGTGAATGTCTCACAACAAATGGCATTGATTGAGTCACATCGCTTGGGTATAAACACAGACACAGATATACACATAGATACCAACACACACACATGCATGTATAAGTTGGAGAAAAGGGGATCAAAGGAAACATTTGCCGGATGCATAAGACGATGAACATTGAAGATGATGGCAGGCGGGAGAACTTGGATTTGGTTTAGTTTTGTGAAACATGAGGAAGGCATAGAAGAGAGACATTGATGATTTCGTTATTGTGTACGATTGACAATAAAAAATCAACTACAATAACAACAACAACAACAACTACAACTACTGCTACTATTACTAAAAAGAAGAATGAAATGATGAAGATGATGATGATGATGAAAAAAGAATCAACAATAACAATAAAGAGCAACAACATAAAATAAAATCTTTTATATTATATAAGCATAAGTAAAATCAAACAAAAAAGAAAAAAAAAAAACATAATAAAATATAAAAGAAATGAAAATAAAAAGGAAAATATAAGGAAATGCCAAAAGTCCTGCATTTTGTATGCAAAAAGTGCAGTCAGCAGCGTCTGACTGAGCCAAAGAGACCAACAACTGGATAACAAAGCCAACAGTCTCACATTCATATACGAGTACATAGGATGTTGTAGAGAGATTGGGTGGGGGATTACATACAAAAGTTATTTCGGATGATTGCATTTAAACATGAACGATAAAGATGCTCACTCTCTTTTAACTGTTGCCCGTTGTCCTTTTTGCTTTTTGTTGTCATCGACGACGACTAAATGAAAATTCTCTATTAAGTTTTTATTATTATTATGATGATGATGACGATGATGATGATTGTACAATAGTGATTCTCTCGATTTATTTTCTTTTTGGTATAAGGGTATCCCAAAAGTTATGCAAGATGTCATTTTAATAGGAAATATAGGTTTGTGTTTATAAGTTGGTCTATTCTATGTTGAACTTACCCATACCCAAGACTATATTTTGGTGAATGACAGTTCCCAACAATTTTGATTTATGGTAGATGAGACAGACCGAATTCCCGTATGGCGAATACTTCTCTTTAATGAAATGATTAACAGGTTCCAACGAAAAGAGAAATCCGTCTGTATATGATTATGCAACAGTTGATTAAAACCTCTAGTGACCCTGGATGGTTAATCTTAACGAGATATTTTAGATTATAAAATGAGGTTCCCATTCTTGTTGGATTAGTGTGCTTTTGATCTTGTTTTTTTGTACTATTTTCGATTCTTTATCTCGATTTGGGACTAATGTAGTGCTTTAGGGCTCTCTTCTCAAGAAATTGAAGGCCCTGTGTACGAGAATCAGAATGCAACGCATATTTTACATAATTTTCCTTGACCTTTGCGGCATAAATGTTTAATTTTCTCCTTGAAGACACGGATGATTATGGGTTTCTAGGTATAAATCTTAGACTTCAAGAAATCTCACAGAAAATAATCCAATGGAATTGAATCATATGATCTAAGCTGTTAAATATTGTTTCCCTATTAAAATAATTATACGATTGAGATATAAATCATGGAGTAATTGAACTATTGTATTTATCGGGACCTAAGGCAGATCTTGCAAATTTATGATTCTATTAGAGTTGATGATTAACTGCATAGTATATTAAAAATAAGAAATTCTGCATCTTAAAAAAGTGCCAATCAGAAGTATCAAATCTGGTATGCATATTGAATGAGATATAACTTTCTTTGAGACATTATTCAAAACTTTTTTAGTGATCGCACAGCATGTGGCCAAGCACTGCAATGGTAAAAAAATAACTTGTAGCAATCCTCCCATATTTTCTATTTATCTTTCATGTATTGAAACCATAAATCTCTCATATCTACATATAGAGCAATTTAGGAACATAAAACATTTATCAGGACAGCTAATTATTGCCCACAGTGCCGAATTGATATTCCCAGACTTTCCAATACCTCAACGAATTGCTTTGTTATTTTGTTTTAACCAACTTATTGAAGGAAGCCCAGAATATCTAGGACTACTAATGGACATAATTTCTTTGAATTCCATATCATTTTATTTAATTAGAATCTGTCAAGCAATATGTAGAGAGTAGCGAAATTTCAATAGGAATTCAGTTATCTTAAGACTTTAATGGGTTGGATAGGGAAGTAATAATTGTAATTGAAGAGGGAGGAAATATCTAATGAATGGTAGCGCTGAAGTCTGCTACGTTGCTGATTGTTGTCTAGGAGTTGCACTGCGAGGATTTTTACATGGTTCTCAAGTCGCTGTTCGTAGCGGGGTCTATAATAAGGGATGGATTCTGCAATCGTAAAGATCTTAAGGTAACGATAAATGACATCGTTGCGACTATAGAATGAGGCACAATGAACTACAGATAATGTTAACATTGGTGGCCGCTGTGAAGCCCCATAGCTGGGTATCTTGGGTTCTGATTGCTCTAGAATCGCTTTGTACTGTAGACTAATCAGACGTTGACAGACGCTTGAGTTTAAGGTTTAGCTGTTTTCTTCCTTAGCATCACCATATTCTCTTTGTTATACTTTGAGTATCAACAAAGAACACAATTTAAGTATCAGAAAATTAATGTACTATTTTAATTAATTTTTTGTAATAAACTTTTAGAGATTGGTGGTTGTTTGAATATCCCAGATCGCGGGAACGGGGTCATATATTGGGACCAAAAGTATCCTATATTCAAGCCGGAAACCAATCATACGCACTCACACACTTTCAATGCAATTAGATGAACGGTATGGCAGCGCATCAAATACGAACAATTTAAAATACTAATTTTTATATATTGTAATATAAGAAGATTTAAATTTAAAAAATTAAATTTTGTCTAAATGCTTGGGACATCCTTTTTATTTATTTTATAACTCTTGATATCTTTTTGTTGTATTTGTTTTCAGGTAAAAGAAATGTCAATTTTTAGCTAACGTTGCGTATGCGTAATAATCGAATTTCTTCTTTTTAAAGTTAATTTAGTTTTTGTTCAAAAAGCGAATAAAATTAAATGAAGCGTAAATTGCATATAAATATTCAATTTTTCAAACAATGAAACTTTTCTTTTTCCTTTATTCATTTGTTCTTCTGTTTTTCATTAAACTTTTTTCATTTTCTCAAAATTTTGTTGTTATTTTTGTTGTTGTTGTTGTTGCAAGTTTGTATGCACTTTAAGTTGTTTTGTTGTGTTGTGTAGTGTTGTGTGCAGTAAAGCCAAATGATTTCAAAATTGTTGCATATGAATGTTTTTGCTTTTTGTTGCTCATTTTGTTAGATTTGCAACACATCACTGTCACAATGTAGACACAAGCAAAACACATATTGGGCCATGATTCTCCATAGAATTTGTCTCAACTTAAATCCAGAAATTGTTAGAATGCATAGAAGGAGAAAAGATGGGGAGTGAGTAAAGATTGACAGAATACCACTAGCAGCAATGGTTTTGTATAAAGCTGACACACAGGTGTGGCTCATCTGTGCCTTTGCGTATGCAATTTTAAAATAATGTTTAGTGTTGTCTGCCACAAATTGTGGCGCGTTTCTGGTTGCATGCAATCTGCCAAGTTTTGTGTGAGGCATCAAACAGGTTTATAGTTTATTTAATAAGTACAGTAAGTGAAAGCATTGAAAGATAAGTTGAAGAGAATGAAATTTGAAGGATAGAATGCAAAGAAATGGAGAATGGAGTAAATTGTGATCCCAAAGGGATATTTTTGTATAATAAAATTTGTTATTGTCAATTCTTGTTTGTATGTGTGTGTGTGTGTGTGTGTGTGTGTGTGTGTGTGTGTGTGTGTGTGTGCGTGTGCGTGTGTTATTTTTAAATAAATTGACAAATTTTGTTAAAATCTTTTGGGAGTTTTATAATAAATATAAAAAATACATATTAATTTTTAAAGAAAAATTACCATATTAAGTGTCATTAGATGATCTTTGTTAAGTTCATAAGAGGAGCCATCCACCATCATATAAAAAAATATACATGTAAATGAAAGACTACGAAGTTTTCTAACATAGAAAAAGACCTGGACGATCATTTCAGTGTAGTGAGAATGTATGTCTTGTAAGAACAAGAGAGCTTGTTAATAGATTGGAAGATGGGTTAACTCAAACTTTAGATAAAATTAGGCCAAGGGCTACTTATAACAATAACAAACTATAACCTACAAAACAAATCAGTTAACCATATCGAAAGTTCTAGCATAATGTTTATCTACTAAGAAGGGATTGAAATTTACAGTTTCAAGTAAAATGAGACAAAACTTGTAAAAAGAAGATTAAAGAGGTTCCCATACAAGAAACTTGTAACATTTTTGGTTGCAGTGGAGTGAAATTTTACAAAGGCATCATCGTCATTGCTGTTAAAACTGAAGCTGTTTAAGTAAATAAAGTTGTTTGATTTTAAAAGCGTAGTACTTAGGTGTAAGGTTCAGACGTGTGAGTGCGCGAGTTCGACATTTATGGTCAGATTTTTTTTTTTTAATCTTGTTTGATCTAAAATTGGTGCAATTTGCCCCGATTGCAAACGGAATAATATTTTTCTTGTAATTTCCTTTGAGCTTTTGGGAATTCTTCCATTGTGCTTGGGAAGTTAGTCCATTCTTTTGCCCTGTCCGATATAAGTGCCGCCATTTCGCCTAGTTCGCAAGATGTGGGGTGGTTTTTGCAGTATGACATAGATGAACCTGAGTATTCGTGGGAAGCAGCACTACAAGACAGATATACATATATCGCTGTTTTTGTCTGATTTGCCATCAAGGCCTTAAACTCTAAATTGGTTTGAATATTGTCCCCTGATCTATTCTCATATTCGTTCGTTTCCTTGCGATAGAGTTTGCTCTGCAAGCGGAACATCATCGCATAAACCCGAAGGTACGAGATACACGCAAAGAACACATTCTTTCGTTGTAATGTGGACAGCAAACAAATGATCGTTCTCATGCATTTACTTTCATTCGTATAGTGTTTACATAATTTAAAATGTAAAACACGGAAAGGTAGCTTGCGAGTATTAATTAATTAACGGAAAAGGAAACTAAGGAGATACCCGAGCTAAAACATAGTCAACTCAATGAGAATATCAGTACTCCAGAGGACGAGGAACCACCATCAACTTCCAATTAAAAAGGCACGTCGCATCAGAACATGTGCGTAGCCAAAAAGAATGACGAACGAAAATTAATTAAAATTTTAAAATAAATTAATTTCATTTATTAAATGAAAATAAAATCAAATAGAATATTTTGAAAAAATAAAACTGTTTTATAGACAATTTGAAAAAATCATTTGTATAAAAATTAATAAGAAATAAAATAAGGTCTTCATTAAAATGTGTCAAAAGGAAACATTTTAAAATGTTTGTGCATTTCGTTAGTGGAAAATCATATTCAACACCAAATTCTAATGCAAAAAATAAAAAATTAAGAAAATAATACCAAAATGACGAATTAGTAAAAATAATAATTAAATATTGGCATAGTAAAATAAGTCTTAAGAAAAAAAAATATATAAAGAAATAATATAAATTGAAAGAATTTAGAGTAGTCGATCAGATCAAGGTTTTAAAAATAAATAAAAACCACTAAAAAAAAAAAAAAAACTTACTTTGGCTATGCCGAAGTTGTAATACTCTGCACGCAACTCTTAGTGGTCCGATGTTCTTGAAATTTATATGATTGGTGGATATGGGTCAGACACTAATTGTGTCCAAATTTCAAGTTGATAGTACACAAAACAAAAAAGTTTTTCTGATAAGAACTTGAATTTGTATCCAGGGATACCCCCATAGTGGTTCAAGAGTCTTGAAATTTCTCTGGTTGGTGAATATGGGTCAGATACTTGTAGTGGTCCAAATAAAAAAAAAAAAAAAAATCATACATACAGATATCAACTCGTCGCGCTGATCAAGAATGTACTATAGTTTCTATAGGGTCTCCCAATCTTTAGATGAACTTGGTAATTAATCTCTGAATGCTTTACATTATGTTTTTTTTTATACGATGGATGCATAATTAATTATCCTTAATGGGAAATATTTTTCAACTTTGCCGTTGGTATATTTAGATTTTTATGCAACATGGAGTTCCTGACAAGCCACGGGACATTCAAAATTCTTATGAGTACATTTTTCTGGCATGTTTGCAGTCTAGAGACGTTGGAGATAGCCGTGATGTCCTAGATTTGAATTGCATACCACCATATTGTTGCCACTATTTGTAGGTAGATGGATCTTTTATTGACTAGTGACAGCGTGTTTGAGGGTCAGAGGAGCCAGTCAGGTGTCTTCAGTTTTTGATAACACCGCGCTGTAATAATTTTAATGGTTTCAGAAAGAACCTTGGGATTTGTGTCATTCTTTGGGATTTAGCTATTGGAAACGTGTATTTGGAATTTTGACACTCAAGCAATCACAATTTGGCTCATCATTTGATGCCCTAAGAAAGACATTATTAGCATTATTTCCTAGCTTTCAACTATTAGAAATGCACTTCTTGGATAAGCGCTAAGCAGTCCCAATTCGACTAACCACCAATCTTATTAGCAAGAAATTGTGTAAGAATATTTTTGTAATTCGGGATACTTAATGATCGACACAAACACTAATTAATTAATAATTTTATTTTATTTTATTTTTGTGTTAATGAAATTAATTTCCTGTAGTTCTTGTTATTTTTTTTTTATATGTATTTCTTTTTAATTAATTTTATTGCTCTGAATGCACAATAACTGAAAAAGTTTATGTGGTCAGGCAAAATGAAATGGAAAATATATAAAAATAAATACATAAATCTATAAGATGAATGAATAAAAACAATAAAATAATAATATTTAACCATTGTTATGCGAGTGAATTTGATTTCTTAACTTTGAGGTAAATTTCATCATGATTATAATACGAGTATGTTATGATGATTAAGATGATTATGATGATGATGCTGATGATGCTGTTGCTAGAAATGATGATAACATCGTTGACAATATTTGGGATAAAGTTTACTATGTGGATTTTTACAACTTAAATTAATAATAAGTGCATTATGAATGCGAACATTTGTTTTTTATGACAGAAAAAGCTTTTATTTATTGTATATACAATAATCAAAAAAAATTTACGGAATTCTATGTTTTTATTTTTATTATTATATAATTTTTAATAATTTTATTATTATTTTTAAAATTTCGTTTTAAAAATTTCTTTTTGCATTTTTTTTTTTGTTTAATTCTTTTGAGGTTTTTGTTTTATTTTCTTCGTTGCTTTGAAAAGATTCTTAATTTAAATAAAATTCACTGCTTTATTAAAAATGATTTAAAAATGGCGCATAACCAACGCTAACATCCAACACATGCATAGAATGGCAAACATGCATGCACAATCATATGCAGACACAGACTCATGGTCAAAATAGTAAGAACAGTAGCTTAATTTATTGTTTCGATATTAAAATTTTTGGTTAAAATGGAATAGACTACATGACATAGTGATAAATAAAAACAGGATAGGGTAAGTAGGCGTATTATTATTTATATTGTATTAATCTCCAGAGTTGACAAAGAATGCTAGGTTCCCAGTCGTATGTTTGTTCAATGGTTCAGTTTTTCAGAGAAGTGTTTCTCGAGGAACTCGGTTAGCATTTCAAGAAGTGCAATCACAAAGCCATTGAATGCTTTTTCTCTCTTCCAAAATGATTACACATTCAAGTTTACAGTTCCAAGGGACTATCAGTTTTTTAGTGTAATAGGAACTCTCATCATTATATGAATTTTCAGTGCCTTTAAATGAATGAACCACAAGAAAATAATTGGTCAAAATCAAAGCTTCTGCATATGTGGTGAGTTATGTTACACTTGTTTCTCAAATCTTAACTATTCATAGAGAATTTCGAAAGTCGAACATTGAGATTAGAATTTTTAATAGAATTCGTGATAAAGGTGGGTTGGATCCTTTTAGATCTACCACTCAGAGTTCCAAAATTATTCTTAAGTGATTTATTAACTTGAATTCGAGAGGAGACAACACAATATCAGTCTGCTTTATGTCATCAATCGATTACATCTAAGAAAACCCATCTAGAAAACCCTAGGCTTGGCTCCGTTCAATTTGCAATTCTTTATTTTCAGAGAATTAGGATTTTCTTTTGTATGACTTGTTTGAAATGTTCTTATTATTTTGACCATAAGTATAATATATTTTCTCTTAGATGGACACAAACCCATGCATAATCATTATTAATAATTCATAGCGATTTTATTTGCATGCAAAATGAGTTGCTATGAATACCGTGTGGCATTCTATCTATGTGTGTGTGAATATATTAGAGTGTGGATCTTTGTGTGGGCATTGCGGTGGTGATGGTAATGGTATGGTAAACAACAGCACCAACAAAAACTACTATGACTAGTACCTGAATTAAATTCAACAGAACTAAGTTGCATCAAGTTGAATTTAGCTGAGCTGAGTGTGGTAATCGCGGCTTTGTTTCGCTGGTTGTTGGGAACCTTTGGTCAACAAAGTCACACAACCCACCTCCTACGCCTACTTGTAGTAAACCTTCGAGGAAAGTTCTGTAGTGTATTTCATTCTAGTCTTTGTTGTTGTTAAACGTCATCACTCTTGTTCTCTTGTACCCTAAAATACTCCACTCAATTCAAAGTTTACTCTTCTATTCCATTCTACGAGTCTACATTGGGCTAATGATGCACATATAGACAGACAGACAGATAGACAGATAGACAGACAGACAGATAGACAGACAGACAGACAGACAGGCAGACAGACAGATATACAAGCCAAACTAACCCGTTAAGGTGAGCTAAGGTATTGTATTACCCTATTGCTGACCAAAAAAACCAACCGAAAGCCAACAGACTCTAGGTGACTAGATGATTGTGAATGCGAGTATGTAAGCTACTGACATGAGACTTGTGAGGATGAAGGAAGAAGGTATGTTTGGTTGGTTCAACTGCTTAAAAAACTTTAGTCTATTTTGTTGATTCAGCGCGCGTAGTTTTTTCTGTTGCCGCCACTAAATACACACACACACACACACATACTTTACTTAGATGCACATACACACACTGCACTTGTTGTCTTCATTATGCATTGTGTTTTATCCTTTTCTTTCATTCACTCGCTCTCGCTCTCTTTTTCTATTTCTTTATTGACATTAGTTGGCGACGACGTTGACTGTTCACAGGTCTCACTATGTTGGCGTGTTATTGCGGCTCATAAGGCATAAAGTTTCAAGTGGCTAACGTTGGTTTGCCTAACACACTCATACATACTGCACAAACATACGCATGTGCACTCATATATACATACATACATACATATGTACAGATATATCTCCCATAATCGGACACTCAACGATGAGGTCTTTGATAGACGAAATCAAAAAAAAAAAAAAAAACCTTAGAAAATTGGTTTATTTTATAAGTAAAGCTCATCAGATCTTTTTTCGGTTTCTTATCTATGAATGTGTTCTATCTTTCCACAAGGAAAATAATAATAAAACAATATATTTGGTTTTTTCCAGTTATGATCTTACTTTTTCTTTCGATATTATGTGTGCTAATTTTATGTCCCTGTGATTAGTGTTGCATTTGGGATAGAAGGAGTTTGGGTAAAGTAAAATTGTTCGCCGCAAATTTGTTTTCTGGGTAAAAATGTACATTTCATTTTTTCTTGAGTCGATCTGTGCCTCATGGTTAACAATATTGCTTTGATCAAAAGATTGTGAATTTTAAGGTAAATTTGTGAGCAAAGTTATATTTTTAAAAAAATCTAAGATTTTGTCTTTTCTGATATCTGGAAATTAATAATAAGTTTTACTGTATGTGAACTTACTCTGTCCTATATATGAATATGCTTCTTAAATGAGAGATCAAGGCTTAGATATAGTAGAAGTACGAGTAGTAAGCGGCATATCGTGTATGACATGCTGAAGGACAACTTTTAATTGAGATAAAATAAGCGTTGCTTGTTACTTCCAAGGACATCATCACATGGCGGCGCGACAAACTTTAACTAAAAGTGAAAAAGAAGAGTGAAGTGACATGGAAGAGGGAAGATTGTAAAAGGTAACAACCATCCATGGATACCTAAGTAGAATCCATGCACAACTTCTAATTTAGTGTCAGAGTTACACTGGACTCTGGCAACATGTAAATCAGTGGCACTTGTGTTCTTCCTCTATTTTCTAGCAGCATCCTTTTAGTCTCTTGTTGCATGTCCCTGCTAATGTTACCTCACCTGTGGTGTTTATTTGTTGTTATTTTTGTTGTTGGTGTTGTTGTTTTTGTTACTGAAGTTGTTACTGTAATTTGTGTTTGTGGCCATAAAGTTTGCGGCGGTTTTTCTCGTTGTTACCATTTTGTTATATATTTTTGCTCTTTTAGCTTTCGTTTTTAGTTTTTTCATGTGAACAATATTTACAGTTTATTTGCAAATTGCTGTTGTCTACAAACTGTTTTTTGCACGTTTTTCTATTTTTTTTTTTCTTAAACTTTGCTCAGTTGTGTGTTAAGCAGTCATCATCATCATCATTACCATGGTTAAACAAGAATAGTAAGTAAATGAAATACAATGATAAGTTGAAGTTGTTCATCACTTTAAATTGTTGACAACAGCAACAGCAATAGAAACAACAACAAAATTATCAGAAACAACATCAATGGAAACAAGAACAAGGAATAGTCAAAACTAATCTTACAACACAACATGAAACACCAAAATCTTAAGCGATTTCAGCTTATGTTAATCAGGCAATTTGAGCCGTGCACAAAACTAACAGCACAAGAAGAAAGCAGTGGCTAAGGATATGGTAACAACAGGACACAACAAGCAATTGCAATATCAAAACCATCTTACACCACAAGTCAGTCAGTTCTTCTTCACATCATCAACATCATCATCATCATTAAAGCCGATAAATGAATCAACGTACAGCAGCAAAATATACACTAGTATTGCATGATGTCTCTTGTCCATCTTAACTGCAAGAATCTTAACTCATCATGCATAATGCAAATCTTGAAACTATGCAATTTGTGTCACATAATCGTATTGTTCAATTTAAATCCAAAAAGTCTAGTCTCGATACTAGAATCATTGCAACAATGGCGATGAAATTTTCAACTAATTAACCAAATGAATTCACACTTTCACATTTTGTTGCAATACAATACATTTTGGTCAATAAGCAATAAAATTCAAATCAAAAGGCAATGTAGCAAAACATTTATAGATGAAAATTGCAATTTAATTAATTTTTTATTAATTTATAAAGTTTAGTTAAGGCTAAACTCGAGACAAAATGAAAGTATCTACACTGGAAGAAATACGCCGGTATGAGGCAATTGGTATAAATTTTCTTGAAATAAAAACAATTTGTACTCAATTCTCAATTCAACACCAAATAAACTTGAATCAAGACAAACAAAAACATCAAAAATTAGATCGAGAAACAATTTTTTTGTGTGTTCTTTATTTATTTATTAAATCACTTTGTGTTCAACACAAAGTCTAATAATAATTTAAAAATCTTAAAATTATTGGCGCACTTACAAGTTCCTTAAGTGGTGAGCTGAAGAAACTTTTATTTGTTGAGTGGACCTCCCAGGATTATGGGGTTGGAAAGTCATTACGTTCACTACGTTTCCTCCACTTATTCTTACCATATGTATATCACTCTGATCACCACTCATTATTTCAAGTTTATTAGTCTCGGCGCGATTTGCTGCTCCCCGGAAAAATCAACTTTTAGCGGTGAATATGACGTATAAGAGTGGAGTGGGCTGAAGATACTGCTTTGTGGAACTCCAGCATTTATGAACGTTTGTGGTAAAGTTCTTGTATCTCATTGCGAATAGCCTTTAGTGGAAGCAAATTTTTTATTATGTGAATGAGACCATCATGCCATACTTGGTTGAAAGCTTGAGCATCATCAATGAGCAGTATTTTCGGTGCTCAAATGCAGTTCTGATTTCCGTAGTGATACGGTTCACTTGTTCGATTGTTCTTTGGTATGAGGACACCGTTGAGTTGCCTTTACCTACTTTAGGGATAATAATTATGGCAATACAACATAAATTGACTACGTTCGCAAAAATTGAGTTTTTAGTTTTATTATTATTTTCTTTCACTGGTCGACCAAAAGCTCTTTTCTGTATAAATTTGTATATGCATCTGCTTGTGCAGTACAGTCGACTACTCCTTGCTACCTGCATTGCTTTGTACCCAATCTCTCTTTCTCTCCGACTCTCTTTAATTGCCTCATACAACAATAAAAAAAGACTTATTCGCTTGCAACCATTTTCATTTCGGTCTTTCAAAAACACTTATATGGAGATTTAGCAAAACGTTTTGTTTTTAACTGTTAGTTAGACCGATAGCCTTTTCCTTCTTCTGCAAACCGTCGACCGGAAACCGAAAAAAATACAAAAATAAGTGTTCTCTCAGAGCAGAACGTATGGAAAATAAGTGGTAACTGTATCTTGTGACTTGTGATTTCAACTCAAAAGGTTAAAGCTAGAGAGGTGAGCGAATACAATTGGTACCAATTGTATGCATTCATGCTGGGTTCTAATTACATTGGATCTTCGATGTTTCTAACTATCGCTTCTTGGCTCCATGGCTGAGATCTGATGGTCCTCCATTGGACGACAACAACTAAAACCGTAAACGAACTGTCTGTTTGTGCACGCTAATCTCAGAAGCGGCTTAATCAATTTTATTGCGGTTTTAACAATAATAATATTAAAGTAAATAATAAAAATATTGTAATTGAATTTTTTTTGTATTTTATTTATTTCTCTTTTTTTGTGAACATATTTGGTTCATTTTTTATTTGGATGTTCAATCGTTGAGGTATTACAAAAATATAATAGTTAACTATAATATGATTTGGAATATGCTGTTACAATTATTGGTTTTAATAGATACATACTCGTATGTATCATCCAACACTGAACCACAATATGCTTTAGAAGGTAACACTATACATTATTGTATTAAAGTTTGTTGCCATTATTTGTATTGATGATAGTGATTGGAAGAGAACAAAAAAGGTACATAAATTTTGGACAAATATGTAGGTTAACATATGTATATTGCTCGTAGGTATTGCTAATAATTCCACAATTTGAAGGTAAATCCATTAAAATTGTTGTAAGTAGAGTTGTATGTAAGAATCCGAATGTAATTTTTGATATATAAGAAATATAACATTTTTTTGAAGATCTTGTTTTTATATGTTCCGATGTCGTCCAGTAAAAATGTAATATGTGTGAAGTCGAATGTGATTTGCAAACAAATGTTTATGATTGAATATTTTTTGAGATTTCGATCACCACCAGGAGCATTATAAAGGTTTCCAAATTCTAATAAATGTGGCTGTAGTGATCATGTTTTTTTTTTTTAAGTTTCGGCCATTTTCAAGAGAAGTAAAATAAAATTGTGGAAAATTCAAAAATTCAAGTGGGGGTCTTCATAAATATCAAATTGTTTTTCCATATCCATTATTTCAACGCTTAGTTCATTTAATTCAATCAATTTTTTTTTTTATTTTTAGGTAACGCATTTGCTCATTTTTTTTTTAACTTTTGACCATCATCAACAGAATTATATATAAAATATATTTTTTAAGATCTTCCTTTATAGTTTAAGATTTTGAATCAAGTAAAGTAACACAATAATATGGGAGAAGCTGACGGTGATTTCGAATATTGTTTTTTTTTTTTTTTTAATATGAAGATCTTTGTTATTCAAGCACTTCTACCTCGGAGGCATCTGATGATACATCTGAACCTTCCGGGTGGGGGTCTTCATCAATATCAAAATGTTTTATCATATCCATTATTTCATCCCTAAGTTCATTTAATTCAATCAAATCATTTTTTTGGTTTTTTAGGTAACGCACACAGACACGATAAGTTCCAGCAACAATTTTGCTTGCTTTCCTGTTACGCGGTTTATTGCAAAATTCACAGATATTTTGGAAATTAGTTAAGAGTTCTTGATAGGGTTTTTCTAAAATACATTTTTGTTGCTGCTGCTGCTCTGGTTGTTGTTCGTCCATTAAAGAAACATTTTTCTGTGATTCTTTAAGTTTATTTTCCATCATGGCATAGTCCTTCTTGTATTTATTAAGTTTTAATTGTAAAGTTTCATTGTCATTTGAAATTTGTTCCAACAAATTTTTCAGTTTTTCAACTTTTTTCTGCAAATCCTCTAGCGCTTTTTCAATCTTGCATTTGTTAAGTTCTGAATTGTTGTTCAACACATCTTCACAGGGTTTTTCTAAACAACATTTTTGTTGCTGCTGCTGCTGCTGCTGCTCCAGTTGTTGAGTTTCCAATAGGGTAACACTTTCCTTTAAATCCTTAATCTCTTTATCAATCTTGTTGTATAAGTCCAGGGATTTGTTAAGTTTTGGATTATTATTCTGATTGGATTTTTCTAAGACGCATTTTTGTTGCTGTTGCTGCTCTGGTTGATGTTTTTCCATTAAGGGAACTATTTTCTGTGATTCTTTAGGATCAATTTCAATCATGCATCGACTTTTTAATTTGTTTATTTCTACTTGTAAAGATTCATTGGAATCTGTAAGTTGCGCCACCAAATTTTTAAGTTCTTCCATTTCGTTTAGCTCAGTCGCAATTTCATCAGTATGACAGCATTTTACATGTTGAGTTTCGGAATGCTCATTTGTTTGTTGGATCATGTCTACCATTTTTTGGAGGTGATTAAATTCTGTTACAGAAATAGGATTATCGGAAATGTTTTCTGAAAATTCCTTTTCATAGTTGTCGTTAGATAATTTTAATTCTTCTATGAAATTTTTGGCAACTTCCAATTCTGTTTTGAGCTTTTCCGTTTCAGTACGTTTTTCTGCTTTAAGCTCCTCAATTAAATTTTTCGCAACTTCCAATTCTGTTTTGAGATTCGTTATTTCAGTACGTTTTTCTGCTTCAAGCTCCTCAATTAAATTTTTCGCAACATCTAATTCTGTTTTAAGAATTTCAATTTCAGTGCCTTTAATTTCCTTTAACTCTATTTTTTCCACATTGAGCTGTTTACTTAAAGTTTTGAACTTTTCTAAATCACATTTAAGATTTAATATTTCAGAACTATCTTTCAAATGTTGTTCGTTTGATTCTTTTAAATTTTCCACTACATCTTGTAGTTGTTTCCATTCGTTCATTCCAATGATTACCTCTTTACGATTGGTAAATGGATTTATAAGTTTTATAAATCTATTAAACTTATCTGATGTTTCGGCAAATGTAGATTGTTTTTTAGGATCATCGTCATTTAATTGTAAGTATGCCAAAGTTACTTGTTGGAACTGATGATACATCATCAGTGTCTCGGTTAAATTTGTATTGGAATAATGAAAATTCACGGTAAACATCAGGACTTTATGCAACAATTCAAACGCTGCCTCTGGGTTTTTTTCAGTAGAGCTCCATAGTAAATTAACTTGGTGTGTAAGATCTTGCATTATACTGAGAAATTTAAGGGCACAATCGTAAGGATCAAGTGTTTCGCCTGCATAAAATATATATATATATGTATAATTTTAATCATGATCTTTGAATAGAAGTGATTATATGTATGCAGTAAAAGCTCTTATTACAGAAAAATTCTATAACTGGACAAATTCCTTAGACTCAAACTCACGGACATTACAATTTAAGAACTTTTGGAACGAGCAGCTTCCATAATCAGACAAATGCTGAACGCAATGAATAATAAAAGAGTAAAAAGAAGATTTTCTTTGTATAGGTGGTACCCCCCTAGAGGTCCGAGGGTCTTTGAAATTTATATGAGTCCGTTACTTATTTAATGACCCTCATATATGAATTGGAATCAATACAAATTAAAGCAAACTTAATAAGAAAATGTATAAATATGTTGAATTCTTAACTGTATATAATCCTTTTACTGTATAAATTTTAATAAAGCATTTGAAATATTTATGTTATAGGCAATTTGCAGTGGAGCTGCATCACATTTGCAGTACTGCATTGGCATTTTGAACAGCTGGTTTTGTTTTGGTTGAACACACAAATGGAACGTGAGAAATTCAAATGGAAATTATGTGAAAAATATATGATTAAGTACAATTCGCAGGATATGCAAACAGTTCTTGCAGCTCCCTTTTCCATTCATCCTACGTGTTTTATAACAATTTTAACAAAAATTGTACAATTTGAAAATTACTTAAAATTGTTTAGCGGCACCATCGGCTATTTAATGAATGACTAAGACAGCGAACATGATCAACATAATGATATACAAGCCCTCTGTGCTTATTATAATAGTTATACTAGATGTAGTCTAGAATTTGAATTCCCATCTAAAGAGGTATAAGTGAGAACATTTCGCGTTACCAACCCGGGCAGTTTGGTAACGTGCTTATGGTTGTAATTGGGTCACCAATCCAGGAACTGTTTGGAGTTCAATTTGGTAGTACTTTTGGGTACGAAATCTGACCACGGGTGGTTCAGGAGTCCATGGAACTTTTTCCATCCTGGTCAGCGGGTACGGCCCATATGGGAGTGGTTTTTACCCACATACAGTAATGTTCTAACTCGGCGTGGAGTTGGGTTATACAACCGATTGTTGCGACCCATAGGGCAGCGGAGGTTTTAGATAGGTCTCAACTCCAGATCAGGGAGTAAGACATATGACCAAAATAAGTATGACTCGAATTTGGTACCTGCGGATATATATCCAAGGGGACTTTGATTGACGTTTCAATCCTTGTGCTCGGCACCTTCTTATAAAGTCTTAATTGACTGGAGTTCACGTTAAACAAATCGACATTACCCATGCAGAGTGACCAATCGGATGATACGGCATTTCTATGAAATGCAGACGAGATTTGACATTTCATTTTACAACAATAGCCCCCTTTTCCCTGTGGTTGTTGTAAAATGAATGGCGGTATTTCATCTGCAATTTCATCAAAATGCCACAGAGAACTGCAAATTGCTTATTATGTAAAGCTTCCATAACCGAAAAAGAAAACACCAACCGGACAAAACTATCTCGACGGTCATTTTTCGATTATGAAAGCTATTTCTGTATATTAATTTCACTTACCATTGTTAGGATTATTTACCGGGCCTATAGGAAATGTAAAATTTTATGTGTATGTTTAAAAATATGTTAAATATTTTCACTTACCTCCTTCAGCCATATTTAACAGTGTTGTATGCAAAATATATAATTCCAAATTAATTTTCCAGTAAAAAAATATAAATTCTGGTGACTAAATAGAAGTAGTATTTGTTGAGTTCGTGACAGTTAATGATATGATGATGAAAACAAATGTATGTTGATTGATTTTAGGCATATAAAATTTAAAGCAAAAAAATAGACAAAATAATAAATTTATAATCAAAAATTGATTTACATTCCTGACAACTGTACAAGGAGATTGAATCAAAGGCACCATCCACATATTATATCACATGTTTCAGGGGAAGGAAGGATCCCGAAGAAGTGTTACATTGTGTGACAAGGGGTGGGAGGAGTCAGAAGCTTCGTGACGTCACATATCAAAATATAAAGTATTAAAATGGGAAACTTAAACTTTAAACGAAAAACTTAAAAATACTACTAACTCTATCTTTAGGCTTTGTGACCTAACTAGAGCCCTAATAGGTGAACATTAAAATATATGAGAAATTAAGTTAACGCTATGTTATCGGTTTCAACAAAGTTTATAATAGTATTAATATTCAAATGGAAAATATGTGACGTCACAGGATGGATCGATCTCATAAATGTGACCACCTGTGACAAGGTGGTGGATGGGGGGGGTGTTAGGTAATCATGAAATTAGTGTGACTTAAGGTGACCTCACATGACGGATATCTTGGCATATGTGACTATAGCACCGTCTGATTATGGCGGGGGGTGGTGTGGGATGATTAAATCTTAGCTACAAAATGCGACTAGGCCTATAAGCAGAGTTATGATACTGCCATAGTTGACGGTGAACGTGAATTCTAATTTGATTGTTCAATCAGGAAAAAAGATGTCTGTTTTTATTATACTTACTTAGTAAAGTTCCGTGACTTGGTACCACAGTGTTTCTTTTGTTTCCATTTTTACCTCCAGTGGAGGGACTGAAAGTAAAGTGTTGCTTTAAGAAAGCATATCGGAACTAGAAGAAACAATGGAAATGGTGCGTTGATGTATGCAGAGATAAAAACGCAGAAGATTGAGAAATTTTTAAATTTTGTAAATATTAATATTTTGTAATATTTACCTTGGATTTCAATACATCATTAAGTGTCCTTGGCATTGATAGAATAAGGTTTCTTCAGAGATATTTCATTGCATTGAAGTATTAGAGACATTTTTAGATTTTCATTGCTTAAAATCGTTTAGTAGTCTTGTACAGTAGCCATTCCTCCACAGTGAAAACATCGATATACTATTAGAAGTTTCCTGTTTCCTGTCAGGCATAAATTGTCAATAATGGGGCAACATTTCTTTAAACTGTTTGACTAATTAATTTTGTTCATTGTGGTATCAATTAAAATAAGATTAGCAACTTCTAATATCACCATGCAGCCCAAAATTATAACTGAACCTCCACAATACTTAACTGTGATGGTTATACAATTTTCTTTAAAATCTTCAAATGTAAAATGTCATATTTTTAAAGTTTTTAATGTTGCACCAAAATTTTCAAATTTGATTTGATTAGTGTAAAAAATGTTTTTTCAAAAGGTTGGAAGAACCACATTAATATATTTTTATATGCATTTTAGTCTTTTTATTTATAATAGCTAAGCTACAAGTTTTCAAAAAAAAAAAAAAAAAAGAAAAATACTCAATCTTCTTATGTGTTTGTTGGTCTAATGAATTTATTCTTCAATTGCCAAGTGATTTCGTGTAAATACAGGTATATATTTTTATTTTAATTCAATAACATTAAGGAAATTTTCCATATAATAAAACCCATTGGCAATGCACTTTTGTACGCCTACCAGTTTAGGATGACTATTGGCCCGGTTGTCATTATGTTGCCGTTTTTTTATATCAATAAATATTTTAATATTTCTATTATTTTATAAAACAACTTAAATTAAACTTATAACATTTACAAAATAACTTTAAAAAAAATTAGAAAGTTGGAAAGAAAAAGTAATTAATTAATAGAATCTAATTGAGAGGTCGACAGGATGAGATCTTCTCAACCGTCGCGCCACTCTGACTCCTCCTATTCTGCGTCGCTTTAAGAGACGCCTGGGCTCTTATGTTTGGGTGATTTTTCAACCGCTCCATATAATTCTTGGCCTGACGATTAATCATATCACCAATTTTTGGTATTTTTAAGTCGTTTTCAAGGTCCGCCGTTCCCATTAACCACATCGACGCTTATCGTTTTTCACAATTCAATGCTGAGTTCGGTATTGTGGGTGTACCAAAATTATTGATTGTCCATCAAGAACATCTAATTGATAAGTATTATTCAGATGAGAACACCTACAGTTGGCTTATAGCACGTCCCACCGGCAGTTAACCTCTGAAAACTCCTGATGTCATGGATAAAACCGGTGGTCCATTGCCATTGACACCTACTTATGAATGGGATTACTGATTGTAATCCGGTTGGGTATTCGTTATCTTGAGTCTAATGAATTACTTGTATCATCACACGAATATCTGGAAAGAAATTGTTGATAGTACAAGATTATTGGCGAGAATCGGAAGAAACACAAATAAAAATGACATACATTTATCAAAATTGAACATTAGAGTTTCTCATAATATATTATAATATAATAAAAAGAGGTTGCTTCCACGCGTTAAAAAAGGTCAAATCTGTCTTTTAGTAGTCGCATTTTGGTCAAAATAGTCATCTTTGGGTCTTGGGATAAAAGAAAATATAGAAAATTATAATTAAAATTAATGGAAACTAAAAAATTATAAAGAAAAAGTTACCAACAAAAAAATTTCTTCATTTCCAAGGCAGCAGGCCACACATCAAACCCATCAGCATATGCAATGATTTCATTTATAAATTTAAGGATCCTATTTATTTCTCATGTATAAAGTTAAGTAGAATCTGAAATCAAGATAAAGTAAGAAAATTTATAGATTAATAAAAAAAAAATAGAATTTAAATTTACTTTAAAATCAAGCAGTCGAAGCCCCTCAGCTTATGAAATTTTAAACTTTTTTTTGCATTCATTCGTTTACTCTCACTTACAATTACTACTAATAGAAAGTTCCACTCTACATACTCATTTATTATCGAATTAAAATATAAAAATATGAAAAAATATAAATAGAAAACATTTCTTCGACTTCTACAAAAAAAAAAAAACCAAAGGAAATAACAAATTTCTTGCTCGGAAATTAATATTTCCAGTTTATAGAAAAACTTTAGTGTGGAAAAGATGAGATGATGCTTTATCATAGCGGGTAAGTGGGTTGCATTCACAAAGTGGATGAAAGTGTTGCATGTGGGCGCTCATAAGCAAAGCGAAGTGAATTTATTATTGAGAGTTGGCAGTAGCAACATCATCATGGATGGTGATGGTGGTGGTCATTTCTATAATACTTAAAGTATTCATAATTTTACTACTACTAGTAGTGTATACCATAAAAATCATAAGATCAAATAAGTAATGAGTAGAAATCTTGGCGTGGCATAGAAACGCGTGCCAAGATGAGATTTTTTTATGTTTCAATTTTGTTTTTTTGTTGTTAGAAATAAGAAAAATTACAAATGATGTATAAGAGTAGGAAATAAAAGACTACTACTAGGAAATATACTTAGTATGTAAGAAAGTCTGAGAAGTTTTAGTCAGTCTAAGAAGCCAAGTTAAATTTGGCTTTGGTCAGATGCAGTAGTCTCAATGTTCTGTTCTGTTCTGTTCTGTTCTGTTCATATAATTCAGTTTTGCTTTGGGTCTGGGAGTCCTGTTGGCCTAGTTGCATTTTCCCCATTCAACGCCAACGATAAGATTTTCTGACTGCTGAATGACTTGTTCAAAAGTTAATTTAATTGTATGTTTGTTAGTATTAGTGTATCAGTATGTGTGTGTTTTTGTATGTCTGCATTGGAATATTCAACAATGTTTTATGTTTGTATTGTCGGAGAAAAAGCAGCGTAGGCGGTGCAAGCGATGGAATTTCTTGTTTGCTTGTAATTGAATACATTTAATTGGGTTTTTTGGTTGCCAAATGCAAAAGTTTTTGCATGCTTTCGGCCACTTACCAATTTACTTCCTTTAGAACAACAACAACATGTGCCAATTGACAATTGCAATCGGCTTCCGGCTTTTTATGCAATGCATTATACCTTTTCACTAAACATATGATATGATGAGTATAATAGGTAAATGGGTACATTAAGTTTGTGCTAATAATGAGGGGCAAATTAAATTTAATCACATAAAGTAGACAATTCTATGAATATATAAATATATGTACTGAGGTGAGTGTAAATACACCAGTCAATCTATATAAGTCATAAAAATGATTATTCTGAAAAAATTCTCTCTTCCTTGGCATTACAATTATTACTAATCTGAAGAAGCCGAAAGTTCAAAGATAAAATTCCTTTAGAACTTCTTCCTCCGAACATCTTTTTAATCCATTACATTACCATAATTCCAATAATTACTTTAGTTTTGATAATGGAAGCTTAGAAAATCTTGTAAATGAAGACCTCAACTCCCTTTATTGTATACATTATTTGTTCGTAAGTATAAACATCTTCTACAAAAATACAAGTATTATGTATTAGGTTTTATTCCTATGGCATTTCCGTTTTTTTCACGAAATTCAACTATTTATTTTGTTATCAAAATAAAGCAATAAATCAATCAAAATAATCGCCATTTGCAGTCATGAGATTCGCTCATCTCATCTGTCATGTAAAAAAGTATGGATAACGCGATTGAAGAAATCCTGGTCTTTTAGCAATCCATTGGATCAACCAGTTTTCAACTTCTTCTTAAGAATATAATTGCTGTTCCGACAGTAGGTAAGTGCTGCATCAAACGAATCAAATGGTAGTCTAAAGGGCTTAGGTTTGGTAAATACGCGGGGTAGAGTAAGACTGCTCAACCTAATGCTTCCAATGTTTCCTGGATTGACTTATATTGTGTTGAATATCTGATACACAGACGCTTTAAACTAATATGCAGCCAACTTTAAGTATTTACACAATGCGGAGATGTGACTGACACCTATCAGCCAGAAAGAAACACGTAACTCACTTCCACAACACAAAGAAACTAATGCCACCTATTGGCAAACGTCATTTTTAAATTTTTAAATAAACCTAATATTTTCTTGTATCTTACTTGAAAATCATTTAATTCAATTCATTCGATTGGATACAATTTTTTTAACTTCCAACTTTAAAATTAATGAGGGGAATCACAGGGTATGCTACAGTCATACCAATCCTACTGAGTACAATGGTTCATGCAATAAAATAGTGAAAAAGCCTATAAAATACAATACCAAAGTCACTTTTGATTAGAAGAGAAGTCAAGTCAAATGGAGAAACCACTAAACATTACATAAAAAAGAAACAATTAAAAGAAAAAGGAATTTTAAATATATGAAACTGAACAAAATGCGCACAATTGTGAAAGTATTTTCTTATCAAAAACTAAGATTATTTTATTTATTGATTATTTAAATTTCTTGGATTTGACCTCTAAGATGTTAATACCAAACTAAAAAGTTTCATTAAATGCAATTGCGTTAATGCCCATTGGGAAAAGACTATGAATACACCACCCACCCACCCACCTATTCACGTATGTCTCGTTTCGCTACGATTTGATTTGATTTGATGTGACTTGAACTGAACTCTCTTTACAATAACAGATTAAAAACTAAACTGATATATGAAAGTATGCTTGCTGCCACACATAGTAGTACAAAATGGTGGCAATGATAGTAGTAGCGATTTCTCGCTCTGCTTCAACTATTTCAATGGCGGCGGCAACAATTTGGGCTGACACAACAAATATCGACTTCCGGCAAATATCGAACCGATAGCTCAGCGTTTTACATTCTGAGTGAGCAAACGAAAAACAGAGGAAGTAGTGGAAGGAAGAATGGATGGATAGATAGAATACGTTGAAAAAAGCAATACCACGTACCACATACAAAGTGTGTGTGTGTGTGTGTGTGTGTGTGTGTGTGTATGCCACTTAAGCATACACAAACATGGGGCGCGAGGATTTGCTGGGACGTGGTTGAAGGAGGTGCCGCTTATGGCGCTTTATTCGCAATTGACCAAAATGAAATGAATGAACGAACCAAACAAATGCATGAATGAATGAATGAATGAATGAATGCATGGGTGAGTGAGTGAGTGAGTGAGTGAGTGAGTGAGTGAGTGAGTGAGTGAGTGGTGAGAATGGACAGCAAAAGTAAAGCTTCAATGGGTGCATACTCGTATCTGTATTTCCCTCTGCATATATGTTTATCCACGGAAGTTTATGCTGCGATTGTGCAGAAATTACTTCCTTGGCACGTGTTTCATTTTAAATGCTTCACGCGACAACGCAGCACAAACGCGTTCCGGCTGGCAGCATTCATTTATTGCTCGAGACTATGACGACGACAATGACGACTACTATGCGCCCCATTGTATGCAATAATAATTATTAACGTTATTTTTCTGGATGTTCTATGTGGATGATGGCGATTTTAAAGTAAAGAATTTTTAAGTTTTGATGACTCATAGGCGTGGTATAAAAAGTCACCAACACAAAAAAAAAAAAAAAAATAAAACAATGGACTTGTGAGTGAGTGCGTGAGTGAGGGGGTGACTGAATGAGGGGGTGACTGAATGAGGGGTGTAAGTAAGTACCAAGGATGCAGGGGGTAGCAATGGCAATTATTTTTATTTACTGCCACAGTCATACACTATGGCGCCAACATTATTATTGTCATTGGCCTTTAGTAAAGCAAAGACAAAAAGAAAGACAAGCGGCGGCGGCGGCAGCATGAGGGCCTACAACATTTATGTATTTTACAAACATATGAAATCACTAAAATTCGCATAAGAAAATTCCAGACAATCATATCCACAAACAAATATGTATACAAACTCGTACACTTGGTATGTGCCCACACTTCTTTTTCAGAGTTAATTTTTCACTTGCTTAACGAGCGGAAGTTGCCATTTTGCACTGATTCAAAATATGTCGACGACTCCAATGACGACACTTTATACTTATTTCTATGCATATTTCTTTGTTTGTTCGTTTATTTGTCTCATTGTTTGTTTGTCTTTTGACTTGCCACAGATTTCCTACTTCCCATACATTTATCGCACATACACATACACAAACTCATACCACTTTTACTAGATATAAGTACATATGTATACGAGTATAGATGTATGTGTATGTAGACATTATATACGCGTAACTTGCTGTTTGTCATTGTATTATTTTCCCCTTGTCTGGGACACTCTATTCGTACTGGTAATAAAATGAGGGGTTCAGTGTCACTGTGCTAAGTATGAATTCCGCAAATGGCAAATATGCCAATTTCGCGAGTGTTTCAAACAATGCCAAGCAGGGACTCTGGTTGCCTATTTATATCAGGCATGCTTTGTCTTCTATAATTGTGTGTGTCGCTTTGAATGAGTTTGAGTATGTGCAACTATTTATTCGAATCATATCCTAGAGAGAGAGAGAGAGAGAGAGAGACATGAGATGCATGGAGATTTGTACGTGAAAATACTTTTGCTTTGTAAAAAGCAATATGTTTGTGGATTTTAAAATTGGAGAGATTTTTAAGTTAATTCCTCCTGAGGAGTTCTTATTTTGCAATGCCAAGCAAAGGATTAATGGGAGTCATTGAATGTCTTTTTTTTGTTGGAATTAATTATATCTATAGATTTTTATTTTAAATTTAATATACAATAACTAGTAGATTATGAAGCCATTCTTATTTGTTCACACAGTTTCCTCCTTGGTTTAATATTCTGACCTTTTGATAATAAAATCTACACCTTTCTGTATAAAAAGGTTCAATAAGTACACGTGTTTGACGACACGAGATGGAGGACCTTCATTTGGATCCTGGTTTGGATCCCCCTAGTGGTCGTCGCGCTGATCAATAATATACATATATTCTTTATGGGGTCTCCAATGTCTCCTTTTGTATGTTACAAGTAAACAAAAAACTAAAGGAATTTCATTCGAACCAAAATGCACGATTTCTTCAATATGAACTAATTTTTTATTTTTTTTTTTTTTGCTTTAAAAATTGTTGTGTTTTATATCAGAACACACTCTCAGGTATATTTTCTACCAATTTGTTCACTGGGCGCTCTATTGAACTTTGGAAGCTTCTCCTTCTTCAATGGATTGAAGTTTGCTTCAATTGAAATGGTAACTCTGAAAGCTCACACATAATTTTACTTACAATATGTTTTGGGTCATCATTTGACTGGATATTCTATCCATGATTGAGATTCGAAAAGGTGTCCACACAGTGGTTCTGGCCTTTTTTATTATGAGACCCTAGTGGAATACTTGTCCACTTGTATCCGTCATTGTAATTTCATCTGGATTTTGGAATTATACTAGACATTGTTCTTTAAGGTCCTCTAACCTGGCTTAATTGGAGTGCAGATTATTGGAAACACATCATTTGGTCTTATGGATGTTCACTTAACTAATTTGATTCAGCTAAGAAGTAATATTTCTGAAAGCAACTGGGTGAGGGTGTATCAAACTATCATGCCTATTCGATTCTCAAATTGAAGGCGAATGATATACTTAGCACATAGCAAAGGATATTCCACTATACACAACATAGACTTCCATACATTTTTGATTGATTCTAAAAGTCATAATATTTTAAAGTGATTTTCAGAAGAATTTTTTTAATATAATAATAATAAATGATGAACATTAATCAAAGACCATTGCATTGACCTTTTTGTTAAATGACCTTCTGCTATTTCTCAGGTAACTTCAAATTGCCAAATTCAAAAAACTTACAATCCTTTACGTGCTTAGATTTTCTTACATTAAAAGTATTTATTTATCTGATGAAAACTACAAGTATAACATAAATTAATTCTTAACAATTCATAAATACTAACCACATTTTGTGGTATTGCTATTTTACTTGTAGTTAGTTAGCCACTTCATGTACTTGTGTAATTAATGTATAAAGACATCTATATATCTTTCTTAATCTAATATAAGTATCTTCCCTTACTAAACTACAATATTTCTTATTTTCCTACACCTAAGAACTATTTCTTTCATTTACTTACTTGTATACATTATTCTCAATATCTTCCTTTTTCTCTTAAACACTTTGCATGCATTTGTAGTCTTCATTTAAAATCCTTAAGTCATAATATAATATCTACTTCTTTGAAAATTAAAATGAAAATAAAGCATAAAACATTTAATTAACTTAAATTGAGGCTTAACTAAAAAAAAAGGTCGTCATAGAACAAGAGATAGAAAGAAAGAGAGAAGAATAGAAAAAGATTGTTAAAGATTTGGTCAAAGTAAAGTTAAATCTATTGCTGTTGGCACCACATGTGGCATAAATTTATTTTGTGGTTTTTGATTTTAAGTGCAACAATCAGTTGTTGCATTTACCCAGAGAATAGAATAGTTGAATGGAATGAAATGAAATAGAATCAGAATAGAATCAGGATAGAAAAAATAGAGTTAAAGCAAAAATAATATAGACCAACAGACAAAAAGAAGGAGTATACTACATAGTTCATTTCCATATATATACACGTACTACATACAGGGTGTGTCATCTAGTTATCGATACCATTTAAAGTAAATATTTTCACTTATTAGTATGAATTTTAAGTGCATTTGAAGCATCATGCAATACAATTAAATATGAATTCCATTCTAAAAGTGCCGATGATTTTTTCTCATATTTTTTAAACCTTTATTAAATTTTGTTATGTATTAAATTATTAGCTCACAAATAGCTACCAATTGTTAGTAAAATCAACATTACAATGACAAGTATTAGTATTACAATGAATATAGAAATTACGAAAAGGGAGGAGACCTTCATGCCGATGATTTCTGAACCAAAATTTTGATCAGTGGCAAACTATACTTGTTGTTTTCTAGAATGGGAAATAAGCCACTGGGCAAATGAAAATCTACCAGTTTTCTGTGAGGTTCCATTACACTAGCGGTTCTCAAAACTGTGACCTATGAGTTAACGTCGGGTGTCCTTAAGTGGTTCATTATAAAGAGATTCCATATGTATGTTTAACCGTTATGTGGACACTAGTTTTGGTATCTGTATTCCGGACACTGTGGTCTGGGATATTAGTGGTAATTATTTTGTGCTATTTATATTTTATGTGTTGATGCTTGTGTCTGAGAGTAAAGTGTGTATTTTTATGTCATTTTCATTGTGTGTTCAGGTAAATTATGGTGAAAAAAATGCAAAAATCCATAAGTAAAAAAATGAGAAAATTCCATAAAAAATTTAAAAAATTGCATAGGGGTCTGACAACACAATGATGAACAAGATTGAGATAAAAAATTTAAAATGTCCATATCCCATACTTTTACCATTTTTTTTTTACAGTTTTTGTACACCAATACACTCAAAAATAGGGCATTGAGGCCTATGAATGTAGTTTAATTCTTTCTACTTTTAAAATCAGCTCAAAAACGTGGTCTTGTCAGATCATAGTGTCCGGAATCGTCTATAGGTTTTAAACCTTTTTTTATGTTTTTCACTAACACACTCAAAATTAGAGGTAACCTGGTATCTCTTAGCTGTAGTTTAATACTTTATACTTTTAAAATCAGCAGAAAGTTAAATCAGACCATGATGTCCGTTTAAGAGTTAAGAACCGCTGAATTACACATTAAAAAGTGACTGTTTGATCTGATTTAATGCATATAAAAATTTTGGAGATTTTGAGTGATCACCTCATTTGTTTGTCAACGACTCATTTAGTTGGTTTTACTCAAAATCTATAATTTATTTTAATTCTTTTGAAATAATATAATAAACAATACCGTTTCTATACTCTTCTCAATATCATAGGAAATATCACCTGATGCTTTAAGTGATTGTGATACAAGATATTTAGCTTTTAAGGTTTAGGATTCTTGATAGAGATTTCTGCGTAATGAAGTCCAAGGAAAGACACTATACCAGCTCATGGATCATACCTTCAGCAATGAACTTGACATCATAAAAAGCATGGATTTCAGGTGTCTTAAATGGTTTGATATGAATTTCTAAGGAATAGGCATCACAAAGATTCTTCTGTGGCGCAATTAACCTAAGCTTTGTGTCAATGATGGACCCTGTATACATCTACGCGTATTCTATGTATTATGTATAAGGAAGATCTATAAACCAATAACGACAACAATAACAATAGCAACAATAGCCGTAACTCGTAATGTGTCGTGTAGCACAAATAGTAGTAAAAGCAACAGCAGCAGTAGCAGTAGTAGCAACAGTCAGAATTTAACTTCATCTTTTACTTCTTTTTCACTGCCTTTAGCTTGCTTTATCATGTCTATCCATATTCATTCACTATTTCCTACTCTTTAACTCTACATGTCTCCATGCCTCTCTCCCTCCCTCCCTCTCTCTCTCTCCCTCTCTCTCTCTCTCTCTCTCTCTCTCTTTCTAAATCAAATCCACCTACATTGGAGGGCACAGTAGAAGCAACAACACCTGATTTATGTTCGCTACGTGTGCAGCTGTGATCGAATTTCCAATCATGTTTACACAGACTACAACTTCAGTAACAACAATAGCAACAAGAATATCAGGCAGGCTGATAGTCAGATAGAAGGCACAGAGTCAGCCAGCCAGGCAGGCAGGCAGTCATTTCTATTCATATGAGTAGTAGAAGTATGCGTAAGATAGTCGTGTACGAGTGAGTATAGTGCATAAGTTTTGTGGGTCTATGGGTTTATCTTGTGTGTGTGTGTGTGTCTATGTCGGTAGTTATCATCATTTTACTGACTTTATACGTTCGTTCATGATTTGATAACAAAACGGGGGGTGTGGAGGACCTTCTCCTTATAGATAAATATAAACATGAATTGCATTTCATAGATTTGAACAGGTGCGTACATGACTTCATTTACAAAGCTCTCCCTCTACTATACCACACTCTCACAAGGATCCATCATATTATCAACACCCAATTCATTCATACGTATGTAACCTCGTTTCTCTTTCTTCATTTTAGTCTTCAAGTCTCAAGTGTGTTGATTTTTAACTTTTGCTGGTATCATCTCCCATTGGATTTCATGTACAAGTATATGAAGTATGAAAGTGGGTTCCCTCCTATTCCTCTTCTTGATTTAGGACTTTCCTTTGTTATATACTCATATGTACATATGTTATGAATGTTATGAATACACCACATTTGTTATTTATGTATGGATCTGTGTGTAGTGTGCTTGCTATATGTTTTCTTTAGCAAATTGTGCGTACAATTTGTACAATTTTCCAATTGAATTTGCTTCTCTACTGTATACACATGGAAATTAGTTCTGTTTATAGTCTTTAAATATTCATTTTTAGGGTTTCAACTTCTTCCTTCATCCACCTTCATTCACTGGCTGTGAACGTTGTGCTTCAAATGAAAAATTAAAAATCAATAGAATTTATTTGAATTAATTGTTTTGTATTGTATTGTATTGTTGTTACCTGAACCTACTACTATCATCATCATCATCATTATCATCATCATCATCATCATTTGTGCTTGCCATATGCTTTTCTGTAACACTTAAAAACATCTTGTCGCATGCTGCTCATTACACAACTTTTTTCTACTTGTACTTGTGATTTTACTCCAGTTTTTCTTGTTATCCCTTTTACTGTTGTTGTTATTTTGTAAATTGAAAATTAAGTTCAATTTCCAGTTACGAACTTTTTCTTCTTCTGTTGGCTGTTGGTTGTTGGTTGTTGCTATACCGACAATCCTTAGTATTTGTATCCTTTTGTCGAAGCCAACAAGACTCAACGCTTATCCTTAAGGCAGTGACGCCGTCATCATATCATCATCATCATCACCATCATCGTTATATTCTGTATTCTAAGAGTGATTTTTACTTTTACTACTCAAAAATAGTATTTCTTTTCTCCTTTTTCAATTGTTCATCATCAAAAGAAAATGGGTTACATTTACACTTTCACTCATTTGTATTTTTATCCTTGCTTACTTTAGACTCAAAGAAAATGGATTTTTCCTTTTTTTTTTTTTCAAAGTGTAAGCAAAAATCCCCCCTTTAGGCACTTCCATGGACTTTATTGCTTCGTTTTTTGTCCTTTGTATTCTTCAACTCCTTTTTGCAACAACTTTAGACTCAGACTCAGACTCAGTCTCAGACTCATTCACTTTACTCTTAAAGTAAGCAGCTTTTTTATTTCTTAAACTTGTTTTTCATTATTATTGTTGTATAGTTGTACTTTCTTTTTTCTTATTTTTCATGGTTCTACTGTATTTATTTCACTTACTTCTGCTTCTTGCTTACTACTTTCTCACTTAATAAGTATTATGTGTTCAAAGGCCTCCTTTTCTGGCAGCCCCATTTTCAGTCTCTCTCTCTTTCTCTCTCCCACTCAATGGTCCTTTTAATGTCACTTAGAATTTTTAACGGCACCGCCATTGCCATCATCTTCCATACCTCCGCCCCACAGTCTTTTTTTATTAGTCCTTGTGTCTCTTTCACCCCCTTACTTAATGTTTACTCTTCCTTTCTTCCTTTCTTCATGTTCATCATTTCCACTTTTTGCATGTTCCTTCAGCTCTTTCATCTACGTACATTTCGTAGGTGAATTCGAAAAATGTTAAATGTTTTCACGGCAGTTAATTTCTTCTGCCGTATGTCTGTGTCCTGGCAGTTGTTGTTCTCCTCTACTCGTTGTTGTTTATTAACGAAGCGTTAAATGCCAACGTGAAAAGGCGCTGTTATCGCTTTTCATTCGCGATCTTTCCCTCATTCAAGGTACAAAGGATAAGAGAATGGAAATGAAGGACACCCCGGGAACAACAAAAGCGTTGATAACGATGAAGATGAACCCACATAAATGTCGTCAAAGTGTTAACACTTAAAAGGCGTAAAAAAGGATATTTAGTATTACAAAGCAAAGTCATTGTAAATAAATGGAGTTGGAGACACAAAAACTAATGAATGACATAGTAAAATAATCATAAAATTCGGTTTTCTAAGGTCATTAAATTTGTATCAATTGAAGGACACACAATAAGAAGAGATAGAAGAAGTAGAACTGTGGCATATTGTGACTAAGTGAGAAAAGTAGAATTTTTTGGTTGGAAATGCAACTCAATAATTTTTTTATATTTAAAATTTATATAAATTTAAAATCACTATGAAAAAAGTTTTGAGACATGGGCACTTTGTCACATCATTCGTGACAACAATGCTTTCTTATTGAAGAAGTGTGATGTCACGTAACCTATCAGTACTGAAGCCAGCAACTTGAACAATGTCAGCTCATACCGCTACAGTGATTTAGTATAGCAGAAAACCGTTGGCATTGTATCAACTGCCCAGAAGAAAGGCTTCTCCGCTGCTAACAAGAGTGTGCTTGTTTCTTTCAAAGCTTTCCAAAGACACTCTCTGAAAGAGTTGAAGAACATGCTCACTGGCTCCAAGTACCACAAAGACTTTATCCAGGATGCTTTCCGTCGTGCCTCCGTTGTGCTGCATTCTCTAAAGTCAGTTCAAGCAAACAAGGGTCGAAAGAAGACCGAATAAATGCAAATAACTCTGGTTTTAGGGGTTTACACTTTATGAAAGAGAATATATACTCTGATGAAGTGCTCAAAAGTAAATGACGAACCCGGTTTGTCAATACATTGAATCGGAAATACTATAATCTATTGGTGATCCTTTCATGCCTTCATGTATTCTTACACAGGAAAGGAATAGGCCATTCACACCGAACGTGAATCGATTCTATGTTGAATAGATCATTGAATAGGACAACAACCACAAGGAAAAATGATAGTTTTTGTTGTAGAATTTGAATCGATTCAGGTAGATTCAACAATGGAATCAGCTGTGAATCAAAACAGGTCTGAAAAATGTCTGATAGTATTGGAAAATAAGACAGACTTTCGCTCTTTTTTTCTTTCAAACCAAAACAAAAAACAGCTTTCATGATCCAGAATCCATTCACAATGAATCAGTTCGGTGTGAATGGCCTATAAAGCAGGAATGGTGATTCTTTATTGGTTTCAGGATTTGTTTTTTTCAAAATTGTTTAATGAGAAAAATACACAATTGAAATATCATTTGATGGGCCCCCTTTTGACCAGGACCCAAGTTGCCCATGGAAATAACTATGAAGTCTACTCTTATGTAAATTAAAGGAAAACTAACATGAACATGTTAACCATAATTGACAACTTTTTCAATTAACAATGTTTTCCATTTCACTTTTTGAACAATTTTCTAACACTTAAATGAAGATATTCTCTGAGTTTTTCAATTTCTGAATATCCTTTAAGTAAAGTTTGAAAAAATTGAGAATTCTCGTAATGGAACCAAAAGGTAGATAAACGATTTATCCAACTTAATTCGCTTCAGTTCAGCTCAGCTCAGCAGACAAAGTGTTTTTTCACCAATTTTCCTCTCCTCTCCTCTCCCCTCTCCTACTATCCCTTCGTTTAGTTTTTCTTACAATATTTTCTCCAATTTTCTTTTAATATTTTTTTTTTTTTTTTTTTTTGATTTTAGTTTACAGTTTTTCTTTTAGTTTTTTGTTTTGATTTTTTCTTGTCACATTTTCTTTACTGCTGCCATGCAAAACATAAAAATCCTTTGATGCTCGACAGCAAAAAAGGAAGAAGAAAAAAAGCGGCAAAACAAAACAGAGAAAAGAAAAGAAGAAAATAGAGAAAACAGTGTTGAGCAACGCCATAGCAAATAAAATTAGTGTCAAAATGTGTGCTTTTTTTTTGTATTGTTATTTTATTTTTCTATGTGGGAGTGGATCATGTTCAAACATTTACATTTTGTACTTCTCCTCCCAGCAGATTCTTCATCAATTTTATTACTCAGGTACTGTTTTTTTTTATCATTTACTTTGCAATTTGTTTTTTGTGCGTTTTTTCTTTTCTACAATATTTTGTTGTTATTGTTGGTCATTCTTTTTCATTCTGTTTAGGATCTATTCCTTCCTTGTATAGAACTATAGTATATCCTTTGCCTTAAACCATAGCATTTATTGTTATTTTCAGTTTTTAAATCGAAATAAAAGTTGACACTTTGTCCACTTCTATTCTCAGTCTCAGTCTCAGTCTCAGACGCAGAGTTTCTGTGTTCTTTGTGAAAGTAAAATGGATTTTCACATTTCTTTTTTTCAGTTTTTTGTTTTACTTGACAATACTTTCATATGACAAATTCTCATAAGAGAAGGTAAAATAAGGAATAGAATTTATGGAGAATGGAGAATGTAGTAGCTTTGGTAGCTTGACTTGTTTGAAGCGTTAGTTAGTTGTTACTTCTATGGAAGTGATGATCCTGATTTTATTTTGATAAAAAATGAATAGTAATGAAAATGAAGGAGAACAACAAAATGAAAACTAAACAAAATGTTAAAGTAACAAAAATGAAAAATATTGTCAATAAATCTACAAAGTGGCAAGATACTTGTACCATAGAACAAAGAAGAATTGTATAGAAAGACTAATAAATTTTATTGGATTGAGATTTCATTTGTTTGCTCAATTAATCAATTCAACTAAGCTAAAAAGAAATTTGTTAATAATTTCTTGTCTGCTTAAAAGTTTTGAAGAAGTTATGATTTCTCTGAATAAAAATCTTAAAACATTTCAAATATTTGAGAAAAATTTTGGATCTTCCTCATCTGACCAAATCCTATCAGTTAATATAACGAAATTTTGTTTTATTTGTAAGATAAATAGAACAGTTAAGTGCGACATAATCAGCCATAAGTTATTGTTAAAAAATCATGACAAAGGTAAACAGACGAAGTCAACACAATGAAAGAATTAAACAGGAATTCGAAATCATGAACTCTCTTGAATTCATGCCAAACAGTCACAGAGTATTTTTATACTCTTCAAGCAGTGAATAGTATTGTATAACAAATTTGTGTACCTCCCATACAATCCCAGATCCAAATTCATGTTCTTATTAGTTTTGGTTTTTGTACTATCGACTTGAAATTTGACACTATTGGTGTTTGATCCATATCCACCAACTATGTAAATTTATGATGATGATAAGGTTAATATTTTTTGTTTTTGTTATTTATTATTTATAAAATGAAAAAACTGCATACTTATAATATTTGTTAAATTTTTCACTTTTCTTTAAACTCAAAGTATCGAGGGTTTATGCATATTTTTCTCCTCAACTGTATAACGAGATAAACAATTTAATTCGATACCCTCAAATTCATGCATTTTCTGAGTTAATTATCATTTCAAATCAATTTATAAAGTTTCGTTCTATATCAATAAATATAAATAGTCAAGCAAGTGGAATGTGATACAGACATAAATATGTACTTATGTACTTACAAATATACATACATACTACGTATGTATTTGAATGTGATACTCTTTATTGAACATTTAGCTGGCGGCCTAACCACTTTTAGTTTCATGTTCAATCTTAAACTTGAACTCATCATAATGTTCTTATCTCTTTATATCATTCCATGCATATTCAAATCTCCCAATCATACATACAAAATCACATTGAGAGATAAATGACTCTCTGTCTCTCATTAGAGACATTTACCTTCATTGAAACATCAATTCTTCTTCTAATGTATTGATTGATTGCACTTGACAGAAAGAGATCAGTTTAACAAAGTGTTCTAATTAGAGAGTGTCATGTGTTATACATCCGAATAATTGCAATTGACAGAAAGAGATCACTTTAACAGAGTGTTCTAATTACAGAGAGTCATGTTTTGTGTTATACAAAATCTCATGCATATGAAAATCTGATATCTCTTATTATACTACATATCTCTCCCAAGAAAGCTCTTTGCCGACATTTAAGCATGAGGTCGTCTAATACATTGATTAATTGCAATTGACAGAAAGAGATCAGTTTTCTTATCGCTTTCAAAGTAGTTAGTTGGTCGGTTCGCGTCGGTTAGTCGCGTGTGTATATTGTTTAATTAATATTATTCGAGAATATAAAATAATATGATAAGTGCTTTAAAAGTGTTAGTGTTAATTCTTATTTTTATATTGTGAAGTGAAAATATTAATAATAACTAAAATTTGTAAAGATTTTAATCTATTATATGCATCGTCATTTTCGTTTCCCTTATGTTCGTTTCCGTTAGTTTTGTAGTGCGACAGTTTTTCGTATTTTTGTTCATGAATCGAGTAACGGAACCAGGGAGAATATCGGAGAGAGCAATAAGATGTTGAGAATGTTAAATGATCGCCAGCATAAAACCATAAGCAGGTGAGTCATAATTGTTATTCTTCTTTCACTGATATTTGTTTACGACATTAAGTACAAAACTTTCCTGTTGTTATTGTTGTTGCTGTTACTTGACATCTTCTGAATGCAAGTAAACCAACATGAATATTCATGTACAAAAAGCGCATGATCAAAAGCGACCATTATGTATTTTTTGTTGTTTTAGTTTTTACTAGTACAAAAGTTAAGCACAAAAGCTCTCAATGTTTTTGTTGCTGTTGTTGATGTTAGTTTTGTTTCCGTTATTCTTTTTAATAAAGTGCATACAAAAAAGAACATAATCAAAAGCAATGAGAACTCAAAATTTTCCATACCATTCATTTTTGATTATTAGTTTACATTTTTTTTTACAATTAGCGTTGTTAAATCTGTATAAAGATAATTAAATAATGTAACTCAAGAAGTTCATAGTCTAAGTAAACACCCACATAATATTAATGAAGAAAGGAACCATCTGACCGTCTGGGCAGTTGCTTTTGAAAAGTATTAGGTTGGCACAAGTTAATTACTTTTTCAGATGATTTTCAGATGCATTTTTATACTCTTCACGCAGTAAAAAGTAATATCAGTTTGTCATGAAGTTTGTAACATACTGAGGGAGACATCGGAGACCGCATAAACATTCTTGACCAGGGTGATGAGACGAATTGATTTACCCATATCCGTCTGTCTGTCTGTATGCACATATGTATGTATGTATGTAAACTAGTCCCTGAGTTCTACAGAGCGGCACGAAGCTTTCTTTTTACCAAAAGTAATAGATTTGTCTAAATAAGCCGAATCGGTCCATTAAGGGGGTAGCTCCCATACGTACCTAGATCCAAATTCATGTTCTTATTAGCCAAACTTCTTCGTTTTTTGTGCTATCGACTTGAAATTTGGACCCATATCCACTGACCATGTAAATTTCATAACCCTCGGACTTCTAGGTGGGGTAGATCCCATACAAACCCAAATTCAAATTTATGTTCTTATTCGATTCGTTTTTTTTTTGTACTATGGAACTGAAATTTGCACACTTGGGCACCAACTATGTAAATTTCATAACCCTCGGACCACTAGGTGTGGTTCCTCCTATACAAAACATGAACTGAGAACAATAATAAAAAAAAAGAAGTTCCCGCTTAGAACATTCTTCTTTTACTAGCAGTCTTTCTGGATATCTTTATTTCTCATATGGTTTAGCATGGAGCGCCTGTGATTCTTCTAAGAATCATGGATTGAGCTCTTTGATAAGTTCATTGTTACACAAGCTTGCGGTACGTCACAGTTTGAAACCATATGTCCAAATTGTTTTAATAACAGAGTTATACTTTTTATTCATTCAGCGTCAAAAGTTAATCTGACAATTCGAGAACTTGTTGGAACATCAGCAGTGTATTTAGATATACTAGTTGTCTTCTTCTTGGGTATAAATGATATTGTTTCGCATTTGTTCATGTTGATTTTTAGGAACCAGTCTTCTGTGTATTCTTCCACAACTGTGAATTTAATTTCTAAATCTCGATTGATTCTGTCTATTGTTTTTCCGGGGCTGAAGATAATTATGTCATCTGCAAAGGCGAGAGGCACAGTAGCCTTGTTGAAGATCATTGTAAATGTAAAATGTTTTACTGCTTTCTACTGCCCAATACTAAATTTTAAATTTGTGTTTACTCTCTTCTCTTAATTTTTAATTGATTAATTTATATACTTACAAGATCTTTTATAATTAAAGAATAAAAAGAAATTAATTATGTAATTAATAAATAATTTTAAGAAAAAGTCCAATAAATAAATTATGTAAATGTTGTACAAATTTTCTCTTAAACATATGCTTCGATCCAAGTTAAGCCAAAAACTCATCATTCACTTTAAACCATTTTAACTGTCTATCAAATGACAATTTATCATCAAGAACAACAACAATAATAATAATAATAACAACAACAACAACAACAACAATACAATAACAACAATAATAATAATAAAAGCAACAAAAACAATAAATAACAAATTGAAACAAACAGAAACATCAATTTGTAACGTTACACAATTTTGAGGTTTTCGTTTATTATATAACATCTACATAAGTATATAGGTATAAACTACAAGGATATAAGGATATACATGTACATATACCAACATTCATTCATTCATTCATCCATCCATTCATTCATTCATGTGTTGTATTGTATAATATAATATAATTGTAAATATAAAATGAATGGACGCTTTAAAATAAATGTAATTTCTGAGCTTAATTAAACGTAAAATGCCATTAAACATTTATGAAACTATTAAATAATGTCCATCATAATGTGATATTACAGTAAATACTTATACAATAAGCAAAATGTCCTTGGGTCAATGCCTTGAAAAATTAATCAAAATAACTAACTGAATGAATATTTTTGAGGTGTTAAAAGCAACAAATAACAAAACAACAAAACAAAAATGCATTCACATCATCGTCATCATCATCATCATCATCATCATTATAACCACCGAAGATACTTGGACGAAGTTTAAATGAAATTGCTTGACGGTTTGACTAAGTTTTTAAAGGTTAAGGACATTTATTGCTTGAATCAACTGCAATTACAAACATTTAAATACACAGAAATAAAATTATCAGCCAACCAACCAACTAAACTGGCATTCAGACAACCTCCCTCCAACTAAGAGAATATTCATTTATTTATTCTTCAACTATTCAGTTATTCATTTGCTCATTTGCTCATTTATTCATTTAATCATCATTTATCATATACGAGTACACGTACATCCCTCATCCATCCATAGATTCATAAATGGAACAACTAACAACAGCCGCTAATGCCACTGACATAGTTGCTCATCCATGATGCGAATAACCAAATGAAATTCGCATTCAACTGCAATGCCACATTTTGGCTTATTGCTCACTCACCAGACATTGGACCTTAGACTTGGTCCTTTCTCTGCATGATATCATGATGATGATGATTACTTGGCTTGGTTTGGCTTGACTTGACTCGGTTGGGCTTCATTCTGCACTGTTTGTGGACGACGCCCAAAGGTAAAAGTTAATTTAAATTATGTTAATGCAACTCAAGCTCAAGCAATACAAGTGAGTATTGCTCAGTTTTGGCCAAGCAAATTAAGCCAGAATGTAGCACACTTTGTGGGTGAAGATATGGAAAAAGTGACATTGTGTGAATAAGGGTAAATTGCTTGACTTTAAATGTATGTACTTATATTTTAATTGTTGTTATTTTCCCTTTTTTTTTGTTGTTGTTGTTGTTGTTATGTTATAAATAAACAGCATTTAATGTTAACCACAAAGTAAACAAGCCCAAAGTATACAAGGATACTACTTACATATGCACAAACAGCAGACAAATGATATTCATACAGATTCACCACTACATATTGTTGTACTATATCACAATATTGGTCAACTTTGTGCATACAAGGCGTATGTTTGCGCAATTGCCCATGCTCAACATATACACACAAACACACACAAGCACCTGAAACTTAATTTCTTAAATAAAATTACAAAAAAAAAAAAATGGTGCAGTTTCTATCAGAAAATAAGATAATATGCATTTTTTTTGGAGGTGGTAGGTAAGGGCATACAGGTCGCATTAATCATGATGGGGTAGTTGGTCTCAAAGGTTGGCCAACGTCGTTGGATCTAATCTGAATCGAAAAAAGCTCAGCCCGTTCGTGGAAAATTTCTTAGACTGCTCAAAACTTTGAAGAAAGGCGTTCCGAGTTGATCGGTTTATCTTTCAAGAAGAGCCGGGCTGTTATGTTGGACACTTTCGGTTTTTATGATGGAAAGTTTTTGTACAAATTGATGAATTATGTTGAATTATTCTTTATCAAGTTTGTCACAAAAACAAAACATAATTTTGTCAACCTGATTGACATTGATTTATTTGTAATTATTTATTTTAAATTTCTGAAAGTTATAAAGTGAATCAAAATTTAGTTGTAAAAAGTCTAGTGAGGAAAATTTTTAAGTGAAAAGTATATCAACATATTTATTTATTTATTATTTATCATGTCTCGTACAAAATCTTGCACAAAGAAGATGGAATGGCTTCCTTAATTATATGACGTCGCAATTGCGGCCTTAGTGTGATTGAAGTAGTTAAACAGGGGGCCAAATGCTGGCGACGTCTTAGCTGCAAACAGAAAGAAGCATATAGAAAATTAGTAAGATTTGTCAATTTTGACTAAGACAAAGAAAGGTTTTCTTAAATTTTGTGTTGTTCTTTAATACAAAATGGCTTGAAGAAGAAACAGGGAATCTTTAAAAATAAAACGGAAAATGGCCGTCATGCAGGCCCAAACGGTGCTAAAATGCTCATTTTGCAAAATAGAAATAAGATTTTCGTCTACCATAATATATCCGAAATGCTCTATAAATCGTTATTTACCTATAATACAATATATCACATATTCCACTCTCCTCTATTTAGTATGCTAAGTGATGCTACACGGAAGCCACTTGATATTATAACTTAAAAATAATTACTTCTTATTTTAAATTTACCAAGTTTATGCAGATTTTGTAAGATTAAGATGTTCGCCCCTGCTCGGTCAAAACAGTTTTGGAAAATTGTCACGATGTCATACATCTTTGTACTAATATTTCCGAATTGCACTGAAAATCCTGCTTTTGATTTACTTGTAATAGATGAAACTTTTAAGTCTTCTCCTTCATATACGGTAAGTGATGCAACACAGAAGTCATTCGGAACTTAAAAAAAAATATAAAAAAAGACTAACTTTGGCTATGCCGAAGTTGTAATATTCTTCACGCCCCAGCTAGTTGTCCGCGGGTCTTGAAATTTATAAGTAAAAGATTGGTGGCCATGGGTCAGACACTTATAGTGTCGAAATTTTAAGTGAATAGTACAAAAAACAAAAAAGTTTTTCAAATAAGAACTTTCATTTGGATCCCGGTTTGTATGGGGTAACCTTAGGATCATGAAATTTATATCGTTGGTGGATATGGACCAGAAATTTATATTTTCCAAATTTCAGTTCGATACGTCAAAAAACAAAAAAACTTTCTTATAAAAACATTAATTTAAAAGGGGGTTTGTATGGGAGGTAACCCCCCACCCCTAGTGGTCCTATTCGGCTGATTCCCGAACTTGATCGGCGAACAGACGGACCGACGGACAGACGAACATGGCTAAATCAACTCGTCTCATCGAGCTGATCACAAACTTATGATACTATTCACTTTGTGAAGAGTATAAAAAGAGAAACAAATATAGGGAAATTTATTTGCAACAGTAGCGAGCTATGTCCCAAGGATAAAGGGACAAAATTTCTGGTAGGACGACAAGGAGCTTATGAAGAAAGTTAATCCCAAGAACTATCCTACGGTGCAAACGGGAACAACATTTAATGAATCCAAAACCACACTAGAAAAGATGTGCTGCTTAAAACACAACTTGGGATCAAACAGGACACCAAGGTTATTAAATGTAGAGAATCGCTCGAATTGGACGCTATTAATCATGTAAGTAAACAAATGAGGCTTATACCTACACATATTATTCTATATTCTTCTATATTCTATATTCTCCTATATTCTTCCATATTCTCCTATATTCTTCTATATTCTTTTCCTATATTCTTCTATATTCTTCTATATTCTTCTATATTCTATATTCTTCTATATTCCTCTATATTCTATATTCTTCTATATTGTTCTATATTCTTCTATATTCTTCTATATTCTTCTACATTCTATATTCTTCTATATTCTATCTATATTCTATATTCTTCTATATTCTTTCTATATTCCTCTATATTCTTCTATATTCTTCTATATTCTATATTCTTCTATATTCTATATTCTTCTATATTCTATATTCTCCTATATTCTTCCATATTCTTCTACTTCTATATTCTTCTATATTCTACTATATTCTTCTATATTCTTCTATATTCCTCTATATTCCTCTATATTCTATATTCTTCTATATTCTATATTCTTCTATATTCTTCTAATTCTATATTCTTCTATATTCTTCTATATTCTATATTCTTCTATATTCTTCTATATTCTTCTATATTCTCCTATATTCTTCTATATTCTTCTATATTCTTCTATATTCTCCTATATTCTTCTATATTCTATATTCTTCTATATTCTATATTCTTCTATATTCTATATTCTTCTGTATTCTATATTCTTCTATATTCTTCTATATTCCATATTCTTCTATATTCTATATTCTTCTATATTCTATATTCTTCTATATTCTTCTATATTCTATATTCTTCTATATTCTATATTCTATATTCTTCTGTATTCTATATTCTTCTATATTCTCCTATATTCTTCTATATTCTATATTCTTCTATATTCTTCTATATTCTTCTATATTCTATATTCTTCTATATTCTATATTCTTCTATATTCTATATTCTTCTATATTCTTCTATATTCTATACTCTTCTATATTCTATATTCTTTTATATTCTGTATTCTTCTTTATTCTATATTCTTCTATATTCTATATTCTTCTATATTCTATATTCTTCTATATTCTATATTCTTCTATCTCTTCTATATTCTCCTATATTCTTCTATATTCTATATTCTTCTATATTCTATATTCTTCTATATTCTATATTCTTCTGTATTCTATATTCTTCTATATTCTTCTATATTCCATATTCTCTATATTCTATATTCTTCTATATTCTATATTCTTCTATATTCTATATTCTTCTATATTCTATATTCTATATTCTTCTGTATTCTATATTCTTCTATATTCTCCTATATTCTTCTATATTCTATATTCTTCTATATTCTATATTCTTCTATACTCTTCTATATTCTCCTATATTCTTCTATATTCTATATTCTTCTATATTCTATATTCTTCTATATTCTATATTCTTCTATATTCTATATTCTTCTATACTCTTCTATATTCTCCTATATTCTTCTATATTCTATATTCTTCTATATTCTATATTCTTCTATATTCTATATTCTTCTATATTCTATATTCTTCTATACTCTTCTATATTCTCCTATATTCTTCTATATTCTATATTCTTCTATATTCTATATTCTTCTATATTCTATATTCTTCTGTATTCTATATTCTTCTATATTCTTCTATATTCCATATTCTTCTATCTTCTATCTCTCTATATTCTATATTCTTCTATATTCTATATTCTTCTATATTCTATATTCTTCTATATTCTATATTCTATATTCTTCTGTATTCTATATTCTTCTATATTCTCCTATATTCTTCTATATTCTATATTCTTCTATATTCTTCTATATTCTTCTATATTCTATATTCTTCTATATTCTATATTCTTCTATATTCTATATTCTTCTATATTCTTCTATATTCTATACTCTTCTATATTCTATATTCTTTTATATTCTGTATTCTTCTTTATTCTATATTCTTCTATATTCTATATTCTTCTATATTCTATATTCTTCTATATTCTATATTCTTCTATATCTATATTCTTCTATATTCTATATTCTTCTATACTCTTCTATATTCTCCTATATTCTTCTATATTCTATATTCTTCTATACTCTTCTATATTCTATATTCTTCTATATTCTATATTCTCCTATATTCTTCTATATTCTATATTCTCCTATATTCTTCTATATTCTATATTCTTCTTTATTCTATATTCTCCTATATTCTTCTATATTCTATATTCTATATTCTATATTTTTCTATATTCTATATTCTTCTATATTCTTCTATATTCTCCTATATTCTTCTATATTCTATATTCTTCTTTATTCTATATTCTATTTCTTCTTTATTCTATATTCTATATTTTTCTATATTCTATATTCTTCTATATTCTTCTATATTCTCCTATATTCTTATATATTCTATATTCTTCTATATTCTATATTCTCCTATATTCTCCTATATTCCTCTATATTTTTCTATATTCTCCTATATTCTCCTATATTCTTCTATATTCTATATTCTTCTATATTTTTCTATATTTTATATTCTTCTATATTCTATATTCTATATTCTTCTGTATTCTATATTCTTCTATATTCTTCTATATTCTCCTATATTCTTCTATATTCTCCTATATTCCTCTATATTCTTTTATATTCTTCTATATTCTTCTATATTCTTCTATATTCTTCTATATTCTTCTATATTCTTCTATATTCTTCTATATTCTTCTATATTCTATATTCTTCTATATTCTCCTATATTCTATATAAGGGAGAGATATATCCAAAAAACATTAATTGTTGAGCGTCATTGTAATGGCAAAGCGTCTAGAAAAACAAACTAAGATTATAAAATGGACAGGTAGGAGATCATAATATTCCTTAGGATGTAATAGGATAGGAAAGGAATGGACAGGATAGGATTTGATAAAATGCAATAGAATAAGATAGAATGGATAGGCAGTCAGCGTAGTCGGAATGCATCCAGAAACTAGTTGATTTCATACAAATCTCCCAAGGCGAATTTCTTTTTGATCCATGAACTATTTTAGAGGACATTCAATAGTCTTTATATCATTTATATTCATCTTGTTCTTTGGAATACTGTTTTTTTTTCTGTACAAGGTAGTTTGTTTGAATACCAAAGCTTAAGCTTTCTATTTCTGATAATTAGCAAATAAATGATTACATGCAGTGGTTGTCAAATGTTTAAAGGTATTTTTTACTATACTCATTTGAATGATTTCAAGACCTTGCACTAATGGATTTGCATATTACTTTTGATTTGAAATTATTACTTTGGCAAATGATTTACTAAGTTCTAAAATACTTTAAAAACTCTTTTTTTACTGAATCTGTATAATGCAATTTTAGCTCTCCAACACTATGAGTTAATTAAGTAGAGAAGATCAAAGTGTTTAGTATAATATTTTTTTCTTTAATGGTCCCCTATTAAAAAAACTCCAAGTCACTTTATTTTATTGTTCCCTCTACTATATTTTTTGTAGGGTATACAAATATTTATGCATAAAATGTCAATATCAATGCTTTAATGCGACTGGGAATAAACTTAAACGTGACTTGCAATTTTTTTTTTCTCAGCTTTTATTTGTTTGATTTCATTGCTATAGTTCAAGGCAAGACAACAAATATGTTTCCCTATAAGGAAAAAAAGAAAAAGCATATCCTGACGACAGTTGAAACGCGGAAATTTCTCGTTTGCCTGCCCTCATGTCAAGTATGCAAAACACGTTATTGACATTTGGTATTTTGGTAAGACAATATTATGTATATTATTTGTATTTGAATGTTGTTGAATGTGGTCTTTGTCTCTGTCTCTGTCTCTGTCCCTGTTCCTGTCCCTGTATCTGTATACGTATATATTTCATTTCCTTTTTCTTATATTTTGTTGTATCTTTTATTGGAATTTTTGTTATTTTTTCATTGATTTTTTAAGGGTTTCGTTATTTTTGTTAAGATTTTTCATGTTTTCTCAATCACAGAACAAAAGCATTTGTGGCCTATAAAGGTAAATGAGATAATACACAATGAAAATTTCTAGAATGGGTAACTGCTTGTTTTTGTTGCTTAAGATCAAGATAATATCTATTTGTGGTTAAGATTATGAAAGAGATATAAATGTGGTGTTGCCATTGATACATTTTGGAAATAAATGCCATAAGCAGAACAAAAGATCTAAGGTTTCATGTATATTGAGAAACCATTGTCCTTGAAACATGGATGCTGTGAGGCTTTCCAAACCTTCCTCTAAGCATTAGAATACAGCTGCAAGGACCTGTTGAGTATCAATGGTTTGAATCATATATATTCCATAGAAAATAGGATTCTTTTAAACATTTTGGTCTTAGAGAATTGTGTGAGTTCCTTCATCGTACATCTAAGGTTTCATATATACTACATATTTATAAGCCATATTCATTGTCCTCATAATGTAGAATCTGTGAGATATTAGAAAGCCTTCCTCATTGAAACATTCACATTGTTTCATCAGAATACTGTTGCTGCAAGGACCTGTTGAGTTTCGAAGGTTTCTTTTTTTTAAACTGTTTGATTTAAAAGGAAACCACTTAATTCTTAAGCAAACTTTGGATTCAAATTCCAACCTGTTGCCTTGTGGCATGCGAGGACTTGTTAACAAATATGCAAATACTATGCCACAGATTATTTGTAGGTCGTAACACTAAAGAAGTTTCTTTAGTTTCTTTGAACATTCTTTAAGTTTTTTAATAGTAGCTTCACTTATGTATAAATATATAAAATATTTGTTCGATCTTTTATTTAATGAGGAAAGCTTTATTTATTTTATATTTTTTTTTTTCTTAAATATTCCTCAGTGGGTGTTGTGTGTATAATATTTTGTTGCAACAACAATAATTCAGTAGCAGCTGCTGACACATGTAATAATTCAATTGTGCGGACAACCATTAAATAAGATTGATGAAAGCTTTAAAGTTCAAATTGACGACTACTGCTACTACAAGAATGTGGACAAGGATATGGATGAGGATAAGGATAAGGATAAGGATGAGAATGAGAATGAAAATATAGACTATGATGATGCTGACTGACGGTAGAGAGTTCGATTTCATTGAGCATCATTTTGTTCTTGATGTTTCGAATGCTTTTCCCACTTGAAGCAGTCATCGTGACGCCAATTTATTTATATTTTTATAAAGCGTTCTTCATTCTTTCGTTTTGAGTGCTTTAAGTATTTGTGCGTGTGTGAATGAATCAAACTCTCAATCTAAGGGGAGTAATGGTGTTGTTCTTTTTACGATTTTCAAATGTTTTTCATTTTAAATTTATTTTTATTTTTATTTTTTTATATACTTTTTTTCCCAATGAAAAATGATGTTTTTTTGATCAGAACGCAAACACTCATCCTTGAATATATTTCCACACATACATACACATCCATTAAAATACATACGCGCAGACACATTGATACAATTAAAAATCTCAAGAAGTATTTAACTATGTTGGATTTGTCTTTTTCTTCTTCTTCTTCTTCTTCTTCTTCTTATTCTTTATTTCATAATTCATACTCTATACTTCTATGGAATCATCATGATTAATGATGTTCATGTTGTTCATATTGTTGATGATGTCCTTTCTTTTACCGCCTTTAACCGAAGCCATTTGATTTAGTTGTTCCATTTTAAGGGATTCTTATGCCAAATTGTCATTGTTCAAAGCATTTATGGGTATTTTAGATTAAAATGGAAAACATTTGGATTTACTACGAGGGAAGTTTGACAATTATAAACACTTTGAAACAATATTTTTGTTAGCCTTTCAAAGGAATTTCTTAAGCTTTATATGCAAAATTTGATCCACCATTTTCAACCGATCGATGTACAGAATCGATTTTGATGAAATAATCGCTAAATGGTATTCTTATCTTTCAGTAATTTGATTTTGATTCCAATGAGTGACTTTTACTTGTTGCTGCGCACACAAACAAACAAACGGACAGATAAAGTCATATTGCGCGAATAGTTTTAGTCCTTGAAAGTTAAGTAAATAGGATCACATAAATGTGTCGTCCCTTTCATTTTGTGTCTGAATGTTCCTAGAAAAATCACCTACAACATTTTCAATTTTGGTCATATCAGACAGAAGTACTAATCTTGTGATCCTTCTTAGGTTTTTATCTAAGTAGATCTACTTTGACTTGTTTTTAATCACCTTCAAGTGATGTAGGTCTTTAATCAGGGATCATTGACTTTTTTTTTCTTCGAATTTGGCTTCAAATGTTGAAAAAAAGAAAGAAAAACGAAGAATCTGTTTTCTATTTTTCTAATTTTTTATATTAAAGATTGATAAAATAAAATGAATAGTCTTATAAAAGATCAATTATTTAGTAAAAACATTAGTATATTCACAAAACATCTAAGAACAAGAAATAGTCAAAGTATTTAAAACAGTCGGAATTGTTATGGCTTTAAGATTGGGGTTCAAAAGGAAAAAATGTAGTCGACTGCTTTGAGAAAGGAAAAATGATAACAGTCACAGCATATTGTGCAGGATTATTGGATCAATTGAAAGATCAAATTATGAAATCAATGAGGGTTGAATTTATAATATAATTTTATTCTTTATGGTTAATAGCAATGGCAAATGTATATGGATCAGGCTACAAATTGATGCCTCATTCCCATTATTATCAAAATTTGTCCATCTGTGACTTGAAGAAATGTTTCATTGGTAAGAGATTTATAAGAAAAAATATGAAAGTGTAATGAAAAACTGATGTCTATGTTGAAAAGAAGAAGAATTTGAAAAACTTGAAACATTGTTGAGGTCTTTTGAGCTAAAAAAAATTGTATTAATTGAAAAATTGTTTAATCCCTATTAGGTTTTAAACTAATGAGACTCCCCTCGAAACATTTAAAAAATGGACAAAGAAGAAGAAAAATCTTAAAGTTGAAATAACAAGTTCTATTAAAGTTTTACAGGTGTTGGCTCAGTGCTTGTCGGTAAGATGAGTAAAAATATTTACAAGTCAAAGTGCCACGTCTACAAAATATCTTACAATGAACGACTCTTCATCATCTTTCGTTCGTTTTTGGTTAAGCAAACAAATTTGTGCTGCTTAAGACAAAGATAGTAGAAGGATAACACAACACAATTGTCAAGAGAAGCAAGGATACAAAAAACAGATAAGCCCCATTTTAAAGGAAGAGAAAATGACAAAGAGAGTTGGAGTAACAACAGAATAAAAGACAATCATGGGAACAATTCCAAGGTGGTGGCAACTGTTTGAGCAGCTAAATTGAAATATCCGTCATTGTTCGTTCGCCTTTTTTCTTCCTTCCTTCCATCCTTTCGTCCTTGTATGGATCCCAGTAAACAGGTGAGAATTCATTATCCTTTGGCAGCAGAAAAAAAAAGAAAGGAAAAACAAAAATGGAAAAGGAAAAATTTAACAAAAACAAATGAAGGTCCTCATAATAAAGATGAAGCCGCTTTCTCCTGCCAAAAACCGAACTTTATGGCCAAGAGCAACATCCTCATAATTATGAGCGTTTATTAAAAACAAAAAACAAAAAAAAAAAAGAGTCTCAATGACCACCATCGACTCGGACTAAGAAATGCCGAAAGCTAGTGACTGAGTTTGGCTCATTGACGAAGGTAAACCCCCAGCAGGCGTCGCAGTATGATACTTATTTTGTCCTTTTGCCCACACAAACACTTTGAATTTTAGGCTTTTATGTATTTCCTTGTTTGTTTGTTTGTTTGTTTGTTTCTTTGACTTGGTGTTGCCGTCATCACTGCCGCCGACATTGCCATATTATGTGACCTTGGGTCGAAAAAAGGATTAAAAGTGGATTATCTTTATATGTTGACATAAGATGTTGATAAAAACAAAAACAGCAAAAGCAACAAAGACTTGTTTGCTATGCCTTTTATTTTATTTTGTTTTGTTTTGTTTTTTGTGTTTTTGAGCGTGTAAATCGCATAAAATGTCAACACCACCTACAACAATAACAACAACAACAATAATAATAATAAAAACAACATTATAATGCTTATAAAGGATATTTAGGTTAATACCCAACAATCTCTCCCCCAAAGAAAAAAAAATAAGAATTAAAAATATTAAAATATTAAGAATTAAAAGTATCAAATGCGACTTTTAATATGATTAGCTTCATTGGTTTATTATACCCTACACCTTCATCTGATCTAAGCAGTTTCAATGGGTTATGATCACTTTGTTTTGAGGTTTGTAACCAATCCATTTTATGAAATCATATTTATAATCAATGCTGAAACCAAATCTAAAATTTTGTTTCTTTTCTTAGCATCACTAGATTTTATCTGTTACACTTTGAGTATTAAAAAAGAACACAGTTTGAGTATCAGAAAATTACAGAGCTAAGTATTTGAGTTAATATTTTGTATTCTACTTTTAGGGTTTGGCGTTGTTTGAATATCCCATATCTCGGAAACGGGCACACATATTTATGTTCAAGCCGGAAACCAACCATATACATTCACAAAAAATCAATGCAATCACGATACATGAACGATATCCCAGCGCATAGCATACGAACAATTTAAAACATAAATTTTTATATATAAGAAGAAGATAAGATTAACGAAATATTGACATTAGAACTAATTATTTTGCTACTCTATTATAATTTTTAAGCATTAGGATAAAGTGACATCCTAGAAAATAATCTAAATGTTTTACAGTTTTTAAAATTATAATACTATTAGTAAATTACCAATAGATACAAAAATGTATAGATTTTCTGTTAAAAAAAAAAAAAACTCTTTCATTTCTTTATACATCAATTATGAAAACTGTTCTAGAATAGTCAAGAAGTCATAATTATAAAATTATGATATTAACAAAGACCAAAAACCACTGCAACAGTACGGACATCTCTTTTTGGACCCATTCCTGAATCGTCGAGACATTTGTAAATTTATTAGACTTCGACTTGGACACACCAAATTAACCCACAAATACCCTAAGTAATATTTGTAATCACTGTAACCTTAACCTAAATGCCACATTATCCGTCCAACATATCCTATCTGATTGCCCACACTTTAACTCCCAAAGACTCCAACACTTCCCCTCCTCTGACTCCATACACTCGCTAACCACCCCTTCCCACGATAACATCATTAATCTAATTCATTTTTTAAAACAATCACAAATGTATAATCAAATTAAAAAAAAAAAAAAATGTATAAAAGTAAATAAATAAGCAATTTAGAATAAGAATAAAAATAATATGAATAATAATCTTATAGTTCTAGATATATAATTTGTAATAAAATAAGTTTCTATAAAAAAAAACTATACTCATCGTATATAATCTCATAAATAAGTAGTAACAAGTAAGTAAGCTTAAGGTCATCGTATCTATAGCTTCATATTTAGCTTTAGTTTGTACTCGTATGTATTTTTTAAGTGCACTCAAACTGTTTATAAATAAATAAATAAAATAAAATTATGAAAAATGTATGAAGCCGCTTTATTTCATTTTGATGTAATTTTCCAAAAAAAAATCTCATGGAATTTACAATACCAATATTTCATTTAAACAAATTGTAATGACGCGGTTCAAATTTGAGGCATAACTACTGCATATATCATAAAGAAAGTACATGCTTGTCAAAACAAGATTTTGAGGCGGATTATGAGGGTCCCCTGGTTTGTGTACAACACTACCATGTAAAGAGATGTAAAGATGCCTATAGTACGCGATGAAATCATTACATACAACAGTGTGTTACAATCAGCTGCTTCAAAGGCATCTAAATTTATTGGTGACAATTTTTATTTGAGATGCATTATGATGCAGACTAAAAAGGCTGCATCCCACCCGATTTTTCATAAAGATGTATGCAAATCCTTACACACGACGCCCATGTTATTATTATGAATCACAATATTGAAAGCAAATATAGTACTATCAGGGATATATAAGCATTCCTATTACATTCTAAGCTTATCTAGATAATACAAAACGTTTTTTTTTTTTTTAAAGAAAATGATGCATGTGTTTGCTTTCTCCACAAATTCATTATCATTATTACTTTGTAAATAAGTTTCAACCATTTAAATAATTATGATTCAGTTTGGAGATTTTAACAGTAGCAACAACTTTTTAAATTCTTTTAAAAAACATCAATTAAGGAAAAACTAAACATATGTTAGATCTGGCAAACTAAGAATAGTATAAAGAATTTATAATTTTTTAACATCATCAATGGTTGCGGACAAAGATCTGATGTCATTGCAAAAAGGTGCACTTCTGCACATCTGTAGTATTGGTAAAGAACTATTTTATCGATAGTCCTACAAAAGGGTGGCAATGAGAGCACAACAGTACAGCTTCCGCTACCTGCGAGATAAGGGCGAAGACATGATTTTGTTCAGGGGGCTTCAATATAGTCAACAAAATAGAATAGTCTCTGATAGAGGGAGCGTTTTTACATCAAATGAAATTAAAGAATTTCTAGAAATCAAAAATGTCAAATATACAACTTTCGACACTTCAGGTTTTCAAAGCAAATCTGTGTAGTTTGCTTCATACGATTCAAGTTTTGCTCTCAAAGCGTCCAAAACTCGGAAAGTCCCAAAGCGATGAAAGCGATTAAAGCCAAAGCACACAAAGCATGCTATGCCTTAAAATTTACATATTTTCATTTAATTCAATAATTCTCAAACGATTTATAGTTCAATATAAATAAATACATAGTTCGGTTGCATTGGAAAAATTTGATTTGGTATTACAAATCCAATATTAACAATTTTATTATTCTTTTTTTTTACTTCCTTTTTTTTTTTTTAAATTGTGTATAATTTTATAAAAATGTTTTTTTTTTTTTTGTGAGATTTATTTTCGTCTTTAATGTAAACATTTTTAAAATTTAATTTGTTGATCGATTAAGTACAACGGTGTTACACGCATTGAGTCCCAAATGATTTAATTTCACACTGAGCATTCCATGTAGATTTCTTAGTACGTTTTTTAATACATTTTTCAACATTTGGGGGGAAAAGTGACTTAATTTTGTAGTTGCTGTTTTAGTAGAAAATGTGCATTCGATAAGAATGCAACTAAAATGCTGTTTGTGAAATTGGTCGCACTCTACCCAGTGCTGGTTAATTGTTGCCTTTTTTTTTTTTTTGTTGACTGATTATGACCAAATCAAAAAAACAGCTCTTCCGAAAATGCAATGTGAACACATTTTTACATTGGACTCTGTTCTATTAGATCTGATATTCTTAGTATATCCCAAATGAAGAAATTAATGTTTGTCCAACTTTATTGTATGTTGAATCCAAAACACGTACAAAGATGTTTGGTAGACCGGGTTGATCGGTGTCTGTTGTAGTGCAAACAGCAGACTACGAGGTTTATTCATAAATAATTGGGAATTTTGAATTTAGAAATTTAGAATTTAAAAGAAAAAAAAAAAACAGTTTTTCTCAATCACAATGAATAAGGGATAAAAATAACACTTTCAACAATGTTTTTAGTTTCTTTTCCAATCATATTTTTCTCAGACACTTTCCATGGTGTAAGAAAACAAGGTGACGCCAATTTGGCTTGTTACGCTCTCAAAATTCTCTCACTCTCAATTTTTAGTGAATAAGTATCATCAGTTTATTATAACGCTGAAAAACACGCATTTAGTGTTGTACAGAACGTGAACATGCATTGAAAATGTAAAAATTAGTGTTATGAAATCAATTTTTTGCGCTTTGAACAGCTGTGTTCGGAGAAATTGTGCTTAAAATAAAATCATTAAAAGGGAATTTAAATTGAAAATGCGGTGTAAATTGAATAAAATAGTGAATTAAACAATAAAACAGTAAATTTTGTATTTTTCATATACTTTGCAAGCACTTAAATATGTACATAAGTTAATATATAAACAATGAATATATGATAGTGTTGTGCAGCGTAAAAATCACGAAATAAGGACCATTTGCTGAGAACGGACACATAGCGGTAAAAAATTGGCGGCTCCTTGTTTTCTTACACCATGGACACTTTCAAAGAAAAAAAGTGTTTTTTGAGTATTGATGTACTTCGCTCTCTCGTTCTCAGAGATGTGCAGCGAAGGATTGTGCTTATGAACAGCTTAGAAACAAAGAAGTAAATTGGGGAACCAAGCCGGCTTGAGCTTGTGAATTGTTTTGCATGGCTTGGTTTGGCTTGTTAGGCTTGGTGTATGTTTGCAAGCCTATGTATGTGTTTGCTTTGTTCTCTTACCAATGTAACTATAGCAACAACGAAAGACAAATACGTCACTTGTTAATTTGTTTTTGTTTTAATGTAATGATTTCCATTTTATGAACATAGATAATTCAGAAATTAAAGAATAAGAATGAGCCAAAGTGATAATGTTTTGTAAACGCTATTATGTTTATTAAATAAATAAATAATTACAGAATAACAATACAAAAATTATGTATTAAAAATAAAATGTTTCTTAAGCTAGTAATTCACATGCTAACCGCAGCGCACAAGCAGGCGCACATAAACACAACGCTTGCAAACTTACACCAAGCCTGACGCCAACAAGTCAAGCCAAGTCATGCCAAGCCATGCAAAACAATACACAAGCTCAAGCCTGCTTGGTGTTCTCTGCGTGCATGCATGGCTTGCTTAGGCTTGTTTTTTACCAAGTCTTCATAAACATCATTATAATGTTCACTGCACATCTCTGATACGGATATCACTTCAAGGGCGCAGCCAGGTACAAGTAAGGGGTATTTTTTTTTTTTTCCATTAATAAACATTTTTCCTTGCCTTGACGCTCTGAACAAAATCCTATCTACGTCCTTGTCTCGCAGAGAGCAAGAGCTGTACTATTGTGCTCTCTTTCTCTCTAATACAACTCTTTCAAAGTGATCCTTTGAAAACTGTTATTATTTATTACACAGATAGTATTTTTTTTTTGTTCAACTGAAAACAAATGAGCGAGAAAATTGATACAGAAAAAATTAAGTGTGTGTTCTGTGCAGAACGAAATCGATTCTGCTTCAATTTTTTTTACTTTTTAATGAGCAGATCGCATTGAAAGTAAATACTGACTGTTATTTGCGACCTCTGCTTTCTAGTCTATATTTGTAATCAAACTTATTTGTTTAAATTTTCCTTTGTTTTGTAATTAAAATTATTTAATTTAATTATTAAAGTTTTTGCATTTTTATTATACATTATTTTTATAAAGTTGTGTCATATTTATAAGTATTTGTATATCTTCAGTTGTAAAGAAACAGTTGTTTTTATTGTAAATAAATGTTAATACTTTATTACCACATAAATATTTCTTTATAATCTCCATCAATAGTTTAGCAACTTATTTTTTTTGAAACATTTGAAACACGGACCTGTTTCCGATTAGATACTTTTGTTAACCTACTCACTCAAGCTTATCTGCTACTTACGAGTAATATACATTTTGGCCTGAACATTATTGACTATTATCATCTACTTATCACAAAATTACACATCCTTGTCTCTTCAAATTCTAAACTAACCACATGAGAATATCCTAACACACACACACACACACACACAGCTTTAAGTTTCAGAAACTATTGTACTTGCTACTTACTATGAAGGAAATATTTTAACAAAATGTATTTAATGTCATTTTAAAAGTATTCTAACCCAAATCCACAACTGAGAGATGAAGTTAGTCACAGTCACAGTCACATCAAAAACTTAAGCCAAAATATTGTACCTGCAACAATGTACCGCCATCAGACACAGTGACAAGACATAACAAACAGAGTTTCGCTTTTTGATGATTTTTAGTTTCTCTCTCTCTCTCTCTCTCTCTCTCTGTCTTTGTGTCTCACTTTCATCAACCATAAACTTGATTTAGTTTTGGTTGTGCCAAAGAATTTAGTTTTTGAAGTAACTACAACCAACGCCCACTCATTACCCAGATATTCATAAAATCAAAAATTGCTTATTCCAAAGAAAAGTAACAAAGCTGATGACGGTGACAATGATGCTTTTGATGCTGATGATGATGCTGATGATGCTGATGATGATGAAAATCCAAAATTCAAGCCAACATCATGTGTTTAATATGAATTGCTTGCCCACATATGTACATATGTACACATGTATTTACTAAGTATATCTATGTATATCTATGAGTATGAATATAGTTTCACTTGCCGCTTGCCTTGACTAAATTTTAAGTAGTAAAAGTTTGGAAACAACTTTCAATTTATTATCGAAATAAAATGCAGATAAATGTGAAACTCAAGCCACCTTGTATTGGGTATTTTTGGGTACTTTAGTATTAAAAAGATGCTGGAGATGCAGCCATCATCCAAACTAAGGAGTCTGCCAAGCAACCATCCAACCAACTAACCTTGTACTATATCTTTAAGTTCATTCAGAAAGATAAAGACCAAGTTGAGTTGCTCCTCATTGTAGAGCAGTGTTGTTGCTTGCACCTTCATTGTGGCATGCGCACATTGATAAGGTAAAGTTTTTGACGTGTTACTAAAGTTTATAATGTTTCATGAAATTGCGGGAGAAACTTTGCATTGTCAGTTTAGTTCAGTTAAGATGATGTCTATAGGAGATGATGGGTGGAGGAGGGGGGCAATGAGTGAAATTTTGGAGTTTGAGTTGAGAAAACTTAACGCGATTTTTGGCGGCAACAAACAATAAATGTCAGTCGCTGTCGTCACTGCATTACTTGGTTCGCTTGGTAACGCATAAATGCACGCAACAAGAGAGGAAGACTTTGGCAAAAAAACACTTGTCAACATGCCGACAGTTGTACGAGGCAACACTGTAGCACCATTTGTTGTATATTTGTGTGCGTAACTTTGTGTATTTGAGTGTATTTGTGTGTTTGTGTTGAATAGTTGAGATACTTTGTTGAAAGCTGATGCCGATGCCAACGCCGCATGCCTATTGTCAATTTGCACCTTTCAATTGCAATTTCATTTCAAGCCGATTTTTTGTTTTCTTTATATTTTTTTCCAATTTTTTTTTTTGTGTTTTATATTCATTTTTGTTGCTTTTATTGCTATTGCTATTGTTAGTGTTGTTGTTGATGTTGTTGTTGTAGATCGAGCAATTGTCAATATTTATAAACATTTTTCGTTTCAAAATTCGTTTTATGCTTTCGGCGGTTCGTTTCTTTTTTCGAATTTGTCTATATTTGTTTACATTTTATGTTATGTGCTAACAACTTTATGTGATATCGATAGTTTTGTCGATATTTCAAAATATTATTGATGAAGATTTTAAGAAATTATATTATTGTAGTAACGATTATAACAGCAACCGGTCACCAAGCAATTAATGAGAGGGTGGCATTAGAAGGTTGCATGAATGGTAGCAAAAACTCATCCATCAATTTTTGACATGAGTAACACTCAAACACTGTTTTGAGTTAATTCATGCAGTCCTAAAGTTGGTATATTTTGTTGTCTAGACAGACACGTATTATATATTGTCGGCCAATATGTCGAACTGTTAAATTTCCCGGTTGCTTCGATGCATAGGACTGAGTTCTGATATTTATGTTAATCATTAAATAAGAATTTACAACAAATGCATAATTTCCATTCTATTATATGCATCTGAGTCTCAGCAAATAGCACTACAGCGTTATCACTCACTAGCACCGTCGAGATGAGCACACTGCGTCCATCTATACACATTTTGACAGACAATCTAATGAAGAAATTAAAGAAAACTGTAATGGAGAGAATTGAATAAAATGGTCAAGAAAACTACGAAAAATGTGAAGTAATCAGGTTTGCAGTCAGCCAGGCAACAACCTATCAAAGAAATCACTAGGCGACACATTCAATAATGCAAGACAATCAGGAAGACCACCTGAGAGATGGAACGAATGCTAGACTTCGGGATCGACTGACAACTCTCCCTAAAATAAGGCACTTTTCTTCACAAATAATTTCAGTATTCTAATTAAAAAACTGTATAAAAATAATGACTATGACATCTGAAATTTGGTGTTAAATGAACAGGGTCTAATCCTAATAAATAAATAAAGAAGAAGAAGAATGTTCAATAGGAACGTCATGAATCGCCCTTGAAACATTCATTTATTGGTACAACATCATGAGTCGCTTAGCACTCTTCTATGTCTAAACTCATACCCATCATGCATGACCTAGAAGATGAGCTTATTCAGCCAATTATCGTTTGATAATTTCCCTTTTGAGGTGATAATGACTAACTGTTGTGTGAACTTGGAAGTTTTTCTCGAAGAACAATTCGTGGGCAAGCTGAAAAATTGGATACACAGGAACTAAGCAGGTTTTCTCATTTTAAAGATTAAGTCTACACCCATACACACTTCAGGCATCACAATGAGAAGTCAGTCAAGCTTCTTTTTGAATTTGACATCTGATCGAGTTGTTCAATCTTTCCTTACTTTTATGGTTTTTTGACTTTGTCACATAAAAATGTGTTGTCTTATCCTTACTGAATGTTGTTATATTGAACCATTTTTACTATTTCTATCTTTAGCCATTATGTTTTGATTCCTTATTGTCTCCATTATTCCTTTTAACTTTAATTTTTATCAATAATTTAATAAAATTACTAAAAAGGAACATTAAAAATAAATTGTTTAATATCATTTTTTTAAGGGTTTAGTTTAACTCATCAATATAGAAATCATTTCTAATAGAATTTATTCTAATTTAAAATGAATTTTCCAAAATTGGTGATGTTAAGACAAAATCATACTAATACCATATTTTCTTGTTGTTTTATTTTTTGTTTTTTTTTGAATTCTTTTCCAACAACCAAATGATTGAAATGTTCTGCTATTTGTTGGTGGTCGAAATAGGGCTACATAAAACACCATTTCATAGACCTGAGGGTTGAGGAATCATAGTATTGTTGGGGCGCCAACTACGCTGACAGCTGCCAAATGCTTTCAAATATACAAAATACATAGTACAATTGTATTATAGAATTGAGACTGCTGAGGCAACACCATCAACAGCAGCAACAACAAACAATGCATGGAATATAATAGGAGTGGAATAGAGTGTAGAGGGTAGATAGAATGCATTTTAAACGACTCACTAAGCTCCGCTTGAATAACACCAATGGGTAGAACCGCTCTAAGCCACTCATAGTCCTCGCAGTCGCAGTAGTCGTCCACCTTGTGATCTAGTTGGGGTTTCACACAATGAAAGCAAATTGTGGAATTTTATTTGATTCGTTTTACGTTACGCATTCGATTTTGCAAATACTTTCTTGGAATTGTTGTTATTGATAGAATTGTTGTTGTTGTTGTTGTTGTTGTTGTTGGTAGAATTGTTGTTCATGTTCTTGTTGTTGTTGTTGTTGTTGTTATTATCAATGTTGTTTTTGTTTGATTTCTATCACCATGCTGTGCATTTTTATTTACTTTCGGTTTGTTTTAGATTTTTATTTTTGTTTGATTTCTTTATCATTTTGCTGCTTTTTGGCACAAAACTAAAAAAAATAAAAAAATAGGAAAAGAACCACGACTCCTGGCGCCATTTTTACACTTATACACTCATCCATCAAACACACAAAGATATATTCACACACACACACACACACACACACACACACACACACACACATACACAAATACATTCAATGTTGATTTTTGTTGCGGTGGCAATGGGGTGTCAGTTGTTGACTGCGGGCGGCAATAATATTAAAGGCATTTGTACTCGTATACTACTAGTTCTATATGAATGTCAGGATATGTGAGAACATAGTACTATAGACCAGCCGGAGAAGGATGAATAGGCAAGGCAAGGATATAATATCGGACACATTCATGTATAGAGAGAAAAAAAAAAAAAAAGAGAAATTGAAGTATTGCAATGGAATTAAGTTTTCAATTTCGATCAATGCTATGACGCTTGTTCCTGTGCCTGACATTTCTATCCTCTATTTTTCTATTTTTGCTTTATTAAATTTTCCGTGTTTCTTTGTTTTGTTTGTTTCAACATTGTTCACACCAAAATGAAAATATTGCACATGAAAAGAAAAGAAATTTTGTTGTACATTTTTGTATTTGTTGTTATTGATGTTTTTTGTATTTTTAATTTGTATTCTATTTGCAATTGTTACCAATATTTTATTTATACTCGTACATGGAATCACATGAATCGTGTATGCATAACTAAATATATCATTATGTAATTTATTTATATAGCGCGAAAAATCAAACAAAATAAAAAACAAATGACAAATAATGCAGACAGACAGACAGATAATCAAACAAACAAACAAACAGAGAATGAATCATTCGAACAGAAGATGTTGGCTATCCAAGAGAATCAAGCAGGCAAAGGACAGAGGAAGAAAATAAAAATAAATAAATAAAGATGTAGGTGGCTTTTCAAGGACTCAACTTTGCCTTCTTAGTGTTATTATTAACCCAAACTATTATGCGCTTGCCAAATATTTATTTCAATTTCCTTTTTTCAGTTTATTTCTTAATTCACTGTTGTCTTGGATTTCTGATATTTTCAACATTTGTCATCATATTACGGTTTTACGAGATGTGGTTATAAAATAACTTGATTGCTTGAAATGATTCTATAGGAAAACAAAACATATGAATGCTGTGAAGTGTGAAACCTCCTAATTATGCACTTCAATAGTCATCTCTCCTGTGTCCTTGGTCATATTAATTGATCTGATCGCGACTTTTGTTTGAGCAACAAAATGTTTCCTTTCTTCATCATCATTTGGCACTACAGCTCTTTGTGAGCTTTGGCTGCTGTACGTAATGCCTCCATGTTACTCGGTCTTTCGAGTTTCGCTAGGTCTTCGTTTATCTCATCTATCCATCTTGATTTTGGTCTTCCTCTCGCTCTGTTTGTGTATGACCTCGCATCCAGCACTTTTTCTTGAGCCCTTGAGTTGTCCATTCTCGCTACATGGCCTAGCCATCTTATCCGTTGCGCTTTAATAAACCGTATAACGTTTTCGCCTTGAATTAGTTTCTCGAGTTCGTTATTTCATCTGATTCCTTTCTTAGCAACACTATAATTTTTCGGTTACACTTTGAGTATCTACTAAGAATACAGTTTGAGTAACACAAAATTAAAGTGCTATTTTAATTAATTTTTGATTGATACTTTAAGGGGATGGGGTTGTTTGAATATCCCATATCTTGGGAACGGGGATACATATCGGAACAAAAACTATCCTATGTTTAAGCCGGGAGTAAAAACAAATCAAATTCACAAAATTTCAATGCAATCAGATTTATTGCTTCAGACTTCTTCGAGCTCCCTGTCAGATTCCTATGCTCTGCTTTTACTGCTACCACCGAGGGCTACCTATTCAAGACGGGACGTTGGCCACTATGTAACTATTTCATCTACACATACAATTCTTAAAAGAGCCGCCAATGAAAATTATACGTGGCAAATAATATTAACCACAAGTTTTTTGAGTGGTTGAAGCGAATGAATGAGAAAGCAACGATGACATCTTAATAAATACTAAAATAAATATATGTATAGTGTAAAAAGAACAAGATTTCAAACCATTGAAGCTACAAAAAAAAAGTGACATGAACCAGGAGTGAACTCACAGTAGAAGAAAACTGAATTGTTTCCAATAATAGAAAAATCATATGAAATATTGTAGGGCAAAGGGAGTCAATTGTATAATGAGGGGCATAAAAGATCTATGATGTGATGCCTCTGTTTGTTAAGGTAAGGAAAATCCTGCGTAAAACCTGTATTAAATAAAAATTCACCTAAGTAGTCGTATATTTAAAAAATCCATATAAAAAGCTTTACTTCTTCCATTCAGTGAAGTGAAGTTTTAACTACAGATATTGCAATCCAAATTTAAGGCAATATACTCTGTTTATTCAAGTAGTAGTGATCTATGGAATATAAATTTTTACATTATTATTATTATTATTAGGGGGATGTTGCACTGAGACCTATGAGATTTATTGTGCCCCCTTCACGGACTTAGAGTGTTTCTCCTAGCCCAATTCCCTCGATGAATTGTAGTATTGGTGCTACCTCACAGAGTCTGAGTTCGTCCTTAGTTAAGGTGAATTCACCAAGGTGCCTCCCTCTATTGCGCATCGGGGCAGAGCAAGTACCTATCACATGTAGTGAGGCCTCGTCCTCTTCTTTGCAGAACCTGCAAAGCCCATTAGAGAAAATTCTCAGTGTTGTTAGGTGATAGTTCAGCCTACAATGTCCTGTTAATAATCCCGTAATGATTCTCAAGTTGTTCTTCGTTAGATTCATACAATCCTTGTAGCGTCTTAGGTTGTATGTTTCTAGCGCTTATTTGGAAAGTGATGGCCCCGGTAATTTTTCCCAGTAATATTTTCTTTGTTTATCCTCTTCTTCCCAAATAATGCGGGAGATGTTACCCGATCATAATCCACAGAACAGGAGTTGATGCTCACAGTATTAATCTCCTTGTTTCTTTTTTGGCCACACCTCGTAATCATTTTGCTTTTCTTTCACTGCGATTATCTTCTCGCTTTCGATACTCCATTTGTTGTTATTCTACATACGAATAGCGAGCAATGAATTGTAAAGAAAGTTTTTCGATTAAACTTCATAATTACAAACATACATATGCAACTGCAATACATACAAAGAGAAACACATGCTGATTGGAAAAGTAGTTTTAATTGAAAATCTTTGACGGGCTTCATTCATTTTCGTCTCATCTCAGTCTGAGTTGTTGTAACTTGCTCGCATCTTTCAGTTCAGACAGCAGACTCAAATTAAGCGACATTGAATAAAATTACCAAAATTTTATCAAAAATAATAGAACACACACACACACTTGCATATACTCGTAGTACTATGACACTCATGGTCAATATAATAAGAGCATGCAACCTTCGGAAGAACTTAATTGAATTGTTTTAAGCCCAAGAAGAGATAAACAAATGGAAATTTTTTTGGAAGTAAATTGTTTTCATTCATTAAAGGCAAAGCATTTCATGTGAGCTTCAAATATGTTTGAATTCGTCCATTCCAAATTGCTCTTGAAGATAAAATAGAGTCTTTTTTGGAGGAGATCACATACACAATATCTTCTGAAAGGGTTTTTGAAGATAATACAAAGTAGTATTTTGTTTGTACAATGTGTAGATTTTAGAGCACCTCGAACAAAAGATTAAACATATTTTATACTATTCGGAATACAATTATTGATTCATCCAATTCAAGTTATTTGTAATATATTATTGGTATTGCCGTTGTAACCATTTTGGATACAGATTATACCCAAAAAAGGGTATGGCTCCAGCTGCGAAGGAAAGTATGACATCAGTTGTTATTGAAGTAATGACCTATTATTTTGACCATGAGTGTATGACAATATAAAGATCTTGTTATAAAGTGACGTCATCAATAAAAGCATCCCTAAAGTGAGAAAAAGATAGAAGTGAGAGAGAAATAAAATGAAGCAATTTGAAACCAGAAATGTTGGAAAGCAACGTTGTCTTTTGCTCGCCAGTTAAATGAAATGATTTACATTTGGTTCCAAAAGCGATACTAAAAACTATGATAACACAACAACCAAAACAAGAGGGTGAGGTGAGGATGGATTCATGCAATAACAATATCAACAAATACTATTAGTGATAAGTTTTGCATTCGCTTTCTATTCTTCTGTTGCAACTGTCTCTCTCTCTCCCTCTCTCTCTCCGTCTATGTTTGTTCTATGAAAACTTTAAAGGCAACTTTTGTTGCCGCCTTCCTTTACAATTTCTTACTAAATCACTTTCTTGGTCCTTTATAGCTTTTAGCATCTCCATGTATGCATGTATTTCCTTTCGCTTGCGATTCATAGCCATTTAGTAGCTGTTAGATTGTTGTAGTATGTCTGCGTTTGCATCTATGCCACTGCACTGACGCCATTCTTTGCTAAATGATTCGCCTAGACAGACGCATAAGTTCATATGAGTCTACTATAAATGGCTGCATTTCTCAACAAAACCCAACGAAGAAACTTAAGCAGTTTGTCTTTTCTTCCTGCCATCCTAAACTCCTTCCTCCATCTTTCGGTATTTCACTCTCAATAAGAAATTTTCGACGCATATTTATATCAATTCGTTTATCTGTTTTGTTGTTTCTTCTTCCACATATCCTTCCATTCCATCTAATATTTGTCAGCCAGTGAGTCTGTCATTTAGTCACTCAGTCAGTTGCTTTGTCTCTTCTTTGCTTTCTATTAAATCGATTCATCTTTTTCAGTTTGATTCATTTAGATCAGTGTTTTTCAATCCATAAGTTAAAGCTATAGCAAGCTATGGCCCAACATTCCTTAAGGTTCCTAAATGATCTTGACATAATTATAAATTCTACAACAAATTAAATCTACCAAAGACTTAAGAGGAGTCACTTCGATTAGAAGGCTGATTATAAATGAAACACAAATTCTAAAAAAACTAGGCATCTAATCTAAACTATTTCTTAATTCTTTACAAATATTATGTATATTATGAAGGGATGTAGAGATTTTTTAGTTGTTGCCTGAAAAGATTGAGAATCACTGACTTAGATGATGATGATGATGATGATGATAATGGTGATGCTCTTGTTTTGCTACAATCACTATTTATTGTTGTAGTTGTCGTTGTTATTGTCTACTTGATTGTCTAAATGTATCTGAGTTCCGACTGACTCAGTTGTTTTGTTGCACATCGCATGTCTATCTTTCTGTCACTCTATATGTCTGTCTATCTGTCTGTCTGCCTGTCTAACTATCTATCTATCTATCTGTTTGTCTGTGTTTCTCTTGCTGTCAATCATGTGCATCACTCGGTTTACAACGCCAATGCATAATACAACTTTAGATTTATTCCCTTATACCAATCCATTCAAATGCTGCCTCCTCATACAACTGTCATAAAGTGCATATTCAACTGATTTAGTGCATTACGGAATTCTAGGCTATATGTATGTATAGAATGTTTGTTGTTCATTCTTCAAATGTTATATGAAATGTATGTATTAGAATTGACATAGCAGTCTTTGTCTCATCATCGTTAGAATTGTTTCTGTTACAATTTCTACTGCCACTGCCACTGTCACTGATGCTGCTCCAGAAGCTTAGATTTCCGATTCAAGCTTTATTAGACAAAATGAATGACTGAATGATTGAATCAATGAATGTACATATGAATGAATGCTTGAGTGAATCTATGATTGTCTTTATTCGATCGCGTTCTTGTGTCATATTAGTGTCGCTTAACAATACTCAAATACTCAAGTTAATCGATGAATTCATCTTAACTTGATGTCATTGAAATGCTTATAAAACATGTAACTATATAAAGTAAATTTGTATATAAATAGAATTTATGTATTGAATAAGGCCACTTGGGTATTTATTGATAGAATAAAACTTAAATACAATTTAAGATGTTTCATTTTTGAATAACTTAATATATAATACTTATAAACTTAGCCATCGGTCATATGATATGAATTATTACATATTTAATGAATGATAAGAAAGAAATAAACCTTGGTAAGTTGGGAATTCTAGATGACAATAACGTAGGTCAAGAATCAATTATTAAAAATAAACTTTCGCAACAATTTTGTTGACAAATTGGGACTCATAGATCAATAAGGGTTCACCATATTTGGCCAAAGTGGTTAATTTGTTGGTGAATATTAAATATTTAAGAATGTCACAAGATGTCTATGATTGGAATGAGGTCTAACGACCATGCAAAGTTGCTCTCTTGATGATTGTGATTAGTTGATTGCTGAATTGTGGCAGTTCATGGTTCGTGAAATTGTGGCAGACTTTAACTTTATTTGTTCAGTGTAATGATTAGTATTTTTAAGTAATTGATACTTATAAATAGCCCAAAAGGAAAGTTATGTCAATTCTTTTGTATTTAGAATTTTGTTTGTTTTTTTCTATTGAAAATAGGTAGCCTTACTCATTTTAATTTATAACTGTTAAATGTTTGCAAGTATTTTGTTCTTTAGAGTTTAGTTTACTTTTACAAATATTGGTCCAAGGATATTGGTATGGCTTCTGGTTAAGACATAATGGTTCAAAAAATGTTTAAGACATCATATTCATTTTAATAACAATGAGTGCCAGGAGCTACCTACCAATCCTCATTATCATCGATTGTTGAAGAAAGCTCGAAACACTATGAAAAGACCCGAGTAAATGCTTTGGAGTCTCCGGGTTTTGTTACAAATTCGAATTTAAAATAAGCAAAGAACATACTTATTGTTCTGTTGGTGTTACAGATTGGCTATAGACATTCCAAGAATCGAAACCATTGTCTGTATTTTGACAATTATTTAACCTCCCTGCCACTATTCAAATACATATTTATCGGAATTTTAGCCTTTTGGACTGGTTAGAAAAAATAGAATAGCAAACTGCAAATTACCAGTAAGAGTGCACATCTATTCAATAAGTTGCCGATTTTGAAGGTTCCGAAATATCAGTAATTTCTTGCACGCTTCAAATAACGCCGGAATTTTGTCCAAGGATATTGCTCACCAATCAATCAATTTGGATCAATTTGGTCATTGGTTTGTATGAACCAATACAAGATTGCGATGTAAAATGTCTGCACTGCACGGATTTTATGCAAAAAGAATGCAATAATATGTGGGTTTGCGTTATGTTTTAACAGCGTAATAATTGCTTTAAAAAATTCACTTGTACTAAATACAAAATTTTCGTTTCCTCTCGCACTAATATGATGCAGATATGCAACACACACTTTTTTGTTAAACACAAAAATGAAAATATGTATTTTTAAGAAATTTGAGGAAAAGGAGGCTACTAATTCCCTACAATATTTTAAATAGTAAAAAAGACTTGGTTTCTTGTAAATATAATAACTAAATATCGGAACTAGAGTCACATAACATTAGATATGCAAAACAAACTTATTTGTTAATTACAATTAAAAAAAAAAAAAAAAAAAAAACCATGAAAATATGCATTTTTATGAAATTCGAAGAAAAGGTGGCCATCGATTCCCAACAATATTTTAAAGACTTGTTATCTTGTAAATGTAATAACGTAACATTGTTTTTATATATGTTTTTAGAATATCTAATTATATTTTAAATCAATAAATTAATGTTAATATATATAAATTCTATTTAAATTAATTATCTATCCCTATGTGGTGTGTTCAGATTTTGGTTTTTAATGAATTTAGCATTGAAAAACTACAAAATAAAAATGAAAAAAAAAAAAAAACGTAGATAAGAACGAGTACGATATTTTTGTTCACGTTATTTATATAATTCCCAGAATTATTTAACCACAATTACATAAAATAAAATATTTAAAAAAAGTATAATATCAAATTATCCATTTTTTTTTATAAAGTAAAAATATATAATTAAATTACATAAAGGAATCAAAGCAAACATGTAGAAGATGAAAGATTTAAATGATTTTAAAAAAATAAAAATTCGTACCAAATTAAAAATTTCATTTTAATTATGATTACAACTTTACTCCTCTCAGTTCATACAATTTTCTTCTACTTTTCACCAATATTTAAGTTCTAAACTCACTGAACCATCAATGGAATCGTCCTAACACAACTCATGTGTTAAAATTCGATTTATTGGTTCTTTATTAATTATAAATAAACTTTAGATTCATTGGAAATTGTTAAACAATAAAAATAAATTACATAAAAACTCTGAGTTTCGTATTTAAAAATACTGAATGATATTAAAAATTCATAAGAACCAAATGAAAATGTTTCTTTAAAAAAAAAAAAAAAAGGAAAATATTTATAAATTAATTATATAAATAACATAGTTCTGGTAACCATTCTCTTAAAAAGAAGTAATGTTCCATCATTTCCTAAAGTGATTTATAATTTCCTTTCAATTAATTCTTAAATAAGAATATATGAAAAACACTTTCATTTTTTAATGAGCAAAAGAAAACTTTTAAAAGAAAAAAGTTAAAAAGATAGAAAAATACTTCCTAGAAAATGATTTGAGAACAATTATAACAATAATTTCCGCACATTTTATTATAATTATAAGGAAATATATAGTCACTAATCATAAATATAATCAAATAGATAAATTAAAAATAAAATCCAACAGAAATAAAATCAGGTTCAAAATCATTCCGCAGAAATTCAAAGTAAAAGAAAAAAATAAAAGAACAAAAAGATATTTGCAGAAAAAATAATTTAACAAAAACATAAGATAAAATAAAAAATATTATGTAATAATATATTATATAAATATATAAATAAATTGAAAAAACACTTTTTTCCAGTGAGTTTAAGTATATTGAAGTATAAATCGTTTGAGAATTATAATGCTGAAAAGAAAATGTTTGATGACGACTGTCAATGTATTGTTGTTTTGTATTTTCTCAATTGTAGTATAACCCGATTTCAATATATTGTACATATGTATGTACAATGGAATTGTGTGTACTTGTTTGAGTGCTGCATGAATGCATTCAAATGGTATATTTTGCGGTACTCATGCTTAAATGAATGAATTAATGAATTTGAATAAATATATGAAATTGAGTAAACTTTTTATGCACTCATTCCAATGAAGCAGTTTCGAATTGAATTGAGTTTGAACTTGTGTATTATTTTGTGCAGTAAGAAGAATATTGTTTTTCATTTTTAAGGTTCAAAGGGTGAGAACGGAACCTTATTACTAAGCCTACGCTGTCCGTCCGTCTGTCACAGCGCTCCATCTCATGAATCGTAATAGATAGAAATTTGTGTATTTCTATTGCCACTATAACGACAGATAATAAAATTATAATAGCTTATGTTTCAAGCAATGCTTTGTAACTTAAAGCAGTTGGTTATTATTTATATTATTTCTGTATATGATGTTCACTATTATTTAATTACATATTTTATTTAAGCTTCAAAAAAAACTTGGCCTATGGTACAGAACCCTTCATGTGCGAGTCGGAGTCATACTTTACGTAATTTTTTGTGTACTAATTTGTTCGTTAAAGGAGGAATTAGTATAAATATGTTAGTATAAAGAAATAAACTCACCTCATTGCTTCGTGCGTCTGATTGCTGAAAGTGAGTACAAAATTCAATGTTACTCACTTATGCTAAATAATGGAATGCAGACCTCTTTATTAACATTTTATTACTCCCGAATTGAAAAACTAAAAATAGACAGAGATTTTACTTTTAAATCATTTTTATGTTCTTTGTTAATAAGAAGTTAAGAAGAATTGCTTAATAAATGCTCATGTTTATGAGTAAAAATATGAGATAAATATTAGGGAGATGTATTTTTTTTGATGAATAAGGCAAAAAAAAGTGGAAGAAGCATCACATTAAATTGAAACGATTATGTTAGTTTTTATATAACAATAATATGGTATCAAAGTCTGATGTAATTTTATGGATTTATCATATTATGTTATCACTTTAAATAATTTTATGAAGTTTCGATGTTCATATTTGGCTATTTTAAGCATTTCTATGAAAGGTAAAAATTTTAGTATTCAGGTAACACAATCTGAAATATTATCATTTGATTTTTGCTTTATAAATTTGCTTACATAGAAATAGTAGATGGAGATACATTAGAATATACTAAGTAAAATGAACTAAAAATGTTCACATACTCGTAGTATAAATTTCTTATTAAATGCTTCCATTCTCTTTAATGTCTTTTTATGCTTATCTTTTAAGCATTTAAGTAAAACACCAAAGCATAGCTGAAGGTTATATTATAAGGCATCTAAGGTTGGCTAGCAGACTACGGTCTAAGGAAAATATAAAGAAAATACTTTGCTGCAAGTTTCTTAGTCATACTTCATGATGCCACCTTATACTACAATACAACATTCATAGAACTCAATGTGATTGAGGTACAAATACAATACTCGCAGTAGAACATGCACATTGTACTATACACCTTACTTTTGTTTAATTACATTCCATTGAGTAATTAAATGCTCAATAATTGTTTTTCAGCTATAATCGCAGTTATTTAAACAAACACGAAAACAAGAAGAAAATGTTAACAATTTTGGTCTTAACAAAGTGTAAATACACTTCACATAAGACACATCATTTATTTTTGAACAGAGATTCATATAGAGGTTTTCTATTAATCCGATTATTATTATTTCCGATTCAAAGAGATAATAAAAAGTTAAGTTTTAAGTATTGAATAATGTTAATTCTTCATATGATGTATATTTTATTGTTCTATGGAACACATATGGTATTGTGAATCACAGCACAAAAGCGATATAAGTAAGTATTTAGATTATTTATGTAAATCGGAGATTAACCCAACATATAAATACAGTTTTCTTAAATAAATCTACACAATCTATAGGACAAAATCATTCAGATGTTAAACGTCAATGTACTTAATAAAGTTCTGAAAGACAAAGTTGATTCGCTTTGTCGATATTTGAAGGCATCAGCATGAAGTAAATAGCTACTTCTTTTATCATGTCGAATTATCAGATCTTTGTTTCCAATAACTGTGCGTCTAGAAAAAATTCAATGACATTGATAAACAGACAGACAGAAAATCAATCAGGCAAGGACTATTGATTCCCTCCTTCATAATGATTATGCACCATTTATTGTTGTGACTCACACAAATAAAATAAATAAATAAAATCTTTTCAAAATGTCATCTAAAAATCTGAAAAACTATGGAACTCTATACTAAAAAGATGAGGCAAGCTACTACATTTAACGATGGATCGAGGAGTCATTTGATATAACTTATACTTATAAGTAGTTGATTACATTTCCGATTCTATGCATTACACTTTATTGTCTGAATATCTCAAAAACTGTAGAATTCTCTATCCTGAAACTTCGACAGACACCTCCACGGGGGTCTTCCATGCCCAATTTTATGCGTTACAAATATCAGATTTAAGTGATAATACACTTTACACTCCTAGTGTAGAGAAATGCATAACAAAATGTGAATGAGAAGCAGTGCAGAGGTGCAGAGTTTCCATGTTGTGTATGATGCTTTCAACACATTGAATGTCAGACGTCTTTTGCCCCATTTTGTGAACATATTATAGTAGTACTACAAACAAAGTATAATACTATATTTCCTATATGTGATTGTGTGTTTGTTGAATTATTTATGTACGTGTAATAATGATCATACATTTATCTTGTTTTTGTTGTTGTTTATTTTGTTGCTGAAACCGTAACTTGCTTAATTTTCGGTTTTGTTTTTCTTGATTTCCCGCCATCATCATCAACATCAACAATATAACATAAAAAATTGCGTATGCGTAACGCAAATTGAAAAATTACTTAAAAAAAAAAAAAATAAAAAAAAAAATGAAATTAAAAAAAAATGGGAAAAATTTTATAAAACTGAAAATTAAAGTTTGCCTCCATTACGTTTATATAAATATATCTACTTTGCTGCTTGCATATCTACATGCATATGTAAAGTACTGTAACCTTAAAGATTTATGCTACCTGCATTTCATGTTTGACTTTCTATAGATTTTCCTTTGTCGCAGTCTCATCTTAACCCTTTGCATTGATACCTGTTCATGGTCGTGTGTTCCTTTTCCGTCCCATAAGTTGCCACAATTTCGTTTAAATGAGCTTTGAAACAAAATAATCTTGTATTCAATTTGAAACATGATAACCGAGACAAGCTGTTTATGAGCAGGGCTCAAATGCACACACACCCAAACACAGGACACAAGAAGATGGCACAAGAAGAGGACACATGATAAAAAGGAATAGACAGGAAGGATAAGTAGGAAGTGGGGGCAGAAGATATGTGTATCTATATGTGGTTAAAGGCATGCAGCTGCGGTGAGACAGGACAACATATTGATACTATATGGTGTTACACATACGTGTAGACAGCGTTGGGTATCAACAGCATCGACAGCATTTACATTCACATCCACAACGTCATGTCCTTATGCTGGTGGCTACACAGTCAAAGTCAAAGTTACCATAGTGTATTGGTGGGTGGCAGTTCAGGCAGAGATGTAAGTAGTAAGTGGCAAGTGGCAAGCAGAGTTTTGTGTTTTATAGCGTGGCATACTACAATGTTCACATCGTGTTCATCGTGTGCGCTCGTTTGTTGTTGCATTGTATCTTGTATCTTATGCTGTTCAGTTCAGTTCTGCTTGACTTTTTATTATGTTTTTATTTTTTAATGTAAATTTTGTTTTTTTTTTTTTCTGTTCCCCTTCTCTAACTCCAACTTTATGCGATTGTTTGTTCGTTTGCTCGTTCGTTTGCTCGATATGAAATCAATAAACCAAAGCCAACAGCTTACAAGTTGATGATGCAGCATTCTGATGAGTATCGCATTGCAGCCATCTATGCATGTGAATGCATGCATTAGTTCATGGTCCGGAGGAGCAAGAGCAAGGCAAGAGAAACGAATAGTGACTTCATAGAAACGAGCAAAAACTTCACATGTGTCTATGGTGTGGTGTGTGTGTGTATCTGCGTTAATATATCCCGGTTAAAGTCAACGTCATTGAAGCACAGCTGCTTGCCGCACGAATGCGCCGCAATACCTCAGCATCCGCATATGATGAGTTGTGAAAGAATAAGGATAGAATATTAAAGGAGAGAAAAGCAAGGAGGACATCAGATCAGATCAGATCAAATCATATGTATATGAAGGACAAACAAATTGTATTGAGGCAATGGCGTTGGCGACATAGATAGATACAATAACCAACAATACAAAATAACATAACACCACAGATACAAATATACAACAGAAACAACTGCAGATGTGGCAACAATATGCAACAATGTCTTCATATATTTTAGTATATGTATGTGTGTGTGTGTGTGTGTGTGTGTGTGTGTGTATGATTGTTGTGCAACCATAGAAAGACAAATGAGCTTTTGTTTTTAAGTCAATAATTTATGCAGTCATTTCCGTTTCCGTTTCGGTTTCATTCCATTTGGTTTTCATATACGAGTACATTGAATAATGTTTTCTTATGCTATTGCTACAGGCATCACACGTTGCTATGAAATCTCTTCTATATATATTCCGATTGGTTTATCTATGTTCCTCTAATAGTTTTTTTCTATATTAAACTATCTTGCTTTTAGTCATGTCCAAGTGATTCACTCAATCAATTCAAATTGGTGATTTAATAAAAGTTTTCTTCTGCACTTTTCCATTTAAAGGATGAGAAATGCAGGCAGAGTTAATCAAAATCCTTTTGATTAGCTCTTCCTTATAGTTTAAGGATTTTTTTAACTCACAACATCTATAACTTCAATGAAGTTTAATTATATTTTGTCTTTCAAAAATGGAAAATAAAAATCAAAGCCTTAAAATTCTATCCAAAAGTGAAGTGTTATATGGCAAGAATACTCTAGGAATTAAACATTTTTTCTTTATTTATCGAATATTCTCTTAATTTTGCTTAGAGACAACAATAAGTTTTAAATTGTGAATCTAACTTATAATAATTTTCTTTAATTTACCTCCAATTGGAGGGAATGTATTCAAAAAGTGCCCTTATAGATCCAATTGAAGTCTGTGTCTGTGATCTTTGTCGATCGAGTGAGTGGTTTTACTGATGGATTCAACATATACGTATGAAGTTTTTTTTTTGCTTGTACTCTTTGGATTAGAAGGACTTGCATTTCTCCATAGCTGCTACCCATAGGTCCAGATTGACTTTATAAAACTGTTATAAAAGGAGGAATTTATACTCAATGTTTAGCGGAGAACTTAAATTGATAAGCCAGTGCAAGTTGTTGGCTTTTAGTTTCACTTGAATTTTCTTGGCTTCAATGTGCTTATGTCGGTTAGGAAGTCGTCTTTCATGATGGACTCCAATGTGCACAATGTCATCTACTTGTGGGATCGTAATATTGCTTAGTGGTGGACAATTGTTTCTGTTAAGTGTGAATGTTGATCTACTCAGTACTGCGGTACAATTAACAATTAAGTATAGAAAGCTAATTTCTGCTTTACAAAGTAATTTTCAATCAAATCTGGGCATATGCCATGCCACTCTTAATCTTTCACCAACCAAGAAATGGTTTTACTAGATAATTCTAATTTTATACTGCGCCTGATGAGGTTTCTTCATTCACAGTCACATTTAAACGATATAATGGATAAGATCGACACCAGTTTCAAGGGAAAAAAGGTGGTCAACCACTGCCAGAACCAGATGCCTATATGTGTCTAATATGAGCTTAGTGCAAATACAAGAAGATTATCACAGTTATGCATCAGGAAGATATGCCTAAAATGATGGCCAGATATGGACAGAACTTAGATGGTTTGAAGCGTGTAAAAAAAAGTAAATAGCAAAGCTAAGATGACCATGGAATAAGTGAAAGAAGTACAGTTATTAAGTGTATGACTTTAAAAAAATACTTTTCTATGGAATTTTAAAATAATGTTGTATTGAAATTCAAACTTCGAATTGGTGATATTAAATTTATGAAGATTGAAATACAAATAAAGTTTTCTTAATCACTAAGTGGTTGATTTTTGATTTGTGAAATACTTATAAATCTGACAAAATAGAAAACTTGTAGTATACTTTTGTGCGTTGTCTCTCGGATGTAAATTTTCTTTATTATTATAGTTTCTATCTCGGAAATGGTAAAAAGTTACTTATTTTTATACGAAAAACAAAACCATTTTATAATGAAGAATCTTTGATCTTCCATTTCTTCTTCATAGTATCTTTCTTTTTGTTTCTAAAAGAAATGAAAGAAAACAAAAAAAAAAAAACACAAAAAGATAAGCAACTTTTAAAGCTCATGAAACTTTTTGAACAGCGTAAAACTAAGAATATTTTTACGGAAAAGACATGAGATAAATAGTAAGAGAGAGTGAGAGAGAGATTGAGAGATGTAAGTGGAAGAAAAGGTAGAGAAAGAGCTATAGAAATAGAAAAAAAAAATGTAGCGTATTTTGTATGGCAGCAGCAAGAGGCAATTAAAACTGTCAGAATTTCCAATGAAAATAACTCAAAACTTCAGTTGTTCTAACCAACAACAAAAACTTGGCGTTGCATTGTTGCTTCTTTTGATTTTTCTTATTCTTATTGTTGTTGTTGTTGTTGTACTTTCTTCTTTACTTTTTCATGTGTTGTTGTATGCTGATAACTCTTTCGACAGAATATTTGTTGCCATTAGAAATGGCAAGTAGCCAAGAAGTGCAATAATTCCAACAAAAGCAGCAATCAGGACTGGATTAAGTCATTTATAGCCTTCTAGGCAGTGGAAGTTCTAGGGGCCCCTCTACTAAGGAGATTTTGAAAATTATTAAATAAGTTTGGAAATCTATTTCTCATAATAGTTATAAAATCGAAACACATTTACAAATGCAATAGCAGTGTGACATGAGTGTTTGAGAGATTTTCAATCTTGGTTTTTAGTTTAAACTAAGTCACAATTTAAGAAGCAACTTCTTTCTAAGATTGACAAAGCGAATGTCTGTGTTGTTATTAAGGCGACTTATCTCATATGAAAGTAAGTAATTCTTAATGAATAACAAACTCTTGGAGCATTTGTAACTGTGAAGTAACTGAGGTCGCCCACCCTTTTCCCAATCTAATGTTATCTTATGTAAGTAAAGTTTTTTCTCATAGGAAATAAATAATTTCTTCAATAATTAAATTAAACATAGGACATGTAAAACTTTAGCTCCCAATATTTTAATATTCGCCAAAGATAAAAAATAGAATTTCCTTATGGTAAAAAAATTACTTGGCTCTTAGAGAATTTAGAGAAAAGGTTTATATTCCGCGATTAGCTATAAATTTTCTAAGTAGTTAAGTCTTTATGATGCAAAACTTTAAGATTTAATACAATATCACTACGTTATGCTCTTGTAATCCTCGTGATGACAGACAGACAAACTACTCTACACCAAACTTTGATCCAATATTCTCTTTCTTAGTTCAATAAAATCTCAAAAGAGATGTCAATTCTCCTGTGCTTAGTCTACTAATTGGCGTTCAGTTGTAATATAAGAATGATTTTTTAGATTCATGTTGAGAGTTTGGCTTTGGGTTTCTATAAATAGAACAAACGAAATATTGATATGAACCACTCTCTAATGGTTTAACCACTTACTTATTGCCGGAAAACATAGAACAAAACAATTTTTTTTTTATTATATTGTTACAACCAATTTCTCTTAGCAATCAGCAAGTGCTGCCAAGATACTGATTGGTATGATGCGTGTCCTTCGAATGACCAGATGACGAACATAATATGGCGATATAGCAAAGAGCAAAGGGAACAATATTTGCTGACTGGAAGAAATTTATAAAATAATCGACGAGTATTGATTTGTCTTGAAGAATTAGGAGACCTTGGAGAATCATCATCACGATTTGACTAAGAATTTTGCTGTGCTGCAGTTCAACCTTTGATAAATATAAAAATACATCAAACAAAGAAATTCATAACAATGACATCACGATCACAACTAAAATATTGACATTCGTTAAAGTCTCTAAACATCAAACACTTTGTTATGACAATTAGATTGTAAATAACGGAAAAGTTGGTAAAAAAAAAAATTTACAAATTTCAATGGATTTGTATTCATATTTTATAAAATAAATAATAGGCGAAGGCGATTTTTATTGGGAACATTTTGAAGAATAATAATTACTGCCTGCTCGATAAGAAGAGGTAGGAATAGACCTCGCTCCTAAAAGTGAGAAAGCTCTATCCATGAATATACTGTGTCATTTGTGGGTTACCAATTATGCATCCTAAGTTTTGGGGCACCAACCCTGAGCCGTTTTGGAGTTCAAATTGTAAGTATTTTGGGTACGAAGTCTCAATAGGGATTTTTTTTTTATGGTAACACGGGTGGTTAGGGACCCACGGAACTTGTTTCTGCCTTGATCGGCTAAGTAGGCCTGCGGTTGATATCCAGATGCAGTTAGAGCATTGAATTGACGTGGAGTTGAGTTACAGAACTGGATGCTGTGATCCATGGACCAACAGAGATTTTAAATAGGCCTTAACTCCACACCAAGTAGTGAGTTATATTAGCAAATTAAATATGATTAAAATTTGGTACATGTGAATATTAGCTATTGACTCCGGTTCTGACTCCTCGTAATGTGCTTTATCTGTTTCTAACTTCGGAATTAGTTCACTATATTGCCTCTATAGATAATTTGGTCCTGGAAATAGTAGCAACAACAAATATCTGCTACTACGAATAACAACAAAAACAATAGACAATATGCATTTGTTCTCCTTCTACTCACTTACTGAATTGTTCCTTCATTGGTTTCGCCTACTCAACGCTTCTGGCTTACTATGGTCTTTGGTCTAAGAGAATCTCTGGCTAAAGTTTTTCCATCAGTTTGGTTTACTGTTTGGTTTCGTTTGGTTTCTTTTGGTTTGTTTGTTTGTATTGTTGGTTGCTGCTCTTATGGTTGCTTTTGCTATTTCTATTTCTGTTTCTGTTATTGTTGTTGTTATTCTTTGGTTTTACTTGGACATTGAAAGCATTTTGTTAGATTAGAACATCGTCATGGTCGTTGTTGTCGTCATCATATCGCTTCTACAATAGTTTGTTTGTCCATTTTGTAGTAGTTTGCAAAAAAAAAAAAAAAAAAAAAAAAAAAACAACCAAACCAAACAAAACAAAACATAAATAAAAACAAACTATTACAGAGAACAAAACTAAAAGAGAAATAAACCCTAAAACAGGAACAACAATAAGAAATGATGGCACAAATTAAGTGCATACTTCCGCTGCTTATTTAAATGGCGCCGCATGCATTTCCTTCCTTCATTTTCCTATTGTAAGCATTCACAAAACATATGCATATCTCCTCTTTCTATTCTTCCTTCATACACACACACACACACACACACACACACACACGTATATTTTTGTATTTGTATAAAGTATTTGCTCATGAATTTTACTTATGAACTTTTACTTTTTTTCATTATAATAAAATTCTTAAGTTTCTTTCATCTTTAAATCCTTTTTAAATAAAAAAAAAAAAATAATAATAAAATAAATGAGTAAAAGATTGCATCCTTTATTGTTTGACTATTTCCTTGAATTTGTAACATGACAAAAGCATTTAAAAGTCCATTCAATCATTCAATTTATTCATATAAAAGAATTATGTGTAAACTATATTGTAAAATATATGAGATTTTGTTAGTTCTTCTTGATCTTTTTGTTGTTGTTACTGTTGTTGTTCCCTGTGAGTATTTCAAGGATTTTGCATAAAGAAGTTATAAATATTTATTAAAAAAAAAAAATATCTACAAATCCTTATGAACTTTTATACATTTATATTCTATTCAAGATTTATGATACGTTTTTCTCTTCACTAATATTTGTATAATTTTTTTTTTTTTTGATTTCGATATATATTTGTATTTATTATGGTTCTGTGTTCATGTACTTAAATATTGATATCATTCCTAGGGGCTTAAGTTAGTTTTCGATTTATTTTCTCTTAACTGGCATTGTGAGGTTTTTCTGTGTTCTTATCTTGTTCTTTTTGATTTCTAAGTTTATAAATATTTATTAATAATTTAAATTGACCTGCTAATGAATGATGAAAGAATGAATGAATGATTGAAGGAATCAATCAAATTTTAAGTTAAATAACAAATATAGAAAATAAATGAACGAAAGAAAGAAAATAAAAACATGAGAAACATAAGAAAACGAAAAGAAATTGCACATAAGTAAGAAACTGACTGGATTAAATGAGAAAATGAAAGATAAATCGAAAAGATTTAGACAAAGAATTGAAAGGATATTTAAAGTAAAAGTGTTCATATTGAATGCTTTTGGATAATTAAAGAAATGTTTACTTAATCAGTTTGCATGTTTCCTTTGTAGATGAATACTGAATTGCGGCAGTCTCAATTAGTCTGTCAGTGAGCACTAAATTAAATAAGATGCATAGAACTGTAGTAGTTAGTCACTTCAATACTTCTTATTTTATAAATATTATTAACAAAAAGGTATAAAAAACGAAATATTTGACATAAAATCTATAAAAAATTTTAATGTCTCTTTAATTCGCCTTAGACTGAAGATGAAATGTTGTTAAAATTCATTCGGATTATGATGAGCTAGTAAAAGTGGTTAGGAAAAAGATCATCAGGCTTATTGGAGCACAGCATACATAATATTTTGAAAGTGTGAAAGGGTTAATACGGTTACGGTTAATATGCACATATTTATTCACTCAGACAGTAAGACTGCCCCAGAGGCACTCAATGCTTTTGAGTTCAAATCGAAGATAGTATGGGACTGCCTAATGTTACTCAAGTCATTAACTTAAAAAACCATGTCAATCTTATTTGGATACATGGGACTAGTCTTACCTAGGAAACGAAGAGGCAGAAGAACTCGCCAGAAGAGAAGCTGCTCACGTCCTTATTGGACCTGACCCATTCTGCGGGCAGCCTTGGAGTTCTACTAGGGTTTGCTAATAAATCGCTTCAATATTGACTCAATACTGACAATATTAGAGCAGCAAAAATCTTCATTCTGCGCAAAAGAATTCGGGAAATACTGAGACTACCACAGAGGTTAGTTTCGGTCTTTTTAGCTGGTCATTTCAGAGTGTAAAAAAACATCTACGCAATATGCATATCAGGCCAAATGATCAATGTAGACTATGCAATGAAGTGTAGAAAACAGCAGAGCATAGACTATGTCATTGTGAGGGTCTAATCTGAATCAGACTAAGCTATTTGAAGATTCTGGATTTGCCGTTATTAGGTGGAGCTTTAGTATGGTGAGAGGCGTCTAATCAAGATCAAGATGGAAGTACTGGGTACTGTCGTCCCACAGTACCAAAATTAAAACAAACATTATCGCGATGATGGCGGTCCTTAACAAAATTTGTCAATGCTCAATTATGTTTACCTGGATACCTGGCTATTGTGGTTTTCTAAGTAACAAGATGGCGGACGAGGGATTGATGGTGCCATTTTCTCTAGCAGTTACTAACAGGATATTCTTCAGATGAAAACCAGACATCAAGCAGGCATACAATTGGCAATTATGGTAGGTTGGATGCTTTGAACTTCCTATCAACCTAAACAGACCACAGAGCTACTACACTTTAACAAGAATAGGATTCGGACGATGACAAAAGTCTTAATGAGGCACTGAGTAATAGGGATATCGGCTCAAAGATAGCATGCCCCTTATCAAGACTTCTGTTTCAGTTCTGGAGATGGGGTCTCCGATATCTCCTTCTGTATGTTACGAATTTCATGACAAACTTATAATACTAATCACTGCGTGAAGAGTATCGAAAACCTAATGCCTTACAATGCTCTCAAGTCAAGCCAAATTACCTAATGGTAAATTTATTAAATATACTTCAACAAAGGGGAATTCAAGAACCGGATTAACTTTTATTCTATGTACATACTAATAGATAGCATAAGATTTGTTTAGTAAGAATGAATGAAAATATATGAACTATTGTTGATTGCATTCATCATAAGTCTTTTTGAACTGATTATGTTTTGGATATTTGACAAGACTTTCTACATACAAAAAATAATAGATTTATATACGATTTTATACTATGGCAGTCATTTTGTTATATATGAATATCATATATCAATTCAATTTCTATACAATTTTCATTTCAATTTCACTCAAATTGAGCACAATATGCACTTATAAAATTTGCAAATGATTTGACTGAAAATTTAAGTTACATTTTACATGACTCCGAAGCAAAGTGTTTCATGTCTACTAATATCATTGAATTATGCTTTTAATATCCTAAATATTAATGCAAAATTGCGAAATTGCTAAATTGTTGTGGAGGAATCAACTTTCAAAGTCTCAATAAATAACTAGTTACATATTTAGCACTAATTTGGAAGAAATTACCGTTTTTGAAATCAACTCTCAATGAATAATTGATTGATTGATGTATGATTGATTCACCACTGATCAGTAAGATTAGTTTCTATTCTACTGATAAACTGAATTTTGCAACTCCCAATAATAACAACAATAACAAAAATAAACAAAAAAAAAAAAAAATATGTGAGTAAAATGAACTTATGTTGCTACGTGAAGTCAAATATGCGAAAAACTCGCGTTGTTTGCATTTTCCATGTAGCAGCACGCGCTAAACCTCAAAAATAGTTGAAATCCTTTCCCAAGTCCTCCACTAATGATGATGATCTTTTTAATGATGACGATGTTGTACAACTTGAACAAGAACACAAACACAGACACAAACAAAATTCAGTCCAATCGAATAGAAAATGAAATCGAATGCCAGAGAAATGAATGAATAGATGAATAACAAAGCTTTATCGAACATTTAAAGCGCAGCAAAAATGAAAACTATTTGCAATCATTACTGATGATGATGATGGTTTGATTACGTTTGCAGTGGCTTTTACATTTTGTGGTTAATTGGAAAGATGATGACGATGTTGATGATGAAGGTATAAAGGGACAAGTCCGGCAACATGATTAACAAGCGTATAGGGTCAGAGAGTCAGTGTCAGTCTATGAGTGTGTGGGCCTGTACAAATTCACCTATTAGTAGCAATCATTACGAAATATGCAGCAAGTTAGGAGTGGTGGATAACCAACTTCATGAAGGCTCTTCACCACTCTATCTCTCTGTCTCTCTCTACCCTGCCAGACATGAACATACAACTTACTGCACATACATATATGTATGTATATAAGTAAATATATGGAAGAAGAAAATACAGTTGTAACGCATGCGTTACTTGCAAATGAGCGGCAATAAATGCCAAAAGCAGAAAATGTGAGTTAATTACATTTTTCAATTAAGCGCAAACGCACATCAACAACAACAAGAATATAAACTACAACAACAACAACAACATAATATCGAAACTAACAACCAGTGGCGCATTTGAACTTGTAAGGACTCTGGGCGAGATAGAAATTCGGGAACCTTGACTCAAACTAAATAAATTTCACTTTGCTAACAACAACAATAAAACAATTGTAAAATTTACTTTAATTTGAAGTCTCTGATTTTATTATACATTTATGAATCAGCATTGATTTGATATGATTTTATAATAATTTTTTTTTTCAGGGCCTCGTCGGGAACCTGAGCATTTTCCCCAAGTTGCCCCATTCAAATGCAAAGACTAAAATCAGAAACTTCTACCAGCAATGATGATGATGATGATGATAATAATCACAAGTCTGATCATCATGATGCTATTAATGATTGTGATAATGATAATAATAATGGGGATGCTGAATATGTGCAAATTTGTGTCCTTTATATCCTTTATAGATTGTTTCTTTTTATTTGTTTGTATTATTATGTGAAACAGAAAATTACAAATTCAAAGTTCAATGAAATTGGCATTGAAATTGATTTTCCATCATTTTAAATATTTTTATTTTATTTTTTAAAAATATTTTATAGTATTTTTGATTATTATTATTATAACATTTTATTTTCAGTGTTGTGCAATTTGATGTGTTTTTCCAAACAAACAAACAAATAAACAGACAAACTTTTCACAACAAACACTTCATGTATGTAAACATAATTGCATGCATGCATGCGGTGCGGTGTTTCCATTTATCTATTGTATATAGTATTTTTATACACTTTACAGTACTGTGAAAGGGTATATGACACTTTCGTGTGACGTTTGTTAAGCATAGAAACAATGTAGGAAACTACGTAAGGGCAGAAGTGCGCTTGACTATCAAGAGGACATTTCATCAAAGGTGCCTTTCAGGTTTGATGTCTGATAAGAAGAAACAAAATTAATATATCAAGGGACCTTCAGACTTCTATTGCCTAAGGGTTTCTTTATAACTTCATCGGATCTTTCCCACAATGTATAGTTATTATTATATTGCCATTATCAGTATTCCAAAGACATTTAAATGGACGAGTCTATGCAATTGGATTTTTATATCTATTTTTCTTGAAATTTGGAAATAAAATTTTGTCCAAGGGGTTCGTTTATCTATATTCGATCTCTAGAAATCATATAAAGTGACCTTTTACTCTATTCTACACTTTACATCATTCACAGGAATTTGAAATATTATAAATGGTTGTTCATCATTTAATATGCAGTGCATCCAAGCTTTGTTAAGACCAAAACTATGCATTTCCTTCTCTTATTTATTATATTTTCAACATTATTTTTATTGCGTTTTCTTGTTTATAATTTTTTTTTTTTTTTTTTTTTTTTGGTTTTATTTGTTTACATATTTTTCAAAAAATATAAAATGTAACAAAAATTTGTATAAATTTTACACCACATTCATTCATTCATTCAATGCCCTTTTTCAGCATTCAATTCAATTCAATTCTTTTCGGCTTTCCTTGAATTCAATTGAATTGAGTTGAGTTGAGTTGAGTTCGGGTGTGTATTGCATTGTATTGCCTTGGGTTTGAGTTGATTTTCACTTTGATATTGAAATATTTTTAATTGCATTGATATTCGAAATAATTCATTCATTCATCATTCATGTGTCCAACTTGTCACTTTGTGGCCTCAGAAAATAATTCACTTTGGGCATTCGTTTCGTTTCGTTTCGATTCGATTGTATGTGTATGAATGTATGAATAATAGTCACTTGCATTGCCACTTTTTGGGGGATTATTTTATGAAGTTACAATAGTTTTTTTTTTTGTTTATATATTTTGTTGAATTGCATTTCTTTGTTTATCAAAACTCTTTGATCCTTTTGATAGAATAATTCAGGTCAATACAATATGGTCAAAAGTTCAATGTGAAGAATTATAAAGCAGCTAAAAGGGAATATTTGATCCACAATTATTATTGTAGTATTATATCAATATTTTAAATAAATATGCAGTCTTTCAAGTACCTAGAAATCAATGATTTTGTACAATATTTGGTAATTAGAAAGGTCAATTATACACAAGGGGCGAACAGTTGGTCATTAATATGAATTAGAATTATTCAATATATAAAAAATGTTATTTAAAGGTTTTGCGAATGAGGTTAATTGTTTGTACAAAATTTAGCAAAAAAAAAAAAAAAAAAAAAATTAAGTTCTTTCATAATTTAAATTTCATATATTTTGCAAAAATTACATAAAGTCCAAGTATTTCATTCTTCGTTACTGACAAATGTAGACGAATCTGCTTGATTTTCCTTAAACAAAGACACAATCATCTACATCCCAATCCGATACAACTCCTTTCTGAACCATCACCTATTAACATATCGTGAATAATAAGTTTTTTAAAATCAACTAACCTATACCATCTAATTTAATTAGTTTCTAACTACCACACTAGTACAACCTTATCTAAATAATATAAATTAGAATAGTAATAATATAAATCTAATGTAAACTTTTTTTGTAAATTTGTAAGCTTAAAGCCTTAGTTGTAATTTTATATTGCTCTGTAACCTCACTAATAAATATATAAATAAATTTTGGCAAAAACTCTTCTACACAAACCAATTCATATTAAGTGAATTGATTGCAAAAGTTCATGACCTTCATGATATGAATTTCTTCTGAGCTTCTTTCTTTATGAAGCTTAAATTTTAATACTTTGTTTAGGTTTTAATATACTTTTATAAATTTTGAATTTTTCCTAACAATTTTTTTTTTTGTTTCTTTCTTAATTTATTATATTTTATTTTATACTCATATTTTTAATCCATTAAAGCATCCTTAACAAACTTCATTGTGGTTACTTTTGCAGCTGCTTAAGTTCTCTGCATTACTTAAAGCCTGAGCTTCAGTCTGACTGATACATATTCATTCAGACGCATAGTCACGCTTGTATCTATGGGTATAGGATATAGTAGTATGACTAAGTCATAGTCAACCGCATATGGTAGATCTGTAAGAATAGTATGTAAGAGTATGTTGAGTTGAATTGAGTTTAGCTAGCAATAAGAGTATGAGCGATTTTTGGCTTGAGTCTGTCTGTGTTTGACTGTAATTGAAGAAGCAAAATGAAAATCTTTTATTCATGAGGCTATAAAATTGCCCAATTTTCAGGCCATTAGCAAAATTTACGCCTTTTTTGCGCGAACATATATATATATGTATAAATATATATATATATACAGATACGCATATATACTAAGATATAGTATACACATACATATGTGTCTTCGTTAAAGAAACGCAGCAACAAAAACGATACGAAACTAAATTCATCTGAACTGAAACTCAAACTCAAACACAACTCACACCACTTCATTCCTCTTGACTCTATCGTTGTCTCATGGCATATTTAAGTAATTCTGGCATTGGAAAACAGCAGCAGCAGCAGCAGCAGCAACATAAAAGAAGTAATAGAAGTAGGAGAAAAAATGTAGAAAAAAAGATACAAAACAAAACAAAATAAAACAAAAAAAAAAAAAAAAATAAGAATAAAAGAATGAAGCACCAACTGAACGAGCGTTGAATATTCTAGCGTTGCATGTTGGTAGCGCCCATTAAATACAGTCGCAGCCATTACTATGCCACCACCACTGTGTGTGCGTGTGTGTGTGTGTCTGTTTCCTCCACTTTCCAATTTTCATATTCTTTCTTACCATTTTTGTTGCTGTATATATCAAGAAATCTGCGGTTGAAGTAGGCGTTGAGCTCTGTTTCCTTTCTAAGGTTTCTCTATTCTATACTTTTTCTTAATTTTTCTTTGTTGTTGTTGTTGTTGTTGTTGCTTTACACGAAATATATGCGGTGGCGTATACTTGATTTTAAATACAACTGCTAATCGTTGACACTACTACTATGTGTGTATGTACATAGTATGTGACCTCAGTCTTTTGACTACAAATCTATTTTCTAGACTATTTTCTGTGTATCGTATGCTTGCATGTTGTGTTAAAATCTTTTGTAATGAAATTCAGGCAACAAAAAGTGTTGTCGGTGGCATCACAACACATAGCACACATATTATTACATATCACCAAAAAATATAGAAACAAAAAAATGTGCATTTATTATAATGGCAGTCAACAGGAAACATAAACGGAACCGGAAACGGAAGCCAAATTGTATACATATCATACTATGTATTATATGTCTATACATATGTATGTATTTAATTATAACAAACCCACATATTTTGGATGGATATTCGTGTTGTTGTAACAACTTCATTAATTACATTTAATTGTTGTGAAATTACTTTGTTTGGAGATGATGATGATGATGGTGATGGTGGTGATGGTGGTCATGAAAAACTGAAACTGTCAAATACTTTCGGCCATTAACATTGTTTGCTTGAGTTCAAATAAGCCTATTACTTGTCCTTGAAAGCGCTTAATAGAGCAACAGCACTCAGCTCACATAGCTTAAACTTGTCAACGCTCAATAATTAAGAGCCAAGTTGAAGTTGAAGTCAAGACAAGTCAACTAAAGAAAAGTAAAGTCAAGCTAAAGACAAGTCAAATGTCACGGAATGAACTAAAGAGACCAAAGGAATGAAAAACGAAATGAATGACAGAATGACTAAATGAATGAATGAATGAGTAAATGTGTAAATGAAAATCAAGAAAAGCAAAGCAAGTTGTTGCCTGTCAGATTTTGTGGTTGTAAGTGTTGTCTACCTACAGGGGCATTGATGGCTGTCATTGCAGCAAGATATTCACATAGAATCACAGAGAGAGTGAGTGGGGGAAAGTATCTTTAGTAGTGCGGGTGTCTTTAGTATGCTGGCCTATTTGGGAGTAGGATGATGTTGTCTTGTTGAGTACTCGTATTAAGGTGTGCGGTGTGAGTGGGGGAAAAAAGCTTTTGCTTAATAATTATTATGCTAATTTTTTGACGCATTACACAAGAACAAGAATTAGGTGAATGAAGAACGGGAAGATACTACAACATTGTGAGTAAGTGGCTGCCTTAGGCATTTCTTGTCTAATGAAATCATTTACTATGTCAGCGGCGACGATGGACGATGATTACTCATTTTAGTTTGTTTAGAAATTATAATTATGCTGCAATTTGTGACTGTCACTCACTCATATTTTATAATATTAATTGGCATAGACATGATGGTGACGACGTCGACGATTCGGACAAGACAGCAAAGTTTAAGTTGTTGTATGTTAAAAGGACTTCAGGAGTTCATTCAACTGGAAAATACTACTAACAGAAGTAAAAGTAAAGAAGTTGATTGATTCAGATTGATGGAAAAAGAAAACTTTGAAAGTGAATTTTAAATTGATATAAAATAGAAACAATAAATATTAATTGTAGTTTATTACTGTCTGTCAATTGATATGTTATAAATTAAAAGTTTTAAGATAACAAAGGTCTTAGAAAATGTTTAACAAGGAAATATCCTGATTTATTGGCGCCCGATCAAAATTTTTTAATTCAACAAATACAATTTTTTTTTTATTCCAATCATTTAAAATTGTTACTATTTTCTTTTCAATATTCTTGCCAGATCCAAATGAGGCTTGACAGCGCGGGCCAATTATGCCCGCTAGTGGCTCCCATTACAGCAGAGAAAGTCTCAGCTCACATAAAGTGTTGAACAGAAAAAATGCTCTAGGTAAAGACGGTGTGGACAACATAAAACTAAAGGCTATGCCGCTTATAGCTGTGCTATTACTGGTCCTCATTTTTAACTCAGTGCTGAGATGGGGATATTGTCCAAAACAGTGGAAGAAGGCGAGAATTTGTATGATTCACAAGACCGGCAAGAGCCCTTACACCTTAGATTCGTACAGGTCAATCAGCCTGCTGCACACTGTAGCCAAGTTTCTTAAGCGTCGTCTGCTGACGTACCTCCCGGAAGTAATGAAGGGTTCCGTAAGGCCCACGGAACTACAGAACAACTGAATAGAGTGGGCAACTTCATCCTTGAAGGATTTGAGGCCAAGGAGTACGTGGTGGCAGCGTATCTTGACATAAAGCAGACTTTTGACCGAGTGTGGCACGACGGGCTGCTCAGTAAACTAGAAATATTACTATTAAATAGTGCGCAGCTATCTCAATAACAGAATCTTCTCTATTAATCGACAAACTTCGGTAAAACGATTAATTTCTGTCAAATAACAAATATACACTTATATTTAAATTAAAATTGGTTGAATTGGATGCCATATATCATAAAATTACTATAATATATTAGCTAAACTTTTCCGATGCAAAACCCATGATAACAACAGAAAATAAATAGAAATTTATAGAAATAATTACTTTATTGAGACCTTTGGAAGCCATGACTATTCAAATTAGTGGAAAAAAATACATCATATTACGCCAAGTGCTTGCTCATTGTGGGCGCCAAGAAATAATAAAAGTTTGTTATACATCTCTGATAGCAAATAAATTAAAAACAAACGTTGTGGAAGAGTTTGAACGTCGCTTCGGAGAAATCGACATTCAGTCTAACTGGTAAAATCAAAATTATTTGGCCCACGATGCAAAAAAAATACATTTACAGGATCCCTTATCTTTATCCATAGTTGTGAGACACATAAGTATCAAAATGGCTGAAATTGCACATTTTAGACGACAGCCTTGTTAGTGGAAGTGAAACGTCGTCCACTGTTGATAATGAATTCGATGTATGGGCTCACCATAAGTGTTTCCACAGTGTGCCTTATCCTATTTTGTAATATGAATCTTACTGAAATATATTTCAAGTTTGTCACAAAAACAAAACATAATTTTCTCAACCTAAGACACTTTCAAATATATGTCATTATATATTTAAAATTACTACAAGTTACACAGTTCAATCAAAATTATATTGTGAAAAAGTCTGGGCTAAAAGTGAAAATAATATAAATTTTTGTGTGTTAAATTTGTAAGTGGGAAATACGTTAAAATGGGACGTGCTTCATGTAAAAGAAGGACCAAAAAGTGTTTGCGTCAGGGACCGCTAACCCGAAATGGGTTTTTAAACTATATGAGGGTATTCCGGAAACTAAATTGCGGTCTAACTGCTAAGGAGGCAATTCGACAGGGTGCGAAATGCTGGAGGCGACTTACTTGCAAACAAAAAGAGGTTTATCGGAAGATGGTAAGATCGGTCAATTTAGACTAAGACAAAGAAAGGTTTTCTTAAATCATTTCTTTTTCTTTAATGCAAAAGGGTATTAAGAAAAAACATCGCAAGGGAAGAAAGGCATGTTTAAAACTTAAAAGAAAACGACCAATATGCAAGCCAAAACGGTGTTAAAAAGCTCATGTCATTCCATTTTGTACTACTATTTCCGAAATAATCTACAAGTCCCTTTTCTGATTTACCTGTAAAAAACCGCATGATTTACCCTCGTCCATTAAGTATGGTAAGTGATGCAATACAGAAGCCACTCGAAATTATAACGTAAACAATAACTAATTTTCATTTCAAATTTACCAAGTGTATGCAGATTTTGTAAGATTAAGATGTTTGCACCTGCTCGTCATTAATCCTTGTCCGAATTTCTTTACAATTCCTTCTTCTGATTTATCTGTAATAGATGTAATAGATGAAACGCACTCTCTTCTCCTTCAAGTAAGGTAAGTTATGCAACACAGAAACCATTCGAAACATGTTTTTTTTATTTATTTAAACTAATTACAATATATTTACATACTAAATAATAGTATAACTAATTATAATATTATTCTGTCCAATAGATTAAGATTTGAATGCCCACATCTACTTCATGTGCCAAGAAAGTCATATAGATTTGGGTCTCCGAAATCTCAATATATAATGATTCTGATTTACCTGTAACAGATGAGACTTTTAGGTATCCTTCAAGTATGGTAAGTGATGCAACACAGAAATTATGCAGAATTATAACTTAAAAAAAAATAACTACTTTTTATTTCAAATTTATCAAGTGTATGCAGATTCTGTAAGACTAAGGTGTTCGTATCTACTCAGTCAAAAAAGAGTTAAAACAAAAAAAAAAAAAAAAAGTGTCCCGTGCCTAATTGTGAAGAATTGCAAAATTGATTCAGATGTAAGACAGATATATTTTATATTCGCGTATTTTATCAAGAATATAAAATTGTAAGTTTGTAAAGATGTTTGAAGTAACCCAGTAAAAGCAGAGGAGTGGAAAAATACATAAAATAAGAGTCCTTGGAAAAAAAAAATTATAGTTACGGAACAATTGGTGTAAATGTAAAAAAATATTCTATCTAAAAAACAAAAAAAAAAAAAACAAAAAAATTAAATAAAAACCCAAGGCATAAATTTATATATTTTTATTTAAGAGTTCATCAATCTTGACCTTTAACAAATTCCCAGTTTTATTTAATACTTGCGTACCCGACCTTGCTTCGCACGGTTTGTTTCCTGTCTTAGAATCAATCTATTCTTTCTGTTACAGTTATTCATAGAGAAAACAAAATCAACGAATTGCAATTATACCCACCAACGTCCACACAAAAACAAGATTCAGGAAGCAGCAAAGCATAAATAACGAAAAAACGTATGAAAATTTGTGTGGGTAATTTTGGAAAAAAAAAAACTTAATCATAAAAGTAAGTATGCCACTCAATTCTTTAGCACAAATTCATTGATTTAAAAAACAATCGGTTCAGTATATCTTGCGTGCAAGCTTTATAATACAAAGCCCTTCACTACTCAAATTCTCATCCACTTCTATCAACATGGACAGAGGACATTCTTCATATATCCTAAATGAAGAAAATGTCTAGAACAATATATGATCAGTCTAGTAATGATATTCTTATTGACCATTTATGTTTGTTTTTTTTAATTTAATGCTAAAAAATGGAAAGTAATATACATTTTACCAACGAATTCAGCATAAATGAGCTGTGTTAGCATGAAGCCAAAGTAAAGCCTGAATTCGGCTCAGACGTGATTAAAGTGGCAAGAAAGGAGAACAGAAATTTCTTTCTGTGGACTGCATCCCAATGACTGTTCTTATTGTCGTCAAAAATATTTGTTCCCTTGCCACGGATTCTTCGAATGTGGACTTGGCAACCAAAAATGTTGGACAGCCCTGCTTTAGAGAATAGAATCCCCGCATTTACCTATACTTATAGGTGGCAAGTCAAGTACCACTACATTTAGATATTCATGCTTCGCTGTTTTTAGTTGCCTTACACTCGGAGACAGTTCTTCAGATAAGATTTGGATTTACAGGTGGCTGTTATTTAGATATGTCAATATGACGATGATTTTCCTGCCTTAAAGAACCTCTCATTTCAATAAATATATAAATGAATAGGTCTATAAAGTTATGGGTTTCAATTGCCATAGGATTTGAAGGAAAGGATGCTTCAGTTAATTTTAATGAGACTAAGGTCTGTTTATTTGTTTATCTATATCTGTACATCTCTTCCGATACGCACAACTTCTACACCATTGAATGGATTTTGATAAGGTTTTCACTCTTATTAAGAGAATTTTCTGCTTAAGGAGGATATATTTAATATATTCTAATTAAGTTTTTGAACATATGACAAACATTAAACTAAAAAATGTTTTTAAATCAATCATTAAAATACTGGTCGCAGAACAAGAAATGCAAAAAGACATCGTTGGTTTTAGAGTGATGATGGCAATGAAGAAATGTAAATAGGTTTTTGTAATGCACCGTGAAAATCAGGGGCGAAATATTTTGAAGTATTTCCTCACTAAACAGAACACATCACAAAGGTTTTAAAATCTCAAAAAGAAAGCAAATATTTGTTAACTACAATACTATGAATCTTTAAATGAAATGCATTTCGAATTTGACAATTTGAAAAATCCTTCGTTCAAATATCATATCAGCTTAAGATGTGCGCGCTCACGTAGTTGACCGGAAAACCGATTAAGCACCCAAAGCAATTCAACTCAACTCAACTTAACTCAAAAGCAAGTCCAGTCTAGTTTACTCTTAATGTCTTCCACAAACGCTCACACAAACACACACACACACACATTCCCTCACATATTATCCTCTGCTTGGAGGATAGATAAGTAAAAGGATTCCTCAGATGCAAGGAATGGAATGGGATCAGTTAAGAAGCATTCATATATGTATATGTGTTGTATGAGCAATGAATTGAAAGTAGTAGAAGTAGCAGCAACAGCAATAGTGTAAGCAGAAGCAATCTCAACAAAAGTTTCACTCACTCTTTACACATAATGTAAGTACTACATATATACATACTCGTACATATATAGATTGTGAATCAAACTGAAAATAAGGCATTAAATGGGCTTTCATTGACAATGTGCTTCCGTGTTCATGCACAACTTTTAAATGTACGAAATAAAGTCGAAACGGAGACGACAATAGACGAATGGAATGGAAGAGAAGAGAAGAGAAGACAAGTCAGTAGCAGCAACAAGAAAGTAAAGCGAAAAAAAAAAAATAAAAAAAAAACATGGGAAAAAAAGGAAAAGCAGGAAAAAATTGACAGAAGTTGGGCGCCGAAGCCTTGCGGCAGCAACTTCGTTTAGCTTATGTAGTCACAGCGACACGTAGATCGTTTAGTAGAGAAAGTATAGTAGTTCATCAGGGGAACCATCACCACGATTACAACCAGCATAAAAGGACACCAATCCAATGTGTTGCACAACCTGAAACTGAAGCAAGAAGCGTTGCCGTCATCATTGGAGACATGTGCTAGGTTTTCTTTTTTTTAGCTATGCTCTGGTGTTGCTTCATTCAATGTTTCCTTTACTATGCGATGCCATGCCATGCCATGTCAAGTCATGCAGTTCGTCATGTCTTCAATTCATACCTTTACTACTTCACCCACCAAGGGTCTTTCCTTCGCCTATCCTTCTGTATACGAGTATATGTACATAATAGTATCTGAGTGTATCTCTTCTATTGAGCTTCAGGCTAAAACGTTTTACAATTTCTTTGCCTTTATGCGCTTCGCTTCTTAACTACTAGTAGTATGACGGCTTGGAACGTTGAAAACATCTTTATATGCTACTTGGTCGTCTTCATTTTCATTGTGTCCTTTTTGTGTCATTACTACATATTTCTTTTGCCATCTTCTGCTTTCTTTTTGCATTCATTTTGGACTAGTATTATCTTTCTTTTGAACCATTTATCACAAGGTGCATTGCACTCTTCTTTAAGCCATGTGACATGCTAAGTCACTAAGACGAAGACTTTGTTTAGTTTTAAAGTTGAAATATGTATATTCAATTCTTGTATTTTTTTTGTGTCCTTTGGTTTTGCAAAATTTCAACATTTCATTTTTTTTTTTTTTTTTCAATTCCAAAAGAAAATTCAATTAAAATGCCTTTTTTTATTTACACATTTCTGGTTTTTTGTTTTATTATTTTAAAATGAAATGAAATTCAACATGAATTAATGTGGACAATTTTTGTGTGTGCGCTGGCGCTTATTAGGTAAATTGGTAAAATTAAGCATGACTTTCTCTTGTCCCCCGCTCTGCACTCCACACTCTACACTCTGCGCTCTGCTATCTCCATCACTCTTATCCATGGAAATGTCCAAAAAAAAAAAAAAAGAGTCAAATGAAATATGTCGACGTTATTTTATAAATTTTGTACTGTACGAAATAAAGCAGAAAACACAGAAAAAAAAAAAAAAATTAAATAAAACAAAAAAGGTTACTCGAAATATAACGACCACAAAAATGGTGGCATACAAAACGCGTGAAACGAAGTGAACCGAAACTATAATTAAATTAAATTAAAATGGTGCGAAGTTAAAATATTTGCACATTTTTCACTAATGACAAACACATACACGCGCAGTCACGCACACACACACACACACATTTACACATACATACGACACACACACACACACACACACACACACATGTAGATTGACTTACTTTAATATCAATTTCATGTATTTCCCCACAAAATTAAATAATAAAATGAACATTTTTGCAATATCCACAAGCAAAAAATGAAATAAAACAAAATTCAATTGATATATTATGTGAATATTTTGAATTTTTTGGGAAAATTGGAGAAATGAAACAACAACAAAAATAAAATCAATTATAATTGGGAAATATAAAAAAAAAAATATATTATATATACTTATATATATTGCAATTAAGATTAAATTTGAAATTCCAAAAAAAAAAAAAAAAACAAAAAAATTATAAATAAATAAATCAATCAATATAAAATAGAAATTAAATATCTTCATAAATTATATTTAAGCAAAAATATGAAATATAACTCATTTCCACCTTCAAAAATAAATATTAATTTCTTTTTGTTTGATGAAATTTAATTTTAACTTACTTAATACATTAAGATAATTATAAATGATATTATTTTTAATTAGCATTGCTTTTAGTAATCTAAAAGTTTATTTCCAATAGTACAAACTCAAAAGCAGAGATTAAATTGTTGTTTATTTAATCCTCAAATACACAAAGACGACACGAAATATCAATAAAGCATGGGGCGAGGATACTGCTTCCGAACGTACCACACGTAGATGGTTTAAAAAATTTCGCGCAGGTGATACCAGCCTTGAAGATAAAGAGGGTCGCGGCCGCCCATCTGAGGTTGACAATGACGATTTGAAAGACTTAATCGAAGCCGATCCTCGCAAAACCACACGAGAAGTCGCACAAGAACTCAACGTCGATCACTGAACAGTCGTACGCCATCTGAAGCAAATAGGGAAGTCAAAAAAACTCGATAAATGGGTGCCGCATGAATTGAACGAAAACCAAAAAAATTGTCGTTTTGAGGTGTCATCGTCTCTTCTTCAGCGCAACAAAAATGACCCGTTTCTCGACCGAATCGTAACGTGCGATGAAAAATGGATCCTCTACGACAACCGGTGACGTTCCGCGCAGTGGTTGGACAGCGACGAGGCTCCACAACACTTCCCGAAGCCGAAACTGCACCAAAAGAAGATTATGGTTACTGTTTGGTGGTCAGCAGCCGGTCTCATCCATCACAGCTTTCTGAATCCAGGCGAAACGATCACGGCAGAGAAGTACTGCCAACAAATCGACGAAATGCACCAGAAGCTTCGACGTATTTGCCCGAGATTGGTCAATATGAAGGGACCAATCCTGCTCCATGACAACGCTCAACCGCACGTCGCACAACTGACCTTGCAGAAGTTGAACGAATTGGGTTACGAGACTCTATCTCATCCGCCATATTCACCGGACCTCTCGCCCACTGACTACCATTTTTTCAAACACCTCGACAACTTCGTGCGCGAGAAATGCTTCAAAAATCAAGACGACGCCAAAAACGCCTTCAACGCTTTCATCGCCTCCAGAACTCCGGATTTTTATGCTACAGGCATAAATAAACTTGTTTCTCGTTGGCAAAAATGTATTGATTGTAATGGTGTTTATTTCGATTAATAAAGTTTATTCTGAGCTGAGTTACGTTCATTTAAAGAAGCTGTTTGAAAACGGCCATTATTTTTGCACCAACCTAATATTTTCATTGCGGAAAATATCAAAGGTCTCCTGAGGACTTGGAAGAACTTTGGAACAGTGTACAAAAGGAATTTAAAAAAGTTCTTTAGATTTTTACTGAGAATTTTGTTGAGAGTATTTCCAAGAGTATTAAATCCGTGATTAAAAATAAATTAATGTGGACTAAGTACTAAAAAGAATTAGTAATTCTCGTTTGTGCGAAACGTGCAAAACTAAGCAAATGGCTATTGTTTTAAATTTTTGTCGTAATCTCTTTTTTCTATTTATTTAAGAACTAATCAACAAATAAAATTAAATTAGTTTTGTTGAATTTGGTTGCGTATTTATATTTTTACAGGCCCTTAAAGATAAACTTCAAAACATTTGCTCAGTTTTGCAAGATACTGAATATGTAAGTAGTTGATGACGCATATTCCCAGTGTGAATTCAATGCTTCTTCAATGACAACTAAAAACTCGTTTTTCATATTTCTGCCGCACAATAATCGCTGTCTGCATTTGCGCTTCAAAAAAGAACTAAAAATTCCAAATGTGACGAACTGAATATAACATTACAACAACACGGATCTGATCACATTGGTGATACGTGTATTTGGTCCTTTAGAAATTTTTATTTATGGTTGCTAATAAAAGCTTTTTCTTATACTATTTAAGTATAATTTAGTATTTAGTATTCTCTCTACATACGATTTGATAAGAAGTTATAACATTTGTCAATAGTTTAAAACAAAATTATTGACCAGGATTTTTTAATAATAAATTACAACAAATCAAATTAGAACCTTGACAACACTTGTCGATCGCTATGATGTGTGTCCTGGGCTATTTTGACGAACGAAAAGAAGAAGATGAGAAAACAAAAAATTAACGAACAAAGCATTTGAGCATTTCACATTTATTTGTTTTTCTCGATTTATTTATGGTTTTCTAAGAACAATTCTTAAATTTTACAAAATTCTCAATTGTTAAAAAAACAGCTGATTCGAACATGGGTTTTGTTTATGTTCGAAAAAGACAAAACCAATCGGTTTCATGCCACCATTTCTAATAAGATTTGGTTTTCAATTTCGATAATATGCCAGCTTATGTAATATATATCTGAAAAATATTATAGATCAAGTTTGCCACGACAAAAAAAAAAAAAAAAAAATAATAATTTTCTCAACCTGACAAACTTTCAAATTTATGTATGTCATTATATATTTAAAATTTCTACAAGTTACACAGTTCAATCAAAATTTTATTGTGAAAAAGTCTGGGCTAAAAGTGAAAATAATATAAATTTTTGTGTGTTAAATTTGTAAGTGGGAAATACGTTAAAATGGGACGTGCTTCATGTAAAAGAAGGACCAAAAAGTGTTTGCGTCAGGGGCCGCTAACCCGAAATGGGTTTTTAAACTATATGAGGGTATTCCGGAAACTAAATTGCGGTCTAACTGCTAAGGAGGCAATTCGACAGGGTGCGAAATGCTGGAGGCGACTTACTTGCAAACAAAAAGAGGTTTATCGGAAGATGGTAAGATCTGTCAATTTAGACTAAGACAAAGAAAGGTTTTCTTAAATCATTTCTTTTTCTTTAATGCAAAAGGGTATTAAGAAAAAACATCGCAAGGGAAGAAAGGCATGTTTAAAACTTAAAAGAAAACGACCAATATGCAAGCCAAAACGGTGTTAAAAAGCTCATGTCATTCCACTTTGTACTATTATTTCCGAAATAATCTACAAGTCCCTTTTCTGATTTACCTGTAAAAAATCGCATGATTTACCCTCGTCCATTAAGTATGGTAAGTGATGCAATACAGAAGCCACTCGAAATTATAACGTAAACAATAACTAATTTTCATTTCAAATTTACCAAGTGTATGCAGATTTTGTAAGATTAAGATGTTTGCCCCTGCTCGTCATTAATCCTTGTCCGAAATTCTTTACAATTCCTTCTTTTGATTTATCTGTAATAGATGTAATAGATGAAATGCACTCTCTTTTCCTTCAAGTAAGGTAAGTTCTGCAACACAGAAACCATTCGAAACATGTTTTTTTTATTTATTTAAATTAATTACAATATATTTACATACTAAATAATAGTATAACTAATTATAATATTATTCTGTCCAATAGATTAAGATTTGAATGCCCACATCGACTTCATGTGCCAAGAAAGTCATACAGATTTGGGTCTCCGAAATCTCAATATATAATGATTCTGATTTACCTGTAACAGATGACTTTTAGGTATCCTTCAAGTAAGGTAAGTTATGCAACACAGAAATTATGCGGAATTATAACTTAAAAAAAAATAACTACTTTTTATTTCAAATTTATCAAGTGTATGCAGATTCTGTAAGACTAAGGTATTCGTCCCTACTCAGTCAAAAAAGAGTCAGTCCTTGGTTAAAAAAAAAAAAAAAAATTAAAAATAAAGTGTCCCGTGCCTAATTGTGAAGAATTGCAAATTTGATTCAGATGTAAGACAGATATATTTTATATTCGCGTATTTTATCAAGAATATAAAATTGTAAGTTTGTAAAGATTTTTGAAGTAACCTAGAGAAAGGAGAAAATTGGGAATCATAATAAAGTCCTTGGAAAAAAATTAAAGTTACGAAACATATATTGTAAACTATTCTATTTAAAGAAACAAAAAAAAAAAAAAAAAAAAACTAAAAACTAATAAAACCCAAGGCAAAAACATTTCTTGTTTTGTTATTTATATTTTTTTAGAGGAAATCCTAGCTTTCAAAAAGATCCAAGTCTTAATTAATATTTTCTTGAAAATTTCAAATAAAAAAGTATTGAATTTTGAGGAAGCCAGAATTAAGAAAAAGTAATTTCTATTCCACATTGTATAAGTATAGCTATAATTTTTTCAAATGGAAATGCTTGTTGATGGAACCTCGTTATTTTAAATAAATAAGCGTGAATCTTAAAGACAACAAGAAGTATACATTTATAGATAATAGGGAGGGGAAAGAATCGCTAAGGATAATATTTTTTTAAAATGGCAGAGATTAGTGATTTTAAAAAAGTATTGTAGAAGATAAGGAAACACAAAAACCGTCCGACTATGTCGATATTCAGTCTCTGTTGTCTGATGCTGATGCATGCTTGTGAAGAAAAGAAATACAACGGTAGAAGGTAAAAGAATTCAAAGAAAGTTATTAAGAAATAGAAAGGAAGGTGGAAGAATCCAAAGAAAGTTAGTAAGAAAATGGGAAGAAGAAAAGTTGCGTTGATATTTCACATTACCATTCAATTGGCATGTGAAGTTACAAAGTGGATTTTATAAACTATGGAGATCGCTGTCTAGTGGTAACTCAACAGTGTGACAAAAAATGGCAAAACCTTAGATGGTATTAGATTATTCTAAATTTATATTTTCAACTATTTACGAGTATGTGCAACACTAACTTTATCGACTTCGATTATTAATATATTAAAGAAGAGCTGACAAAAGATTTTTCGGTCTACACAAACGCTTAAACAAGAATGTAAAAATCATTTTTCATGGAATTTTCCCTTAAAATATGTTCTATAAAGAATTTTTAGAATTTTCTCTTATATTATAAAGGAAACTTTGATTTGAAAATATCAAGAATACTTTATAATGATTTCCAATGATTTCTTCAATACTTCAGTTGTAAGCATTCACCACCAAATATAATATTAATATTTTCCCCTTTTAGTATAAATGGAACTTTAAAAAATATAAGAAATTATTGTAATATATGTAGACCCAACTCAAAATTGTTTAAAGTTCAAATGGTGTGGGAAGAATATAATTGGTTTCAATTTATATGTAAATGGAATATGAAAGGTTATCTAAGGCGTGTATAATTTCATTGTTTTTATTTTGATTATTGCCTTTGATTCATTTAGGTTTCATATTCTTTAAATTAAGGGTTAGTTAAGTGCATCACAGTGTTTGTTAACTATAAAATGGTAAAGAAATTTCCACGAGACAATCATTGTTGAGCGTCATTGAAATGGCACAGCGTCTAGGAAAATAAAATTAAGATTGTGAAATGGATAGGTAAGATGATGGTATGAAATGAGGAGAATTTGATGAGTGGCCTAGAAAGGAAAGGAAAGGAAAGGAAAAGGCTACTTTACAGGACACTCAATAGTCTTTATAACTTATTAATTTGTTCTTTACAATTCTCTTTAGCTACTTTACCTTTTTGTTTTTTTTCTTTAAAATGTAGTTTGTTCTACTTTAAGTCTCATGCAACCTTATCAATGATTTTATTGGCATAATCAGTGCAGAAAATTTCCGTTTTACAACGGTCAAGTAAACAAAAACAAAAAACAAAATAAAATAAAAAAAAAAAAAAAATAAAAAAATTGACCAAATCAAAGATAAAGATGAAAATGAGTAAGTGAGGCTTTTCTGTTCTTCTTGTTGGTGTCCTTTATTATTAATGTTTTTGCAATGTTGTTGTTGTTGTTATTGTTTGACTTAACTTCCAGGAGTGAATTAACTTTGACAGCCTCATCCATGCCTTATTATTATCCTTACCCAGGACCAAAACCTTTCTACACTCAATGGTAGTAGTACCCAAATCCTCTTATCCAACCCAATCCAATCCAACCCAATTCAACCAACAACCCGTTGCGCATTTATCTTTATTATGTCGCACTGTTAAAATGTCAGTTTGACTTTTACTTGGTCGTCGTTTGGTTCAAGTTTTTTTCATTTTTTTCTCCTGAATTTTTCTTTAATTCGTTTTTTGTTTTTAATGAAAAACTTTTTTGTAGGTTTTTCTTTTTGATTTTCATTGTTTCATAAAATTCGCGCGCTTGAACCTTTTTTAATTCGTTACTTGGCAGCGGAAAAGCTGCATGCCTTTTCAATGAAAAAAAAAAAGCGGAAGAATTTACTGTATAACCCATGCTTGCAAACAATGATGGCGGTTGGCGGCTCCCGCTGCGATTTTCCACTTATTAACTTTTGATAAATAATTCTAGAATTTTTATTTTTTTTTGGGTTCTTGGTTCTTTATTGTTTTTATTGGCCAATATCATGGATAAAAATATCTACACAAATCTCTTTTGAAAGTCTTTTTGTTTTTTTTATTAAATTTTCAGAATTTTTCGTTTCTAAAACAAAGAGAGTAAAACTTGCATTGATTATCGCTTTATTGACATAGAAAAATGAGCGGAATTTTCTTTTATTTTTGATTTTTCTTTAGGCTTTTTTTTATATGAAAGTCATTAGAAGAGTTTCAATAGAATGATGGTTGGATTTGTTTTGTTTTGTTTTAATTTTGAATGGAAGCTTGTTGGGGTTTGGCAACATTCTAAGGTGATGAACGGTGGAGCAATGTGTTAATTATTTCATCTTATCATTAATAAGCATTCAACACTTTGCTGTTAAGGTTAATGATGATGATGATGATGATGATGATGATAATGTTATTTTCGTTTTATTTTCTTTACTTTCCTTTGCTTTTATATTATTTTATTTAATTTTTTTTTTTTTTTATATAATTTAATGCAATTTAATTATGTTGAAAAATGAAATGAAAGTACATTTATGATAAATTTCCAATGATATCAAATGAAAATGGCGACATATTAAGGCTATGTCAGTATGTGAACAAAAGAGGAAACAGAAACAGCCAACTAGCTAATTAAATTTTAATTTTCCTTTATATACAGAAAATGGTATATAATAAATATTTGTTGCATTTATAATATATATAAGTATATAATTATATATATCGAAAAATAAAGCCTTTTAACACAATTAGCTGCACTTAATTAACAATTTAAATTAGTTTGCAATCGTTTATGCGCTCGATTTTTACACCAAACGAAACATGTTGCGTATGTGTAATAATTTATATGAATACTTACACATAAACGTACACATGCTTTGTATAAACAATCATGGTCAAAATATTAAGAACACCATAGAAAAATATTGTAATATATTGATATCATTGATATATTGATTTGTTATAATATTCATCAAACTATTTCGGGATAAAATCCTTTCAAAATTTCTTCTGAAATGATCCTCGAAGATCTTAAAGTACTTTTTTTGCGACAATATCAATGCTGTTAGTAGTCATTAGTGATGCCTTCTTCAAAAAAAAAATCTCAGTTCCATCAAATTTCATATTCTTTCTTAACTTTAAAAAAACATGTACAAGTAAATACTTAAACCTATGTGGACTTATGACGCTTACATTGCTTCAGCTTAAACAATATCCAGCAATATTAAAGGTTCCATAACAAAGTGCCATGGGTCATTCTTGGTAGTTTCAAACTCGAACTTGATCTCCATAGCGATTTGGTTTTTGATACAATAAAAAAGGCATCGTAAGTCCCTTAAAGAGATACTAGGCCAACATATAAATAGTAAAGCCTCCAGCTTGAAAGCTTAACAACGATAAAAAAAAAACCCTCAAGATTTAATTATCAAAATAACAATTCACAAATGTATCTAATATCTTTTAATAATATGTATTGTAGAACATTTTCTCAATCATTTGTTAAATGCAAAATCTACAACGAATTACTCGATACTTTTTCTTTTGATGTAAACCCCGTTTTGTGTCATCTTTTTGGATCCTGTTGCTGCATTTGATTTATGTTTGTATTGTTATTAGTACGTTGACTTACTTATGTCAATGATATAGAAATATTTGAGAGATAGTTCGTTTAAGCCAGCAATGGGAACACTTAGATTGCTATGAGAGCAATGTTCATTGCATCATGCAATTTAATAAACAAATTAAAAAAAAAAACCAAAAATCATGCAATAAAACAAATATTGAAAGGCACCGAGAATTTTACATTTTTACAAGTAGATGGAGTAAAGTGACTTGCTTCCAACCTCGTCGGTAGTCAATTCTAAAGCCCTAAGTGTTTGTAATGTATGTCATGAAAATCCCAAAAATCATAAGTTTAAGTTGAGTTCATCGATCACGTTCAGCATTCTAAGAGTAAGTGAAATTGACTTGCATCTAATTATGCAAGTTTTTGATTCACAGAGCGTGTAATGGGCTTTTATTTGCTTATAAAATCTATCGAACCCGATATTTGCACTTACAAACAAATCGGAATATTTGTTGCTACTTTAAATATATTTTAATCGCCTTGTAGTGGCTATCGTCAATTGTCCTATGTTCGTTTTGTTATTGTTAGTAATATCTATGCTTATTACTTTATAGTTCAAAATAGAGAATTGACTAAGCTTGAGCTTGATTACTGCTCCATACACAGTAGAACCCAGCACAATTGCACACTAAGTAGTGTTAACGGTTGACTATTACATTTTGCACAATATCAAACCGACTTATGTGTCTTCTTAAAATGAGTCATTCGTCTCAAATTGTTTTATTTGCTTTGCTGACTTATTAACTCGTTCTATGGTGCCTAAGATACTCTGACAAAAAAAAGTAAAACAAAAAATAAAATATACTCCGTTTCTGTGTCTTTTGGTATGACTTTGTATAGCACTGTCTTTGTTAAAGAATTCAACTGTATTATTGGTATCTCAACATCACACAAGTTGGATTCATAATATGCTGATAAAGACAGTGTGCCTATTGATAGTGTTGTATGTAGCACATGATTCGTTTTGGGGAGAGGGGATAAATATGTATTTATTGTAGAATCGTGCAGTGCTCTACTACACTATTAATATTATTGTAACTAGTTGTAATGTAAATTTAATAATATAAAGAATCAATCTAATATTGGACAAAACAAGAATAAATGAACTTAAAATATCTATAGATTGAATCAAACCCATTAAAAATAGTTATGATAATTTTGAGAAATCATTTTCTTGATTTAAACTGAAAATATTACGATGAAATCCTCTTCATGGTATCATATTATATAAGAAAAAATTGAATGAAGTTATAAATAAGTTTTATTTTTTGTTAAATTTAATATCTAATCATTGATTTTGCACTTATTATTTTGACCATGAGTGTGTGCATCTATTAATATATTTTTCTTTTTATGTATAGGTGTGTTTGTGTATGTGTATGTGTTTGTACCACAAACAATAAAAATTGACTTCCTGTTTTTAGTTTTACTACAAGGACACAAAAGGATGCGCACACACGTTTTATGTTACTAAATTAATATTTCATGCTGTTCGCCCCTGGCGGTATGCAATGACATTTTTGTTTGTTTGTACCATACGCATATGTACGATATGAAAATACTCTCAAAGCAAGTCAAATGTTTTTTTTTTTGCTAATATTAGCAGATATACTATTAAGAGAGAGAGAGAGAGAGAGAGAGGGAGAACGGCAATTATGAAATATGTTTGGCATTTGTTTCATCGAAATTTCCTTACATATTTACATTATTCGATGTTATTTCAATGTTTTATGAAAATAAATTCTATTCTATTGATCATGAGGCTTCTTAGGTAAAAACAAATTAAAAGCTTATACGATGAATATTGATATTTAAAGAAAGCTTTGTGTTTTACAGTACTAAAATGTTCGAATACAATTTGGCTTTCATTAGACTACAGTTTCTCATTCCCATATTATTTATAAAAAAAAAAAATTTACAATTTTTGACCGTTTTGTTGATTTTAAAGTTTCATTGTGCTACTCTTGATAAGATGCCACATTTTTCTAACTCCTTTTTAAATTTCACAAGTCATTCAATGAACTGATTTGACATCAGGAAAAACAACCCAAGACTTTTGGTCAATGTTGAATACTATTGAATCTTATTCAGAGTTAATATCTTCGAAAACTTCCCATCATTCACAGCAATATCAATCAAAAATTTTTCATGAATGTCTTTGCCTTTATAATATTGTCAAACTCTCTCTTAGAATCCTACATACTTTCGATCGTTCAGCTGTTTATGAGTCAAAAGGTTATACACCAGTGATTGATTTGATGGGTCGAGAAATAAAACTGCCGTGTGATGAAATGCAACATCCTTATCCTGATCACATAGCGAGTCTTTAAATGCGATTTGGCGAGAGATGATCTACATAAACATCAAAGAAAGGTATGAGTTGCGAGCACATCCATTGCAATTTTTCATGGGTGAAGAAGCCTGCTTGTATTCTCCAACTAGGCGAGTTAGTAGTTACCCAAAACTTTAGTCTAATTGGATTGGAGCAGTCCTGGCTATGTCCCAGCTTCAGATCTGGTAAACAAAATACGTCTTCTGGGAAAAGGAGCACGAAATTGATACATATCAATCGTCTGGCCAAATACATTGGGTCCGGATCTCTGTCAGGAGCCACGAGTCTGATGAGGGGCAGTGTTACGAAATTGATAATTATCAACGCCTTGGCATGACTTTAATGAATGCAGGTGTCCTGTTGTTTGATAAGAAGAAGAGAAAGAAAAATAAGAGAATTTGGAGAAATGAAATTGCAGTTCAGAGGATCGAAGGAAAAGACTGCTATATTTGGATATCTGGGTGGAGAACAATTTTTTTTATCTGTGTTGTTTTGGTATTTAAAATGTGATTTTATTTCTTAAAGTAGTCATTTGCCCTTTTGTGTTTATATTTGGATTATCTCGCTGAGCTGCAAGTCGCCTTTGGATCACCACACCGGCCCAGGGATTCGAAAAACTGTATTGAAATCTTCTTCTAGCCATTTGCAACTTCTATAATAATTTCTTTTCTCGTTATTGTTAGATCGTTTAATTTATGATCACACATTTTCAATTCCATTCCAATTCGCACTTTGCAGCAGCCAAGCCAACTTGAGTCAACTTTAATATAGAAACAAAAAAATTGTCACTTTCATTAAACGATAAAAATGCCTTTCAGCGAACTTTTTCAATTAACAATTACACCAAAAAGGTCGAATCAACACTCATTTGTTTATGGATTGTGAGCCTAACCCTAACTAAGCATGGATAGATAGGTAAGTGACTGGTTAGACGGACAAATAAAGGAACAGGGAAACAAACAGAGAGACAGATCGGAAGTTTTGTCATTGCAAATCATAGCAATTTGCTATTGCTTTCTTCTTCTAATTATCTATCCTTTACTTCATTTAGTGCTGCTTCCTTTCCAACAATCTTTTAATGTACAATGCTCAACGCTCAATACTCATTAAGCATTTTGTGTTTGTCTGCTTTTAATTGAAAGTCTACGGCTGCAGGCGCAAATTCTATCAAATGCAAACAGTGAGATACATTCACACACACACACACACACACACACACACACACACACACGCACACACACTTACTATATACCAACACAAACAGTAATATAACACAGACAAAGGACGCACTTTTCAGATGAACTCGCAACACTCAATACAAGGCTAATGCAATGCAATGCCATGTCATTCTATGTTGAGGCTAAGCTAAGTCTCAACTTATCTGTTTGTCATCATCGTCATCATCATCGTCATTATTATGAACAACGTCATAGACTTCATCAGACTATTGCATATTGAAAGCAATGCATCTATCATACATACATTGGAACTAAGTATTGCCTGCTTTCATTTATCAGTTGCATACACTTTTCCACTTCCTTTTTGATGGCGCCACTTTCTCCTCCATCCATTTGTCAATATATGAATGACTGTCGGTCTGCCTATGTAGACAATCAGAGCCAAGTACAACTATAAGTACGCAGTATCACAAGCGAATGCTTCTTAATTGAATAGCTGCCACTACTTCGCTGCCATTCCATTTTGCATTTGCCATTTTTCCACATTCCACTTTCTCCACTTGCTATTTCCAATGTCACTTCCGCTATGTTACTTTTATCATTCAAACGAGACCCGGACTCGACTCGACTTGAGACTGATAGGAACGTGCTTGAGACACAAAACTAAATTCAACTGTTTCAAAGTGCAGTTGCAATCGATATCGAGAAAATGTCATTTGCTTCAAATGAACTTAGATGAAGAAGAACTTTTGCATTTCATTTCTTTTAACTTTTACTTTTAACTTACATAGTAGAAAGTGGGAAAATAACAAAAAAAAAAAAAACTTTAAAAGTTCAATGAATATACATCTATGAATTTTAATTTAAGGCCAATAAATTATGTTAATAATTGTTGCATGTCCCAAAGAAAAGAAAAGAAAAAGAAAACTTGTAATCAAATTGTTCAAATCTTATTTCGTTAATTATCCAACCAGACTTTTGCACAATTTGTTGTTTTTATTATTGTTATAATCATTATTGGCCTTGTCTCATATTTACTAAATACTTAACTGAATCGAAAGACAGACAGATATACAATCTTCAATGACTCTCCGACTCCTCATCCATTTATCATCAACCCACCCAACTATGCCGTGGCGCACAGCATGTATGCACACAGCAAGTGGTCCCATCTACCAACCATTCCATTGTATATAGAATACCACCAAAACCACTTCTTAATCTCTGTGACTACTTTGACTACTTTGACTACTTTGACTGTGCGACTTATACAACTCATTTGTAATCTTAGCATGCCATCGCAACCTTTGGATTTCTTCAGTTCTTCAGTTCTGCCTTCCTTCTCTTCATTTTATTTCAGGTTTTTTTTTCTCTTAGCTTGTGTTTTTCTTTAACTCATTGCGACGACTTCATCTTCACATTGACACAGCGGGCGATTTACTTTGTATCCTTTCCAGAAATGCAACAGCACAAAAATCAACAATTAAATTAAACGTGTTTGCTTTGCGTAATTTAAGTTGCCCATTCATTTTCTTTATCCACCTACACACCATCACCATCACCATCACCACCACCAATTTACCTTTCTTTGTGGGGAACCAACCAACTAACTTCTTTTTTTTTTGCTCAATCAAAATTACGTAGCCGCACTGTCGTGCCACGTATTGTACGTACTGAATTTTCAATTACTAATTACAGTTTCCAACAGATTTTTGGCAAGTTTAATTTGTCAGAATTTTCATCAGTTTCTCCATCACTCCATCTCTCCCCTTTGACTTTCTTACTTTTCTTCTTTGTACTCGTTGTTGTTAATTAGCTTTGAAGTTTTTAAAGCTTTTGTACATTTAATCTAAGCTTAACTTATAAGTTTTAACAATCAAATCAAGTACTTACTTTACTTAATGTGGAAGAATTATCCATATAAGCAATTGACTTATGAACTTAATTCAAAGGCTTCGAGGTATCCTAATAAAGTTGAAACTTTGTATAAAACTTCAACTTTTCATATTGAGTATTCAATGAGAAGATCCGAGTACGAAGCACCATGGCGTGTTAACTGAAGTTTTTCATTAAATTGTTCTTTTACTTTTTATATACATACTCGTATTCCCTTCTACTATACTCAGTAATAAATCAAGTTTCTCTGATAATAATCTTTTAATATCATTAGAAAATAGATGGAAGCAATAAACAATTTACATGTTGTGTTTGATAGACTTAAATAATGGGGCTGAAAGAATAAAACAAATTGATCATCTTTTCTCCAAAAGAATACACCTAAGTAGATTGAAAATTATTTTAGAAACACCACGTTACATGTCATTTTTCCATCATAAGAAAAGCTCTTATCATCATAGCTTTTGAAGAAAACAATCAGGTTGAATGGGATAAAGAACTTCCTCTGGACAAAATCAGTGGACAAAATTTTGTTTAATCTGACCAATTCTATCACTAACAAGGAGGAGACATGATGTTATATTTGATGGGTTTTCGAATACATCGGTTAATCAAGAAATCAACATTGTTTTCAGCTTCGAGGTCCAAGGTGCCATTTGACGATGCTTCGTTGTTACCACATTTGGAATTGTAAGGAGTCTTGTGTTTCTGGATGTAATAGTGATGATTATGATTTGCTTATCCAATATTCACTCAAATGTTTTTAATTAGCTTGCTGTACATTTTTGTGCCACTTGGTGGTAAATATTGTAATATGTATTTCCAAGATACAAGATGTGTTTACTATTCATCAATGATAGAAAATTTATAAAAAGTTGAATGAGGCAAATGTTGTATATTGAGGAATGCGAAACTTAAATGGTTGTTCGCATGATATTTTACGACAAAGCCACATATTTTGTAGGAACACAAAAGATGTAGGAACACAAAAGATGTAGGAACAGAGAGCAGACAAAACGTCCAATATCAAGATGAATGCGCACTGCTTGCAGTGGAGTTCCACTTTCTGTCTCCACGTCCAACACAGAGGGAGATTGCTATTATGGACTATGGATTAAAATCTCAAAATTGATATTTCTACAGATATTTTGATACATCGTTCTACACATATCACATATCAGAATTGAGAGGAAACAGAATTTAGTATAGTGGAATGGAGGATATAAAGAAAATTGTGCATGTTAGTATTCTTTTATAAGTGAATGACATTTTATGTAAATATTAAATAAACAATCTAATTAACTTATAATTTAGTTGTAACAAACTAACTAAAACTTTTTTAAATTATCAACTTCTTGTATAAGGATAACGTACAGAGTACAACAAAGGCATTGTTTCAAATTCTCCTACTACCACCTAATTACCATTAAAATTAGAATGTAAGCCGACAAAAGAATCGTCCTAATTAGCCATCTAAAGTGAGGTTACATTTAAGGACCTTTACATTGCATTACATTGCTTTTTGGGTTTTTGTTATTATTATCCTTTGTTGCATTATAAACACAGACGGTCGACAAAGGTTGCGCAATGTTTTACTTAAATTTTTTTTTCCTAATTTTTCTTAGTCTGAGAAAAGAATGCAAGTTATGCTGACTTTTCAGAATCAAAAGCCACTAAAGCCAAAAAGTAAACGATGGCGCGTCTTTGGTCAGACGCGTTTTTTAATCGCAGGACACATGGTGGCATAAGCCACCACCACTACTGAGTCAAGCAAAGCCACTTTTAAGCAAAACACAAAATGGTCACCTTGTTGGTTAAGTATGTGGATTGGTTGATGAGTTGGGATGCTGGATATGTCCACTCATTTTCCATATTGCGGAAAAAAAAGAGCCAAAGGCGACATTGTTCTGCTTGGCTGGGTTGCCTGCTACTGCTGCTGCTGTTCTTTTCAAAGGCAAATGCAAATGCAAATGGTGAGAAGGACACATGGCTTTTGAGTGTGTGGTTTTCGAGAGAAAGAGAATGGAGCCCAGCTAGCAATGCATACATAATGCAACATTTTTGCCATATGCAAAAGTCCAGCGCATTGGTTTGCCTCATGGCATACAGTGAAGAGAAGAGGAGAGGAGAGATTTGCAAGTAGCAACAAAAATGATGACGACAACAACGGCGACAATTTAACAAGCATCGTGTGGCATGAAGAGCGCAGAAAAAAAAAGGAAAATTGTTGGAAAAAAAAAAGTAAAGGTTGTTGGAAGAAATGCTTGCAAGCATAAAATGTTGCTAACTCAGTACGCTGAGTTGCATTGCGCTTCGCTTGGTTTAGCATCACTTATTTTTTACTCCTTTTTCCTCACATTTCGTTTCCTTTCTTCTGCTTGGTAGAAAATCTAGAAAACTTTAATTCCTCCCCCTCTCTCTTCTTTATTTTATTTTATTTTATTTTTTTTTTTGTATTATTTTTTCTATTTCGCGCAAATAAAAATTCTTTTTAATTTATGCATATTTTATTTTATTTGCCATGTTTGTTTTCAGTATTTTTTAGTTATTATTTTTGTTTTATGCGCGTAACTTCATAACAAGTGCACAATAAGTTATAAAGTGGCTCGTTGTAATGATGTTGTTTGCTTTTGCCTTTTGCTTAGCTACAATACTTATATATAAGTATAGTATATCCTGTATTTAATATTGAAAGTCCTTGGCTTAAGCCTTTAATACCAATGTATTATTTACATTAGTTGAGAGTTCATTTTAATTGAAATATGATATACTGGAATTGATGGAGTTAAATCATTCTCTTCTCCTTTTTTCTCCTCTCTTCTCTATACTTTGCACCATAATTGCGATGACAAAGCAAAATTGAAGAAGTTATTAAAATCAGAATTTTCCTAACAATAAACATGACTCTCATATGGTAATAACAATGAAAATTCTATATTTCTGTGTGTGTTTGTGTGTGTGTGTGTGTGTGTTTGTGTGTGTGTGTCTATGGTTGGTGGTCGTCACTGGTCCCAATGGCAATACTAAATCCATGCTCACTCATCATTGAATGCCAAGTTCATGCTATGCCACATAAGCAGTTGGATGTAATGAAGGTGATAATAATGGTACGTGTTTTGATGGTGGTGAGGTAATGGTGGCAATGGTCCTGATGCTGATGATTGTGCTGGTGATGATGATGATGATGATGATGAGTAAGCGCGGTTTATTGGAATTGGTATGAAAAAGTAGGAGGTACGTGTAATTGTATGCGAACAATGACTATTTTTAATTACAACGCGTACTTCGATGGCATTTTACTATTTTACAATATTTTACAAAATATTTTGTATTGTCACAGTTAATACTTAACAATTTGTTTTTGGCTTTAATAAATTACGAAAAATTACATAGGATTTTACCAATAAAGAGTCCTTGACATAAAGTTGTGGCAGTGTCGCTTATGTGTGGCATTTTGTGGCAGTATTTATTCTTGGTCTAGTGCAATGGCAATTACGCATACAATATAATAAAATAAAATTGTAATTTTATACTGGACTGGACTGGACTGGACTGTAGTTTAGAGACACTTAATGATTTTTGTTTTGGGGATTATGGGCAATGAATGATATGAATTTAGAATTGTTTAAATGAAAAACTGATTTTAAACTGATGATTTTGGAGTTTTGTAAAATGGAGAAGAATTAAAATTTAATTTCGAAAATTAAACAGAAATGTTAATAATGAAGAGATTATGAGGTAAAAGATTATTAATGTAAATTGCGAGGATTTCACATGAGCAGATGCTAAAAATTCAATAACAAAGTGTATAAAAATTCTGCACAAAGACACAGGATAACATTACAACAAAGCCCACTGATGTCTAAATTTCTTTCCTTAGACTACAAAATTAATAAGATCTATTTAAATGTGGTTGCAAATTTGAAGTCAATCCTGTTTAGTCACTTAACTTCAGAGTTAATCGGTTGCTAAGATTTATATAAATCTTCCTTCGTTCTTAGTGTCAAGGAATCCAGTTGTATAAAGTATTCCACCTCGATATAAGCAACTCTTTCTGCATTTGAGTAAAAAGTATTATCACAATCCATAGATTGCATTTAAAAACGGAGCAATTTGAAAATATGGCAAAAGTTAATAAGCATAGCAATAAATGAAATGACAATGATTCATTAGATCTGCACAAATACAAATACAAAGAAATTACTTTAGATAAGAACCTCATATTTAAAATAAAAAAAAAAAAGAAAATTTCTTCAACTTAAATCTCTTTGGTCGCATTGAATACTTATCTTCCTGATTGTGATAACCAGAAATTCTCTCCGTTGATCAAATATGCAAACATATAAAAATAAAGAGGCCAAGTGCGATTTGGACTATCACAAGAAAGGATCCGTAGCTTCGTATAAGATTTAACACAAAGAAATTTTTAAATATTTTTGTAAAAGAATCAACAGAAACGCATAACAATATGTAAAGATGTATAAACTAAATGTAATCTGATGTATGTAAGTTTGTAAGTAAGTCATTTGTATGTATTGCCATTATTAAAATCAATCGAAAAACACCAAAAAAAAAAACCGAGTTTCTTGTATGAGGGACCTCACCAATTTATTTATTTTATTATTTTTTATAACAGATATGCACACTCTGAGAAAATATAACTGTCTACTACGAGATATAGGACGCTGACAGACAGGCGGACATATAGCGGAGGTTTATTTGGCACCCTTTGAGTACAGAACCCTAAAATTTGTGACAATAAATATGAATCACATATACAACACGTTTGCCTTTAACCTGATCTCTCTGCAATCAATATTCTGTGAAATGCGCTCTAAGGACATTTGGGATTACAACTTTCCTATAAATACCGTTGTTGCCTTTGTCCTATTCAAATAAACCATACCAATCCTGTTGATCTTATAATTGACATTACTGATGTGCACTTACAGAATATGATCATTATATAGAATTCAGATGTTTGTAGTTGATTTGTTATTATAGTTTATTTTCAAAAAGATAACAGATATAATAATGATAAATGATTGAATTGCAAAAAGATTACTTAAATATTTTATATATCACGAGGAAGCTTCACATTTATTACAATTAAATCAGTTTATTAATTCTGTTACCTAATAACTTAAAATACATTTTAAGTGACATCTAAAAAATATAATCCTATTGAAGTTAGAAATGTTTTTTTTTTTTTGAATTATCACACAAAGTCAATAACAAAAGTTGTAACGAATAGAAATAAGGAAACGTATAAAAGGTTAAAAGGAGTGAAAAGATAAATTTTATTGACTTAGAACAACTTAAAATGATATAAGCCATTGATTGATATTTGATACATTTGCACTTAAACCAATGAATGAATGAATTTTATGTACTGAAAATGAATTTTTATTGAAAGTAGTTTGAAATAATTTCATGCAATTTGAGTGTTTTGCGTTCGACAAAAGGTTAAAGAGAATGTAAAGAAAGAAAGTCGTAGATCGAGGTGAGTTAAATATGAGTATGACTTCCTTTGATTGTTTGTTCCATTGTTTGTTTCATTGTTTGTTTGTTTGTTTATGTTAAGCGCACCATTTATTTTTTTTTTTGTAAGTATATGTTCCTGACTATGAGTGCTTGTATTTGTATGTAAATATATATGTACTACATATAAATGTAAGTGCAAGTGTAATATTCAAATAACGCACGTGTGTGATTTGTACGTGAGTGTGAGATATATTTCCCATATACAAATAATCATGTTAGTCTGCTTGTGTTTGTATCTATGTGAGCAATGATGATAAACGCATAAAAAGGACTGAAGAGAGTAAGAGTAATCGTTTTTGCCTTTTGTGATGTATTACAACACGTTCGTCTGATTGTTCATTTTCGTGGCATTTACACATGTTCAAACACTCATACACTTATACAGATACAAATACAAATATACAATGACGTGTAGGAAAATTGTTGTTGTTGTTGTTGTTGCTGTTGATGTTGATGTTGTTTGAACAAAACATATCAGCGCCCATCATACAAAACAGATTTGGTCGAGTTCTGGCTTACCTTTTTGTGGCGGCTTAAATCTCGTAATTTTGTTAAAATATTGTCGAGCTTTTGGTTATGTTTGATTGTATAAACACATAGACACAAACAAACACACACACATCTATCTGTGTATCTAATTTATGTGTGTGTGTGTGCGTATATGATGAGAAAGAGAATAAGCCGCTAAGAATGGTTAGTAAACACCAAAAATGAACGATGACGACGTGTGGCTTAAGTGTCAAGGATTTACTTGTAATTTTTATATGCCTCCTCCATTCCTCATACAGTTTTGGTCCTTTGAACGCTCAACCACTCAACTTTCAGTTTTTGGCAAGGCCAACAACACCGACAGCAACATCAACAACAATGAAATAAATTTTCCAAAAATTTTTGGCTAAATAAAAAAAAAAAAATGAAAGAAGAAAAATGTTAACGAAAGCGAAAGCACTTTTTAATTTAAACAAATTAAATTTTCTTGCATCGCTGGCAGCGCGTAACAAAAAATAAAAATAAATAAATATACAAAGTGCTTGGTGCAAAGAGAAACCTGTGACTTTCCACAATTTCTCCCCGTTTTTTTCGTTTTATTTGTTTCTTGTTTTTGACTCATTCATTGTTGCCACTCGTGCGTTATGCAACATTTTCAACTGTGCCCTTTTCCACCATCATTTCTATATTATTTGCTACACACTTTGACTTGGGAACTTTTGTAACATCAAAAAAATAAAAAATAACAGAAACTTAGGGTTTACAATTGGTACAAGGTCAATTTTTGAGAGTATTTTAGTTTTTGAAATTTATTATATTTTTTATAAGATTTCAAAATAAATGTGTTTTGTTATTGTTTGAGTATTTTATATTTTTATATACAAGTAAATATATTTTAAAGTTTCTTAAAATCTCAAAACTATGATAGTAACATAAATGTTTTCCCCCTTCATATACAATACATTATATTTATGTAATATTTAAAAGGCTCGAAATGAAATACACGTAGTTGATCACTTAGCATATCATTCGAAAATTTGTTTTTCCTTCACTTGATGGAAATGAGATAATTTATATTATGTTTCTGCAAGTTAATGGATGCCATAAAAATATTTGTAATTTATAATTTGAAATCTAGTCTTTAGCAGATCATTCTGAGAGTAACGAGCAACAGGAAGCAAGTCATCTGACGACAATTTAAGAAGGAAACAAGAATAGTGAAATTGTTAGAATTGCATTCTCTACACAAACTTCTGGGTAACAAGTCACAGGTACGAACTGGTAAATATATAAATAGATAATAAATAAGTGTATATATATTTATGCATATAAATAATCAGTGACTTGTATTACTGTATATTTATACTTTTCACGCAGTGAATAGTATTATAAGTTTGTCATGAAGTTTGTAACATACAGAAGGTCTAAGTACTGCAGGCCAAGACATTGCGTATGATTTCGGAAGCTCTGTGGTTCATGTGAATGGCGGACGTTGAGAACGATCTAAAAATCCCAAAAATTGGCGATATGATTAATCGTCAGACCAATAAATATATAGAGTGGTTAACAAATCACCCAAATAGACTAGCCAGGCGCCTCTTAAAGCGACGCAGAATGGGAAGAGACAGAGTGGCGAGACTGTTGAGAAGATCTCATCTTGTCGACTTCTCTATTAGGTCCTATTGATGTAATTTTTCTATCTCACTTACTAATTGTGTTAAAGTTGTGTTGTGATTATTATAAGTTCAAGTTACGATGTTTTTAGAATAACAGAAAAATTTAAATTTAAAAGAAAAAAGAGAAAAATCTCTGCCATTTGGCATTTTCCACTAGCATACTTTCAGGGGCTACTAGTAGGACAAATTTATCGAAGCTCTCTAAACTCTTTTCATTTGGAACAAAAATGAGAACTTAGCGATATGAGTTCGTGCAACAGTAAAAGTATTGCACTATTTATTACCACAACATAAGTATAGGAAATGTTAACCATGAAGATGAGTCAAGGCAAAGTAGTCTAAAAGCAACAAATTCTCACATTGTACTTAAGTCACTTATACATTACATCATAATCATAATCATCATCATCATCATCATATGAGATTCATTGCCACAAAACAATGGGTGGCAGGGAACTTAACACAAAATATACTGAGATACAAACACAAACACAGAAACAAACAAACTATGAAGTGTCGAGTGATGTCCGAGTTGCTTCTCTAAAATGATGCATAGTACGAGTATCTTTTGTGCCCACAAGTGGAAACTGTTTGTAAACAGGCGTGGCAGATAGTTTGGAAGTCTGAAAATATGTAATTTTACAAGAAAAAATATCATAGATAGATGCAACTTAGAGTTACCAATTTAGTTTGGCTTCATTCACTTTATGTTCACTTGGTTTTGTTTTCTATATATGTAATTTCACAGCACAAATATCTCAGATCTCAAGTAAATCGTTTTAAGTGTAATGAATTGAAACAATGTTTTACTGTAATTTAGTCTTTTATCTTAAATCTCATTTAAAAATAGTATAAATTGTGCATTTATGTGGGTGACAGTTTAAGTTAAAACTGAAGAGATATAAAGAGACAAACAAATAAAGGAAGAGAAAGAAAGAGAGTTAGTAAAAGAAGGAATATTGTGGAATATAAAAAAAAAAATATATTAAAAAAATAAGTTATTTTATGCTATTTCAATTCATTTAAGTGTAACTAATGCAATAAGTGCACATTTGATTTTTATTTATACTTACGAGTATATTATTAATTTTTTTTTCGTACAAATTATTATGTATTATTATTTATTTTTTTTTATACACAAAAAATTATTTGAATATTTTTTTAAACAATTTATTTCAATAATAAAATAATACAAAAGAGAAAAATAAAGTAAAATAAAACAAAAATATTGGAAAAACTCAAATAACAATTTTCTATAAAAAATAAATTTATAAAAAACAAATTCAATTTGTTTTTAGACGCTTGCATTTGGCATGTCAGTTGTGTTCTATTCTGTTCTGTTCTGTTCTGTTCTGTTCTGTTCAATTCAGTTCAGTTTAATTCATGTTATGTCAGTACAGTTTGTATTACTTCGACCGAGTTTTATTTCACATAAATAGAAACTCATTCTCATGCAGGTGAAAATATGTAAAAATATATTTTGGGAAAGTATGGGTGAGAGAAAGTAAAACGGAGAGAGTAAGACGAAATATAAGAATGGGAAATTTGAAATGTTTTCCTTACTGAAGCAATAGATACAATGCATACTACAGATATTTCCTTTTATAAAATAGAAGTTTGAAGTTTTATATTTTTTATTAATTAACAAATTTAAATGAGTTATTTTTTTACATATTTTTAAATAATTTCTTTCTGTTTTAGTAACATTTTATGGATATAAAAGTATTTGGTTCTTAGTCAGTTGAGGTTTAATACACTCGATATTTTTTAAATGGGATTTGTTTCATTTGGTATGAAATCGTTTTGAGAAGAGTTTTTGTACTTCTTTTCAGTCTTTACTGTTGTTTTGTGGAAGACATTGTTTGATTTCATCTTTTTAATCATCATAAAGTCGAGTTTAAGGTTGTGAAGTTATAGCATAGTCGAGGATGACTTGCGGCCGATCTTGTCGGCATTCTTATTGTAAGTGGAGTCTAGTTGGCTTGCGTCTGATCATGTCAGTATTCTTTTTGGAAGGAGGGTAACAGGCTTTTTTTTTATCGCACATTTAAGTATAAGGAGAATATTAAGAGCGCAAATTGATATTTTTGTTGCATTGATCGCTTAGAACTTTTGATGTTACTTTTGTCAACCTTCTAAGTATGTTTTCAGATTTTTTTTTTTTTAGATGAAGCATCGATTGGATCTTCATATGTATAATAAAGCCAATCCTGGCAAAGGTGCAGATATTCTTAATCATATAATTGATTTTTTGAGTGAATGCTTTGGTTTTTAATTGTTCCATCATGTCTTTTTTTTTTCTTAGATCATGTAATCATATAAAAAAATCATTAACTCTTATATCTAATGGATATTAAGCAGAAATGAGAAGAGAATTCAAGTTTCAAGAATCAAATCTTATTGAGAACAATCAATACTGAACTTATCCTAAAATTCATACAAAATTCATAAGTCTAATTAATGATTTTTATCACATAAATCTAAATAGAAAATGAATCATTTTTATTATAATGCTATACTATAAATTTCAATTGCATTACAATGAACTTTATAACCTCCCCTTCTACATTTCTATTTTGTTTAGCATAAATAAAATTTCAAAGAAAATAGGATAAAAAAATGTGTCAAAAATAAAAATAATTTATTTTTCTACAATACTTTCACCCGATCACTACCATTCACCCATCCACTCCACTTCACTCCACTCAGTCACATATTCATTCAGCCATTCATCGAATTGATGGAATTATTTTTGTCTGCAATTTGGCAGAAATCAAGCGTTGATGGTGGTGATGACGTCCTTGTTCAAAATGAAGCTGTGCGTGAAATTTGTTTGTTTGTTTGTCGCACTCTACTCTACAACCTTTATTTCATTTTTATTTTGTAGTCAAACTACCTTCAAATACACACACACACACTCAGTTATCTTTGTTATGCATTTGCAACTATATTTGTGTGTGTGTGTGTGTGTGTATGTGCGTGTTTGTGTGTATTTGTAACGCTTCAATTGTTGCCTGTCAGAACATGCCGCTTAGCATACAAATTGCATATTTTTTCAAATTCCCGAAAAACAAAAAAAAAAAAAACAAAAAAATAAAGATTTTCCAAATAAAAATTGAAGTTAAACAATAAGATAAAACAATAACTTCAATTCACCGAAGTCTAAATACCTTTCACTCTCTAAGCTAAATGATAATAAATATATCAAATAATTATATGTTCGAACGTTTCAATTTCCGAATACTAATACTTAGTATCTTCATTACAAATCATATTACATATTTAGTTTCTTTTGAAAGTCTTTATAAATAACAAAAGTTGTTCATTTGAAAACGTACATATAACAATTTAAAGGTATTTGTGTGATCCCACTTATTGTTGAATATGGTACGATTCATTCATTTAAAATTGTTCAAATCCAAAAGGTTTTCTTAAAAAAATAATGAAAATTAAAATGTTTAGATCGAAGTTGAAATACTAAAATCAGTGGTTAATGTTAAGCAAATCATAAATTCAAATTATTTTAAAATTATGATGAATTATATTAAGAAAAATTCAAATTTGTTCCACACAAAACTCAATGGCATTTTATATGACATCTTTTTAAATTATTGGTTCAATCGGTTAGAAAAATTTATGGCAATTAACATGTCGAATCATTTTCTGAAATATTGAAATTTGAGATTTATGAATTCAGAAAATCACCAGCTTCTGTTTTTCCTTGACAATTCTTATTCGATTACAGCTTAACTCTGTTCTCATGGAATGCTTATTTTCCACCATCCAACGAGTTTTATATTTGTTTTATTAATTTTATTTATTTATGTTGGCGAGCGGTTCTTCAATTTCTTTTGGGTGGAGTTTTCCATGGCGACTTGTAGCTCAACGAACAGATCCAACGGCGAATGGCGACAAAAACATAAATATAGAAAGATAAATGGTTACTTCACGAAATCAAATCACTATATTCCGTGCCATAATACAGAACAAATCTGTTTATCCATTCAGATCCTAAAATATAGCGACTTTTTCCTATCCCATATATGGCAAGTTGTTTTTCTTTTTCTTCCTTCAATCTTCCATTTCTTCTCAAACTGAGCAAAGGTGTCCTGAAAATGATCTTCCTCAATTATCTGTACACTTCCTCTTTTTCTCAGCTGTCCATTCCAGGGACACGCTGCATATCGATCAGCACCTTGACGTCACATTAATGATCATCATGATTCATTAAAAGAATAGAGAAGTTTATATGTAAGATACTCCATCGAATATTTGTAGAACATTGTAAATTTTAGAAATGCTGTGTTACATAAATACGAGTTCAATATATATAGAAGATTGATTCTATAACATGAAAAATTGATCCAAATTATTAATATATTGAAAACGCTAAAATAAATAAATAATATAAATCTGCAATATTTTTTAAGTATAGATGATCCAACATAAGAAATATGAAAGTTAAGAGATGTTGAAGTGGAATAAAGTAGTTTAAAAATGTTGAAAATGTTCTGTTGTTTCCATGGGTCAGAACCCATCTCATCTGCCTCATCTGGTATTTGGAGAACTATAGTCCCCACAAATGATCTGTGTATATGAGAATGCACACGTCTAATTTCAGTTTGATACCTGAACAGTTAAGAGACTAATCAATATATCACGAAAGTGCATATAGTTGTATATAATTGAATCAATTCTCCTTGACACTCTAATCATTGTCATAATCTGTGGGCTTCTAAACCTTACAAACATCATAACAAATTGATAATATGTACTTTTATTTTAGAGTGAAAGGTATAGAAATTCATAATAAAAGAATAAAAGAAAATTCCATTTAAGGCAGACAATAAATTCTATTTAAAACACAGTTATGCGAACTTTGAACTATTGGGTTAACTCAATTTGTTATTTCCATATACATACATGTATTTGTGTCTCTGTGTTATATGAATGTGTGTTTGTGTGTGTATTTTTGTAAGTGTATTTTAAGCTAATCGAAATATTTTACAAACCGCTAAGCTGCGCGAAATTAATTTCATATTATTTGTTCGACAAGTACAACAACAACAACAACAACGAAAAAAAGGGCATATTTACAACAACTATAGGAGAGATTATCATCATCATCATCATCAACAACAACATCATCATGAATGCATATCCTTTTCCTAAATTAATTACAGAAATTCTTCAGCCATCGGCTTTTGTGGTTTATTTACTGTGGATTTGTCGATTGATTGATTGTTGGATTGATTGATTCGTGTAGAAAATGTAACATGTTTGCAAGCAGCTGAAGTTTAAGGATAACAACAATTAAAAGCAAAAAGAAGAAGAAACATAAGACAAAACAAGTATTTGAGGCCAAAGGACATGATGAATACTTAGGTAAAACCTCAAAAACAGAAGAATCCTTTTGCATTTGTGTTTAACGAAGCGTTCTTTTACAATAAAAATGTTAAAGCTTCCTTTTCTTTCATTGTGAAAATAGAAAGATGAATATAAAATGCCAAACAACAATAAAAGTTTTTTATACTTATTATTGTTATTCTTGCATTAAAGTCAAATCAAAGAAACTCCAAGTAAAAGATACTTGCATTGTCATGTTTCTCTCGTTCAACAACATTAACAGACAAATAAACAAACAAACAGACTGACTAACTGACTGACTGCCTGAGAGAAAGACAAAAGGATGAGGAAAAGAAACAAGGAAAATAGGCAAACAGGAAGGCAGGCGGCAATTCAAGGAAGCTTTAGTATAACCATTAACATCAACATCACCACTACCATGAAACATTTTATAAGAGGGCTGTCCCAAAAGCCTTCAACCTAAGTTTATAGAATATTAGAGCGACTTCATTGGGGAACGAACATAATCAGTTAGTCTTATTATGAGTACAAAACCTTAAAACCGCGTTATTTGCATTTATGCGGTCTCCATAAATCCACCCTTCTTTGCTTGAAATGGCTTTTGAGAACGCAGCACAGCAGAGCGATGACGGCGAGCAGCCAGAATTAAGTACTTGCGTTACTTGGATCTGTTGAACTAGTTCTTCAACTACTTCAGAGATCGTCTTTGGCAATGCTTGAAGGAAACACGCCCGGTGTTCTTAATAGGACGTTAAGCGTACTTGTCTTTTTTCAGCACAGCGGAGAAGCCTTTCTTATCGGAACTTAATGCAATGCTGACGATCTAAATGTGCCAATCAGAAGAAAAGTGGCAATTGGTGAAAACCGCTATAGCGACAATCATGTAGAACCTCCGCGTCACAGAGCGTACTAGAGCAGCTGAGCGATTACGAACACAAGCTGATCGTTTGGATGCACAAACGGACAGGGGATCGTAGATTGTTGACGTGCAGTTGCGACCTACAAACAACACAGACACAATAGGACAGACTGACTTTTGAGCAACTATGCTCCTCCTTTCCTCCCGATGAAATATCTAACGACAGTTCCGGGAGGACAATAGAAGAAATCACTATAGGAGTATGAGTTGTCATTAGTAAAGTTGCTGGCTTCAGTATTGAAATGTTTCTTGACAACACGCTTCTTCGGCAAGAAATATTACCCAGTTAAGATGTGATGACGTGGCCATCACACGTTTTTTTCGTAGAGTACGAGACACCTCACGATCTGGATGATACAGGAGACAGTTGTATGGGCAGAACACAGATTCGGTTTAATGTCTCTTGACATTCGAACTCATCTTCGAGCATAATAAATAAATTGTCTAACATGTGCGACCTGCGATCGAAATAGTTTAAAGAATCTTGGAATAGTGATGACATAAAGGCAACTGAATAGAACGTGACGAAGCGAGTCAGCAAACTGATTTCCGGAACTGCTTGTGGAAGCATATAATGCGTCAATTGAGGATTACTTCAAAGAAAGTAAAGAAGAATACTGTCAACTCATAGTTATACTCGAAAACACAAGTTGTCGATTCTTTTGGGACACACCTAAAAGTACCTGACGCACAAAACACTAAGCGTAACATAATGTTTTATTTATACAGAACTCAATGTATGGGAGACATTTGCAGGTTAGTATTAAGGGCGTGGCAAATGCGACAATCACATTAACATGAATTCAAGTTAAAGGGTTTGGCTTCTGAAGGCTGCAACTACAACAAAGGTGACGCCTGTATGAGTTCAATACGACGACGACAAGTTCAAACAAACACTGGAAACAAAAGATACGCAAAAAAAAACAAAAAAATGTGTTTTTTTGTTTAAAAAAGAAATTATTGGTATATTGTCAGTATACTTTCACGCATTGTGAAGTATATTAAATTTAATGCAAAACATTGCCAACAATCTCTTAAGAAATTTATGCTCTTTTCAGAATTTTACTGATCTCAACTGAACTAAACTGTCTAATGTTGTTTGAAGAAGCAAAGACTTCAAGTGTTTGGTGATTTCCGTTGCCAATGGCTGTTTCTTTTCTACTTCTAACAACAGCAACTTCAAAATAAAAACGGAAGAATCAAGTAGTTTTCATTTTTCCTTTTTCCTTTATCACTTTTTACTACTTACTACTATTTTCTGGGTGAATTGTGGCAACAGCAGCATCATTCAGCAAAACCAGGCTCGTCTGAGCCAAACTACATTTGGTTTTATTCAAAAGTTTAGTCATCCATTGAATGGAGACTTTAAAGAAGGATGACTTACTCATCATCACCCAAATATCTTCTTATTTCATTGCAATTCTCTGCGATTTTTCCTGCAACTTTCCTTACTTTGACTACCCGCAGCATAACATGTTTTCACTCTGCCAATGTTTGTTTTATGTTGCAAAGTTTTGTGCACTACATTTCTTCTCAATACCATTATCATCATCATGGGCAGCTGTTTTGTGTTCCCTTGTTGCGTTTCTTGGCCACCAATACCAAGCAACATTTAATAAATTTCATTCGCCTTTTGCCCAATACTAAAACCCATGATGGTTGGTTGCTTGGAGATTTTTCTCTCTCTTACAACTCTTGCCTTCTTTTTTAGTCTACTGTTTGTATGAAATTTATCCAATGCCCTCCATGTCTGAATCTTCATATACTCGTACAAGTATAAGTAAGTATTTGTATATATTTTGCACGTAAATTCGTGTGAACCTCAACAACTTAAAATGTAAATAACTTTTCAAGTGGTTTTTTGAAAAGTTTCGTGTTGAAGTTGCTTGTTGTTGTGTGTGTTTTTATACGATGACTATTTCCCAACATGTAGAGTGTAGCGTGTTTCATCATCATCATCATCATCATCATCATCATGAACCCTTTGTCCCTTACATTGCTTTTGCTGTCACAATCATCGTCATCGTCTCGTTGTTTCGTGATCTCCAACTGCTATTGAAATATAAACAACTACAGAAATCGAAAGAGTGTAACAGACAGACAGATGTAGTATAAACAAACATACTATTGAGTTTATAGATACATTTTACCTATCTCAAGTATTAGTACTATGTACCTATATACGAGTATAATTTTTGTTTGTTTGTTTGTTGGGTAAATATTCGAACACACAGTTTTAGGAGCTTGAAAATTTATTAAAAACGTTTAAAATTTATTTGATAACAAGAATTGATCCATTTGGGAGTAAGTGTTTCATCAAGTTCTCAATAAACTTAATTGTGGCAATACTCGTATAAAATTTAAAACAAAATCTAAGTAGTTTAGGTATAATTTAGGTTAACTTTAACAAATAGGCTTCAGCACATGAATGCCGATTCCTTTATTTTCTTATTTTCACTTACATAATTTGCTTACACTAACTATGACTATGACTATGCTTATACTAATTCTTCTACTATCTATGAAAGAGAAAGACAGATGAGAGAGAGATGCTTACAGTATCAGCTGGATAATAATAAATATTCGAGAAAAAATAATAATTCTTTGTTTACAATAGAAAAATATTGGGTGGCAGTGCTTAAACGAACTGCCAAGACAAAAATCGAAATGCACCAGTTGACCAAATGAGGTCACCATGCCAGAAAGAAGTGAAGAAAATCCATAAAATGATATTAGATGATCATTGACTGAAAGTACATGAGTTATTCGATATGAAAATGTTTCAACATTTTGGTTGAAAATTTTAACCAAAATACCTTCGTAATCATGTTCCAATTGAGAAATAAAGACGAATTTTTGCATTGATTCATAACTATGAATAAAACATGGGTCCATTGCTTCACACCTGTAACAAAGAGAGAGTCAAAGCAATGAACGGAAGGGAGCGTATTGATTTCAAAGAATGCAAAAACAGTCCAATCTGCAAACAAAATCATGGCGTCAGTCCTACTCATATCCACCAACCAAGTAAATTTCAAGACCCTCGGACCACTTGAGAAGCGTGAAGAGTATTAGACTTCGGCATAGCAAAGTTAGACTTTTTTTACTGTTTTGCTTGTAGACCTAAAGAAATGAGTTGGTGGTGATAACGAAGAGGTCACTGAGTATATCGAGCTAAAATGAGACACTATGTAGAGGAATGAAGATATATTTATCCCAAACTTTTTTTTGTGTTTCGTTTACTAGATCGAGTACCATCTTGAATTATTTTGTCGTACACTTATCTCTCTTTATTCAAGAGCCAATCTTCCATCCCTTAAATATTAGATTTAGCTAAATTTGTGAATTACGAATTATGACTAAGAAAAATGGAGTTTAATTAACATATGTACACGTAAATGTTACCATAGTATAAACAAAATAATGACAAGAAAATGTATTGTCATTAGAGAATTCGAAATTCTCTAATTAAGATTAAATATTGGCATTAATTGTCTCTTCTTGGGACTCACACACAAACTTGTTTCGAATTAAAAAAATAAAGCTATCGTTGACATGACATTGGCTGTTGGTTGCAGATATTTGTTTTTAGATCCCACAACATTACACCACACCACATCACACAATAAAACATCTACATCTACTTTGTTATTTTTGTCAATAAAGGCAATTTGTAATAAAAAATATAATCAAATTAAAATATAAATTTATATATAAAATTGTAAATACGAGTTAATATATTGATAACAAGAAAGTGACCGAAGTGAAATTACCTTCGCCTTTGGTATGATGAGTACATTGAATGAAGCAAGTAATTTTACAAAATTCAAAATATTGTTGTGGAAGGATTTGAAACTGCAACAAAACAAAAAATGTGAACTGAGAATGTTAATTGCTTTCGCAATTATTCCAACCCTTATTCTACTTATAATGCGTTTTGGCAATCCGGTAATATATGCAAGTGATGTGATAAGATTCCCGCCAATTGAAATCAACAAATTACCAACTAAAATTGCTAGTTTGAATCTAAAAGTACTTTATACACCCAAGACTGACAATTATCAAAGCATTGTAAGCCTTGTCGTTGATAACCTGAATATATCTGGATTTGATAGTGGCAAAAATTTGGATGAGTTTGAGCATGAATGGTTAAAAAATGATTATTTAGTGGGTATCAGGTTCCTCAAGGAATCATCATTTCCTCAGAATTTTGCCTTTGAGTTGCGATTTCCCGATAAATTACGCTCTAATACGGAACAAAATTGGCATACTGAAAAGCTGACACCAAATGAATTAGGTGAAGAAGCTTACATTAAAGAAGGATTTGTACAGATTCAGTATGCTTTGGTGGAAACATATTTGAAAAATTTTGGAAAACACGACGTCTCATCGTTGATCAAAGTGATATTGAAACGCTTTCCGGAAAATATAGAGTCAAGTAATGTCTTTCATTATTATCCATGGGCTTTAGTATATAGCAGCATTTATGTGGTGATTAACATAGCACAATGTATAGCAGAAGAACGCGTAACTCAAATGAAAGAAATCATGGTATTAAATGGACTCTACGATTGGCTCCACTGGTTGGCTTGGTTTGTAGCTGCCTTTATTTTAATGATATTGATTGCATGCTTCGCTGTCATAATAACGAAAACCGATTTCACAGGCTTCGGTCCCGTTTTTGTATACAGCAGTACAACTGCATTATTGTTCATGCTCATAATCTGCAGTATCCCAGCGATATACTTATCTTTTCTAGTCTCATTGATATTATCAGACAGGGATTATATAGATAATATCGTCTTTTTGATACCATTAGTGACAATGATCATCGTTTATGTAACAAAATACTTTACACTGCAAATCTTCATTTGTCTTTTGCCTTTTGGGTTATTTTTGCTTTCTATAAATTATGTGACCATGTTGGAAGAGCATCATATCGGTTTGCAGTGGTCAGACTTCTACGAGACATATGATTCAAGCATGGTGTCTCCATTAATATGCCTTATAATGATCTTGGTGAATACAATACTTTATGGTTTGCTTTGTTGGTATATCGAACAATTGAATCCCGGCGAATATGGTATACCAAAAAAATGGAACTTTCCATTTCAAGTTATATTTTGGCAAAGAAAGAAGAAATATACGAGCACTGATCGATCTCCAGGAGGAGCAATTGAGAACGGGACTCAACTCAATGGTAAAAAAGGAAATTTGATTGATGATTCCATTTGTGTACGAGTACAACAATTGACCAAAAAGTTTGGTGACAATGCTGCAGTAAATGAGCTCTCGTTTGATATTTATTATAATCAAATTACAGTACTATTGGGTAAAAATGGAGCTGGCAAATCAACATTTATATTTACACTAACCGGACTTTATCCACCTACTTCCGGTACAGCATTTGTCAAGGGCTATGATATTCGCTACGAATTGTCTAATGCAAGAAAATATTTGAGTATTTGTCCACAAACAAATGTTATGTTTGCAGAACTTAATGTTATGGATAATATTAAGTTCTTTTGCAAGGCAAGAGGCATACAGAAGCCCGAAGCAGAAATCGAAAATTATTTAAAGATATTGGAACTCGAGACAAAAAAAAAAGAATTGGCTAAAAACTTATCAGGTGGTATGAAACGTAAGCTGAGTCTTTGTTGTGCTTTGTGCGGTTGTTCTTCTAAAATTGTTTTATGTGATGAGCCAAGTTCGGGGGTGGATCCTGCTGCGAGACGTCGCTTGTGGTCATTGTTGCAAGCAGAGAAAAAGGGAAAAGCTATACTATTGACAACGCACTATATGGATGAAGCGGAAGCATTGGCCGATCGTATTGTCATACTAAAAAATGGACAAGCCAAGTTCGAAGGCACAATATTCGATATGAAGAAGAAATTTGGACAAGGCTATTGTTTGGTATGTGATATGCGTGAAGATTGCTTAACAGGAGAAGTGACACAATTTCTCAAAGGACATTTACCTTACATTTATCTGGAGAGTGTGCGTGGCAGTGTATTGACTTACCGTTTACCATCAGACGATACATCTAAATATGGTTCGCTATTTCATGCATTGGAGAATAACCTCAATCAATTACGATTGACTAGTTTCGGCGTAAGTATTTCTACAGTTGAAGATGTATTTACTCAAATTGCTTCTGGAAAAGAAGGAGAGTCAGGGAGAAAAAAAATTGGCTTCTCACAATCATGGCGACATTTTAATATTTTCTCTGATCAGCATTTAATAGAAGGAAAGAGATCTCGCAAATTGCAGCAAATTAAAGGATTATATATAAAACGAAAACTAATAATTCGACAGAATTGGATATCAGAAATACTTTTTGTGGCAGTTCCAGTGTTATGTTTTGTATGTGCGGCAAAAGTAATGTCATATAACATTATGAGCAACGCAACTGAGTTGCCTCCACTGCCTATTGATATAAAAAGATACGATGAAGGAATAGTTGTGCTTGAGTCACCCAAAGATGCAGCAGATAATTCATATGAGAAACGTTTAGCCAATGCCTATGAAGCATATTCCAAATCATTTGGTAATTCATATAGTTTTAAAAATCAGCCAGTTGAAGATTATATACTTAACTCTACACAAGAGGTTACTAAAAAAATTCTTGTCGGTGGCACTGTAGCATCGAAAGAGTTAACAGTATGGCTTAATGTGATTCCCATGCATGCGGCTCCATTGACGCTTAACTTTATGCTTAATGCTATGGCACGCATACATGTAGATCCCAATTCGGTTGTGGAAGTAATAAATGCTCCTTTTCACTCTAAAACGGAGAGTATCAACAACTATTTAAATATAATTTTTATTATAGATGTGTTGCTTATTATTATTGTATGTTGTAAATTCTTAAAAATCCCTATTACGGAACGAATTGACGGTCTAAAGCATCAGCAACTTCTTAACGGCCTCGATATTTGCAGCTATTGGCTAGTTAACTTAGCTATTGACTTTGTAAGTCTTTGGCTTATTTCATTTGGATTATTGCTGGTATATACATTCTGGTGTAAACTTGGATTTTCTTCTTTTGTGGTACATTTGATAATCATTACATTTTTCTCAATGGCCATACTCCTTCAGATTTATGCTTTATCTTTTTTATTCTCTAATATTGGTATCGCATCAACGGTTATTATGATCGCATTTTATATAGTTGTTGGATTTGGAAATACACCAGGTAGTGGAATAATAATTATAGTTTTCCCTTTTCTACCTTTTCTATGCTTTCATTCAGCTTTGTATAGTTTGGCTTCAAATATGGCGTTTGAGGAATTATGCAATAATATGATGAAAGGAAAAGGGTATCCTTGTTCAACAATAGAAGGTTGCTGTAATATTGACAATTATATTTCTTTCAAAGATCGAGGAGTTGGTATACATTTAATTGGATTTGTGCTAAGCCTAATTGTGTATTTGTCACTACTGATAACCATGGAAACGTCATGGTATAGTTCAAAGAAAAAACCGAAATTAATACAAGACCCAGTGGATGATGATGTGGCAATGGAAAAAGAATTTATACAAAATCTCTCGAAAGATAAACGCGACAAATTGCCGCTTGTTGTTGATTCTATATCGAAAAATTATGGTTCCAATTGGGCAGTTAGCGCACTATCTTTTCATGTAGAACATTTGGATTGTTTTGGATTGCTGGGAGCCAACGGTGCAGGAAAAACTACAACATTCAAAATGTTAACTTGTCAAGATTGGATGGGAAATGGTAAAGTTTATCTTTATGGTCAAAATATTGATACCACATGTATAAGACCGACGCTTCGAATCGGTTATTGCCCGCAGCAAGATACGCTATTCGATAATCTTACCGGACGTGAAAACTTACAGATTTTCTGTCTTTTACGAGGCATACGCACAAGTGTAATAAGGAGATTGTCAAATGTTTTGGCTTTGAAATTTGATTTTACCGAACATATGAGAAAGCCTACAAGTAAATGGAGTGGTGGCAACAGACGTAAGCTATGCACGGCAATTGCTTTACTTGGCAATCCTAAAGTTGTATATTTGGACGAGCCTTCAAGTGGCATGGATCCAATAGTACAACGCAATCTGTGGGGCATTATTACAGACTTACGAGAAACAGGTAAATAATTCTCACATCTCATAATATGGAAGAATGTGAATCACTTTGTACACGTCTAGCCATTATGGTGAAAGGAGTATTTGTTTGTTTGGGCTCTACGCAACACTTGAAGAACAAATTTGCAAAAACATTTATGCTTAAGATCAATGTCAAAAGCACCATAACAAACCAAGATATGACTAATAGCTTAAATGAAAATTCTCCATCTCAAGACATAAAGGATAATATAAAAGCAATCATTTTTAATAAATTCCCTAATGCACAATTATTAGGGGAATACAACAAAATGCTTAACTTCGAAATACCGATGGAGGGCACGAAGTGGTCTGAAATTTTTGATTTTATGGAATTTAATCGTAATGAATTGCCTATAGAAGATTATACAATATGCCAGGCTACTTTGGATGATGTTTTTGTTGAACTTACTAATGACGAGTTATAATTTTTTGATGATTTTTGTCAATAAAGTTGTAGATAACAGAAAGCAGTGTGGCTGATGAAGCAGTGTGATGTGGCGAAACAGTTCCAATATTAAAACGGTTTATAAATAATTTGTTAAAATACTACAAAAGAAATTTTAATTTTAGCTTAAACTTCAAGAAAATTAATAATATCTTCTTAAAATATTTATCTATCAATTTATTTAGAGAAAAAACATTTCAGTTTCGCACCTACATGTTTGTTTTTGTATATAATAAGTAGATTAAATGTTTTCATTGATGATCCAATAAATGACTGGAGCGTAGAAACGTAACAAAATTATTGATCAAATTAGGAGCCACTTTAACTTCTTTAACCTCCAACAGAAATGTGTCATCTGTGCTTAACTAAAATACGTAGTATAAAAATTAGCCGACTGAACTTATAGACTGATCAACTGTTAATTATAATAATCTTATACCTGGATACCTGGGCACAGTGGGAACATGGCAGAGGCAGATTAACTCGTCAGGAAAGGAGCTGCCATGGTGTTTATTGGACCAGAAGCATTCTGCGGTCTGCCTTGGTGTCCCACACAAAGAGAACTCAAACAATGCCTTGAAAGTATATCACAGGAGAACAAAAAAAATAGAAGTATAGCGAAAACTTTCATGCATGCTAGCTCTCGCAATCGACCATAAGAAATACCAGGGCAAATCCGTGTAGTCTCACTCATTTTAACAGGACAATTCAGAGTTATGAAATACTTATTCAATGTAGATTACGTAATGCAGAAGAGAAAACAATAGAGCATTTGCTGTCTTACTTTGTAGGTTTAATGTGGATCAGACTCCGATTCTAGATGAATGATTAAGAAAAACGCTGGAATTCCTAATGAATATAATAAACTCAAAACAATTGTCAATGTCGCAGTGACAAGTTGTCTCGGTCTTTGAGTTGTGAGTTGTTTAATAGATCCTACGATACTTGTGCATTTATGTATTTCTATTTTCTTTACAGACATAACAGACATCTGTGATAGTTTTATTATTTTCTGATAGTGAATATTAAAGATTAAACAAATGAAACTGAAAGAAATTCAAAAAAAAAAAAAATTAAATCTATTCTTCATTAAACAATAAAAAAAAATCATTATAATATAAAAAAAAATAAAATTATAATAAAAAAATAAGAAGAAAAAGAAGTGAACTTTATAATAATTTTAATGAAACATTTGCTGTATTTTTTTTTTTTTTGTGCGGAAAATGTGAAGCCAAGCAAAAGAAAAATGGAAGCAAAGAAAAATGTTTATTTGTTAGGAAAGTAGTCGCAGTCAAAACCAGACACTGTGACCTAGCTTTGGCGTTGAACGCAACTCATGAAGGAAAACTATAAATGAAAAGTAAGAACAAAAAAAAAAAAAAAAATGTCCAGGGAATGAAAATTTTTTTTTATTAAAACTGACAACGCATGCTAAAAATGCAACTCTTTCCTGAAAAGGCTACTTAATTGGCAATGAAAGGAAACGACATCAAAATCCTTGTACAAGAAAAAATTAGCATTCAATCGATTTGAAGTTATTTAAACTAATTTATTTGATTTCGTTCAATAATCAATTCAATTTTGTTTTTAGTATAATGAAAATTATGAGAAGCAACAGGATTAAAGTCTAATCTCGCTTCTACTATACACATAATACTTAAAACCACTAAACTTATTTAATAAACGTGCATAGATGAACGTGTGGCCAAAACTTAAATTCCAAATTCTAGCAATTTATGAACACACTTTGTTGAAGTTTATCTAACATTCTGATGAAGACGTGCAAAATTTCATTCATTAAGCATACGAAGAATTTCTAAGAAAATTGCCTAAATTTTGGCTATAAACACGACTTCAGCGAGCGCAACTTCAGTGTGGCTACAATCGTCCAAAAATCGAATTAGAATCGTGAATGGATAAATGAAGAAATGACTGAATGACAGAATGAGCGAACACTTTTGTAAAAGCAACTTCACTATGAAAATAGATTGTCGAATGAAAGCAAGTGGAAATGAAGTTTCAATGTATCCGCTTTAACTTATGCAAAGGAAGAAGAAAAAAAACTAAAAATTCTATTCACTTCATCATTAGTGAGGAGAGAAAGCAGGGATATTTTATACATATCTGTAGCAAATGTATAAAGTGATGATGATGGTGTCCCTTGAAAATGTTACAACTGGCGCAAATGACCTTCAATGCCGCAGGCGACACTTCGAATTTCTTTTCGAAGAAAGGAGAATGTGAGTGTGAGTGTGAGTGGAGAGTCAGAGTCTAAAATTTATAAAAGCTTTGAAAACTTACCAAGCGAAACTGAATGCGAAATTTAAACTTAATTAAACTTTCCATGAGATTTTCATTTTCAATTTTGTTTTCTTTGCCTTCTTAGAAGAATTTGCAACAAGCGTTTTACTACTACTATTACTCGTATATAAAATCAGCGTGCTAACAAGTTGATTTTCAAATGGGCATATGATGCAGTACAGTGGGCTTAAATTGACAAAAAAATTTCCAAATTATTAAATCAAATAGAGTTTATTTTTTGAAATATTGTACAGGAAATATTGCTTTGAATCAACTAACAATTGAGTTGTCTTTCAAAGTTAGACATTAAAATTTAAAATTATATTAAATTTTTTTAATTCTATATTAGTTTTTAGATTAATCATCGTAATCATGTAAGTTTATAATTTGATTTTTGAGATATTGTACAGAAAATTTTGTTTCAAAACCGGACAAATGAATTCTTAATGTAAAATTGGTATTAGAAATGAAATAAACTCAAAATTTCAAATAAAGCTCACTCACCTACATGTCATTGGTTTATGATGATAACAAAAGAGGATGACCGAATTTGGGCGACATATTGAATTACTTGGGGTTTATACGCAATCCTCGGCCAACTGAAAGAAAGAAAAAATGTATTAATTCAAAAAACAAAAGCCTCGGAAAGATTCCATATCAATATCATCATAAGAGGGAGTATAAAAAAGATTTACTAGGAGATGTTATGATCATAAGTTCTTTTCATTGATTCTCACACAAAGAGATTTCCATGTGTATACTAATTCTTAAAACAGAACAGGAGTCCATGTACAAAACCCAAGGAAGAGCTTGGACGAAGAGAACTCAGTTTTTCTTGCCAAAAATCACGCAAAAGATCTAAGCCTAAGAGAAGAATTAGAATGTGTTACTATAAATGGACATAATAAATACATAGCAGAGCTATACTTTTAAAAACTAAACCCCTTTGTGATCAAATGGATGTTTGTCTGGGACTATCTAACTTTACTACGAAAAAGACTGGCAGAAATTTATTTCTTTTAAGTAAATATCATCAATTTTGATTGAACTCACAAAATATAAGAGTAGCAAAAATCTTTATGAATTCTATCTCAAAAGACTTTAAGGAACACTAGGACAAGTCTCAGGCCTTTTGATAGGATTTTGCTGAATTATGAAACACTTACTTATATAATATGAGGATTAGTCTCAAGGACCAATGCAGATTACATATTAAAGAAGAGGCAACAACAAACCATTTGAAAAGCCACTTTGAGGGTTTCACGAGGACCATAATTTGATATCTAGGTAAGACAGTATAATTATAATTATGAGGTTTGTTATAATTGGCGCAATCGGGGCACATAGATCCCGCTCTACCTGTAGTTAAATGTTATTTAAACAAATCACTGATTCTTAGAAAAAAAAAAAGAAAAAGAATCTGTCCTCAGTTTCTCAGATTTTACACAGGGCTACAAAATTAATTTTGGTCTTTTCCAAGAAATATATCATGTTTATTTACTAATTAAAGATCATTGATTCCGAATCTGTCCTCAGTTTTTTACTAGCAGCTCTAGTTAAGAATAATTCCTGACACCATTTGATGTATTTTACATACATTTAGGTATTTTAATTTTAATTTTTTTGACGTTTGAGGTATAAAGGAATCCCTTTGAATTTATAGCCACCGTCATGACAAAGTGTGTGGTACATCTTTTAAACCTCCCACCTCTTTCCCTTTCGGAACCACTTTCTATTATTTATTAACCTACATCTGTGTTCGCCACATAAATAAGGGCTCGTCTTTCTTGTCGTGCCATCATTCTTCATCACCTCGTGCATTTGTTTGCCTGCACTTTAGGCTGTGGACTCTCGACATGCACCGCGACTTGGGGAAGACAGGATTGTCAGGCCCGAAACTTTTTCTGAGAGTCCTCCTGCCTCTATGCACTTAGGTATGTTTAAACCAAATATCTTGGATTAACCAGGACCAGGTCACATGAAATAATTTCCTGTAGCAGACCAAAGCTCACAAAAAGATGATTAAGAGTTCTATTCACAGATTCTCAAACTAATTTCATTCAAATATTTCAATTAAAATTGATTCTATGAAAACTTTTTTTAGAAATCTGTTATAATGTTTTACCATATTTCATAAATAATTGCATTCAGTGCCCACTGTTTCCTAGTGTATAATTTGTAGTACCAACTTTTTCTTTTTGCTGCACGCATCCAAACTTTTCCACACACGCACTTCACGAATCTCTGCGTCCTCATACACAGACACAGCACAACAAATGAAACTTTAATTATGAACTTAAATCGAAAAACTTTGCATTTACATTAGCATTTTCCACAAAACCTTGGAGCATTGCAAATACTCAGTAACAAAAACAACGAACACAAATGAATGAAAATTTTGGGTTTTCGCTATTTTCACTTTTCATGCATTTTCACAAGTGAAAAACGCATAAGTCCAAGAGATAAAATATGTTCAACATATTTCGCTTTCACTTTTGGAATGAGAATCTCATTCTCCATCTAATTAGGGCTACATAAACAACAATAAAAACAACGGAAATATTAACACAACAGGCAAGGAACAAAAAGAAAATGTTGACGAGCGGAGAGGAAAGGAGCAAACAAAATGGCGTTTTGGCAGCTAATTTTATTATTAGTTTGAACTGTTGCATATTGTAAGGCGCGCTAAAAGCTTTTAATGCACTTTTCAAGTTAAAATATTTATAGAGAAATGCGCACTCTTCAATTTCTCTTGCATATAGTATGTGCTATCTTTACGATTTTTATTCATTCTTCGAGGAAATTTTAAAGTAGTTTTCACTGAATTTTCTCTGTAAGAATTTAAGTGAGGCTAATGCAACCTCCAAAGATGTTAAAGTGATGACGCTTAGTGCACACAACATCACGTGCCACGACGAGTGTGCACGCGGTATGTAAGCAGCAACAACATAAAATAAAAGAAAAGGAAATAAAGGAAAGGATGAGAAAAGAAAAGAAAAGAAAAGAAGAGAAGAGCAAAGCGCTGAAAAGAGATAAAAAGAAATAAAAGGACGAGAATGACAATGATGATTCCGATGATGATGATGGTGATGGTGATGCAGCAGTCAAAACTCAACACAAATTTTTCGTCATGAATACAAATGCAGTTCGCGTGTTTTATTTCTTTTCCTTTTTGGTTGATTTTTTCCTTTTTGTTCCACGAAGTCTTTATGACGTCAGCGTGACTTCTCTTCTGATGTGCATCTCATACTCATCCGGCATTAAATAGTAGTGGAGAATGTCGCCTGCCTCACCATGAAGTCAAGAAGAAAAATACGCCTTAAATTTGTTCATTTTTCTTCATTTTCCCCATACTCCACTTTCTTTGCAGGACTTCTTTTATTTATTTTTCTACGACTTCTGTGTCTTTTCTTCATAGTTTTTTTTTATATTATTATTGTACTTGTTGTTGTTGTTGGTTGGTTTCCAGTTGTCCTTACGTTGTTGTCGCTTTGTTTTTTAAACAAATTTTCAAAATCAATATTTGCCGAAAGTGTTTTGCATACCAAATAATTTGTGAAAAAAACATCATTGGAGCGAGTAGTGCACGGAAAACTAAAATAGAAGTATAAAAAAGATCATGAAAATTCCTTAAAAAAAAAAACAAAATAATAGAAAAGGAAAAAAATAGTCACAAAATAAAGAAAAGAAAATTTCTAAAAACAAATCCAAAATATACTGAGTAAGATAAAGGGAAAGAAAGAGAGAGAGAGGGAGAAAGAGAGCAGAACAGAGTAAGAAGAAAATAAAGTATAAGAATGAGAAGCAGATGGAGGTGGATAAAAAATTCCTACATAACAAAACAAATTGTCAACAAATGATTTTATTTTCTAGGTTTCGGGGCCAAATGCTTGCTTTGCTTTGTGTGAGACCATTCATTCGTTTGTTCCTTCCTTCTTCGTATGAGTTCATATGAATTTCGAGGTTGGCTGAATTTCTCATACTACCTCGTACTTTCGCAGTATCTAGTAGCACTCGTATGTATTTGGTTCTATGCGATGTCAACGATGATTTTCATTTCTTTATTTTTTTTTTCCATGTTTTTTTGTATTCGCTTACAGCGAATAAAAAATCAAATCGGAACATATTTAGTTAGGAAAAACATATGTGTAATTGTATGTTGGATTTGGATAGGTTTGGGTGAGTTTATTTTCTATTGAAGTAAGTGTGTGTATAATTTTGACTACACCGTGAAAGTAATTTTTTTCATATTGAATAAGAATTTCTGTCAATATGACTATGACTTCGATAGTTGAGAAGAAGAATAATAAAGGCAAAAACTTCATTTTTAATAGACTCAAAATTTCATTGAAGGAAATTTACATATTTCATTTTTATTTGGAAGCATGAAATTATTCAAAATTTTAAGTTAAAGATATCAATTTCAATAGTTCAATTATCTGACATTGATATTCATTTATTAAGTTATCTGTTCTTAAAAAAAATTTTAATAATTTAAACTTATGAAAATAATTTGTTATAAATAACCAATTTTATTTTTTTTTGCTGCAAAAGTTTATAGAATCAATTTAGAGACAGATGATAATAAATTACACAGGTTATAAATTATTTTGTTTCAATTGACTCTGGTTCTCATTAAAAATGGACACTTGGGCAGAAAAGACTGACTGTCTAGAATGAATATGATTGTAGGAAAAGCTAACATGGCTCATGAATCGTTGATCAGTCGAGAAAAAAGTCATTCTTCCACCATCAGAAATTAAACTTGGACTTATAAAACAGTTTGTTAAAGAGAATCGATTCCACCAGGACTTGAAGATTATGAAGGAATTATATCAAGAACGTTGGGATCGCCTTATGACGGCAATCTACTGCTGGAACTTGCAAAGAGTGTGACTGGACCAAAAACATCATACAAAACGTTTTTCAAAACTCTTATTGATATTGGTTTTTTGTGTATTATAAAAATAAATGAATTACCCCTTTATATCAAAAAGTAGAGTCAATTCAATAAAAAATAAGTATTATTATTTCCGTATTCAGCAGACCAAAATAACCTTATAATGACTTATAAAACCCATGCCGCGGAATCTGTTTTCCCCTGTGTTATTAATAAAAAAAAAAATTTTGTTATCTGAAAGAATCGAAGCCATTAATTTGAGTTTAATGAAGAAAATATGTTGCATCTTTGTCATTGATAAAACAGGTGATACTGTTAATGTTGAATTACCATGATTTAATGTAACTCAAATGATGATCTTAAATTAAATGAATAATTGCATGTTGAGGTTTCTTCAATGATTATTTGTTTATTACATATTTAATAAGCAAGGAAATAAATTTTTGTTTTGTTAAAAATTCCATAAAAGGATTTAAAGTGTCTATTATTAAAAATATGTTGTCTGTTTGCTATTTTGATGACAATATGTCATATTCATAGTTTATAAGAAAACCAAGAAGTTAGAAATCATAAAAACCCAATCAGATGAAATGAGGAAGATCATCAATCAAGTTTTAAGATATTAGAAACACAATAATAAAAGGACAAGTTAAGAAGTGATTTATGTCGGGGTTTTTTTTTTTTTTTTAATTTGGTTTCAATAATTAAAAACTCAAAACATAGAAACTTTATTTCAGTCTCATCAGAATGACGATGTCTTTTAGTATCTTTAGAAAACCAATAAGAATCCTAAGTACATGAGAAGCTCATGGAGGGGACGTCACAATCAAGCGGAGTAGAATGGCAAAAATAAAAAGCTGGAGAAGAGGTGAACAAAGAGATTCAGTCAGAAACCTAACCACTAACAAACACACGTATTGTGATATATGATATTTATATCTACGAGAAATGAAATTTATAATGTTAAAATAACTGAAGAAATAAATTAAAAAAATATAATTAAAAACGACTGTGGTTGTAATTGTCATCAGTAGAGCAGCAACAGCAATAGAAGCTGAAGCAGAAACGAAGCAGTGATCAACCATTTTTATCTTCTTGAAGTCTAAAGAACAGCATATAAAGGACAAGGAACAGAGTTTATAGAAGTTGTGAGGAACCAACATAAGGGTCCCGACAGAAAAATCAAAAGGTTACAATTAGACCGAGGTACTCTACTTCAATTCTCGGTCTCATTGTTTCAAGGGCAAAAAAAAAAAAAAAAAAATATGTACGAATAAGTTCAGGCAATCAGAAATTTAAGCCTAACTGAAGAATCTTAAATAATTTATTTATTTATAAGCTTAAAACTTGAAAACTTGATGATATGATATTTCTATAATATAAAGAAACTCTATAAGCAGATAAATTTATTTTAACATAGCCAATTGAATTTATGAAAAGAAAAGAATAGATTTAACTTTTCAATATCATTAAATGTTAACTTTAAATTTTCATTTATTCAGTTACTGAATAAAGTGCTTTGGCATTAATGCTTCAAAGTTTCAGATAAATATGAGTAAAGTTTGTACAAATTAACTTCATTCACAACTATAAATAGTTTAAATAGTTTTTATTTGTATATTTTTCATTTTCATTAAACTTTTTTTTCTTTCTGTGTATCATCAGAGAAATAAATAAAATTTAAATTGAACAAAAAAGGTTTCTTTCTATTTATAATTTCATTATGTTTGTATCTGCAGTCATAAAAAATAATAAACAAAACAATGTCAAGGGTTCACTAACTTTTTATAAATTTTTATAAAACAAAAAAAAAAAAACAAAAAAAAAAAAATAAAGAAGAAGGAACAAAAAAAATTATATACATATGTATTAAGTTTTATCGAAAAAATCAACAAAAAATAAAGAAAGTTTTTGTCGGTCATGTGTAAATAGAATCAATGTGCAATGTTTTACTTCCTATATTGATTTAGGAGCAAAAGGACCGGAATTTGGGTAATGTGACCGGGAGCATGGCAAGAGCAAGTGACCTAAACAAATTGACAAGATAAACGTCTTTGTTTATATTAGTATCTATGTACATTATGGTGTGTGTGTGTCATAGGCTAATGCGCAACGCGTTCAAAAATCAATTGAATTGATGTATTATGTGTCAATAAGCCGCGCATTTGTTATGCATGCAAGGCCACCCATAGATGCATGTCCGGAATGCTTTAAGCAACGTTTAGACAGGATAACAGTAACACCAATACCAACACTATAAACAGGATATCCGTTGTGCATATCACTTGTTTAAGTGTGTGTGTGTCCAAGTGTACATATATGTACTAGATATGTTTGTATCTATATATTTATGTATGTGAGTATTTCAAAGTTTGTCACGCGCATCAACGCTTTGTCAACGTGTTGCAGCAGCAGCAGCAGCAATGATAAAAACAAAGCAAAATACCAACAAAATGAATGAGCAAAAACCGGAAGTCAATAAGCAATGAATGCATGCAAGGATAAGAGAAAGGGTCAAACTGGAAGAAAGTACAGCGAAAAAGAATGATGAAGGACAGAGGGAGGTTAGTAAGTAAGTAAGTGAATGTGTGAGTGGGTGAGTGATTATAGTAATAGTAAATGTGAGAGTGAACATCATGTGTAGGAAATTGGTTACGCTTCGTTGCGCTTCATTGAAAAATCAACAGAAGCCTTAGCAGCTTCACACATAAACACACACACACACACACACACACACACACACACACACGCACACACACTTGGAAGACTTTCATACTACATACTTCCTAAGTATAGGTAGATGTTTGTTCAAAAAATATATACAAAAATAAGTATGTCGACTGGCAGCAATCTTCAGTGACCGCGTCGCACTCGATAATCAGTAGATTGCTTACAAGTTTAGTACGACAAGGATTTCTTTGTTACTGATGCCAATGATGATGCTGTTTTAGATGCCTTGCTGATGCTGCTAGTGACGTATGAGGCTCTTCCCTGTTGCCTGCTTACTTAACTTCACTTTGTAGTATGATTTTTCGTTCTTTAGTTTGACATTCAGTGAGGTTCAGTAGACCATTTGGCGGCGTCGGCGGTGACGCTTTGAACCCCCAATTAATTTACTTTGTTTTTCCAGTTGACCAGACATTAACATTACTTGACTTGACTTCCTGCTCTTGCCTCTATCACTTCATCCCATCTTCCATCAACATCATCGTGTGTAGTAGTACAATACTTTATGTGAACAACCAACTAACCAACCATCCAAGGAACGACGACGGCGACCTTCACGCTTACGTCTCATCCCCTCAATTGTTGTCGCTTTACTTACTTTAAGCACCATAAATTATTTGTTGAGCTACTAATCTTATTGTTCTTGGTGTCCTTGTTTGTTGTACACTTTATTTGTGTTGCACGTTCCTTTTAGTATTTTGTTGTAGTCCTCCTTGTATTTTTTATATTTATTTTTTTTGTTGCTCTTTTCGTGTGTATTTATTTTTATTGGCGCAAAGTTATTTTAGAGCAAACATTTTCGCTTTTTTGGAAAATTTATTTATGTTATTTATAACGAGTTGTGCACGGCGGCACAAAAAAACTAATACGAAGAGGCCGCCGTTTGAGCACCAAAAATAATAACACGTATACGCCATCGTGTATTGTTACTTCATTGAAGTAACACAAAAACAAAAAACAAAAAAAAAAACAATATAGGAAGTAGAAGTCTAAAAAGTCTAAGGACAAGAAACAGGAGTAGCAAGTATCAAAAGTATCAATAGTAGGAGTACAAGAAGAAAACGTGTTAAGTGCCCTTTTTTTTGTGGATGGACTTAAAGAGGGGAGTCTGGTAAGTTTTTGAACTAACAACATACAGAATTTTTCGGAAAATTTTTCTGTACTATATTTTTTAAAGATGGCAGTCTTTTTTTAGCTAAAATTTTGATTATAATCTTTTCCAAAGTCGGAATATGTTTCAATGCACCATTCAATTTCTTAAATATATAATGAAAATCTCTTAGCACCTAATCATTTCTTCTTGCTTGAAATCAGATAATAATCACCAGTGCCACTAAAACTAAAAAAATAACCTTTCATTTCTTAAAACTAATAAAAATAGATTAAATAACTTAAAAGGGTATCTTATTAACGCTTGCTCAGCTGTTTACACCATGCAACTTCATAGTTGTGCTAAATAGAAAGTAGGCAATCTATATTTTCCAATTTCCAATTCCTTATGTCATATTCTCTAATGCTCGATTTTTATGAATAACAAATGTGGGAAGTTGACCCAAAAAATTTAATTAGATTTTATATTATTTTATGAAAAAATTGTATAGTATACTTTTAGGTACTGGGACACAATTCGAAACCAAAACTATTCTATGTTGAAAGTGGGAACCAACCATACACATTCACAAAATTTCAATGCAATCAGATGTACGGTATGGCAGCGCATAACATACGAACAAACAAAGCCACAAATTTTTATATATAAGAGAAGAAGAAGATAAATTAATAGATGAAAGTATATATTTCTAAGACCAATTCTTGTATTATAATAGTTAGAGACAATCAAATGTTAAGAACAAGGTTTATGATAGAGCAATTAATACCAAAATCCATGTATTTTTACCATTGGGATCGCAATTGTGTGGGACGGTACGGATTTCATCCTTTAATCGATCATATCACGTTTTTGTTTTTGCAAAGTTGTAAATGAGGATTTTTCCTTTTTAAATTTCAAAAATCATGACCTTCTTGATCCACGGAACCACTTTCGTCTCTTTCGGTCGTCTGGAAGCGGATTCTTATCAAAGTTTTAAATGTTTCTTGATCTTAGATATTTAGTGGTGTGTACATTTTGCATCAATGATTCCAATGACAAATTTGACAAATATCTTTGTATCTCGCCCAATGTTGTATTGTTCACCATGTCAACTTTTACTCTTCGCTCATTCATAACGCTGTCGAGGATTTTTCCAATAATTTTCGTAAATTTTTACGATTTGAACTTGATGTATTCCTTTTTGTTCTTTTTTGATTTGTTTAGAGTTTTCCCATCACGAAACTCTTATTTTGCTAGGACTTACGACAAACATGCATGGATGAATTTAAGACAAATTCTGATAGTTGCCACATAAAATACTATAGTTCCTGATATTGAAAACTATTGGTTGTCATGGAAACCTAACAGTCCTCCCTGATAAAGTCTAAAGACAATACAAGACACAAAAAGGTGGCGCATCTAAAGGGACGAGGAATCAAAGTGAAAATAAATGTATTGTATGTTATGTGTGTTTATGTGTATTTATGTATGTATATTGTATATTGTTCGAGGTAAGCAAATGTTTTTGATGGTCGAAATATGTTGCCTAATTACATTTCGCCAGGTGATTAAACATAAAGGTAGCTTATTGTTGTTGCTTGTCCTTGTATTCCTTCTTCTTCTTCTGCTAATGATAGCAATTTAAAGATACTTTTTGTTATTTTTCTGTAGTCGTTGTTGTTGTTGTTCTTGCTTTCATATTAATGTCTATTTTGTTGTTAATTTTATTGTTCCTTTACTGTCTTGTCTACTAGTATTACTTTGTCTGTCTTTCAAAAGGTTCTATGTTACTAGGCGACTGACTGACTACCTGAATAATTTCTCTTATTTTAATTTTTTTTTTTTTAAATTCTTTCAGTAAAAATTGCAATTATTTAAACAATTTTCTGAATTCAAGTTTTTCTTTGGCATTCGTTGTCATTTGCCTGTTGTTTCCATTCCTTTATTTCGTTTGTCATTCCGTCCGTCATTCTTTCATTCATTCACTTTCACTCATTTGCCGCATGTTATGCAAATATTTTCGCTTTTGTTTATTGTTAAACAGAAAACAGAAAACAAAAAGCAAAGGCGACGACGGCAGTTGAATATTTGCATACAATGGCATTTAAATATGCAGCAACACACAAACACAAACACAACACCACACTACACCACACCACACCACAACTACAACTACAAAAAGACTATATATTATATAGTAAGGACAAACCAATATAGTAGTAAATATACAACAAAAGGACACGCTGAGCCAAAACAAAGAAAGAGAGTGAATGTGAATCTCTTCGATTCAGTTTCATGCTGACTCAACTCATCACAACTCAACTCAACTTGAACTGGGATTCATTCCCTTACTTTAGTACAATAACAACGAAAATTTAACATTGATCGACTCGACTCGACAGACAGAAATACTAAGTTCATTGTAGGTCAGTTTACAATTTTCAGCATTTGGCTTAGATTATCATCGTCATCATCAAATAAATGCTACTAAAACTGAAGCAGAAGCCAAATCTAAAGCTAAATGAATGTCGTCGACGGGTAATGACAGCGAAATTGAATTTAGAATATGTCAATTTGATCCCTTTGATGTGCAGTCACAGCTAATTGAAAGGATTAGCAACGATTTAACGAGTGCACACGATGATGATGATGAGAGACGAGAACGATGTCGATGTCAATGAATTCAAGATACAAAAGACCGAGACAAGGACAACGTCTGTCGTTGACAATAATTGTTTGCTGCTTTACTTTACTTTATTTTACTTCACTTTATTTTGCATTGAAAATGGAAAAAAAAATACAAAAATGGGAAAACCCACGAAATCATTTAAATGCAACATGGATGACATTTTGTATTTGTGTATTTGTCCTTTTTAGCTTATTTTTTAACACTTTTATTTGCATTTCATTAAAGAAAGCAGTCAATTACTCATTTAATCAATCAATCAATCAATCAATCACCTACTCACTACTTTTCTATCTTATGGAATTGTTTAATTTCTTGTTTTACTTATTTTTGTTTTCATGCTTCAAACTTTGAGTTCATTAAATCGAATGAAAGAAAGCATTTCAAAGCTTCAAATTATTATTATGCAATAATAAGTAAATTTTCATTATAACTTTTTGCCTGTGAATTGATAACAAGTTGAAGAGATTTTTTTCTTTTCTTTTTTTTCTTTCAATTTAAACAATAATAAATCCTATAGAATTTTGTTTTTGTCTTAATTTAAGTTTTATATTCGCTTGATTAAATATATTGTGTTTTAAGTTACTTGCAGCAGAATATGGCAGGACTCAGCAGGATGGCAAGGAAAAGTATTCATTGAAAAATGTTCTGTTGTTTTTGTTTAATTAAAATTTTGTTTTAATGGCTTTTTGTAATATTCAATGAAAAGTTTTCATCACTTTTCCACACTTTCTCTGCTTGACTGTCGAAGATGATGAAAATGAATAAGACCAAGCAGCAAAAGCATTGCAAGAATAAGTTAAGGAAGATACGAGTACTTAGATATGTTTTGACTTAAAGCGTTTTACTGAACAAAAGTGATTAGAAGTTGTTAGAAAGTTTTAAGCCAACACTTGAAGAGCTTTAGGCTTAAAACACAACACAACGCAACGCAACACAACTCACAAGAAAATTGCAAAATTATCTTTTTATTGTAGTATATAATATTAAATATTTTTGTTATTTTCCTTATATTTAATTTAAATAATAGAAGTTGTTAGCAGAAGATTTATGAAAGAAATTGAAGAGTCTTTAGGTAATTGAATGAAGAAGATATACTTACATATAAACTAAATTGATGTGACTTGAGGGAAGGAAAATGGAATAATTTATTTATAGAAAGTTCTATATAAAGGAATTCTAAAAATATATTAAAGAATATGCAAACTTAAAGGATAACAAAAATAACACTACAAATGTACTGCGTAATGCAAAAGAAAAGCTCCGCCAAAATTCAAAATTGCAGCTTTCTAGCTCAAGAACTGAGGGACTAGTTTGCATACATACAGACGGACAAACTGACATAGCTAGATCAACTCGTCTCGTCGCGCTGATCAAGAATATATTTTCTTTATGCGGTCTCCGATATCTCCTTCTGTGTTTTACAAACTTCTTGACAAAGTTATAATACTATTCACTGCGTGAAGAGTATAAAAAGACACATTGATCAAATCAGAGGTCAAACTGTCAGTGAAACGGAATTTGGCATGCAAATCACCGATGTCGGAAGCAATGACTCTGTACTCTTGTACAGATAACATGGTCGAGATGGAAATGAACACATAAGTTCAATTCCGCTACAAGAGAATTGAGACAACGTCGGAATAGAAAGAATAATAAAAAATAAAATAAACACGTTTCATTCCCTATTAGCAATTTTGTTACACTCGAAAAAAGCATGTTTTGAAAATATCATTCTTCACTTGTCAACCAGTTCAATCAATTCGGTATACTTTGCCTGTGTCATTACTCTCAATTGTCAGTACACAATAATTTATTTAAAAACGCTTTAATCAATTTCTAAAAATCAAGGATGAACTCAGATGCGCTAGCTACAACTCACTTAATTGCGCAATTTTGCGAACTTTATATGACAAAATATTCCCATACGTTTTCAAATTCCAAAGGTTTAAGTTTTTTAAATTTATTCCAAAGCCAAGCACAAAAACATTAGTTCGTTTTCATGTTGTGCTTCTTCTTGAATTTTGTGTTGTTTTTGTTATTGTTGTATTTTTTTCCTCTCTGACTACATATAAGGGTATTGCGTTCTTCGTTCTCTTCTTTCTGTATATGAAGTTCTTTGAAGAAACAGCAAAAAAAAAAAATGATCACTGACGAAAATCACAGCAACAGCGAAAAAAATGCTCTAGCATCCGTGCTAAGCCGGGCGGGTTGCTAGTTAGTTATAAATGATTCTTGGATGATCCTGGTTTGTTTCTATATTAGGCTAAGCTAATCATCTAGCGAACTTCTAATGATGCTGACAATTGTGGAATACGTAAAGCCTTGGAAAAATTTTGAAATTTAAAAGAAAGAATTTTTCTTCACTGTACTAAAAACCAAATGTTTGCTTTTAAAAATTATTTACATATTTTTCAAGATTTAAAAAAAAAATCATCAATATTCTATTGAAAAAGTTATCACAATATGGATAAATCTTTCTCATAACATAATTTTCAAAATTTTAAGTAAAACAAGATTCACAAAAAAAAAAAAACAACAAAATATAAGAGAAAAAAATATTATAAATCAAAGAAACGCTATGGCTGATTACATTTCCAATCATTCCCACCATTCTCAGTTGTCTACTAAACTGGAACTGATACAAAATAATACACATATAATAAAAACAATAACTGGGGAGCAAAGAAATCATCAGGAAAAACGTACCCAAATTTTGAGCGATGACAATGATTTACATAGTCATTTCGAAACATTAATCCATAAGATGGACCAAGAAATTATTATGGTAAGAAGTTCTGGTTATATTGCCGATATGATAAAGAATATAGTTATGAATATTATAATGCAAGAAGATGACAGCGATGACACTTTAATTATTCTTCGCGATCTTATGAATAGTAAGTAAAAATATCCAAAAGGGAAAATTTAGTGAATAATGTCCAATTATTTCTTTATATTGAAGGTTACTATTGTGTAAAAAGAATGTACAGACATTTCCAGAATCAAACAAATTTTAATAATGATACTAATGAACCGACTAAAAAAATTATTAAAGCGTTGGAAGTATTGACAACACTAATCGAGGCACCTCCAGAGAAAATAAAATGGTATAAAAAACCATCACAAATATGGATGCGCCTTCACAAAAGAGTCTGGAAATTATTCGGAAGGTCAAAAAATGAATAAATAAACTAAACTATTTTCTAGTTTTGGTCTAAAATTATGGTGCATTTTATATTTTATTGGATGAAAAACATTCGTTAGGTTCAAATCTTTATATTTTTTATTCTTGTTTAAATAATAAATTTTATTTCGGATGACAAAATTTTATATTGAAAAAATCATTTCTTTTTAATTAATCAATTTTCATTTAGGCCCCATTTATATTAGGTTATTGGAAAAGTAATTTAAGAATGGCATAATATATTAAAAGATGGAAATCCTGATAAAACTATGCCGCTAAAATAATTAACATGTGACGATTATATTAGCTGTTGTTGCGCAAAGAAATTTGTACACATCATGGAATAGGTTTTTCATCAGAACGATCAATTGGAATATGTTTTGCGCAATTTCGTTCGATGTCTAAGTAGCGTCCCGGTCTGGTTGGCCCTGAATCGAATGAATGACCACCACATTAGTACTCTTGACATGCCTAAGGATCTTGCCAAACACCATATTTCCACTGGATACCACACAATTTGACAGATTTGATTGCAAATCTGCTTACGAAATGTTTCTGAAACGAAATGATTTGAAACTCTTTACGTTCAAATTTATAACAGGCGATAAAGCGCAACATATGAGGATAATGTGCAAGCAAGGTGAGCATGTCTAAAGTACCCCAAAGCCGATGCTGTCTAAGAGGAAGTTGTCGTTGTGCATTTGGCAGGATAGCAAGGGTCCAGCTCCACCCACCTGGCAAACGATATATGCAGAACTCTAATGTCAACAAATAACTTAACCGTTCATTGTAGAGTGTTAAAACATCTACGCAATATGCGTATCAGTCACAATGATCAATGTAGACTGTGTAACGAGGAGGTGGAAACATAATATCTTGTTCTATGCCAATGTGAGGACCAGATTCTGCTATTTGGGTTGGGAACTTGGTACTTAGAACCAAATGATAATGCAGGCTTATCTCCGAATATAGTTTTGGAATTCTTGACGAATAACAAGATATTGGAGGAACTGTGATCACGAGGCTTGTTACAATAGGTCCATTAGATACTGCGGTTTTTAGTTACAAATTTGCTGGCGATAATCCTAAGCAATATTCTTTAAAACGCAGAGAGGGACGATGTTCTACAGTAAGAACCAAAGGGGATCAAGTCAAGTTCAGATATATATTTGTCTAGGCGAGAAGTGAGAAAAAGGAGTACCCGACTTGTAAGTTTTCTCAAGTCGATAAGTGAAATAATGAAGACCAAGGCGGTCAGTTTGAGCATTAATAAAATTAAACTTTGTCAGAACATAGTGTGGAGTTATATTTCATGAGGATCATAAAATCCTAAAAATAGTCAAGTGGGTTCGCCTTGCGACCAGTCTCTTGGACATTCATTTACCAATTGAGTTACAAATTAAGACTTCAATGTTCTTTTATTCTACTTAGGTGTAAAGCTCCCAAGTATAATACAATTGGTATTTAAAATCGAGCAATGGTTTATTAATTAATTAAATGTACGGAAGCAGTTTTTCTAAACAGATAAGTCATTGATTGCTTAGATATAAATAGCGTAAAGAAATAAATAAAAAATGTGATGAAATAAAGATGCTTTAAAAATTTTTCAAACAAGAGTCTTTTGTACTGATTTTATCTATCTACCAATCTATTATAATTTAATTAATTTTATAAAGATACGATTATGTATCGATGAAAAAAATTTAAAAGATACATAATCATTGATGAAAAAAATTTTAATAAATTTTCTCTTATATTGCTCAATATTAATTTTTTTTTAAATTTTTAATATTCTTTATTTATTATTTTAATTTATCATATTAAAACGCAACTAACAAATCGAATTTCAAAAGATAATAAATTATTAATTTACTTAATTTTAAATAGATTCATCTATATTTTTCTGAATTACATAAATTGGAAAAAAATATATGTATAAAATGTATTTATCAATACATACGTACACACTGTCACACACTCCCTCACATATGCGTGTACACGTATAATACAAATACTTCAAAATGCCAAATAGCAAATCAATTTGAATTGTAACGAGGAAATGCGATGCCATTCGATAGTGCAAATGCTGCTGACAAACTAATTTGGAATTGCATAATGTGCAAGCAAGGATTGCTTTCATGCGCCTACTTATGTAAAATTCGTACATGCAATATTATTCAATAATACTTGAAATTCACAAAAAATATACATACATATGTATGTATTTAAATACAGATAGATCGATGTATGTATATGTATGTAACATATATGAAGTGCCTAACTAACTAAACTAAACTAAACTAAATGCATATGGATTTCAATACAATGCAATATTTTTTTTGTAGGTATATTTACACATAAGTTAAAATAAATTTTATTTCGATGATTTTGAATGACTGCAACGAATCAGTAGCAGTAGCAGCAACAACATAATCAGCAAACACCAATAACAACAATAACAACAATAGTAATAATAATGCATATTAATACCCAAATCTATTTATAAATAATTTATGAGTATTTTTAGTATAGCAAAAACTACAAAAAAAAAAAAAAAAGAAAAGCGAAATGAAGGATAACATGAGAAAAAAATCTGTAATAAATAAAATTATGTATTGTTTACATATATTTTATTATGCATGTATACACATATGTATATAGATAGATAGATAGATAGATAGATAGATATGTTGGTGCAAAGGTACAGTGATGACACATTTATTATTATACTTTAGTCAATATTTATATTGTTACGACAAATCGTAGCGATTGCCAATTGAAGCTAAGGTGCTGATCACTATGATGCATGTAGAACGTTCAGATAATTGGAAAAAAATGATATGAAGAAGAAGTAGAAGGAAAATTCAAGGAAAATTGGTGGCGCAGTAAAATGAATCATTTCATTTTTTTTGTGAAGCAATTGAATGGAAGTGATCCTTTTAATAGAAATTTAGACAAAAAAAAAAACCAAGTGCAGAGGACCGCAAATATTCTATAATTTTAAAGCTTCGACATTATAGAAAATTAATTTCCAGACAACGTTGGCTGATGGTTTACTTACAATATTTATTTGTATCAAAGTAACGAAAGGAATCTTCCATAGGTAAAAGTGTTAATGTTGCTCAATTTTGAATTTCCCCAGTTCAACATTTTACATGAAAACACCATAGATGGAACAATTTTCCCGACATTTTCACAATCGCGCCAATATTTAGTACACAATTTGAAGAGGTTATCTGACAAGCAGAAACCGTTTCTTCCTATTTCCAAACAAAACTCAATAATTTTGAGTCATCCAGAATATAATCTTCAGAGGTTGTTATATAATGATTCTTTGTAATACTTATTTTTACCCATTATTTGAGTTGAAATAGTAAAAGGATTAATATTTGGAAGAATTTTTTGATTTTTCTTATAATAATTCATCGAGTTTTGAATATTTATACGCCAATAGTCCATGGATCGAACAATTTTTATAATATTTTCTTTATGCTTCTTACATTCATTCATCATTAATATTAAATTTTTAATTTGTCCTATTAAAATTTTTCATGAATATGAAATATTTTCTATACGAAGATAACTTAAGAAAAAAAATCAAATCTTTAAAATTTTGTTATAAAAAAAGTGGAAATTTGGTATGCTAAGTATTCGAATGATTTCGACTCGTTTTCAATCATCTTAGATTCAGTTCAACCAGTTTAGTGGAGTCAAAAGGACCTCACTCTCAAATTGCTTGATACATCATTGTATAACAAAAAGTTGTTCCCTTTGATGAATTATAGAGTCACGTAATAAAGTAAGATCAACTATCAAAGCATTGAAGGAACATTTTGGTGGAATCCTTTTTCTATCCCAAATGTTAATGCACTGAGATTTAGAGTTGACTATCAGAATCACAATTTCAGCCCCAAAGTGAAAATCTGGTGCCATCGGTGAAGGGGAAGCTTCCAAGTTTAATAGAGTGCACAAAGATATAACAATATTCACAGTATCAATTTTCATGAACTAATAGAAAATATGCCTGTCAATGTGTATTTTAAAAAAACTAAGATTTATAAACCAAATATTAAAAAAAAAAAAAAATATTAATGTTCAACCAAAAGTGCATAATTGAGTAAATGCAGGTAACCCTGGTTTTTATTTTCTATTACCTCATCTATTTTATTTTTGATTAAAGTAACATTTGGTGATATTTTACTAATGAATTAAGGAATGAAATTTAAAAACTATGAATAAAAACAGATTTTTGCTCGATATGCTTATTAGCATGTCATCACTGTACTAGAACACTATAGGTGTAAGTGTATTTAATGTAGTTGTAAAAATAAAAATTATAATAATAATAATAATCATAATAACAATATACATATGTAAATTCATGTTTTTAATTAATGTTTATAAATTATTTTAAGCTGACAAATTAGTAAATTACCAGACAAGAAAAAAAATTACAAAATCATTTATGATGAGTTGAGAGTTTAGTGAGTTGAGTGAATAAATGAATTTTGTATGGTTTAGGTAAGATAAGTCAATGATGAGTCCTAGTAGTAGCCCCCAAAGAACCCATAAATTGGGAGTAAACAGGTAAATTTATATTTAAATGCTTAAATAATACCACATCAATAATTCATTATGAAATTATTTTTAAACGTTATTCATTTTATGTTTGTCGTGTTATTGTTGATGTTGTTGTTATTATTTTTGTTGATATTGATGATGTTGTTTTTCATTGAATGGAAATGAAAATGAATTGAATTGAATTGCCTCCGTATAAATTATGAAATTTATTTTAATTAAATCGATGAAGTGCTTTTACAGGAAACAATTGTAAAATTAAATTAAATTCAATCAGTGGGTTGCTTGAAATGTTTTTTTTATCGGTTTTTTATTATACATACTATGTATATTTATAATTCCTGGAAGACAATGAGAAAATATCAAATTATATTAAAATTCCATAAACTCAAAACTCCGCAAGACTAAAATTCAAATGGTTCTGGACTTTTGGAGGAACTTATTTGCATTGGTCCGGAGCAGCAAACTATAAAAAAATGACAAAATGTATTGTAAAGAGACAAAACAAAAGTAAATGTGTTCGGAAATGATTCTTTTAAGCATTGAAATGCCCTATAGGCAATTAATTTTGTGTTCACTCTAAATAAACATGGTGGCCATAACATTATGGTCGGCAGATGTTTTTTGTAGTACAGAGTGGGATTAACACATCTGATTTCTGATACTATGGCCGAACAAAAATAGTATCTTTAAGATAGATATTCTAATACGATAACGATGCATGCTGCAAAGTTTGTCAAGGATTGGTTTCAAAAAATGGCTATGATCTTCCTATGATGGCCAAGGCAGTCATCCGACTTGGAGAATTATGGAATTGTGTGCAATAAACTTTGTATATAATAGATACTTGTCAAATATGACGACTGCTGCTGCTTCTGATGCAATTTTCATCATCAGTGATAATTTTTTGCTGTTTCTTCAAAGAACATCATATACAGGAAGAAGAGAACGAAGCGCGCTATACCCTTATATGTAGTCAGAGAGGAAATAATACAACAATAACAAAAACAACACAAAATTCAAGAAGAAGCACAACATGAAAACGAACTAACGTTTCTGTGCTTGGCTTTGGAAAAAATTGAAAAAACTTAATTCTAAAAAAAGTATATTTATCTTTAAAAAATGAAAAATTTAGTATGCAACTCCATCCATTTGTTGTTAAAAAAAAAAAAAAAACAAATTTTAAAATCGGTTCAGTATATTTGAGCCAAATAAAAAAAAAGTTATAAAAATCTCCAAGTCGGCATGATTTTTTCTGACATCTTCAACAATTTTCGTCAATATTTCAGCCAATTTAAGTAAAAACCATTAGAAATATAAACATTCCTCATGAATCACTCCGTCCATTGGTGGAAACTGTTTGAAAATCTGTTCGGTAGTTTCTGAGATAATCGTGTTCAGACAGAAAAATATACAGACAGACGGGGTTGGGGGGCTTTGTTTTATAATATGTAAGGATAATTGAAATGATTAAATATAGTTTGATTTTTTTTCAACAATTCTTTATAGTTTCATTGTCTATGCATTATTATTACTAAGATTTTACTTTAGAATTTGAGATGCAATGCTTAAAACATTAAAAAAGTTGTCTATTTTTTTTACCATCAATATGCAGTGAATGATATATGTAAGTAAGGACTTCTTAGCACTGAGTGAGTTTATACTCCAACAAGTTTGAAAATTTAGATAAAAGAGAAATAATATCTATTAAGTCTCATATTTTCATTCTCAAATTGTCGATATTAAAATATTTCGTCATTAAATAAATTATTTATTTATGTAAAGATTTATTGAGTATTTCTTAAAACAAGCCAAAACTTCCTCTTTTTTGAAAAGCTCTTTGATCTCAGATTATATATGACTTAATACTACTACTAATACTATTATTCATGTCATAAATTGGATATATTGCATTAGACTTAACATTTATTTACATTTTGTACCTTAAACCAATTCTTGAAGAAATAAATCCTCTCAGTAAACTCAGGCAACTTTGACTTAAATACTTATACTCGTATTATAAATATTATCTTTCGAGAATAACAAGAAAACTTTTTGAGTATATTCAATTTTCATTTAGTAGATATTTTATAGTACTAAGTATAACAACATAAGTATATGACTACAATGACTACTACTACTACTACGACGAGTATTTGCCTTGTTAACCTGATTCTGATTTACAATAATAGTATTGTAACTAAAATCAAATAAATTTAATAAAAACACAAAATTGTGTAAGGCAAAAATGAAATTAAATAAAACAAATACTTAATAGAAAATAATTAATTAACTTTGACCATTTACAATGATCTAAAATAGAATTCAACATGCTGCTCCTTCTTCTTCTGCTCATAGTTTTATCATCATAGTAACACATGCTAGCCGCCTCAAGCTAAAAATATACTAGAGATTTTCCTGTTGCTTTATCTAATTGTTGTAACAAGTGTCTGAGAAATGTCCAGCCAGAATTTATAAGTGCTTGAGATGTTGACATTGCACATGGACAAGAGGACAGACAGTCAGAAAGAGGGACATTTAGACAGACGGCGCCAAGTCAAGCAACACACAAACCTAAGAAGAATGATGGCAAGAAACGAACGAATGAATGAATGGATGAATGGTGGTAATGGTGTTGTTAGTGTCCTTCGATGCTTACGTTGCGGTTGAATTGGCCGAGATGTTGGACGAATACTGGACCATGCAGAAAGCCTTTCTCTAAGGATTCACACTCATACTTAAGACACGTATTGCATGCTAAGTGAAACTATGTACTACTACTCTGGTGATGATGAGTTCAAATAAGTTGAGATGAGATGAGCACACATGAAGCTAAGCTCAATGAGAGATGAAGGCGGCGGAAACACTGGCGATGAAATGAATTTGTAGCAAGTTGGCGTGCGCTACGATTCAGTTGAGTTCAGTTTTCTTCATGTAATAAATTTGTTTCAAACATGCAATGCCCGTGGGACAACTTGCCGTACACAATTTTGCCACATGCTGTTGGCCACCACCACTCTCCGGATTTCTTTGTTCCTTTCTTTCATGCTTTCATGCCACAATAACACTTCATCTTACCAGCTCAGGATGGCTTTTGTGCCGCTCGTTGATGATGTTGGTTTCGTGTTGTTGTTGTTGTTGTTGCTATTATTAGTGTTAGTATTGTTGTTGTTGTTGTTGTAGTAGTGGTTGTTGTTACTATTGTTGTTCCTAAGACTGTTGCTGTTATTGTTGTTGCTGCACAAAGCCACAAATTGCCGCTTGACCATATCCAGGGCTTGGCATTCATTTAGTTGGTTTGTATGTAGCTAAGTGTGAGTGTGTGTGTGCTCGAATATAAGTATATCAATGTTAAAGATTCAAACGAAGAAATCGCATTTAATGTCTATTTACGGCAGATTAAGATAGCAACAACATACAACACACTAATTTGTAACCAAAGGGATCTATGGTCTCTGGTCACTTTTCTTCTAATCTATTCTATTCTATTGTCCACCCACACTCTCCCTTTGTCATATAAACAAATATATGTTTGTATATTAAGAATAGTATCAGTGATTCACAACCTTTTATATTTCATTAATTAAATAATTATTTGTTGGCATATCAGAATCAAAGGCAAAGGTAAGGAGCTTTAAGCAATTTAAGTTTTGAGGCCTCTATTATTATTTTTATAAAGGAATTTATTTAATTTTTATTAATACTTTTCTTACTATTGTAAACAGATATTATGACTTTGTTTTAATATTTGTAAGTATAGAGCTTTAAGTCAGCGACCGCATTAAGCATATATACAATATATAGAAATGACCTTAGTCACTACAAGACTTGAGGCTCCTTGTAGTATTCTTGTAAAGAAATATAAAATAGTTTCAATTGGATACCTTTTGATCGGATGTGTGGCAGAAATATCGGAAAGTTTTGAGGTCAGTTGCTTTTAATTTCGCACAAAAAATGAATAAGTGTGGAAGCAGTTTGGGTGATTTTATTTATCGATCTTTGATGTTCGAATGAACTGCTGATTGAAGAGTATTCGCGAGTGAACTGATTTACACCTCTGTAAGTGTCTCTATTGCGACACATCGTTGATTCTTCTTTGGAGTTTCTTGCTTGTCTTTACACTCAGCGACAGTCGCTAACCAAATATTTTGACACTTCTTACTCTCTATCACATCTCTCACTCTTTTTTCTGAGTCATTTATCTTGTGTATATATTTACATAGTCTTTGGATAATATTACATTGTTTTGATGTTTGTGTCTCATAGAACATTAAGTCAAAGACCCCATAAAGTCTACATGGAAATGAATTGCGCGATGAGTCACTACATATTTCTCTCATTGTTTACTCAAGCTCTAAATTTTAGAAAATAAACAAGGATTATTGTGATTTTATTTTTCCATAGCCTAGTTTTGCTTTAAATGTCTCTGGTTTTATGCTTACAAAGGAAGAGAAATCATTAGAAAGAGTGAAATATTAACTGAAGTTACGTTTTGTATTTCATTTTGATTAGTTGAGTCCTCAAATACTATAAGTGTAGAAGCATCTTACATACAATTAGATCTTAAAATGTTTAGTAGGCACAACTCTTTCCAAGTGTCAGCCTATTGGTTGACGACACTCTTTAATAAACTCTTGGTTTGAGAATCACTAACACAGATTCTAAAACTCTTAAACTGTTGAGTTTGGACAGTCTTAATGTAGTAAACGCGAATGCCATTTAAATTAATATTTTTTTCTATTTTTACTATATTTTACTATCAATAATCTTTGTTCGTTTGTCCATTTATCTGTCTGTCTCTCAGTCTCTCAGTCTATCTATCTGTCTATTTGTTGAAATGCTCCTATTTCATGTTCATCATCCTGTAATTTCTAGTTCGTTTTGCTGCATAGTGACATAATCAACACTTGATAAAGCAAACACTTGAAAATTAATTAAATTGCAAATATCCTTGAAACTGCACTTTGTCTTTTACTCACTTACTACTCTCAACCAAAGAGGACTTACTCACTCACTCACACACACACACACTTTACTGACATTTTTATAGAGTAGAGTAGAAAACTCTCTTCCTGACTCCCTGTTTGTCTGATTGTCTATTTATCTCTTTATTTCTTTCTCCTGCCTCTTTCTTATTGTAGAAAAGATTTAGGATTCAATGGTTTTTATTTTTCATTTCATTTCTTTTAACATACTACAACAAAGTATGGACAGTTGTCTATATGTCTATTGGTCTATCTGTCTTTCTGTCTGTCAGCAAGTTGTAAGCAAACGAGCGAACTAAGATAATCCAGGCCATCAATAATGCAAACATTCTTCTTTCAACATTTCTACACACTAAAATTCTTCTTCTGTTGATGTTGCACAGGCTACTACTTACTACCTACTACTGTTTTTGTTGTATCTATGAACGTACTCCTGTTTTTGTATCTGCACTTGCAACTTAATCTGTAAGCTTTTTTGTATGTTTATTTTTTACAATGCTTCAAGTCTTCTTTTCAAAATAGTTTTCGTTAGTTTTGGTTTTTGGGTACTTAGTTTTTTTTCTTTTTCTTTTATTTTTATTTTCATTTTCAATCTTTTTTCTATTTTTCTATTACAAGCTTGCGGCTCGAATCTGCTACTGCTGATGTTCTGAAAATATCAGTACTTTCAAAACTTCAAGTTGAAGTTGAGAGTGTTTTGCTGTAAGCAAATTGTAAAATAGTTAAATTGAATATTGTTGAAAGATTGTGTGTTGTTGTTATTGTTTTCCTGAATATTTCAATCAAATTTTTTCTCATAAATACAAATTTGAAATGAAAGGATTGAAGAAACAACATACAGAAATTTTACTTTGTATGTAAACATGAAAAATGCTTTGGCCAAAAAATGGCAGCAAAGTGTTTGCTTAAGTTACACACACTCAAAGACACTTTAAAATCAATTGCAGTCGCAATAAGTGTCCTGGACAAGAGGCTCTCAACTATGAATTGTCTTTTTTCACTTCAATGTTCATATTTCTATTTCTATTTTCTATAATATTTTCAAGGTTTAAAACATAAAAATTATGTATACGCCATGTAGGCGGGGGAAATATGAAGTAATACAAAAACTTTGAAAAGGAAACTATAAAAATTATATCACATTAAGAAGGCTTACACATCCGTTCAACTACGCCCAAACATACTGATGGTTTTTGGTAGATAAAACACATGCAAAACGGAAACTCTAAATAATATCATCCACCACTTTTCTGTTCCACTTTCCTTTCACTTTTATCACTTCATTGTAATGTAATGTAATAATGTAATGTATTCTCTCATTCCCATGTAAGTAGATTTTTATTCAGTTTTGCCTTTAGCAGTGTCGACGATGGCATCGTCAACTGAGTTATTGCATGTTAATTTTTCAACTGCTTAATGAGCGGAAGTGGTCATTATGACCAGAATTTAAATTTGTCGCAAGGCGTATTAAAATGGCGGATGACTCTATTAGCGCTCTAGAGTGATTGGTTGGAATAGCGGCACCATCGAGTGTAACTTTGTCTGTATTTTAATAATAAATTATTAATCTGCTGGTTTTATAATGACAATGCATACATACTTACATATGTGCAATGGGAGTTGTCAACTTTCGTAATGGAGATTTAACAAAAAGAAAAAAAAAAGGCTTCTTTGATTATGAATTTATAATGAGATATGTATGCATTAACTGTACTAAAAGAATTTCAGAAAGTAGATTGGAATTTACAATAAATGTTAACAACAATGAATTTATCTAAGGCAGCATTGAAACTGAGGTTCTTTGATTAATCATTTATGGTAATGAAATCAATTGAATTTTACGTGAACAATATCCGTAACCCCAACTTAAGTGGGGTTCCTGTCTGCGTATACTTTTAAAGATTTAATTGCAAAACCATTACTATTCTTTTGTTGATACTCAAAATATAATAGAGAGATTATAGTGATGCTAAGAAAGGATACAACCCGTGCGAAGCAGGGTCGGTGAGCTAGTAGTAGATGAAATTAAGAGGTATCGGTGAGAACAAAAGAAAAGTAATGAAATCTGTCATAGAAAATTTGAATCAATGTGACAAATGTTTACAATTTACCCCTGAAATATCTCTGCCAAAATAATGTTAAACCAATGCATGATGATCAACTTTTACAAAATTAAAGTTAAAAACGAGCAATACACTGAGTTACGGCACTTTAAGAAGGAAGCATTTTGATTATTATGTAAAACCCATAACCAATAGATACACTTTCAAATTAATTAAGTAACACATTATTTTTTATTGTTATTGGATCTGTATAATTTTAACAATAAACTAAATAAATAAGATACTCACCATCCTATTTAAAATACGAGTATTTATTGCTAATATTCCGGTAGGTAAAGATGTTGAGGTAGCAACATATGCTTTTGACACAGCAATCATTGTATCGAATGAGAACAGTATGGTTGCTTCACAGCACCTGTAAGAACAACATTGCAAGATCAAAAAAGTGACTAAAAGAATGGAAAATAGTGGTCAACAATTTTCAAATAACTTTCATCTTAATGGAAACTGGAAAACATGGCAACTGCCGTCTAGTGACAATGAAAGGCCATATTAAATTTCAATGCGATGAGGTTAAATGCCTCGGGGTAGATCAGTATGGGAGGCTTACTTGGAAGATTCGCATAGTAAAGACAAATCTCTTTTAGCATTTAGAAAGATGTACTGGCACCTTGGACTACGGTCCCAACTTAGCTTAGGGAACAAAGATCGATGCCACAATGTAGCTCTAAGATCTTTAAGGACATATGCAATTCAATTGTGAGGAACGGCAAGTGGTTCTAATATTGAGACTGTGCAAGGATACTTGTCTGTGACTCTACGTAAAATAGCAATTGCTCCTTTCAATGTAATCAAATTCACAACGATCTGACCATTTGTATGGAATGAAATACATATGTAAGTATTATAGACAGTAACAGATTGTATATACGAGTATCAATATCCTAGCAACAGCCAGGTTCGTGAAGAGGTTTCACATCTAAGACTTTTCTCATAGAACCTTCGAATGAAAGATTTAGTATTGTAATTTTATAGATAATTGTCTTTATATTGGTTGAGCTTACTAAACCCTCACTTGTGCCATTACAAAATTTATTGGTTTCCGCAAAAAAAAAAATGCAAATAAATTTTTCAAAAAAAAATTAATATTTTAATGTTTAAATTTCAAGCTATTCTAAAGCATAAATAAATAACAATAAGTTCGAGAGAATAAAATAAAAAAATATCATGTGACAAATGCAATTTTATGGTATTTAACGCTCTCTTAAAAAATTTAAAAAAAAAAAAAAATAAAATAAAAATGAAAAAATATTAAATGAGAATTAAATGAAATTAGTGTCAAATTCGCTTGAGCGCGTGCAAATTTTGATGCCGTCAATGATGAAAAAAAGGAGAGTGTAAAATTGTTTAAGTGTGTGTTCAATTGATGTGCGTATGAGAGTGGCTCAGTGCTTGTGTGTTAAAGGACAATGTTTGTGACACACAACAGAACACAAAAACATCATCATCATAATGACCAACAACTTCTACTACTAAGTTGGTTAAAGGTCACAAAATAAAGATGAAACAAAAAAAAAAAAAAAACAAAAAAAAAACAGAGAACCTTAATTTATTGTAAATTATGCTTGACATTGTTTTAGCATTTTCTCTTTGCTTTACGCTTTTCAGGTTATTTTAAGAATTTCCATCCTCCTCATCCGCCTTTTTCCTTCTCCTTGTGCTTTTTTAGGTACTTTCTCATCTCTTTTTTTTTGTAGCTGCTTTCCAACGCAACGCACTGCGTCGCAAAAATGACAAAAGACAAAAACTGACATTTAGCCTGAGTACTTGCGGAAAAACGCAAAATATGAAACAAAAAAAAAAAACAAAAATTCAAAAGAAAGAATTGCATGACATGGAAGGGTGGTAAAAAGGACAACAACCATAGAAAAATAAAATGAGATGAGATTTTGTGACAAAATTTTGTTTGTTTTTCCATTTTTAAAACGCGAGCGAAGCGTAAACGTTTTTAGTAAGTGAAGGCAAAAGAGAAATGAGAGACTATCCTCAAGCGAAAAACGTGCAAAACTGGCAAATTCATAATGAGGTGACTTCATTGTAGAAGGTGATAACATAGTAAGTAGATCGAGAGAAAGGAAATGTGGAATAGGACAGAAAGAGAGAAAGTGCTAGAGAAAAAGAAGAACGAACCACAACAGTTTAGACAGACACAGGACAAAATGCCAAAAGTAAACACTTTTGAAAAACAGTTTCGCTTTCAGCAATTGTGAGGTGGTCACACTAAGTCGTAAGAGGAGAGCACAAGTAGAGAGAGAGAGAGAGAGAGTGACAAAGACTGTGTTTTGGATTCTAAATGACTAACTCAGTGATTCTCAATCATTTTTTATCACGGTATCATTTTATAAAACAAAGTCCCCCGCAGCGTTTGTCTGTTTGGGCGCAATAAACTCATAAACTTTTTAACTGATTTTCATACAGTTTTCATCAATGGACCGCGATTCATGAAGAGGGTTAAGAAAATAAGAAAATTCGAGAAACTTCAAAGGAAAAGACAAAGAATTTAAAAAAATCGTAAAGAGTGAGGTGTGCCAAACATCTCATAAGCTCAACCAATCAGTACCCATTATTTTTTGGGAAAAAGAGGTTGGCCAACGTCTGCTCGGATATCTAATAATATTTGATAAAAATATTTGGTATTTAAGTATATTTGTATGTACATGAAAATGATCAGTGAAACAAGGAAATCCGATTAAGTCATGTGTGCATATCTGTCTCTTCCTTCCTCTATGTTTTCAAGCAATGTTGAAACTGCAAGACACGTTTGATTGTAGTAGTCTAGTGGTATGTTTAAATCTGAGTCCTTGCATTACTAGAACAGTTAACCTCTATAAAAGATTCACTTATAAATTATTTTAATTTATATATTTTTTATATTTTTTTTCACTTTACAATTAGGTTTTTAAAATAGATGATGGTTCAGAATCACTGGATGGTAGTCCAGAATGAATAAGTGAGTGAGACAATGAATAAGTGTGACTAAGTGAATGAATCAGTCAATCATACTGTCAGTTTGGTTAGTCAACCACCCATGAATCAGATTGAATATAAAAGATAAACTGATAGGGAAACAGATAGACAAGTAGACAGGCAGGTGTACCTACTGCTGTGACATTAAGCGTATTTGTCGTCTTAGTGTACATTCTCCTGTTATTTATAGTACCACCAGTATCACCATGAGGCCAATGACTCAATCTCTAGAATCCAAAGCCACCTCGAAGCAATTGAGTCTACTTGACTCTCAAGTCAAAGGCGCTTATACAATATGCCAATGGATTATATGCGCCAATTGCTTTCAGGCTTCGTTGGCATAACATAAAAAATGCGTTGCGTTACTTCAATGTTGCATCAACCAATTTTCATATACTTATAATCATACGTCTCTATATAAATATGTATGTATATAACTGTGTGTGTGTTTGTGTGTATTCGTTGGTGTATATATTTGTGTTTATGTCTACGTTCAGGTATAATACTTTGAAATGCTTTTAGTGTGCTCCGCTTGCAAACTTTGCTATTGCTACTTTAGCATCTTTCTTATTTGCCAATCCGGGAAATTTGATTTATTGGCTGAATAAAGAGAGTATACGCTGCTCCTCAATAACTTGGGTTCACTAGCATTAAAAGAAGTAGCAACAACAACAACAACAGCAACCACAACAACAACAACAACAACAATAAGTCATGCATCTATTACATCAGGATATACTAAGTAGGACAGAATGAAAAGATGGAGTTTTTCTACTCCTTTATTTATTTTATTTTTATTTTTACTGCAACAACTCATGACTCATAGTACACAAGACCAACGGCGCAACGTAACACAACGCAACGTAAGAGTTTATCGAAAATGGATTTTTCAATACCGCAAATATGATTATCCTTTGCCATATGAACGAACACAAACACCATAAGCATACAGTATAGTATACGCATAGTATGCATAGTAGATATACATATAAATTGAGTAAGAGGAAGCGCATTTGTGCGCTTATATAAATTGATGAATGGATGAGGCTGATGGCGCACAGTCAACCATCCACCATTCACCATCTTCGCAATTATTTCTTTCGTTGATCTTCAATACCATCGAAGAGTTGACGCCAAACGCTACCAACAATGATATTACTGCACAGTGGTTTAAAGTATTTAAACTTTAAGTACATTTTTATGGTAATTTTACCTTTAAATACTGTTTAATTTATAAGATTTTGCATAGGTTTCTGCCAAATAATGACAACCATCTCAATTAGGTCATATTTACTACATTGTTATGCGACTAACTCGCAGTGTACTAACTCATACAGAAAAAAAACCCCAGAATACATTTTAAAGAGTCAAATCTAGTAAAGATTTTATGTGTTTTTTTTCCTGAATTTTATTTTATTATTTACGTTTATCTCAGAAAACTGCATAACATATTTTTATAGTTCTAAGAATAGTGAGGTGAATAAAGTTCATCATTTTTATTGGGAGATTTTGCCTTGTTCACGCAGGCCTCCAGTTTGGTAATGCTATAGGCAGCTGCGGTGCCCCATATTTGAATGGCATAGGGCCAAGTTGGTGCCAATATATGTAGATATATTAGTCTTTATTTGATAAAGATAATTTGAGGAGCCAGTCCAGTTAAGAAGTAAAATTGAAATGAACAGATTTGTTTGTGAAACCATTATTATTTATGATATTTATTCCTTCGTATCCCTACAACCCCCACCGTATTTAAGCGTTTCAGATGCCTAAGTATAAGAGTCTAGCAGTGTTGCATGAAGGCATCTCAATTAAAACAAATGTCTAATGGCGAGTCCGGTAATCGTAGTTTCTGATTACTTAATAGAAAAGGGCTTGACATAGCAATCAATATGAACTTAATAATATATTCTTAAAAGAACTGCAACATTGTTGTGCAATCATGAAATTTATAGACATCAAACTAACAATTTTAATATAAAAATTATATTATCAGCATCTGTATTAATACGAGGCCCTATGCTTCAGTGGGAGCTACAGGAAATGATGATGATAATGATCAGTATTAATATAAAATTAATTAGTTCAAGTGTGAAAGATATGCAAATGTGATGTGTAAGTTTAATAAAGTGGTAAATACTGAAAAGTCAACATACATGGTTTTCTCATTACGTAAATGCTCAAGCACCTAACTCCATATAATGGTGTAGCGATAAGTGATAGCAATGAGGGATAGTGTAAAATATCTGAGCATAACTTAGGAAAAAAGACTGTGGTCATATACACGCTAAAAGGAAGCACTTAGACCTCAAAACAATGCTCATGTATTGATTAATCGACAATAGATCAGTTTGAACTCAGAACTCATCCTAAGGACCTTACTGATAGTAATTAAATTGGATTTTTCCGTACCTGTGACATTAAGACACATATAATTTAGGTTTATTTGTTAAAGTTCTATTACTGGATTAAATACAAATAAAAGCATTACAAAACAAAAATAAAATTTTTTGTATATTTTTTTTATCAATTTATTTTATTAATTATAATTGTTCTAATAATCTCAATTACCGTGCATCACCCGTAATCCATTCACTTTCCATTCCATCTCATCTTTTGAATTTTTTTATTGCTTTGCTTTTCAAAGTCTGCAATATCATAATAAACTAAGACATCATTATCGTCGTTCATTGTCATCATATTTATCGTTGTCGCTTTTGTTGCCATCATTGGCACAATAATAAGACAAAATGAAAGTATCACATGAAGAGATGACATACATATCTCTGAAGTCAGTTCGCAACATTTTTAGTTGCCATGGCCACTCCTTCATAGTTTCTGCAGTAGTCCAAGCAAAAATAAACTAATATAGTTTAAAAGACAATCTGCCATTAAATTCTTCGAACTCACAGCTCATCCTCCTATCAAGCTAAGTAGTCATTTGCTAAGTAATGTTGGATAACTTTCTTCTCTGGTGACACCCATTATTCTTTTATCAAGATATGTATGACCAACATTGGTTTGCAGTACTATTCTGTATTACTTTAAAATCATCTGCACTGCTGTGAGAATGTGGTACAAAAATTGAACAAATTTCATTTCTTCATTTCTGTTTGAATCAAATTGAGTTTAATTGACACTTTTAATCCCACTGTACTTTCATATCATTTTTAATGATTATATTTATAGTATTTCAACATTCCCAATTATTGATTTAACCCCCACAAAAAAGTGTTAAAATTATTATTATTTTTTTCCAGAAATAAACTTTGCACTTGAACAAGAAGGTATTTTTATTTACAATATTATTTTGCTGTTGCTGTGGCTGTTGCTGCTGCAGGTGTTTTTTTTTAATCATTTTTTGGGAATATCGACTGTGTTTTTCGGCCATCTGCAAATAATTTTTTTTCATGAATAATAAATAAAAATTGCATGTCCTTAATATTGCAATAAATGATTTTCATAGGCGAATTAAGATGCAAATTTTATTTGAATAATAAAAAAAAGAATATTAAAATTAATAAAAAAAATTAAAAAAAAAAAAAAAACGAAATTAAATTAAATGCAAAAATTGAAAAATGGAAAATTAAATTAAATAAACTTAGTGAAGTTGCCTTTAATTTCTTTGCCAACAGCTTTTTATTATTGTACTTTGTGTCAAATATTTTTGCGTTTCCGGTTTTTGGCAAATGACATGAACGAAGACCAAGAGAAGAGAGGAAGTGAATCATGAATGCATAAGAGAATGGGAAGTGTGCCAATGTTGATTGTAATATGAGTTTGGGGGTGACGAGAATCGGCTAGGAAGCAGTTAGGCATAGTGCAAGAACCCGTTGACAAGTTGACTAACTTTTAATGTGGCTCACTTAAAAGTAGCTACAACTTCAAGTGAGTCGGCTCAGCTCAGCTCAGCTCGACTCGCCTTGCTTTGACTTGGCTTCGCAAGGGCTAAAGTTCAAGAGAAGAACCCAACCGACCGAATGAAGGAAAAAAAGACCTCCCCCTCATGTTGCTTTATTAAAAACTTTCTCTGCATTAAAAATGTACGTTAAAAATTTTGCTCATGCTTACCATTTTTTATATTATTATTCTTGTTATTCTTGTTGCAGTTTATGCCTTGCAATTTTTGGTATTTACTTTCAGCTCATTTAATGGATTTTGCTTCGAAGCAAAAGAATTTGCAACACGACGCGCGTAAAAAATACTAAAGAATAATGCAGAAAAACGGAAATTGTTGCATGAACTTTACTCAGGAAGGCAACGAAGAGCAACAAAGGGTAAAAAGGAGCATAAAGTTGTTAAAGGTGCCTGCATTTGATGCTTTTGCAGGTGGTGTTATTATTGTTGTCGCTGCAAAATTTTTATAAAGTTCAACTAGGCTATAATCAAATGATTTTGAACAATGTACGATTCTTACAGACTAAAAAAAAGCGAGAAAAAAATCTTTAATTATATTTTATTTCCGTAAAAAAAAACAACAAAAATTCATTCATAATTACGCAAATTGATACTCAAATTCATTCATCTGCTCACATACTGAGTGAGCTAGTCAGACAACTTATTCAAACAATCACAGTTTAAGTATATTGATTTGCATCCCAATATCCAACAATTATTTCCATATTGCGAAACAGTCGAACAACGGGAAGCAGAATGGAAAATTTAAGATGAATAATCAGTATTTTATACACTATCAAGTAATAAACGATAAAAATCATTGATTACATTTTGTTTTAAAACTTGTGAAACATAAATTCTTTCATATATCGAAATGTACATAGTATAAATGAACGTCGAAATTCCTGTCTCTTCCGATACGCACAACTTCTTTACGATTAAACGGATTTTTATACAGTTTCCACTGACATTAGGAGATTTTTCTACGAAAGGAGAATATGTACAATACATTCTAATTAATTCTAATTAAGTCGTTGTACATTGGGTATATGATGGCTTAAAGACATTTAGTTAGTTTTTAAAATCATAGCTGAGAAGTCGTTAAAATAAGTCGTAGAAAAAGAAATGCACAGAGACATCATTGGCTTCATAGTGATAAAACCGGTGAAGAAATATAAATCTGTTTTTCTAATACACTCATGCATCTAGTATTTTTATAAAGTGATACTCAATTTCATAATATTTGTATGAATTTATCATTAACTATTTAACTAGTATCTTAATGAAACTAACACACTTTCCTTTTTTCAGCATTGGAACTTTTGATAAATGCAGAGAAGTCGGTGAACTGCGGGTTTTTACTGAAGTGTGATACATTTGTCCAGTATGAATCCCACAGGTGGGCCAAGTCCTCTACCTCAGACTGATCTTAGACAAGCAGCTCACTTGGTGAGCCTACATCGAAACACCACCACATGTTCCTATGCAAAGCTGCGTAGGCTTGACTGGTTGCTAAGGTCAACCAGTAAATTATCTCTCTGCAATAAGAGGATAATCTACAGACAAGTAGGGCCCTTATTTGGCGTTACGAGATTCAAATATAGGGTACCGCTGCAGCCAGTAACATACAGATAATTGAAATCTGATAAATTAAAGCATTACACCGCATAAGTGAGGCCCCCTTAGTTTGTTTGTAATACCATCTGCAGAGACCTGACCATTGTGCGCGATCACATCCTCTAAAACTACATCCGTCACCAACAGAGGTTGCAAACTCCCCCAAACAGTCTGGCGACATCCCTTCTCCATGGCGTGAGGTGACGATGATTGAATTGGGTTCAACCTAATGACCTTCTAAGTAAAAGGTGCCCATAAAAATAAATACACACTGCAATATAATTATCCCCAAGGCATTTTCAATTGTTTGTTTAAATCCAACAGTAAGTTCTGTATGCGAAAAAAGCTGAGTTGCCACAGTGTTGGAAACGCTCACTTTTGTGAGGTATTTATTTATTTTATGAACTCATAAAGTTGTGAGGTTTGTACGATTTCATGAAGACCTACAATATCTTGTCAAAATGTTATAATTTAATGAAAAATATAAAATAAAGCTTATTCCTTATTCATATGGAACGATAACAGTTCATTCAAGTGCTTTGCATTTCATTCGAAAATCCAATGATACTTTGATAAATAGACGAGCAATGGAAAGCAAAACTGAAAATTTTATAATTGGAAACAGTTCAAAGAAAAAGAAAAATATGATTTTCGTTTAATTTGTAACCAGAAATAGTCACTCCTACAAACATTCGGTTAGTCAGTCATTTACTAAACTCAATTAAATCTACTTACATTCTTTTTTTTCTCATCTACAATACAATATTCAATAAATATTTGCATAATTAAAAGCAGAGGAAGGACAAGCAATGGAATGTAATACCAGAAATTTAATAAAAAATAAAACACTTGAAATGTGAAATTGTTAGAATTTTATTAAAAAAAAGTCTTTAATTAAATGAAAAATTGTATTTTTGTTAACCAAAAATAGTCATCTCTATATATAAAAGGATACACAAATTCTTTTATTTTCCCATACACACACACACACACACTCACTCAATCGCTCAGTCATTCAGTCATTTACTAACTTATTGGAATCGCCACACTCTCTATCTCTCTCTCTCTCTTTATATTTATTCCTCATGGATGACGATGACACTTCAAGTGTAAGTGTTTTAATTTTGACCAATGCAAACAACATTAATGTCACTTTTGTGTGCCTGTCTAGCCGCACACAACCTTTTTTCCATCATTATTTCCAACCCTTTCTTTCTTTCTTCCTTCCTTCCTTCCTTCATTTCAATGACACTTTTACTCTCTTTTTTTTCATACTCATTTCCTATTTTACTCGACTTGACTGTGTTTGTGTCCCGTCTCTGTGTGCAAAGGATAAAATAAGAAGAAGAAGAAGAAGAAAAAAACAAAATCGCATTTACAGTGTCAAGAGCAAACCTTTCGTAAAACAGAGAAGGAAACGAGAGTGAAGGACACCCGCACATAAACATAGAAAGAATGACGAAGGACATAGTTCGCGCACAAGGACCAAAGACTGCATTGAAGGCGACTTGGACACATGTAATAATTCAATTGTGTGAACATCTATTAAATAAGATTGATGACAACTAAGCACTCTACTTTATATGAGAGTATGCTATATAGGGGCAAATGTGTGTACTATACTACAGTATGAGAGTGTGAGTGTGAGTGACACAAACTCCTCTACAACTACAACTAAAATAACAGCAACAACAAAATATTCAATAAATAAGTATCACCAACAAGCAGCGAAAGTATAGTTGGACAAGACTGGACAAGACAGGATAGGACAGGATAGGATAGGATACGACAGGACATAACCAGTGAGCAGTGAACTAACGAACGAAAATTGAAGATTGGAAGAATGAGGCAAACGCCAAACAGCACAAATACAATATTTATCATACGCGATGTTGTCCAGTACATCACTGCCACTACCACTGCCACTACCATTTTGAACATCAACTAAAACAGGAAGGAATCAGTTTCTTTATACATATACGAGTATGTATTTATATATCCATGTTTGTTTGTACTCGTATATTGTATTTTGTGTTCACTATAAGAATGTTGTGTCGCATGTCTGTATTTTGATAGACGCTCATTTTATTTTGTCGTATTTTATTTGATGTTCTTCTTTCTTATTTTTTAATGCTTTTTTTCATGTTGGTTTGGTCTCCCAAGCTCAACTCAACTCAACTCAATTCGATTCGACTCCATCTCGCATGTCAAATAAACTCTGTCAAATGGAAAATAATTTAACGCTCAACGCTATTAACAGGATATCGTTCTTAATATGCTTTCTCACATCATGAACACATAAACATAAACACAAACACACACACACACACACACACACATATATATACACACACACACATACACACACATATAAACAATTGTTTACTCATACTCAAAAGTAGTTAACTATACCATAACGAATAAGTAGAGTAAAAAACAATTATTAAGTTTATAACGTGTTTATGTCCTTAAATTGGAACTTTGCATGACTAATTTTGATTGAAGTTTTCTTCTCTTTTCACATTTTTTTTTTTTATTTATTTGTTTTTTGTTGTGAGTAGATTTTAATTGACTTCAGAATGTTGTGTATATAATCACAATATAATCAGCTCAACATTTTCCATTTATAGTTTTATATTCAATTAGAACTTTTGTAAGGATCATCATAGAGAAGAAAATAAAAATTGTATTAAATAATTTATGTAGAATAGTTTCAAATGAACACTTTTCTGAATATTTTATTGATATTTCTTGATTGAAATAAGTTTCTCGAAGTTTTAGTTTATACACATAATTATATGTTTATTATAATGGGTTGGATTCTATGTTTTCCAATAAATGATGTCTAATCATCAAGCGAGGAGGTCACTAATATAATGTTAAATTTGATGTAAACAGTCTTTTACAAACTGCTTGCCTTTAGCAAAACAATTAATCCCAATAAATATGGTAATTATAGAATTTTAGAGATCCCAAAGCACAAAAACTTTCTGAACTTTGAGCAATGAGAGACCCATACAAGTTGAGTCAGGAATAGTTGGAGCTTGGTTAGGATGTGTTACTCAATGTAGTCTAGTTCTTGCATCATCAGACTATCACATTTTACATGAATATTTAGATATGAAAAAGCAATTGATTATATTTGGCTATAAGCTCAACTCTGTGGCCTCTTCAAGGGAGTCTTATTTGGTGATTTTCTTCCGCATTCCGAATGAGGCCAAGGAACAGTCAAGGCAGTGGACTTCTCCAGGTGAACGTGCAACGATGAAGGCGAAGGTTGGTCTGCAGGCTTTTTGAGATGCACGTGGTGTCATTCACATCTACGATCTCCGCCGTATATTATACAGAGCTGGTTTACAGATTTGACATAGATTTGAAGTAAAAATTACCGAATTTGGTGAAGAAAAAAGTGCTTATCCACCATGAATGTCATGGTTGCACACGTTGGGCTACGAACTGCTATCCTATTCAGCATATTTTATACATTTAACCTCCTGAGACTGTTTCCAGTTTCCAAACCTAAAGACATGGCTCGGCGGTAAGAAATTTGGGTGGAATGAAGAGATCAACAACTGAAACAAATATCTATTTTGAGAACCTTGAAAAACCTATTATTTGGATATTGGAAAAATACTGAACTAAATGTATTGAGCTAAAAGAAAACTTCATTGCTATATAAAATGATTTTTGCAGAAAAAAATATCTTTTACTTAAATATTTACTGACTTATCAAACTGCACTCGATTCCATTTATTTCTCTCAATGTAAAACTCCTTCCATAATAGAACATTTGCTTTAAAAAACTTTATTCGACAGTAACATTTCAAGTTTATTGTAGAGAAGTGTATAAAGTTGTATGAACACTTTATGTTTAATGAATATAGAGACTCGATAAATGGCAGAAGGTCATCAAACAAAATGGTCAATACATCGTTTATTAATTAAATAAATTCACCTGAATATCATCTGAAAACATATTTTACTTGCTCCAACCAAATAGTTTTCAAAAGCAATTGCACAGTTGAACAGATGGTCATGGGTCATGGGTTTCTTTTCTTCATTTATATTATGTGGGTGTTTAGTTAGACTAAACTAACTTCTGGAGTTACATTATTTACTTATCTTTAAACAGAATTAACAACATTAGTTGGAACAAAATTTTATACTGATATTCAAAAATGTATGGAATGGAAAATTTTGAATTCTCATTGCTTTTGATTATGTTCGTTTTTGTTTGCACTTTATTGAAAAGAATAACGGAAGTAGTATTAACAATGAACAACAGCAACAAAAACATGTAGAGCTGTTGTGCTTAACTTTTTTACTAGTAACAAAATTAAAACAACAAAAATATTTAATGGTTGCTTTTGATCATGAGCTTTTTGTACATGAATATTCATGTTGGTTTACTTGCATTCACAAGATGTCAAGTAACAGCAACAACAACATCAACAACAACAGGAAAGTTTTGTACTTAATGTCGTAAACAAATATCAGTGAAAGAAGAATAACAATTATGACTCACCTGCTTACGATTTTATGCCGGCGATCATTTAACACTCTCAACATCTCTCGCATATTCTCCCTGGTTCCGTTAAAAAAATATGACAAATTTGCATAAACCTTTTTCACTACAAAACTAACGGAAACGAACATAAGGAAAACGAAAATGACAATACATATAATAGATTAAAATCTTTACAAATTTTAGTTATTATTAATATTTTCACTTCACAATATAAAAATAAGAATTAACACTAACACTTTTGATAGCACTGATCAAATTATGTTTAATGTCACTTAGAACAATATTACAATTTTAATTAAACAATAATCACACACGACTAACCGACGCGAACCGATCAACTAACTACTTTGAAAGCAAGAAGAAAACTGATCTCTTTCTGTCAATTGCAATTAATCAATGTATTAGACGACCTCATGCTTAAATGGTGGCAAAGAGCTTTCTTGAGAGAGATATGTAGTATAATAAGAGATATCAGATTTGCATATGCATGAGATTTTGTATAACACAAACAGATGACTCTCTGTAATTAGAACACTCTGTTAAACTGATTTATTTCTGTCAATTGCAATTAATCGGATGTATAACACATGACACTCTCTAATTAGAACACTTTGTTAAACTGATCTCTTTCTGTCAAGTGCAATCAATCAATGCATTTGAAGAAGAATTGATGTTTCAATGAAGGTAATTGTCTCTCATGAGAGACAGATAGTCATTTATCTCTTAATGTGATTTTGTATGTATGAGTGGGAGAAAGACAGATTTGGATATGCATGGAATAATATAGTATAAAGGAGATAAGAATATTTTGATGAGTTCAAATTTCAGATTGAACATGAAAGCAGAAGCTGTTAGGCCGCCAGCTAAATGTTCAATAAATAGCATGATATTTTGTACATATTTACATACAAACCCATGTTTTTCTGACATTCCATTTGCTTGACTATTTAAATATATTTATTGAAATAGAACGAAATTTCATAAATTGATTTGAAATGATAATTAAATCAGAAAATTAATGAATTTTAGGGGTACCGAATTAAATTGATTATCTTGTTGTTTAAGGGGAAAATTTGCATAAACCTTCTAAATTTCGAAAAAAAATAAAAAAAAATTCTAACTTTTATTACCAAAATAACAGACAAATTTTAAAATACCAAAAAAACTTTATACAATGACCAAAAGTTTACATTTACTGCCAAAAATAATGTTAAACCAATAAAATTTTCTTAAATTTCATCAACATAAAGCCTTGTCAATATATTGTTGTTGTCTATGACTGTTTGCAGACGATGTGTCATAGACAGAACTATTTATTCACTTTCAGAGGGCGGCATTTCTGACCAGATTTTAACAAATCCTTGCTAGTCATTCCCTAAGTAAACTCTTCACGCAGAAGTTTGTAACACACAGAAGGAGACCACCTCGTAAAATCTATATGTATATTCTTGATCAGCGTGACGAAACGTCTTGACGCAATACATTTGTCAGAATCTGGCAAATCAGACCACTAGGAGGGATCTCGCATACAAACCCATAATCAAGTTCATCTTCTTATTAGATAAACTTTTTTGTTTGTTGTACTATGGAACTTAGATTATAAGTGTCTGACCCATATCCACCAACCATGTAAATTTCAAGATCCTCGGACCACTAGAAGGGGTACCTCCTATACAAAACAATTATCATAAGATATAAATGGTGCATAGCCAAAGTTAATATTCTTTTTACAGATTTTCTTTTTCTTTTTTAAACTTCCATAAATGCTCGATGTGTTTTAGGTCTGGTGATTTAGGAGAGCTTTAAAAGTGCCGTAGAGCATAATATAAACATTATTCACCGAAAGTTTGATATACATACTAGGGATCGTTGGAAGATCCAATTAGATTTAAGACCCAAGTTGTCCACAAAAGGATCTATGTTCTAAAATATTTTTGTAATGTTGTAGATCAAATATACCATCAAAAAAGTGCAAATTCTCATCACCAGATGGTCCTATTACTTCTCACAGTTTCAAACTGCCATCAACAACATTTACAGTTGAAACCAATAATCTCGTTTGAAAGATTTTTGAACGATCATCACTTTCGAGCAAATTGAACTTGCATTCGTAAGTGAAAGGAAGAGTTTACCAAAATTCCACCTCCTTGCTTAAATATTTCTTTGCAAATGCCAATCTTAGCTGCATATTTTAATAGAAAACAAATTGATTTAATATGATAAAATCCAAAAAAGTTGAGGTTCTACTTAGTACTGTTATTTGGTTATATTTTCTTGAAATATTAAAGAAAAAATTCAAAATATTTAGATAATAAATTTATGTCTTATTTAATTAATTAATTTATATTTAATTATAATAATTGAATAATTTTGTTTAATTTTTTTTTTTATTTTCTGTAAATGAAATATTAAAGAATATTAGTATAAGAGATGTCTTTTCTTTTTCTTTTTCTTTTTTGTAGCATCTCTGCTTTTTTCTTTTATTGGTAAGTTTTCTAATTGAAATAATTTATTTTCTTTTAATATTTCAAAAATAAATCCCCTCTACTGTGATAGTACGCCACTGTTTTGCCAAACATATAATTCACCATCAAACCACACAAGGTCATTGTAGTACAAATGTAAAACTCATGTTCAAAACGAATCATGCATGACGTTAAGTTGCATATACTCATTTTTTATTTTATTTTATTTTATTATAGTTTGGTTCATGCTTTTTTTTTTTGTTCTATCTTTAACCGATGTCACCTATCACGTTAAGTCCGCTTCGTTGTCTATCTATATACATATGTATGTACATCTATGCTACATATGTACGCGTATCTACATGACTGACTGTCTGACTGATGTATAGTTTAAGCAACTAACGAGATGTTGGGTGGGAGAGAATATGAAAGTAAGTAGTAGTAAAGCAAGTGAGTAAGTTTCACACTTGCACTTTTGGCATGATAACATTGCCAAGCTGACATTTATGCACTTTGCCAACAAGCCTCCGAGCGTAACTCGAACAGAAAACACAATTCCACAAAGACATCCACCTACACAACATATTGTAGTACAACTCTAGTATGTTTCTTCTTTTTGTTTTTTTTTTTTTGTGCCATAGTCAAACCAATTCAAGTTAGCAGAGAGTCAGTGTACTAGGATTCAGTACGAGTAGAAGGAAGCTAGTTGAATGCTTGCGGATATATCACATGCATGATTGACTGCGCAGTTGTGCAAGGCGGCGCGACATAAAATACAATACACTCAACTCAACTCAATTCGACTCAATTCGACTTTATGCTACTCTACTCTACTATTCAATTCTATTCTACTATCCTTCATTACTCTAAAGCCACTCGACTAGACTACACACACACACACACACACACACACACACACACACATTCTATACTATTCTAAGTATATCAAGATATACTGAACTACAATACTATTCTATAGTAGTAGTATGGCACTATCTTCTACACTTGACTGCATTGATAGATAGAGTCATAGCTACATAGTAGTACATCAACTCAAATCATGGAACGCTGATGTGAGCAAAAATGTAGTAAATGATACTCTTGAACTCACAGGTGATGGTGCTGTTGCTGGTTCTGATGCTGGTGATGCTCTTGCTGCTATGACATTTTTTGAAGCGAAACTTTTTCTTGACGCAAAACAATTTCCAGTATCGATTGATGCAACATGCTAGTACAACTTTGTGCAACAAAATGTGGTATGGTGGTAGTAGCTATGGGGAGTTGAACTACTGGAAGAATGTGTTCAAGTTTATTGGTACAAATTATGCGCAGCTTGAGTTTAAGCAACGCAACGTGGCACAACGCGTAGCATCTCAAGGCAAGACAACGTAAGAAAGACCTTGTTATTCTGCTATAAGTAGGAAATAAAAATGAAAAGAAAATCTTCATGAAGACAGGAAGGAGACTTGTACTAACGAAGTAATAGTAGTAGTAGTAGTACATAAAGCTGCTCGACATCAGGGGCAAAGCTGTTGTGACCCAATTAAACACAAGCCAACGCAGGCAGGAGGCAAACTTCATAATTACCGAGTTATTGCGTTGCATTGCATTGCAAAATGCCACGACAACACTGCGTATGAGCAACGCGTAAAAATCACATTGATGTAAGTAAGTAAAGCAATGGAAAAAGTTCCAATATTATAGAATAGAATAGAAAAGTTGAACGCTTAGAGAAGACGTGATAGAAGAAGTTATTGTTTCGCAATAACGAAACCTTAATTGAAAATTTATTGATTAGCAATAAGTGGAAAAAATTTTAAAAAGAAAATACTACTTACTACTATTTCTTATAAGATAGAAAAGTAAAATAAAAAATACTATGAAAGCGTATGGAAGAAGGAAAGAATATTAAAAGTAAAAGAAAGCATAAAAGAAAAGGGAAGAGTGGTGCTTATCAATCAATGTTGGTATGGTAACGTTTTACTTAATGAATGTAAGAGAAGAACAGAACTCTTTTTCTTTCTTCAATTAATTTTTACATGTAATAATCAACAACAACGTCAAGATTAAAGTTAATTGAGGAAAAAATATTTAATTCGATGTCATTGAAAACTTCATAAGGAGAAATGTAGGAACTAAAATTAATCAGTTTATATGATTGCTAAACAAGTGATTTGATATCTTCTAGTAATAAAGGAATTGTGTACTCTGGTTAGAAAATACTGAGAAATAATTATTTGATTTAATCAGTTCTATCAATCGGTCTGATGCGCCTAAAGGAAAAGAAAGCTGAGGAAAAATTGGCAGACCAAACAATTGATAAATAAAAACTATTTAACAATGCTGCAAGATAGTTGGAGGCACAACTGCAGGAAACTGATAACGAAGCCATATCAGATCTAGAGAGCTGCATGAGTGTATTCAAAATGACAATTGAGTTACTAATTAAAAAAAATGTTGAGTACTCATACTCGTTGTAATCAAAACTAAACGAATTTAATGAATGCAATATCTCGCACAACATAGTATAAAACTGTATTTTGTTATGAAATGATCATAATATTTCAGCAAATTCTCGCAAAACCTTGGTTAAGTGTACACCTAAACCTTCCTCATGATAAATCACTCTGTTAACTGGAGAAAACCGTAAGAAAATCTGTTTGTATGTTTTTGAGTTTATCGCAAACAAACAGATAGGCAAACTCGGCGAGAGACTTTGTTTTTTAATATATCAGGTAGATTTAAATGAGATATGTTTGAAACACTGCAATTTTTATTAGAACAAGCAGATCCTATAACTGAAAATTTCCAAGCCGATCAATGAGAAGATACCTTCCACTAGTTGGTGACCGTGAAGTTTCTAATCGAGATGACAAATTCGCTCGAAAATAATGGGAACTTAACCATTAGAGTAGAAGGTAATGACAAAAAAAAAAACATATTTCGGCGGCTCAGAAGGTATCATAAATAAAAACAGAGATGACACATTTGAAATTTATACAAATTCGCTCGAAAATAATGGGAACTTAACCATTAGAGTAGAAGGTAATGGCAAAAAAAAAACATATTTCGGCGGCTCAGAAGGTATCATAAATAAAAACAGAGATGACACATTTGAAATTTATACAAACTCGCTCGAAAATAATGGGAACTTAACCATTAGAGTAGAAGGTAATGACAAAAAAAAAAACATATTTCGGCGGCTCAGAAGGTATAAATAAAAACAGAGATGACAACTTTGAGATTTATACAAATTCGCTCGAAAATAATGGGAACTTAACCATTAGAGTAGAAGGTAATGGCAAAAAAAAAACATATTTCGGCGGCTCAGAAGGTATCATAAATAAAAACAGAGATGACACCTTTGAAATTTATACAAATTCGCTCGAAAATAATGGGAACTTAACCATTAGAGTAGAAGGTAATGACAAAAAAAAAAACATATTTCGGCGGCTCAGAAGGTATCATAAATAAAAACAGAGATGACACATTTGAAATTTATACAAACTCGCTCGAAAATAATGGGAACTTAACCATTAGAGTAGAAGGTAATGACAAAAAAAAACATATTTCGGCGGCTCCGGAGGTATCATAAATAAAAACAGAGATGACACATTTGAAATTTATACAAACTCGCTCGAAAATAAAGGGAACTTAACCATTAGAGTAGAAGGTAATGACAAAAAAAAAAACATATTTCGGCGGCTCAGGAGGTATCATAAATAAAAACAGAGATGACACATTTGAAATTTATACAAACTCGCTCGAAAATAATGGGAACTTAACCATTAGAGTAGAAGGTAATGACAAAAAAAAAACATATTTCGGCGGCTCAGAAGGTATCATAAATAAAAACAGACGATTCAAAAAGTTCTACTTTAGAAAAAAAAAAATAATCTGAAAAATAATCTAAAGCAAAAGAATTTAATTTTTTCTGCCGTCACAATCTCACTAGTAAAAATTATACCAATTTCCGACTCTAGTATCAACTATTTTTCAGATTCTATCAAGTTTTCTGTGATATGTATATCAATTCTATACTTCTAATAAGATATGCACCCAAAATATTAAGAACGAAAAAAAAAAAATGTATTTTCAAACTTGGAAAGAAATTTGATACAAAGAAGCATCAACACTTTGATCAATGAATGAAATCATAATAATGGCACGTGAATGGTAATATTCTATTCAAGACACAAGTGCCATTATTGTGCCTAAATTATACAAAAATTCCAATTATACCATTGAGATTTTTGGTTTCTAATATATGTCAAATATGCGTAATTTTACTGGTTTTTCTAATTACTTCTACTTTTTTAATGTATAAATTGTTTGTAAATAACAAATAATATTAAATAAATTAAGAATGTCATCTCTTCAATTATATTAAAAATTATATCAAAATCCCCAATAAAAGTTTATAACGTAAAGCACAAAAATATTAAGTGAATCTTATCCTTACAAAATGATCCCCATAAGAACATAAAGAAAAAAATATTATATAAATAATTTTGTATATTTAAAATTAAAAAGAAATTCAGAATCAACAAACAAAAATCCTATATGAACTTTTAGTAAAAAAATATTAGAAATTTCAAAAACAAGAATGGTGATAGATAAAAATGTTTAAATGAAATATAAAAAAATTATTTTTAAGAAAATTTACAAAAAAAAAAAAGAATTTTTATAAAATTAAATTTAATTCAAAAAGAAATTAAAAAGAAAAAAGTAATAAAATTGTTAATGTTTTTGGATTTGTAGTAAGTATCACATTCTCCAAATCAAATTTTTCCCCCAAGACAACCAAACTATATATTTACTTGTATTGAACTATAAATCGTTTGAGAATTATAATGAATTAAATGAAAATATGTTAATTTTAAGCCATAGCATGCTTTGTGTGCTTTGGCTTTAATCGCTTTGTTATAGCTTTCTCCGCTTTGGGATTTTCCGAGTTTTGGACGCTTTGAGAACAAAACTTGAATCGTATGAAGCAAACTACACAGTTTTGCTTTGAAAACCTGAAGTGTCGAAAGTTGTATGTTTGACATTTTTGTTTTTAAGAATTTCTTTAATTTCATTTGATGTAAAAACGCTCCCTCTATCAGAGACTATTCTATTCCCTGAGCTGTACTGTTGTGCTCTCTTTCTCTCTAATTCAACGAAGACATACTTTTGTTTCCATTTATTTCGTGGTGATCTGTCAATAACACTTTCTTTTTACAACTCTATCAAAGTATTGCTTTAAAACGTGTTATTGTTACACAGACAACTGGAAAACGTATGAACGAGAATATTGACACAGCAAAATTAAGTGTTCTGCGCAGAACGAAATCGATTCTGATTCAATTTTTTCTGCTTTTCAATGAGCAGACCGCATTGAAAATAAGTTTTGACTGTTATTTGCGACATCTGCTATATTCTCTAAAGTACTGCTTCAGGCAATTTATTGTGCTATTCGAGTCAGTAGCCTGTGTTGCATGTTGGCCGAAATAATCGATGAGTATCACCCTTTTGTAGGACTATCGATAAAATAGTCCTTTACCAATGGTGCAGATGTGCACAAGCATTGAAGTGCACATGTCATCAGTTCTTTGTCCGCAATTTTAAAAAACCATTGATGATGTTAACAAATTATAAACTCTTGATATTACATACTAAAATATTGTATGTTTAGTTTTTCCTTAATTGAAATTTTTGAAAAGAATTTTAAAAGTTGTTGTTTCTGTTCAAATCTCCAAACTGAATCAGATTTCTCTTATTAAATATACTATTTATATTAAGAACTTCTGGAGTAGTGCATAATAATTCAAATGGTTGAAACTTATTTACAAAACAATAATGATAATGAATTTGTAAGAAAATAACAACCAACATGAATCAATTTTTTGGACTAAAATTAAACAGAACAGAACTTAGGTTCACCAAAGCTTACAAGCTCCTTTTGTGTTTGCTTTAATTAATATTGTGATCCATGATAATTACATGGATGTTCTGTGGAAGGATTTCACGTGAGAACTGCAACCAGTAAAATTTAAATGCCTTTGAAGCAGCTGATTGTAATGTACAGCTGTGTATATCTCTATATACTCGTATGGTAATAATGTGCACAAACAAGGAGGCCCTCGTAAACCGCCTTAGAATCTTGTTTTGGCAAGCCTAGTGATGCCTCAAATTTGTAAAGCGTCATTATAATTTTTAATAAGTTAAGATTTGTTTAATGAAAATATTGGTGTTTACAATTCCATGAGATCACTGAGAAATTTATAACAGAATGGAATACGAGTAAAGCGACTTCATATATTTTTCATAATTTTATTTTTATTATTTTACTGAATGACATGAGTTCTAGAAGAGTTTCAGTTGATGGAAAAAATTTCAAAGTTTTTCTTTATAAAAACCCCATTTTTTCATTGAATCCATTTCATGATTCTGTAAATAAATATACTGTATATTGTTCTAAAACATTTTGTGAATCCTAAATTAGAATATTATTAGGAGATACAAAATAAAGTGTACTCCTTCTAGTCTTTCTGTCTGTCTGTCTGTCTTAACGCCATTAAGTCAAATACTACCGAACGGATTTTCATACGGTTGTCATTAATGAATGGAACTTGGGTTGGGAATGAAGTCAAGTGTGCAAGTGAGATGCATATAAAGCTTAGTAATAAATTTTATTATCAATCAATTCGTCTTTATTAAATATCTCGTAGGGTCAACCAATCAGTATTCACTAATATTTTAGGAAGGAAAGACTGGACAAAGTTCAGAAAAATTCTAGAAAAATTGATTAGAAGATTGCAGACACAGTTTATGTTATTTAAAGGTGCTTTTCACTGGATTAGTTTGTAAGCAGCGAGCAGCAGTTTGTAGAAACGGACAATTTAGTGTCTGCGCTAGTAACTATGACACACAAAGCTCTTCACTCGTTCAGTAGTCGAGCAGTTTTGTATACAACTGAAATACTCGCAGCTGCCGCAATGTAAATTCACATTGAAAATGAGAGAATTTATGTCTGTGAGAACACTAATTGCCAATGAGGAAGCTTATAAAGTAGGACGGCTCTTAACTTTTGTGGGTAGATTGTATACTTATTCTGTTTATTTTTACTAATTTTATTCGGTGTTTGTATATAATAAGATGACGAAAATATCTTACAAATTACTTGGAATCTCTAAATTAAAAAGACCTTCTCTTATGACTGACGACAACTGCTCTTACTTAGAATATATTGTATATTATTATAGTAATGTAAATGTGGTGAGGAGGATGTAAAGAACTACTATGCTAACTTGTTTCTTTTCTGCCACTTGAATGCGGCAATTAAAAAAAAAAATGTACATATAAAAAAAAATATAACTTCAGTGTGTTTCACAATAATAATGGCAACTAAAGTTAAAAAAAGATAGTGCGTATCATTTTAAGTTAAATGATTTTTATGTTATGATGATGATGAGAATAGAATTATCCATCATCCATCAAAAGATTTGAAATAATGATTATTCTTAAATATTTGTTGTTACCAAAAAGGTGTGTTGTGTTGTTCTCTTGATCAATGTGGAATGGTGGTGAAATGTTTAATCAACTTCTTCAATGTGGGAAGCATCCTCGGAATCATCTACCAATGGTGGAGCATCACCAGAGCTTTGGGTATCTTCAGTAGCCATGGGTTCGTCTTCATCAATCAGTCAGATTGTTACTATCCAATATTGATGACACTAGACGAATTTACTAGCAGGTGGTAAATTGGCTGGTTACTATATTGCAAACTACTTAGCCATGTGGAATTGAGTATTTATCATACAACACATGACAAACATCATTCAAAATTCATATTCAATGATCAATTATTGAAACAAAGTGTGGAGGGTATTGGATAAATAATAAAATTAGTATCAATTATAGATAATCATTTAAGAATTACAAAGAATTTTGATATCTTTTTTATTGTATTTTTATATAAAAAGCATACGTGTTTTCTGCAGATGCTACATAATAAATTAAGAATGTTGAAGTACTATGTTTAGAATAAGTAGAATAAAAACTCAATAAATTTACAAATAATTTTAAACATGCACAAGGACAACAACAAGCAGCTTCACTTAATGGGAAAATGAAAAATAAAGTAAAAGATCAACAGAGTGTGTAAGTAAGTAGAATAAGTAGGTGAGAGAAAGTCTGAATCATAATAATCATAAAAGACAATGAAATGAAATGAAATAAATTTATCATAAAAATTAATGCATTAATGAAGAGCAAAAAACAAATAAATCAAGTAAGCAAGGATGTGAACAACGAAACAAGTCAGTAGCAGCAGACAACAATGAGACAGACAAAGGATCATAAGGTGAAATGTGACATGATAATAAACAGAATGACAAACAATGGAATGACAGTCAGACAAATTCACAGAGAAGCAGAGAGAAGTAACAATGAGAATAAATAAACTTACTTACTTACTTACTTACATTCTACAGTAATAAAATGTGAAAAGTTCAAAGTGACTCGCAAACATTTATTGACATTTTATTATTTACTTTGCGGCTTCATTAAATGCCAGCAGAAGTTCAACAAATGAATGCAGAAATCATTGAATGAACAAATAAATGAATGAGTGCATGAATGAACCAAAAAATAAAATCAATAAAACAACGTAAATCTTGTCAATTGTTTAAATAAGATGAACATTATGCTGTAAAACTTACAGTACACGAAATATGTTAGTATGAAAAGTCATAAAGTGTCAATGGTTTGAGTTTAGTTCTCAAAACATAAAATAAATTCATGTTTATGACATCCAGCAAATCATCAAAAATCTTCAGAGAGAAAGCGTCACAAAAAAAAAAAAAAAACAAAAAAAAATATGTAAAGTGGAAAAAACAAGTAAAAATCCTCGTAAAATCAAATGCGCAACAATATTGAATACGAAACTGCTGTCATATGAGTAATAAACAAACAGTCGCGCCTAAAAATATGCAACACCGGATATGCGCTGTGCAAACACAGGACACGTTTCCTTTTGATGTTGGTACTCATTTATTCCCTTGGCTTCCTTGTGGCCACAAATGAGTGCCAAAATAATAAGAAAAAAAGTAAAAAAGAAAAAAAAAATACGTAAACATTATTTTCATTATTAGATTTCATGGCATATTTTAAGCAAAAAAAAAAAATTGTGAGCTTTAAACGAATGAAACAAAAAAAAAAAAAAAAACAAAAAACTTGAGTAGGAGGTGGAAGCAATGTCGTCGCTAACTAAATTCTGTTGTTTGTATTATATAAACAAACTTACACCCACACAGATATAAATACATAGACAGAGATAGAGATAGAGACATATACAGACGTACATACATTTACTCCTACACCTACAGATACTTACTATACATGTGTGTGTACTCACTCAATTTTTTAATGACTTTTACTTTGGTTCCACACTCACAGAGGATTCAACTGCTCTTACTGCTGTCGCCTCCCTTGTTTGACGACTGACATAAATTTCATCAACTGTCTAAGTTAATGACAGTAAATTTGTTTAGAAAATTGCTTTAAAATGGTAAGACAAGCATCTACTAGAACAACGACAGACAGACAAGCAAGACAAGATATACCTCAGCTTAATACAAACCGCCTAACTATAGCCATTTTGTATAAATTCAGTCAGTTCAGCGAGTGGCGTCATTGCGCTATGACAGAAGTTCTTAAGCTGTGGTCTATGTGGTCGAGAGGTTTTGCGAAACAATTATAAAAAAAAATTGATATAAACAGGAGCCTAATATTCTTTTAATGATTCATTGCAGAAAACAAATCCAAAACATTAAATTTGATCTTTTGTCTTCAATAAACATTTTCATAAATACTCCCCTTTTCATGCACAAAAAAGTTAAGTTTCTTAAGCTTATAGATGCTTTCATTGGTCTTTCGCCGCTTTACTTAATCAATTCTTATAATTGATTTTCGTATTACAACTGTTTCTGCCTCTCATCAGAGTTTCAATGACTTCAATCTGATCATCAAGTATATTTAACTATCTTTCAGTTGATAGTAGACGTGGATTTCTGTTAAGGAGCCACTGTTCTATGACATGTGAAGATGTCCCACTGTATCCTGTATGTATTTCTGTGTGTGTGTATGTGTGTCACATGCAAGCATGTGATTGTATTTGAGTTCAGTGAAATGTGTCATGATAACTGCTAGAATCAGGCAAGAAACCCAGTAAGAAAGCAAGCGAAAGTCAAAGTTTGCCATAAGAGATTTACAAAAATAAACATCAAGGTAACAGGAGCAAGAGGAATGAGTGGGAAGGCTTTCACATTCATATAGGCAAACAGTAAAAAACGCGAACTTATTATGTCGACGTAGACAGAGATGATGATTATTATGATGATTATGATGATGACGACAATGACAACGAAGACGTTGGTTGGGGAGCAGCATCAGGAGTAAAAAAGAAAAAGTGAATTTATGAAGTGAAACGAGTTAAATGAATGTGATGCGATGCCTTTGCTATGTGATGCCATGCCATGCCATGCCATGCCACGCCAACTCAAATACTTAGTATCTGAGACACCAACTAAGAGAAATGAGAGAAAGACAAGCGACAACTAGCAATGAGCATGAAGATGATGATGAAAGGCTACATCATACCATCAGCCGAGCCGATGAAACTGAATCTGGTGTGGCACCACCAGCCACCAAGTAAACACGAAAGGATGTGTAACAAAAAATAATAATTTTGCTTGTTCAGAGAAGCGAAAAAAAAGCGAAGAATAAGAAAAGTAAAAAGGAAGAAAAATTCTTTTAATCTGATGATGTCAACACAATTTGTAAAGACGCAAAAATAACAACACAAATATAAGTAGAAAATGAAGAGAGCAGGCAATTCTACAAACCCCAAACTAAATATAAAACACAACAAAACATAAAAACCAAGAAGAAGAAGAAGTACTGAGAACTGAGAACTGCTGAATGCCACTCAAGGACTCAACATTTTGGTTGTTTGTTTTGTTGTAAATCTGAGGCGTCTTTTCGCGGCCTTGATTGCCACTTACAGTGCTATAAATTCACTTTTGGCTTTCTATGCAATTTCTTTTCTTTTTTTTTTCTCTTTTCCTAACTGCCATTTTATTTTATTTGTTTGTTTTTCTTTTTTTTTTTTTTGTTTTTAATATCATAAATATTATTTCATTTTTGGAAAAGAAAATGCAAACATATTTATTCAATCAATTTGATTTAGGGAGATGAGAATGAAGAATGACTGTTTTAAAGTAAAAAACAATATATAAAATCAATGAGTTCATTTAATATGGGTTTTGCTGGGTGTGTGGATATTGGATTGAAGATGAAACAATATTCCATGTATCATTGTGACTGTGGCAAAGCAATTGAAGTGAGCGCAATTAATTCGAAAATCGAAACCCAATTAAGGCAGCACATTGCACATTGACACTAAAGATGTGTACAGTCATGGTTAAAATTATAAGTCTATTGTGGATTTGATAAGCTCACAAGAATGCAAAGAATTGAAATGTGAAAGACTATTTACGATTTATGCATTGAACAAATGAATTGAGAAATCACATTTCATAATCATAATACGCTTAATAAATAAATAAATATAAACTAATGAAGAAGATTTTTTCTGTATATTTATTCATATTCATGAAAAAACTGTGAGACTTACTAAACAGACATATTAACTTAGAAAAGTATTTAGGCGTAACAGAAATTGATTGGCGAAAATTCATCTTAACCTTCATCTTACTTATGACTTGCCTCATTCAGAATATTGAGTTTTCTTGTTTTAAAGAAATTAGTGCAACAAGACTCAGACTCCAGGAACTACATCATCCAGCGCATCAACATTGCATGGTCTCCATCACGTTTCCAATAAGTGCAATTTGATTGTTTATTGTTGCAACCATCGTCTACAAAGTTGCCATTAACAATTCAAAGAAGGATGCTTTCGATCAGTTCTACTCTTAATACGATGGCCAGAAGTCATTCGAATGCATGAAGGCTAATGGGCGTTTCCAATCATGTTAAACTGTTTGTGGAGTAGTCTCTTGTCTAAAACCAAAAGCAGGATTTCCTATTTATTTTTTTTTACCAAATACCGGTGACAACTTTCACACAATCGTTATTGAGCGATTCTTTTCCAGATTCATGAATAAAATGATAAAATATTTGAACTTTTAAAAGCAGTTACTATTTATCTATATATTTTATTATAAAAGAGTCCCTATTGCATATGTTTGTCTGTCTGTTCACGATAAACTTAAAAACTACTGAATGGATTTTTATACGGTTTCCATCAATGAACGAAGTAATCCATGAGGAAGGTTTAGGTAAAAGAAAATTCAAAAAACCCCTAATAAAAAATATAAAAAAAAAAAATTAAAAAATGAGTTATGCATGTAAGATGCATATCAAGCTTCCAGACATATTTTAAAATCAACCAAGTCGTCTTTTACAAACATCTCATCAGGTCAACTTATCAGTATCAACAATTTTTTTTTGGAAAGGAGAGGCAGAGCAACCCCTGCCCGGGTGTCTTGTTATAATTGATGAGGTAAATGAGAAGCCATAAGGTTCATAGAATTAAGCCTATCCATACTTATGTAGTATATTTTGAAATGTGAATGCCCTCAATGGCTTATAATCATTCAAAGGTGATGGGTTCCTTTAAGTAGCTTTAAAATGTGAAATACACCAAGTCAAATTGGATATCGAATGTATACATTTTTTTCTAAAATATTTAAAAGATATTGTTACGAATTTCTTTATTCAGTGTGATTTTATATTACAAAAGGTTGAACGGCAGCACATCTGACGTTACATAAATATTATGAACAAAATTAAAGGCACAGGATCACAAATTTCACTAAAACAGTTCCACGTTCTGATTTCCTTAGTCAAGTCCTGATATTGTTGATCTCCAAGGTCTTATTCAGTTTCCATAACACAGTTCATTTGTTCAATATAAAAATCTATTCTCGTCAATTATTTATTCCTTGACTTCTTCTTTTTCGTGATTTGGTCGTTACAGGATCACAAGCGTTTAGCACCTTGGTAACATCTACCGATCTTTATGATTTGAATTGTCGTTACGTTATTAATAAGTTACCAATTTTTTTATTTTTGGTCAAAATTTGTTTATTGTGATTTGACATACTATATTTTTTCATTATATGACATATAATTAATTTTAAGCTACGTACACACTAAGCGAATGAACACGAGAGCGAAAGTTTGTTTGCTGTCCACATTACGAACGGAAGAATGAGTTCTTTGGGATATTTCGAGCGTTTGGGTTTGGCAGGCGTTGTTCCGCCACACGAGCGAATCCTAGCAAAAGCAAATGAATATAGAAACTTGAAATCGGTAGGGCATTAAATGCATTTACCCACCTTCTTTGGCCATATCTAATAATTTCATTCCATATTTTTAATTTTATTTTTTACATTTCTTAGAGTTCACTTGCCATCTAAGAGACCAAAGACTACTTTTACAAAAAACCATATTTACTCTTCAGAGAAATTCAGAGCGAGTTTTATTAACTCATCATTGACTGTTTAGTGTATGTATGTAGTACATAAATATGTATGTACATGTATATGTACATGATTTTAGTATCTCAGCAGTAGTACTTTTTGTTGTATTTGCTTCTGTATATTGTATGAATATGTATTTTCTGTATGTTTTTGAGTGTCGCCTTAGGCCGCTTTGATAACAAATAACGTTGTGGCGATATTTGCATGGACCAGCACCCAAATTTCTCACACTCACAACTCATGGACTTTCCAGTTCTTGTGCGACTATTTGCGTTTGCCCGATGAAACCTGTTTAAATAATCACCGCAAGCCTATCAAATTTATGACGCTCCACACACATACAATATACAGATAGACAGATGCATACAAACACAGAGACAAAGGCATACATAGACACACCCACACGTGTATGTATGTAGATATGTACGTATATTTAGTCCCAGATATATGCATACATATATAGAATGATATGATATGAATGTGCCGCTCAAAGCTAAACAACAATAACATCAGCAGCAAATGGTTGCTGGATAGAAATGACCAAATGGCACAGCAGCCAAAATGGAATTGCATTAAAGCAAATTCAATAAATTTTGTACAAAAAACACAATTGCAACTTTAAATTATGGAATCAATAAATAGTATAAGAGACTTGAGATGGAGTGAGATGGAATAAAGAAGGAGTTAAGAAAAAATAGAAAGCAGAATGGAACGCGAAGCAAGAAAATTTAATGAAACTATTTTCATGATTGGTTTCAAATGTGCAATAGCAACAACAACGACAACGACAACGACGACGACAAAGAAGATGAAGATGACTGCAGCAAAGATATAAAGAAGTCTAAGAGACAAGTCAAATGAGCATGAGTACGAGTACAAGAAGGACTCCAAAGGATAACAATAATGTAGCGACGATGGAAATGGCAAAGACGACGACGACAAGCATAATGAATGGCGCTGCTGCTCGTCGTCGTTTGGTTGTTTTGTCGGCATTTTTTGGGTAAGAAGAAAGGCCATTGAACGCCCAAAGTCCAAGAAACCCAACATTTTACCAGACTTAAAGTCGATTGTCCTAGCGGTTGATCCAAGTAGTAGCCATCTATGGTTGTAGTCACCAACTATGGTAATACCAAAGCAAAGTGACTTTAAAAAAAAAGAGAAAACCGTTTTTGGTTTATTTTCTATTTGTTTTCTTTTTAACTGACAGGCAGAGGCAACTTAAATCCAGAACAGCACACTGACAGTTTAACTCAAGTAAAAGGAGTCGCGAAAAGGAGTCCTGCCACATCAGAACCATCAGCAGCATCACCAGCTTCAGCATCAGCATCAGGAGCAGGAGAAGTAGCTCAGCTTAGTTGCAGCTAAGCATCACAGCGGCAGCATCATCCAAGAATAAGATGCATTGTTTGGCATGGAATTTAATTTCAGTTTTACTTTGTAATTTATCGATTTAACAGCAACGGCAACGTCTTCTAAGATTATCGACGATGAAAGGAAGTAGTGCAGTGGTTTTTAAACTTACAGTAGTCCGCTGACCGCCGAATAATATTTTTTGGTTGTGGAACAACTTTTTTTTCGTAGATCTCATCATTGTTTTTCTGGCAATTATCTCATAGATCAAAGGCAAGTAAAATGTTTTCTTAATTCAGACAGATTACTATCTCATAGTTATCTCTTTTCACCATGGGAGGTTCTACGGATATTCAGAGGATATCTCTATTGGTATCACTTTAAGAAATTTGGTTTCCCAGACACTCAGTACTGCCAATTTTACTAAAATAATACAATATTTTTCTTGTGGATCTCCTTTTAAACAACTTTTTATTTTCAGATCTTATCTCATCATTTTTTTCAGTCGATTATCTCATTGGCCAAAGGTCAATGGAAAATATTTCCTCATACGAGACTGAAGATCAAATCGAAGTTATTTCTTTCCACTTAGGGAGAATCTACGGATACTCAGAGGATATATCCATTGATATCACTTAAAGAAGATTGGTCTCCCAGACACTAAGTACTGCCAATTTCGGGAATTGAATTTTGAAAAAATAGTTCCATTTCTAATAGTAGTCAAACTCTTCAAAAATCCTCAATTTCTAATGCTATCAATGACAATCGCAATGGAAATCTTGATGCCGACTTGCAATTCTAATAATAATAGGGTCAAAATTGCATTGCAGACATCTCGACACATCACAGTTTAAGAACCTCTGATGTAAAATGCAGTTTATGTGAATACAGCAAGAAGAAAAGATGGAGGACTATCAAAGCCAAAATAAACGCTAATAAGAAAGCAATGCACAGAAACTACCTTCATTAGTTGGTTGTTGGTTGAATGGAAGGAACCCTTAACTTTAATGTTGATTGTCTCATTTGAGGTCCACACCAAAATTTTTATTTTTCGGTAGTCTTCAAAGTTTTTAATATTATTTTTTTGCTAGACCATTTTTTATTTCCTAAATTTTTCTACTCTTCTTTTGGAAAGTTTCAATATACGCGTGGCAACAACATTTGTCTTCATTGAACGCCAAGGAAAACTCACACAAAAACTTATCAAAAGCAGAAAAGCAAAAATGGAAAAGAAAAAACAAGAAAAACTTTTTGCCAAAATAAAGACTGAACGGATTTTGATTGGTTCCCATTCCGATTCCGATTTCGTTGCCTTGACTTAACTGACTGACTGACGAACTCACTATAGTTGTTATTCCAGCCTTAGAAGGAAGAAGGTTTAAGAGAAGGAAGAACGGATTGAAAGAGGGAAGGGGATTCTAGTAGTCGTTTGTCTTGTCTTCACTTGTTATGTAATGACAATTAGAATTGACATACAATTCTAGTTCTCTCGATTCGATAACTCAATCCATCTACATTCCATTCAACATCCTTGATAGATAGAGAGGAAAAGATGAAGAAAGGATGGGATGGGAGAGTTGAGTTTAGACTTAAGTTTAAGTTTGAGTTAGAGTTTTGTTTGATTGCATTGCTTAGCATCAGTTACTTGTCGTTTAGACCAAAACTAACAACAATTGTCCAGTTTTTAGTTTTTCCTTTCTTTTCTTTTCTTTTCTTTTCTTTTCTTTTCTTTTCTTTTCTTTTCTTTTCTTGTTTTTGCTATCATTTTATTCTTCTCTCGTTTTAATTTTTTTTTTATTATTTTTTTTTTTTTTGTTCTTTCATTTGTGTTATCCTTTATTTATATCTTTTTCTATGTTACTTCTTCATGCATTAAAATTAAATGAAAAATTATTCCTGAGCAAGTTAACAACTCGAACGTGCATCACACAACTTGACAAAAGTTCGTTTGTCCAACGACGTGAGCTTTAAATTCAATATGCAGACATTTGTCTAATTAGTCAACTAAACATATAGTTAGATAAGAGAAGAAGAAAGATTGTGGACAACATTAAAGAGTCAACTGAATTGCCTTTCAATTACCATTAAACAAAAATTGTCTTATATTGTTAGTCATATATTAAGAGAAGTAATTTTATTACTTGTTGTACCCACAAGCACAACTGATTGTGAATGGTGATGAAATAATTCTAAGTAGACCTTAAACATCTTCATTGAAATTCAGAGGTTTAATAATAAGAATAAATTTGAGTTCAAATTCATCGATTAACAAGATTTCCTCATTTTGGAAAAATTATAAATTTTTAAATTTTGATTATAAAATTCAATGCCACAGTGATAGAATAAATATTGGTACATAATGTGGTGGTCATCCACATATAACGTCACACATTATGGGGGGAGGGGGTCAATGAAGTGTAAGCATCTGTGAAAGGGAGGGTGCGGGAGTCATAAGCTTTGTGGCGTTACCAACTCAATCTTTAGGTTTTGTGACCTATACAGAAACCCTAAGAGACAAACATAAAGGTAAAAGAAATTATGTCTATTATTGGTTTCCACTGCAAAAGATGTGACATCACACCAAATGGTAGGTAGGGGATTGGGTGTGTGGATGGTTCCCAGAAATGTGACCACCTGTTACATGGGGAATGGTGGTTATAAAAAAACCATGAAATTCATGTGACGAAATATGTGGTTAACCCCTTGGCTATTTTTTATATACATAATAATACTTCGTAAGAGGGAGCGATGCTGGCGGTAGAGTAAATACTCGTAGGCCTTCCAATTCTTAGCTGAGCAAGTAAATAAAATATTATTATTAGCGTTTTTAGTTTAGAGCAAAGATCAAACTAAAGAAGATCAATAAACATAACAAATAACTATTGACTATACAAAAAATTATCTGTCTCTAAGCTATTTCATATGTAATTCATGCTCTTGAGTCGGCGGGTGTTGTGACCAGTGACTACCAGACCAGAGCCGAGATCATTAGGGTGTGGTTCAAGACGGGATACATATTTTCCGGCGAATATGCCAATTTCGTCTTTGATCCATAGAACATGAAGATCTCTGTGAATGGTTGATTTTCTAACATACTATGGTGCATTCACTAGTCTATGGAGAAACATTGATTGGAATCTCTGGAGTATCTCAATGTTAGAGTGCGAAGCAGGGTCCCAAAGCTGTATTCCATAAGGTCATACAGGGTTCAGAATTGTCTTCTAAAGTATTGTAATAGTAGTTTGTTACGCAGAGAGTGAGTTTTGAACTGTGCTTAAGTAGCCAGTATATTTTCCTCAGAGCTGTTGGTTCTTTTGCTTTCCTGGTTAACCATCTATCCAGGGTAAGCCCCAATTATTTGGCGGTGTACTATATTCATTGTTCAAGAAATTCTCTTAACCACCCATAAATGTTATTATTAATGATGACAAATCACCTCAAGATATTGAAAATATTCTCATAATCATCCAAAAAAAAGTATAAATTTAGTTATTAAAATTTGGTTATTTCTTTCTTATTAATTGAATTGAATTAATTGTGCATTCATTGTTTAATATTCATTATATTTTATTTCTTCTGTGTAGTAGGGTATTTTTCCTTATTTTCTTTTCAGTTTCATTACATTTTCATTTCTTTCTTCTACTAAAAAAATCTCTTTAGAATGCGTTAACATTTGTTGTGGTTACTTCGTTTGTATCAATTTCGAGTTAAAAAAAAAAAAGAAATGTGCAGAAAGAAATGAAAATAAATGGAAATAGGTACCACAAAAAATAATTAAGATTTCGTGCTCGTGCTATTCAAAGTTTAATATGTATCTAGATATTGTTGATATCGTTGTTATTGTTGTTGTTTCCATTTGAAAAGTCAAAGCCCAAAAAAGTCAAGTTGTGACCACGTTTTGCGCTTTATTGAAATATTCTCATCTCAAACGTTTGCCTTTTTCAGTTTGTGGCAAATGCTTCTGCGATTTCAAGAGTAATAGAAGCACAAAATTAAAATCCAAAATCCGTTGATGTTTTCGACAAATGAAGAAGGCACCATCACCATCATCTCCATGAACCCTCCACTATTCGTAGAATACTTCAGGAGCTCATTCACCACTCAGAGCGATGTGTGTGTGTGTGTAGTATTGAAATCAAATGAAGTGAAATCGATTTCTTTATTCATATTCATAGCCAAGAGCTAAGTTAAGAGCTAACAACCATTATCAAAGCAAGTGATAGACTTGTGTATTATACTAGTAGACAAGACAAGGAGGAGGATGACGAAATGAACTGATGAAGGCTGTCAATGACGCCACACATACAAATACGCTGCTTATATGTCAATCTGTCTATCGACGAGAGTGGATTTGGTAACTGATTTTGTTATTGAGTTGACTACCAACTGAACCAAACCAAACGAAACCAAACCAAACCAAACCATATCAGCCTTCTATGTTATACTACTGAATTGTGCCTAGCGACTGACGACATCTAAGTGATGATGCTATTATACCACAACACCATGCCCCAACATCATTCCATGCCCTGCCATGCCATGCCATGCCAGGATTCATTCGATCGCTCATTCGAGTGTGCTGCGATGACAATTGAATTTGTTGACGTTGCTGTCTGTTTATGTGGCTATGCTCAGCACATAAAAAGAGTGAACTCGCTCCAGAGAGCTTGTAGGGATTATTACTTCATAGATAAGAGTCAATTCGAGTTGTGTTGAGTTGAGTTGGTTGATTTGAGTCGATAGCGAAATATTGTCAATTATTTGCTATTTCGATTGTTCTAGTATCTACTATACTCGTATGTTTGTTGCCTTACACTATCTTTTTGTATCAATCGGTGGCGCATGAAGCCTATTAAAGGCAGCGGCGACAAGCGACAGAAATCCGTGTCGTATCGTATCAAGTTGAATCGAGTCGAGTCGAGTCAAGTCAATCCATGTCGTATATCTATCAATTTAACTCGCAACGTTTCATTTTGTTTTTCCATGCGTTTTCCACCGACACAATTCGATTCGATTGGGTTCGATGTGTATCTAATTTAGTTATTCGTTGACGCTCATTTAAGGCAAATACTCAACAGAATCAGTAGAATTAAAGCTTTTGAGTTTCAATAATAATGATGATGGTGAGGATAGATGACATGGGGAGGAACTGAGTTGAGACCTAAGGAGACTGAGGTTAATATGCTGCTAAATTCATTGGAAAATCATGCGTAAGCAATCACTTTATTTAATATTCTAATTTAACGAAAGCCCAATCAAATGCTTTTCTAATAAGTATTCCAATTCTCCCAACTCTGACTCCCTTCAAATCTTGCTAAATAATTTTCTTTATCAGTTCTGTATGCTCGCTCCTTCAATATAGAATTGTACGTTCATCTGTAATTGAGATGTTGTAATTTGTCTTAGACCTTGAATTGTTGTTTCCTTTAGCACAGTGGTTCTTAAACCTATATAGGTTGCAGGCCCCCTCGGAGACAATATTATTTTTTGCAGACTTTCTTGAACAACATTTTATTGGGGACCTCATCATAATTATTATTATTATTATTTGTGTCTCAATAGCCTCATAGGCCAGGGATGACAAACTCATATTGATCAATTTTTCCAAGAAAAATGTTCATTGAGACATAAAAAATTAATTCAGTCGAATCTTTTTTCCTTTTTTTTTGGGATTTCTATTGCAGAACTTCAATATTTGAAAACCGGCGGATTAACACCTCTTTAACTGGTAGGAGGAATTTATTATTTCCCCGTGATGTCTGTTTATTTTGAATGCCATTCCCTTTGAATTGAATTCTCTATGTTATTTATCAGAGGAATACAAGATACCCGGATTAAGGTTTTCGGCTTTTTTTTTTTTTGGGATTTTCTAAATTTTCTTTTTAACTAAACCTTTTTTATGAATCACTTCGACCATTGGTGAGAACCTTATGAAAATTCGTTCGGTAGTTTTTGATTTGATCGCGTACAGACAGACAAACAAATAGTACGGATAGACTTTGTTTTGTAATAAGTAGTGATAAAAGGATAAGACAGTGTAGACATGTTCTTCGACAAATAGGGCGAGAACGCATAGGAGCCTTACCACCGATTTTGATGACTGGCTTTGACTGTTTAAGGGTAGTCGATAGTCTAAGGCTTTCAGGGTCGTTACTGTTTGTTTTCCTGTATTGGCGGAAGATATATTAATGAATATTGATACTACTTAGATTTTGTCAACACTGTTTCTCGGATCCTTATTAACCATACCACAGATCACACTTTAAGAACCACTGCTTAAATACATTTACCGTGTTTCTGTGTTGTTTGTATGTTTGTTATCCTGTTTTTTGTTTGAAGCACACAACATTGATTTCATTCATTCATTCATTCAAAATATAAATTGCTTGCAAATTCATTTAACAAAATCAATCAAAAGTCTTTGTATGATGCTGCTGCTCCCGCTCCTGCTGCTCTTCCATGGTTCATGATGTCTACCTTGAGACTGACACCTGCTTTTTAAACGGAATTTGAATTGGCAGTTGCCATCTATTCCAGCTTATTGTGGGACTTAAACAAATAAGGCAGGAACGTGTAAGATGCATGCAGGCAGGCACGCACGGTCGATATTGAGAACTCGCGCACAGGATTAACGTTAAAAGCTGTATTATATTTAAATCACGCTTTATACGCTTCGTAAGATTATGTGCTGCTCACACTCCGTCACATCATTCCGTCCCGTTCTCTGAGTCATATATTCGTATGTCATTCATATAGCGATTACTTAGAGACTCAAACCCCAATGAATTTGTGTAATAGTAAGTACAATGGAATGAAACTGAAAGGCAAGACGCCTGTACAAGGCTAAATACTCTCGTACTTCATTATCCTTGACTTGCGTATGCGCATAGATACATGTGAGTAGATTTGTATTGAATCTTAATATAAGTAAGTACATAGTTTCGTGTTGGATTTTTTTTTTTTTTTTGAAAAGGGCAAAGGAAGAAATGATGTCAAAGTTGAATGTGAAGTCGTATGCGTAATATTTTGTTATTTTCTTAGTTCATTTGGCCTGCTTTCTTTTCTTTGTAATTGAGTATCATGAAGTAAATGTGAGTAAGTAATTTGCCGCCACTTTGACGTTGATCATCAATGTGCTTCATTCAAGAGACCTTGATATGTGAAAGTTATTGTCAATATAGGAAAATAATAAGGACAACTAACAACAGATTGATTGAATCACTTAATAAGTTGTGTTAAAAACACTCACATACTAATACATATAATGTATCTCTATCCATATGCATAGTCATTTATAGTATTTATGTTCTTCCTTGTAATTGAGCCTAAAAATCCACTACACACACATGGATATAAACGCTCAAAGCTTTTAATTAAACATGAAATGCTGTCACCTATAGCAACAAATGAAATAATTATACATTGTACATACAAATCAGCGAACAAACGAGCGAATGCTATTTACTTTCCTGTCCCTGTCTAAATATGATGTTCGTTGCTTTGATTTGATTGACTGGACCAATAACACATAATATTATGTATCATGGAGTCATGTTGCTTGGGGCATTCCATGTGACTCTAATGAGTTTAATATTATAAACTGCAAAATCGAAATGATATAACAATAATATTATAAACGCACTTTCTCTCTATGTGGATTTTCATTATGAATATTGCATATGTCAATTCAATATGGAACATGATATTATTGTATTATGAGTAGAAGTGGATTAGACAGTTTCACGTGAATTAAAGTTATGTATTGACTTTTCATTAATATAAACTAAACAGAATCACCCTTTGATAGCAACAATATTTCACTGCATTTACACTTAAAATATACACTTAAGTCATAGTATACACGTACTTATACATTTTAATACTCTTATGAATCTCTCACCTCACCTCAGCTTCATACCTTCTATTGTCATTGTATCTAGTTGTGTTTGATGTTTATTGCTATTCTTATATATTTTATAAATTTTTTCTTAGAATCAATTTGCCAATCGATTAGTTTCCATGGCATTAAAGCATAAAGAGATTTAAGCATGTTTCAATCTCAATATGATAATAGTTTTTGGTGGGCAAAATTTTTTTAATAGGCTTTATATTTTGCTTAAAAGTAGAGTCCCCAAACATTAATGATATACATAAATGGGCTGTGACTCCTCTTAAGTTCGTGGAAGACTGCTTTTTTTTATAAAATTTGTATTTCATACTTTCCTAGGAGACACCCAAATATCTCCGCATTCCAACGGCAAAAGAAAAAGTCTTCAGGTTCAGTGTAAACTAACAGTTACTACACGAATAGACTGAAGCACCCTTTAGACTTACCTTTTACAATACAATATTAACACACAATACCATAAACTTATCGAATAACTCAATTTGAGTTCTAGCATCAATGAAATTTTTACTGAGCTACTTATTAATTGCCCCATCTCATCGACAGTTTTTTATCAAAACTTCATTATCCGTTCGAATAATTGTTATTGTGAGATTATGGAGAAATGATGGAGACAGAATGGAGAAGGAGATTTAAATAATAAAAAAAGATCAATAGTCATGGATAATAAGTACCAAAAGGTTATTAATATCCATTTGATGAACTTATTAAAGTTTACAAAATCAATCATAAAGTTGAAAAAATTGACCTTGAGTCATAATTTTAAAAATGTGTGACATAAATAATAAAAAATCAGCCAAATGTGAGTCGGACTCGCACACGGAGGGTTCCATACCATCGTACAAGATTTTTTGCTTAAAATATTAAATTATGTGCATATATAATAGCCTAAAAGTATACTACAATTAACAGCTTAAAACTATACTAAAAAAAATAAAATGTTAAACAAAAGGTTAAATTAAAGAACAATGCTTCGAAAAAAGTTGTATTTTTAGTATTTGTCGTTCTACACACAAGTGAATTACACACTCTGTGAAAATTTCAATTATCTACCTATTACGGTTCATGAGATAGAGCAGGAGACGGATGGACGGACAGTGTAAGCTTAGTAATAGGGTCCCGTTAGCTCCCTATGGGTACGGAACCCTAAAAAAGCAAATTTAGATATACAATAAAAAAAGCAATTTCGAATCACCATTTTTTTATATAGTAAATACATGATTGACCTCTTAGTACGATGTAATTGCGACGTGTAAACTTATCGCCAGGGAAACACTAACAAACTCCACAAATCTTAGATGGAGTAGTGCTTCTACCTGCGAAATAGCCAGGCAAACATGGCCAAAGCTAAATCAGCGTCTATCCTTGTCTTGTATTAAGCTAGATAGAGCTCAATTAGGAATCCTGATAGGCACCCTAACAGGACACTGTCTAATAGGCAATCATGCAACTAGACTGGGAGTCTTAACGAATGATTTCTGTCGCTGCTGCAGAAATGAAGAGGAACTGGAGACAATCCAGCACCTCTTCTGCTCATGTCCAGCTCTGGCCAGAAGGAGGATACGTTTCTTGGGTTCCCCCTTCCTAACAAGTATAGATAACCTATATCAACTAGGCATAAATAACCTCGTTCGCTTCATTAAAAGCTCCGAATGGTTCAATTCGGTTGGGAGGTAGCCAAGCCCCACCCCTGTGGCTCACAACGGACCCATCTTGTGGTCTAAGTGGCATCACTCGTTCAGTGATGCAGCTACCTAACCTAACCTTATAAGTTCATTATCTTCTTCTTATATAAAAAGTAGAATATTAAATTGTTTGTATGTTATGCGTTGCCATACCGTTCAGGTGATTGCATTGAAATTTTGAGAATGTGTAACTATGGTTCCCGGCTTGAACATAGGATAATTTTGGTCCCGATATGAGTCGTCGTTCCCAAGATCTTTGATATTGAAACAACCCTGACCCCTAAAAGTATACTACAAAAAATAACTAAAATAAGAATTTAATTTTCTGACATAAAAATAAAGTTCAAATGGATAATATATTATTATGAAATAAACATAGGAAAACCTGATATTAGTTGTATAATAAAAGAACTTAAAGCAAAAAAACAGTTAAAACTTGATATTAATATTTAGCTTTACATAATTGAAATATATAAAATGTCACACGAGCAGCTGAAATATAGAAATACTTGAATGATTCTCTCAAAAATGCAAATGTTCAAAGGTTAGAAAAACTAAATACTTCGTCACTTTTGTCTTTGTTGTTCATCAGTGATGTTTTTTTTTTATTTATTTGTGCATCGTTTTCAATAAATATTCATTGTTTAAATGATTTCTACTTCTTAATTGAGAGTAGATATTTCTATATATCTTTGCTACTGACACTTGCATTTTGTGCCTTCAAGAAACATCGTGGGCAACAAGGGCAGTCAGTCGTTGGTTAGTTGTGTTCAGCTCGCAGTAAGTACATCAAAGATTCAAACTCAGTACAGAGCTGATCTTGTATGTTATAAATTGGCTTACGATACAAGCAGCAGAAGTTCAAATCCAGTCACATCTAAAAACTTGTCTCGGATTCAACATTCTTAAAAATTATGTAAAAAATTTGCAAAAAAAAAAAAGTTCAGTATCTCCAAACAACAGGAAATAATTTTATGTGAATATTTTTGAAAGTATGAATGTTTTATTAGAGTTCAGTTAAATGAAATAAGCAAAATGCTAGTTGCACTAAAATTTGAGTGTCCTTAACTAACAAACCTGACTGAGGAGTATAGAACAGAACAGAACAGAACAGAATAGAACGGAAGTAAGATTCATGAAGCTGGTAAACTAAATTGTTGTGCCGTAATAGTCATTTTGCTTAAACGCACCCTTAATGTCAAATGATGAAACTTAAAGTGGCATTTGGTAATTTTTCCTCTTGCTCCCTACTTTCGACTCTACTCTATTGGCAGCAAATGGTTCCTTCTAACTGTTGGCTATTTTTGCTCATATGGCGTTGTTTTCTGTTTTTAAAACGAGCAGCAGATTTTTGTACGATTCGAGGACAACGTCGAAATCACATTCATTTTCATTTTCATTTCCTTTTTCTGAAATGTATTCTTCCCCTACCTCCCACCACATCATATTCAAGTATTTCTTTCTATATCTCTTCAATTTAGTACACCTACATTCATAGTTGAGTATAGTAGGAAAAGGAAAGTGGGCAACAAAGTGAAAGAAAGAAAATATGACTGTAGTTGATTACTTGCTTTGCATAAAAATTCAATGATGTTTGCTTCGTTGGATCTCCTTTAGAACTCATAGTCATACTACTCTTATGCAAGCAAAGCCATAAAATAGCATGTTGCATAAAAATATTGAACATTTTTGACAGTTTCACTAAGGCAACCATCCAACCAACCAATATCAGTAAAAGAAGCAGTAGCAGTAGGAGCAGTAGGAGCAGCAGCAGCAGCAGCAGCAGGAGCAGCAGTTACAAATAGCTTATTAAATTGGCTGAAGGACACAATTTGGTCCAAAGCAAAGCATGGCCTTAACTTTACTCAAAAGGACCCTGGGTATGTTGGTTTCTTTATTTTTGCTCATTAGAATATCGTCTATATTTTGTGCTGTTGTATTCCACTTTAGTCTTTTAGTCTCTTCTCTTCGGTTCTGTCTTTACTTTAAAAATTTTTTCCTCATTAGTCGTAGAGTCTTTGACAGTGGCTAATGGTAATTAAAAAATGAACAACATAAAAGGCACAAAAAACTCGGACAAGTTCAGTTTCTGTTAATAATTTAGTTGGCTTAAAAGCTTCAATTTGCAAGAAAGTTAACGTAACGCAACGCAACGCAGGCAGTGAAGTGAAGTGTCGGGCAAAGTGCAGACATTTGTTGTCTGTTTGAAAATTTTGTTTTGTTAATGAAATGCGTTCCAAAGAATATAATATTAATATATGGATGACAGTTGGATATAAACAAGAATGTAAGGTTAAAGGTTACATTAGAAAATATTGTACAGGAAAATTTTAAATTTAAAGTGAAATGTGAAATTTGACTAAGAGTGAAGAATTTAAAATTTTAATATTATTTTGAAACAAGAAAATATTCATTTAATTTAAAATTGTCTATACTTTAGATTTTATTTCAATGTTGTTCAATAAGTAATGACAATTGCTATACTTATTTGATGATTTTGTCTGCGTTTATTTGTATCTAAATGTTATACTTATAAATTAGCATATTCACATGTCTTTAATAAGTTAAATAAAAAATAAGTTAAATGGTTTCATTTTTGTAAACAAACATAATAATTATATAGACAATTTACTTAAAGATAAAAAAATATTAGGCAGAAACTAAGTTATTTAAGCGTTTTAAAGCGGAAATAGTAAAAGAAAATAGGCATTCAACAATTGTAATAGAGTTAGGGAAAATAGTCACATTAAAAATTAAGCTGATTGACCTCAAAATAAATCAGGACGATTGATATTTAGGAGGGAGGAGTGCAGACACTTTATTATTTCTACTTATTACTTCTTTGTACTCATTCTCTTCTCATGACTTATAGAACAATAAGTTAGATTATTAGTGTCGCATATATTAATAATTATTTTATTTATTAAATATTGGCCTATTGATACTCTGGAGCACTCATCGCTCCTAGCTGAGAAGGTTACTTGAGAAGATTTCATTGGTTTCATCTTAATATTCTATTTGTTTAGCCAAATCTTGCATCAAATTCAACTGACTGTGAATAATATTAGAGACTTCTGCTGAAGCAAGAATATCAGTGTCGTCAGCATAGATAGCCGCAATGAGATTGTCATTCAAGGACACGTCAGCAGAGTAAATCGCATATAGCACGGGCCGTAAAACAATTGAGTACATTTAATAACCAATTTTCTATGGGCAATAGGAATGAATTGCATGTAACATAATCAACTAAATGTAATTAATAATGTGATCAATTAAGATATATTAAACATTTTTTGGTACAATAAATTAAACTTCAATTATGAAGAAGATTATGAAATCAGTGTCACTGATATTTAATATTAAACTGTTTGAATGTTTCTTAGATTAGTTAATTATCCATAATATGTAATAAATAGTCATTGATTAAATGTGATAAGTTTTTGTTTAGTTTAAGTGAAAGTGGGGTCACTTGAAATTTGGAATCAAATTACACATTTCAAAATTCAATTGCAATTAGAAATAAATTCCATGCAATGTAATTAAATGCCAATAAATTTCTCATCAATTAAGAACTTTTGGTTTGTTATTATTATTTTTTTTTTTTAAATTACATACTTTATTTTCTATGCATTAAAACCTATTAGAACTCATCAGTTTGTCTATTCAAATATTAATAGTGATTTTGGTAATAGGCCTAAATGGTCAATTTATCTTCTTATTTCCATTTCTTACAATAAACTTAAGAAAAAAGTTTCATTTTTATATAAAAAAAAAAAAACAAAAATGTTCAAATCCCAAATGGATGTGCATAAATTTTCAACTTGAACCAAAGCAAGGAAAGAAAATGTTTGCTAGTGCAGTTTTTCTACTTCCATCTTCACTTACTTCAATTCCTTAGCTTCTTTAGTTTGTTCTACTACACTCACATGGATATAAGCAAACAAATATATATAGTATATACTTATAAAATATGATATTTTATAATTTAAATGCCTTGACCCGCATATAAAAAATGAAATTTTATGTTTTCATTTTGTTTGCAACTTTCTAGGCCACCACCACCATCATTCTTCTTCTCATCCTTTTCCTCATCTCATCGCATCAAATTTATTTTGTACTACTCCCAAACAGCAAAAAAAAAAAACCAAAAATAGCAACAACAAACAAATGAAAAGGAAAAAAAAAAAATAGAAAAAAGTAAAAGTAAAAGAAAAGAAATTTACGGAAATTCTTATGGTCACAAATTGTACATTTTGGCTTCGATTGCCACCTGACAAGTTGTTGAAGTTGTTCTACAAAAACACACACACACACACGCGTATGCACACAAATCTCTTCCCGATGCCAGATGAAAAATGTCGAAATATTGCCAGCCAAGTTCTTGAATGAACTGTGTGAGTGGGAAGTAGGAATGCGTTGGACACCCTGAAGACTTAGTAGCTAAACTCAAGCTCAAATTGAGACAGAGTGCGAGTGCGAGTGCGAGTGAGCGGAGTGAACCTTCAACGGCACAATTTCGTAATTTTTATGGCAAAAGTTCTCTAATCAAATTTAATGAATTGTGAAAAAGGCAACAACAACATCAACAACAACAACAACACCAACAAAAACAACAAGAAGAAGAACAACAATAAATACAAACTCACATACAACATACTTCAGAACCATGCGTCTGAGACTTTGTATTCTGACAAGGATAACTTGGCCTCCTTCACATGTTAAAATGAAAATGAGGAGAGAAAAAAAAGAAAAAAATAAACTTTGTCCTGTCGTCTTCCGCTGATTTCGATTGCGTTCGATTGCTTTCGATTTGCTACCACTTTGGCTTGACTTCAGAGAGCAGCTACAGATTTGGCATTCCAAATGTTCGTTTTTCCAATTTTTTCATCTTTTTCTTACTAAATGCGGCATAAAATCAGGCACAAACCCTTGTGCACACGATAGGCAGGGAAAGGCAAGTGAATGAATGCTATGAGCGAATAAGTGAAATATACAATAAAGAAAAAAAACAAGTATAGCATAAAGTTTGGCGTGCACACAATGAGGCATATTGTTAGCTTTACTTACTCTTACTTACTTACGTTACTTACTTATTCTATGGCTTCGTTTGGTTTCCTGTCTTTTATACTATTCATATCTTCTTTCCTTTCCTTTCCTTTCGTTTCGTTTCCTTTCGTTTACTTTCTTTCTTCATCCCTTTTATCCATCATCTTCATCGACTTCGAATTTGAAAAATCATTTTTGGCTTTGCTTGTTTGTCAATGAAACGGAAAACTGCGTTTAAGTAAATTTTTCATAAATTTTCACAATTCTCATGAGTACAAGAGGAAGAAACTTGTGTGTTGTGTATGTGTGTTGTGTGTGTGTGTGTGTGTGTGAATTGTGGAAGATATAATAAATAAATTCAAGTGAAACATGTGTGAAAATAAAAATATTAATGCCATTGTTGTTTTCGTTGTTGTTCAGTTGATGCCGTTGCCATATGGAGTTATTAATCAAAAGAAGTGAGCTAAAAATTGAATTTTAAAGTAATTTCATTGAATTACTTTTTCTCAAATTTTATATTTTTTTATGAATTCTTTTTTACTTTTTCCTTTATTACTTACACACTTTTCATTTTGTTGTTGTGATGCTCCTCTTTTGGTTGGATATTTTTTTGTCAATTTTTATTATTATTTATTTGCTGCGGCATAAAACTTCAATCAAAAGATTTTTTTTTTACGCGTTTTTTAAAAATAATTTTCCAAGAAGCCTCATAGTAATGAAACTCATCATGTTTGTTTGTTGTTATCATCATCGGATATACATATACTTATATTATTTGTTGTGCTGTTACCATGAGAGTTTGTATAGAAGAAACCTTCTACTGAATTTTTTGTATATTAACTTCATCATCATTATTATTATTATTATTATTATTATCATCATCATCATCATCATTATCAGTTTCATTATAATTATTAGCACATTTTATCATTAGCAAATATTTGATACAGAAGATAAGAAATGTGTTTGTAGGAATGTTAAACAAAACACACAATGTTTTAACATCTGAAGATGTCTAACATCTTTGAATTAAATCTCGACCCAAGTAACGAAGTGTGTTTCTATTGTCTCTTACTTCTCTTTAATGGAAGTGTTTCAATATGCAAAGTGACACAAAAAAAAAAAAAAATGAAAAGCAGAAAATGGAATGCGGAAAAATGAAATTAAAATGACATTTAAGAAAATTTTCAGAAAACATCTTAAGAAGTGTGAAGGCGATAAAGTATAAACAATACAATCTATGGCGCAAGAATGTATTTCATGGAAGACATTGTAAGTTGGCTTAAAAATTATGGTTTAACTCATTCTACCACTTTATGACAATTAAAGATGCTTGCTGCAGTCAATAAGATGACGAAAGATAATGAATAATTGAGAGATCCATTAGAAGAGAAGAAGAAAATATTGAACATTCCCAATTAAGATGCTCAAAAAGGAGAAACAAATTGAGTAAGTGACACAAGGACAAAGACACAAGGAGATACAATGTGCTGGATTAAAGTGATGTCCAACATGACAATGTATCATTTGAATGCATAAAACCATATGATGTTCTCAAATAGATTTCAGATTTCTAGAGAGTTTGTGAAACCATCAATAAAAGTGATGTCTTTAAACTTGAAGGCTTTCGTTGTCTTATGGCTCCCGGAATATATGTCGAAGTGAACTTATGTTTTTTTCGCGAAGTGAATTTTAAAAACATTTAACTAAACAAATTCATCTACGATTGGTTCTTTGTGATGTTTCATCAAGTTTATTGTCATAAACTCTTCTCAATTAAAGTAATAAATATTCTATAGACAAGTATAGAATATGATTTATTTTTGACGTTCTTGTTAAGAAGGCACATTGCAATTGAGTACCAGACTTTCTTTTTTTCTGATGACAAAGCACTGAAATGTTTTTTGGAATGAATATTTTAGAAGTAACTTACTTTCGAAGTTGGGAGCTTTGATTCCAGCCTCCCACCCCAGTCTTTTATCTTTTATCTTACATATTATTTTTGTGTATTCCGATCAGTTTTCATTGCAAACCCAACTTCATAGAGTTCATTGAATAACCTTACATTTATTAACATTTTCTAGAGAGGAACTTAGCAATTATATCATATATTTAGATTACTTAAGAGTTCGCTAAGAGATATTGTTCACATTTTAAATTATTATTTCTTTTATTTATTTTAGTAAAAATCGGATGGCCAAAACAAATCCCTTTTTACCAGTTAGAATAACAGTTTTTCTTCTCAAACTTAATAAATTTGATGTCATCAGAGATTTAACTGTCGAAGCTTTCGAAATAACTTTGTTATAGATTCCTTCTTTGGATTAGCAAAAACTTTCTTAAACGCAATTAAGTGGACATAATAGAATCTGCATGTTAACTAGAGAAGCATATAACCAGAGTTTTATTATTCTGATTTTAGGTAGGTCGTCATCAAAAGAAGTTGAAAGAAATTTTGTTTTCTTCGAAGTGCCAACAAAAATAGTATTAGGATAATGATAATGATGGAAGTCCTAATGGGGAAATACGCAGTTGGGTTAATGGCCCAAAGGATGCATGTTCCACATCAAGGCTTCTGTCGCAGCTATGAAGATGAGTAATAATCAGAGAGTAATCAATTATTCCTCCAATGTGACTATGCTGCTCTTTTCTGAGGTGACATTTTTTTCGATGAGATTCGATGGGGTTTACCCTTTCCCCATTTCCTAAATTCAGTCATTACCATAGGCTTCTGTGTGACCTCGAATTCCTTTAAGAACTAATTTTTTTGGATGAAATATAAATAATGTAAAAATAAATAATTTATAAATAAATAATTTTTAATAAAGAAAATAACTTTTTTTACATCTCTTTGGCTAAAAAATATAAGTTTTACCCACGAAAAAAAATAAAAGGATTGTCAGACAGATAGTTTTTATCCAATATTACAATTATATAACTGTAGATTTAGTTTTTCAGGATGTTAAAACATGATATCATCTGCCTTCTAAGCTACATAAATGTTAGATTAAGGAAACGAAAATCATCAAATCCTTCAATTCTTCATTTCTGTTTTCATTATTTATTTATTTATTTTTTTTTTTTTTTTTTGTTGGAACCATAATAAGAAATATGAACATATGAAAATCACAGCAAAAATAAAACAAATATTATAATTCCTTATACACAAATAGCATTCTTATTTAGTCGTTGAAATTTGACTTACAACTTGATTTTCGAAGGCTTGTCATGCTTCATGCAATGCGCCAAGGCATGAGATGAGGGTCTTATAAAACATGATTATAAGTCATATATATTATGCTTTACTTTGCTTTGCAAAATGCTAAAGCTTAGGAATGAAGACAATTATGAAGACGACAATGATAATGATGATCCTGATGAGAATGACAGCAACAACGATACAATCCTCAACATTTTTGGTGTTAAGTGCTTTTGCTGACGTTGCCATCATCATATCATCATCATCATCATCATTAACATCAAAATCATCATCTCATATTTTTGTATGTTTTTGTTCCATTATTTGAGGCATAATTGGTTGAGCCATAGAGAGTTGGTGGCGTTGACGCGCTCTGCTGATGTTTGAGAAAGAAAGGCATGCTTAGCATTCTTGAAATGAAGTCGTCAACAAAAATGCTTTTCTTGCTTTATATAGTTATAATTTTTTTTTTTTTCGTTGTTTGTTGCTTTGTCTGTCTTCTGCTGTCATGCATTCTTTTACAGATACATGAATGTATCTACATACTTATTTATACAAATGTGTATCTGTGTTATTGTTGTTATGTATTTGCTAATTGTTGCTTTTGTTGCTTTAGTATCTTTCACTTTATGCTGCTGATGTTGCTGCTGCTTTCAGCTTTTATACAAACAAATATTTGTGGCTTTGTTGTCACTTGTCATTGCAACATTTGCTGTATGCCGCGCACCCCATGATGCTTTAACTGTTTCTGATGCTGCATGCTACTTTCATTCCTCTAAGCTATTTACGCTTAATTTAAATAAGAAAATCTCGATTTGCGTTGATGTTGTCAAAAGGTCATTGGTTGAGAATATTCTATATATCTATATATACACAAACACACTCACAAATAGAAATAATGTCCTGGTATATTGATATAGAGGGAGGAAAGAGATGGTGAATTGAGTGAAATATAGAATGAAAATTTGCTACGCTTAATGCCTTAAAGCATATTTGGTTTTTATTAATGTTTATCTCTTACTACTCTCTATCTGCTGTTTTTCTATGAAATCAAAGCAGTTAAAGCTACTGATTCAGCATTCTATGCTTTTATATTCACATGACATATCTATGTGCATATATCATTCAACAATGTTGTATTCGTATAGTCGTTTGATTGAGTGAATGTTTATCTATATAAAGTAATTGAAATCAAACCACATCAAAAGGCAAAATTTCATATGATTGCAGTAGTAATAGATAGAAGAGGAACATCATCGTTCGTCGTCTAGCCTATCCAACTATCGAGGGTTGCTTGAGAGAAATATAATGATATATTTTATTAACATTGAATTGGTTATTTTTTTGAATTAATTTCTAAGTGAAGAGACTTGCTAGGAGCAATTGCTGAGCAAATTTCTTTAAGTGCCAGAGATTGATAATACAAGGAGAAGAGGAGCGCTTGCTTTGATAGCAAAGACCTACAAGATCCAATTTAAAAGTTGTCAGTAATAAAGGAATAAATACTTACATTATATAGGAATTCAGAGAATGGAGAAAGTTTCGTCTGATCTTATCTATTTAGTGAGCAAGGAGATAGTAAAGCATTTAAATTCACCAAGTGATCAAGTGATCAACTATGTAGATTGACTTCAAAACCAATATTTAAATATACTTCGAATTGAGAGAAATATAATTTAAGCTTAATTTAGAATAGTCACTTTAGCCAAGGTATTGTATATTTTGCAAGAAGTTAACATCTCTAAAAATAAATTTTCTTGTAAAAATATTCTTAAAGTTTTAAGTTTTTTGATGAGAAAAAATATTGTTAATAGTTGGGTAAAAAAACTCATCGATAACAAAGAATATCTGATCTATAGATTGATCTGTGATTGCAAGACCTGTCGAGTGATTTGTGATTAAGAGATTTATTGATTGAGAGTTGATCAGTGATTCAGAAATCTATCGCTTGATTAGTTTTTGAGAATCCTGTCTTATTGATCAGTGATTGAAAGACTTATCTATAGAGAAGTGATTCATAGATCTATTGATTGAAGTTATTATCGATGACAAGAATTGATGCTTTTATGATAAAAGTGAAGCGAAGGAAGAAAACATTACACTGACTCTTGAGAATAGAAAATTAGTTATAACTATTTAGCATGAATTTTAGCAGGAGTTCATAAACCTAGGTAAGTAGAAAACTCCAGTGAAACTTTTAATTTAAATTAAATTGAGAATAATAAAATGTAAGCTTATTTGAAAATAGTCAATAGTCCCAAAAAGATATGAAGATGAAATTTTCTTATCAATTTTTTAAAAAAAGTTTTTAGATTTTTGATAAAAAATATTTATTCTTAAGGAATATATTTATGGTATAGAACTTTTCGCATATATTAACTTCAAAGGGTTTGAATTGTAGAATATATTTTTGTATCTTTCGTTAATTAAGGGGCAACATTTAATGAATTATTGTATAATAAAATATTTATCATTAATTTCATAATTTATAAAACTCACCTGAATTTGCCTCAATGCTGATCAGAGGATTTTCTAAAGACATTTGTTGCTGAGGGTGAATGTATTGAATGTTCTGTAAAAATAAGAGAAACTGTATGTGAGCCTAAATTGGATTTGTAATTTTGAAATATATTTTTTTGTAGGATTAAATCATTTTAGAGAAAAATTCTTAAAGTGTCTAGTTTTATTTGATGGACAAATTTACAATGAAGCAACACCTAAGAGTATAAGGTTTAACAATAAAGCCATTTAGAAATATGGCTTCCTCTGCAGAAGTGTCGATTTCATTATTTTATTTGCATATTGGATTGCATCGCTCATTAACTAAAAAACTATCTTAAATAAAAAAAAAACCGAAATTTTGCAGAAAACTTGCTAAATAAAGAAAAAAATCTTATAATTTTCGTAATTAACTACTAAGTGAACTTTTATAAGTATAAGTATTTAAAAGAAGCGTATCCGACCCTGCTTCGCTCGAATTGTTTCCAGCATCAATATATTCTCCTTGTTACACTTTGAGTATCAACAATGAACACAGTATGAATATAAGAAAATTAAATTGTTATTAAAGTTAATATTTGTAGCATTTTTTTTTTAGGGGTTATTTGAATATTCCAGATCTTGGGAACGGGCACACATATCGGAACCAAAACTATCCTATGTTCAAGACAGTAACCAACAATACACACTCACAGAGTTTCAATGGAATCAGATGAACGGTTTGGCAGCGCATAACATACAAACAATTTAAAATAATAATTTAAATTTTTTTTTTTTTAATGAAAATCGATAAAAACTTGTCATTTATGGATTAACAATACAATTTCCAACCATAAGTTGGTTAATATTTTTGATTTTAAATATTCCCCCTTCTTTTCGAAATTCTTTTAAATCAGATGATTAATTATTTACTTTAAGCAAACATCTTTTAACACTTTGATGGAGGAGAGAAGATAATTTTTATCAAAATTTTCCCTTTTCTGTTTTTTTTTTTTTTTTATTAAATTCTTTATTAAATTTCACAAAATTCTTCAAACATCCCTTTTAGTAGTTTACTTTAAGCTTTCACCCTAACATGCTTTTGCTTGCAGGACAAAATGCAACCGCAACTAATTAACTTCATTCGTCTTTTAGTCAAATGTTCTGTTTTCTCTACTTGTTCTTTTTTTTTTTTTTTGCAAAAAGTTATTTAAAAAGAATTTTAAAAATGCGTCTTCGTTGCTATTTGGGGTTCAGCGGACTCTCAATTCAAGTGAACTAAACTCAACTCAATTCAACTTGCCCACGCACCAATATTTTTTGGTTTATTTTTTCGTTATCTTTTTGTGGGTTTCTTTTTTTTCGGATTTTTTGGTCATCATAAGCATTTGGACTCTTGGTACTGGTTGCGATACTTTGCTGACAATGATGCAGCATTGCGGTTATTTATGAGTCTAAAAGATACAAACACACACACACACACACACAGACACACACACACACACACACACACACACACAGATACGTATGCATAGCATACACTACTTGGAGTCAAATAAGTTCAACGCGCTAAGTGAGTGAGTGAGTGTCATGTTTGTTGCCGCCACTTAAAATTTATGGAGTTTTTCTTCATTTTCATTGCCTTCATTTCTTTCTCCTATTTCTTCTCTAAGTTTTTTTTTGTTTTTTTTTCTTTTTAGAGTATTTTTTGTATCTTTTTCTTCTCTTTCACTGTCAAAAATGGCTGAGCTTTTGCCACTTTGAGTCATAAAGCAAAAACCAGAAGAGATACGCCCATCAAAGATTTACAGAGTTCGCAGCAGCAGCAGCAGGACAAATGCTGCTCTAAATGGTGGCTGGTGACCAACAACAAGTTGTAGATGGATAATATCCTTATTCCTTCATATTAAATGCGAATATACTAAGTTGACTTTGGGCTTTGTTTATGACGTGTGTCGTGTGTCCCCTCATTCATTTTAATTAATTCTTATGAACATCATTTGCGTGCCCATAGCAATGAGCAATGAGCATCGAGCATCAAGAACAACAACCACCAGAATAAAACCTAAACCTAAATAAAGTCAAACAATGGAAAATAAAAAAAATAAAAAAAAAAAATGGAACACAACCGTAGTCAAGTCCAAGGCGTAGAACCCCTAAAGGCATCACTATGCGTAGGCGTAAGAGAAAAAAAGAAATGTTGTAAAGAAATACTAGAAAAGAAATATCAAATTGAAAGAAAAGAAATCACAGAGGCGTTTTATGTTGCAGCGCGTCCCAACTATTTTAATACACCATTTTTATTTTGCCCTCTTCCCAGAACCTTTTACTGACTTCTGTTGCCACACGGTAGTCGGTAGTAGTAAGATGTTGTGTCCTTATTATGTTTGTTGTCTGCTGGCAAAATGCAGAAGAAGAAAACGAAGTTACGCAAAGTATGAGGAAAAAGAAAAAAAAAAAAAAAAAAAGGAAACAAAGAAAAAAGTCACATAAAAACAAAGAACAGGAAGAAATATGTTGGCATGCAGCAACACACACAAGGAATTACTTACAACTAACAACAAGCAACAAACAACGAACAACAAACTAAGTGAAGGACCTTCTCAGAGACAATGCACAGAGAAGAATTACAGCAAAATTATTGACGTAGTTTATGGAGCCATTTATGACGATTCAACATTTTTATTTCAACCGCAACAGAAGATTATGAAGTTTATTCTGATGTTCATGTTGATGCTAGTGATAGAGATGAAGATGACGATGATGCTGATTTTGATGATGAGGAACAAGTACACCGAGGAAGGAAATATAGAAGAAATCACAGTCAAGATAGTCACAGAAAGAAGACAAAAGATGCCAAGGGAAAAGAAATTCAGTAGAAAATGAAGAGGCTGCAGAGGGCAAATGCAAAGGCAAAGGCGAATCTTACTTAAATTTACTACTTGTAAAAGCCGCAAGTCAAAATAAAATCACTGAAAAAAGAAAGAACAAAACAAAAATCAAAAATAAAAAATAAAAAAATTAAATTCCTTTAGAAATTCTGAAAAACAACAATAAGAAAAATACGAGTATAAGTGGAATAACAAGACAAAATGCATGCAGCAAGTCCAAGGGAAAATACTAAAAACAATAGCTCAGCAGCATTGACTATCGAGCAAAGACACGGAGGAAATGTAAAGGGAAGTCATGACACAAAGAGAAGAATGACAAAACAAGAGGTGACGGTATAAAGAGTCTCAAACAGGATCGAGGGAATATTAAAGATAAGATGAGCTGAGTCGCCAATTCATGAGCTCAACAAATTTAAAAAAAAAAAAAAAAAAAAAATCATACTTGGTACAGTAAAGGAAGCCAACAGCGTATCGAGTTTCTATTATCTCTGTCAAGAATGTCGCGACGTCGTCTGCGTGGCGTAAAAGTTTATTTTTTCTTCATTTTTAATTTTCCTTTTTCTATTTTTTCTTATTTATTTATTTTTGCAACAATCAAAAAAAGTTTAAATATAAATAAATAAAATAAAATAAGAAGGTAGAACATAAATAAATTTATGTAGGAAAAACAAAAGCAATGAACAAAAGAAACAAAATATAAGGCAAGGCAAGACAAGACAAGACAAGGTTTCGATCGCATAATGAATCGCATCATTATGCTTAACACACAAGATACTTTTACAATAAACAAAAACAAAGAACAGAAAACAGAAACAATAATAACTAGCAATTGTTGTAGCAAAGTTCATATAAAGAACAAGTAACTACACCAAATACATGAATGTAAACGAAGTTGAACGAAATAACAATTGCTGCTGCTGTTGCTGCCGCTGCACACAAAAGTATGCAGCATTGTTTTCTCATGTTTAATTACCGAAGCAAGTTCCTTGAACTCAAGTCAACACAACTTTTATTTTGAATGTTTCTTTCTTTCTTTATGAATACAGTACAGGGTGAGTCAGCTTGATATTGACACTAGAAACAATAAAATATTTCTAAAAGAAAAATAAAGGAAAAAAAACATATATTTTTCCCCATTTTCCTTACGAAATCCCGATACTTTTAAGACATAATAATTATTAGCCACAAATCCCATTGTTAGTTGCATTAATGTTAACAAATCTATAATAAAATATCTAGAAAAAAATAAAATAAAATAAAATAAAATCAATAAAAAATAAAATAAAATAAAATAAAATAAAATAAAATAAAATAAAATAAAATAAAATAAAATAAAATAAAATAAAATAAAATAAAATAATATAAAATAAAATAAAATAAAATAATAATAAAATAAAATAAAAAAAGATAAAATGAAATAAAATAAAATAAAAACAAATAAAATAGAATACAATGGAATAGGATAGAATAGAATAAAATGAAATAAAATGAAATAAAATAATAATAACAAATAATAGAAACATTATAACAAATTAAAATTGTCTCTAGTCAATTTTTGTCAATGTTATAAATAAATAAATAAATCAGCATAATGTTTATAGGTTTATAAGTAAGTTTTAAAATAGTTTCAACAGATGCCATTAGTAGTGTAAAATCAATTTACTAAAACTAACAACAAGTTTCATCATGTTGAGTCATTTTGACAAAATTTACTCGAAATGTACCGAAATGTGTTTAGACAACTACAAAAAATCTACTCCAAAGACGACTATCAATGGTTCTATGGCTTTTTTTTTGAAGCTTGATGCAATTGGTATATACTAGAGACCGGCATGAATCCATTCACATTACTTTACTTCAGTGCATATAAACGAATAATTGCGTAGGATTTCTTATTTTAAATGAATACAAGTGTATTCATTCAGAGAATATCCATTCATTGTCCGTTGGAATGTACCCGTGCAGGTCTCTAGCTATTGAAACCATGTGAAATCATTACAGACAGAATATATCAAACATAAATGATGCGTTAGATGTAAGCTTTGAACGAAAAGAATGGGAGAATGGACACATGATGTGCAATCAATTAAAAATTATTTGAACAATGTCAAATGAGAAGTTCTATTGTTCCTCACCCACTTCATTCACTAGACCGAATACTTGAGTTCAGGAAATTATTATTTTGAATGTTTCTTTATCTATACGAATTTATAACATACAAATTAAACTTTTATTAAGTTCTATGTACTTTTTATCACAATTTTTTTTCTGAGTGTTAAACCTAAGAACTCTATATAGGGGGCACTATGTGCTTTGAGTTAGAGTCTTGGATCCGAACTGTACTAATCTGAGTCAACTAAACTTAACATAAGTTGACAAGATAATTCTTACACTATCCAAAATGCCAGAAGTCAGCTTCCTTTTGATTACCTCGGCCAACAGACAGGATGGGGAAGAAACATAATGGCAATGACTGAGAACAGACAACGGAAAAATTAGAATTAACTAAATATTTCTAAAAAATTTCTATGGATATTGATGAGTTAATTATTTTAATTATTAGTTGTTAACTTGCACAACCAAGATATTGATACTTAAAATAAATATCTCATCAGCAACTTCACATATTGAAATAAATTGAAGAGCATTTGATGTGTCGCATTAGGTGTGTGGAAGGTCCGTTGCAATGAAGAAAGTGGGGGGCCTTTCAAGTCAGTAAAAAAAAAAAAATTAAGGTTTGTGGAGGTCCTCGAAGTGATGAAAAAAACAAACAAAAAAAGGAAAGATTGTGGAGACCCTCAATGAGTGCCCCGGGTCGTTCAATACCATTAGTAAGCATCAATTGATTCAAAACCAATGTAGAAACATAATAAAATTCTTTAGATCAGAAAGACATTAAAGGTGTATCTCCATATTGAGCTTTCAAGCGATCAAACAGAGTCAAGATATACTTTCTAACCAATTCTTTGTTAAAGAAATATACTGAGAAAACCAACTTTGATCAAATGCTGATAGATTGCTGAATTTTCGACTAACAAAGTGTGCCAAGCTATCAAACACACATCCCTGACCTTGCATTTATTAGTAAGGCACAGTTAAGGTAAATTTAAGTCAGGAAATCTGTTCATTAATCGTACATATGACTGACAAATTGACTTTTGTATACAGATTCACAAGCGAGACATGGAAATGAAAAATAAATGTTGTAAATTCTTCACCTGGTTTAAGATTTATCAGTCTTTGCAGCATTGGCAAACATGGCAAAAGCTTAACCTTGGTGTAGACGTTTTGTAGTTTATCTGTAAAGTGATTTTGCCATCCTGCAGATTCATTCTTTTATGAACTCTATGATCTTTCATTGATCCTAATCAAACTATACACTTTCTGGTGCCTTATGTATTCTACAGATAACGCAATAGGTCAAATTAAGTGAGTTAACCGAATATAACCTAATCTTTGTGTCAATAACTAGATGAAGCACCCTGTATTCGTTTGTGTCTGTATTTATTATAGTAACCAACTACTGATGCATATTTTTTTTATGTTTTGTTTTTCCTTTTATTTTCTTGGAATTATTTGTTTTTGTTGTTTTTATTGTTCATGATGTCCGCTCGTTTATGTTATGTTGACCTTATTTGCATTGCAAATACAATATTTTCATTTTTCACAAGAACAAAAAAAAAAAAAAAAAAAATTGAAATTTTTAAAATTTTCTTCTTTCATTATTTTTAGAAATAATAATTTATTTTTTAAATATTTCTAAAAATTGTTATATTTCATGAAAACGAGATGCAGATGCATATTTATTTATATGTGTGTGTGTGTGTGTGTGTGTGTGTGTGTGTTTAGTTTTTGTGTTATTGGCGCCGCGAGCTTTTTAAAAAATTTGCAGCAGCCGCCATCAATGTTATATGTAGATATTGATAATAATGATAACAAAGATGATGATGGTTGCTGCGGATGATGATGATAATGATGATGACTATATTGAATGTTAATAACGATGAACTGATTGTGCAATTTATCAATTAAATTATGAAAATATTTTTGTTATTTTCTCTCTTTCTCCACTTCATTTTAAAAATAACAATAATAAAAATTTTATCCTTTATACACAAATGAAATTTTGCGTCATGTTGTGTTTTGTAATAATATTATATCAAAAATATTATATAATTTTACTATTTTTCAAATAGAAGAAGAATCTTTATTACTCCTTTTTCGATTTCTAAAACTCACCCTTTGCAACCTACACTTTTTCCTAGTTTACCCCCTTTTCTATGAATTTACATTTATTTTTTTCTGTTTGCAATTTAATTAAATCTGAATTTCAGCTTTCGGCATTTTGGCTAAGATAATAATACAAAAAATATAATAATAGCAACAACAAGATATTGATATGCTTACTTATAGCAAACCAAAGCAAACAAAATCCAAGCCATCATCATTCATCTAAATCCCCAACTGAACCCATTCACTTTGCCTGCATCCTTATCCTGGTTATTCAAGTTAAATTTCGCATGCCGCGAATGCCACAATTTGGAGGCACACGCACAAAATATTTTTGTTTATTGAAAAGTTATTAAAATTGTTGCGCGATTAATAAAGCGATTCATCAGCAATCCTTTTTTTCTTTCTATTTTGTTATCAATTTTTGCCGCAGCAAAAAAAAAAAGTGGCTAACAGGAGAATAAAAATTATATAAATATTATAAGAGAGGAAGGAAATATAAAGTTTTTTAATGTGTTTTTACCGGATGTGATCAAAAAATAAAATGAAATAAGTAGAGCCAATAAAGGAACACATTATACAGTGGAATTTGCTTAACAACAACCAATTTTCAAGCATAATTTTTTCATTGTAATTGGTCTTATTAAATGAACAATAATAAAATATGAAGCAAAATATTGCCCAATCAATATCTTGTGGAATTAAAATTAATTCTACTCTATTTTAACAATTTAACATATTTATTATTAAAAATATTATTTAAAAATAATGATAAATGTTCGATTCTTTAAGTGATTTGATTTATAAATTATTTACATTTATAGTGAAAGAGAATATTTTCCTTTTTCTCAGGCAATTTGGTATGAATAATTTTCTACGTAATTTTGTTTAAATCAAATTGATGTCTCAACACTGCTTACATTCTATTGTAATTCAAATATCATATTGAAAATTGAGAATAAAATAAAATTAACAATCGAAAAATTGAAATTAAGACGAGAAAATTGTATATTCTTCTAATTTGTACGATAATATTTAAAGCAAATTTAAAGTCTACAAAATTTTGTTAATTTAAAAATCTTTTATTAACTTTAATATAAAAACACCTGAGATCAACTTTGAAATTGATATTGAATAATCAATAAGTGACATTCACTCAGTACTAATATATGTCTGAGATAGTTGCACTTTATGATAACAAAATGGATTTCTCGAATAGGGAAATAGAAGAACTAGTTGCTAATAAAAGATGATGCAGATCTCTCGCAAGTATTCATATGCTGAAAACCGCAACAACATAACTAGTGAAAGCACTTAAAAGTGAGTAGTTCAATGCATAAATATTGAAAATCTATCACATACAAACATCAGATTATCACTCTAAAAAGTCCCTTAAACACTAAAAACTTCTGTGGAACAAGATTCACCTATTAGATACCAAACCAGTAGTTGGGCACGTTGAAAGGCCCAAATATTTTTGAAGCGGATGGTGACTGGTGATGAAAAGTGGATCACGTACGACAACGCCAAGCGAAAAAGATCGAGGTCGAGGCGCGGCGAGCCGTCAAGCCCGGATTCACGGCCAGGAAGGTTTTGCTGTGTGTTTGGTGGCATTGGAAGGGAATCATCCACTATGAGCTGCTCAACTATGGCTAGACCCTCAATTTGGTCCTCTACTGTGAGCAACTCGACCGTTTGAAGTAGGCGATTGACCAGAAGCGGCCAGAATTGGTCAATAGGACTGGTGTTGTGTTCCACCAGTACAACGCTCGGCCTCACTTTGATGACCCGCCAGAAGCTACAGGAGCTCGGATGGGATGTCCTATCGCACGCACCGTATAGTCCGGACCTGGCACCAAGTGATTACCATCTCTTCCGGTCCATGCAAAACGCTCTTGGTGATAATAAGTTGGCCTCAAAAGATGCTTGCGAAAACTGGCTGTCTGAGTTTCTTGCAAATAAGGAGGGGAGGTTTTATAAGCAGGGGATAATGAAGTTGCCTTCTAAATGGCAACAAGTTTGCGAAAAACGGCTCATATTTGACTTAAATCGGATAATTCTAAGTATGTTAAATAAAGCGTTAAATTCCGATCACAAATACAACATTTCATTTTCCCCAACCCAATATTTGGTGACAATTTGAAACTTGTTTTTCAAACAAATCAACAAACAATATTATGCTTTCCCAGTAAATAATAAGACATGTGCTTTTTCATACAGACTACTAATTCCGTGTTTTTCTAAATTGTTTAAAAAATTCTTATTCTCCAGAAACTTTATATCGTCTGTTTCGTAATGATCGACCAGCCCTTTTCCTTATTTAGAGTGTAAAGAGAACCGCTTCCTTTATTTGCAAGAAGAACACGTAAGTAACTTATTTCTATTTACGATTATAAATAAATAAATACAACAAAGAAACGAATTATTAAAAAAAAAAAAAATAAATAAAAATGCCATTTTTAAATAAATGTGAATATCGTCAATTTAATTTCGAATTTCGAAATTTTGAAATAATCTAAAAAAAGGGGCCAAATAATTTACTCTAAAGTACACGAGTTTGCTTCTAAATATGAGTTTTGGAATTTTTACTTTATACATGTGGAGTTTCACCTAAATCAAATGTTTACAAGTGTCTCCCAGAGGATGAAGAGTACATAGGATTTAGGAAAAAGATGGAAAAAATAAGATGACTATTAAAGATGTTTAGAAAAAGCTGAGACAAAGTGAAAGAGCAATAGATTTCGGGAACAACAGAGGCTATGGATCGTTTAGTATATGTTAAGTCACAATATTATTCCTTGCAAAACTATACAACTCTATCACTTGAACTTAAAATTTGTGTATAAAAATTTACTAGCAATGTTCTTTAAATGCCAGAGATGTGCGATGTTATAGAAATACATAGAGACAGGGAGCACTTGGTGTGAGTGTAAAGTCCTACATCTTCCTACTTGGAAGTCGTCAGTAAAGTCATGGCCGATCGTATCTGTATTCTACTTGTAATCTTGTAATTAAAATAATCGAGTTGACTTTTATCTGATCTTGTTCTTTTATACAATGTAGGACGCTGCAAACCGCTTACAAAACTGTGATTTAAGAGTTCAAAATACTTTGTTAAACAATTATTTAATTATTATTAAAAACAAAAACAAAAAAAAAATCAAAATTTGATATTGAATTTGTATGTCAATGTAATTGCCTTCTTTCAAAAAATTTAAATGTGAATAGAAAAAAAAGAATAAATATTTGAAGATAACCGAATATTTACAATTAAACCATGAGCAATAATGGGAAATAAAAATCAACTAATTTAAATCCTTTGCTGAATAGAAAACACAACAAGTTTGGCATTCAAAATATTATTTCTAATAAAAGAAAAGAAAAGTAAAAAAATAAATAAATAAATAAAAACTTGAGTTGTGAATTGTATCAAATTTAATCTAAAACTAACAATTTATTTTTGTTTCTCTCGTTCATTTTTTCTGTATTATTTGCATTTTATTTACTAACAAACGACATGAAATAAAATATCAAAATATGATTTTCTATTATATTTTTTTTTTTTTTTAAGTTTAAAACAAACCAGTTTTGTTGTTCATCTAAAAATTTCTAGTTATCAAATAACATGAATCACTTGTTCATTACTTTAAATTCATTTACTATATCATCATTTCCTCTTTATGTGTGTTACAACCACTGACTACTGACAACTGACAACTGATGTAAAATGATGATAAATGAAAAAGGAGAACAAAAAATTAGCTTATAAAACACAAAAATTCATACATTTATTGTGTATTTTTTTTTATAAAATCCGCATATTTAGCAAAAATTTTATCGCGAAGACTTCATACCATTCTACACTATACTACAGTACACAGTACAGAGTACAGTATACATTGCGACCTATGAGTATAACACAACATGTCATAAATGTTGTTGTTATGATTTTTTTGTGTATTTTTTTTTTTTTTTGCTATTATTATTTATTTAATAATAACGCATATGAAAAATGGGTAAAAATAATTCCAAAATAAAAGAAAAAACCTCAAGTGTTCATAAGCTTGCAAAATTATTTTCTGTATTTTCCTACTTAATATATTTTTTTGTTTTTTTTTTTGGAAATATATTTCTATTTTTCTTACACAAATATATTTGTTTTCTTTTTTTTTTTTTTGTATTTCTCATGATTTTTTGTTTTGTTTTTTGGCTTTTCTTTTGTTGTCAACGCTTGGCGATGCGCGCTTACTTTTTAAATAAGCCACATACACATGGCGTATGAGTAATTTTTATTGCAAAATTATGTAAAATGCATGTTGCAAAACAGAAAAAGAAAAATACTAAAAATATGCAAGTGTGTGAGAGAGAAAGCGAAGGAGAGAGCGACAGAAAGAGAGAAACAATATAAAGATTTATAGAAATCTGCTGCTGTTTTTATTGTTGTTGTTGTTGCTATATAAAATTCAAAGTAAAAGCTTCTTAAGGATTAAATGTGGCAGCATTTTTTTTTTTTGCCAATTTTCTTTTTTTCAGAAGTATGAAAGAGGTACAACGACACGACTGGGTTGCAGAAGGTTAAAATCAACAAAAAAAAAAAAACATTACTAACAAAAATATTTAATAAATTTTTCAAGTAAACAAGCAAACAAAGAGCCACATAAAAACAACAACAGAAACAACAGGCACAACAAGAATAACAATTTACTATACTACAATGCAAAAATTCAAAAAAAAAAAAAAAAAAAAGTAGAAAAAAAACCAACAAAATTTTGCGTAAAAAATGCAGCAACGCCACATTTTTTATTAGCATAGCATTATTATCTCTTTGCCCAGCCCCCCCCCCCCCTCTTCCTAACCTTTCTTAATGCTTTGCTATGCTTCTTTTCTTTTCTTCTACGCGAGAGTCACTCAAATATTAATTGTGATGAAACAATTTGTGTGAAGAATTGAGTTCTTTGACTTTCTGTTGGTTGGCAACTCCTGGACTTGAAGTTTCTAGATTAATTGATAAATTGTTTGTTCCTTTTTGATGATTGAACCTGATTAGCATAATTTCTTGATTAAATTTACAGTATAATGAAAGTTATCACAACTGCGAATATTCTTGTTAATGGGTAAAACAGTTTACAATTATAGGAACATCAGAAGGTGATGTACAATTTCCCGTTTGTTTCCAACTTGGTCAATATTATTCACTTCTCAACTTTTCCAATATTAAGCTTAGTTGTTCAGCAGATTTTAAATTATCTTGAAAGTAAAGAATTTAGTTGTACTGCATTGTTCGATGTTCAAGATTGGTTTTTGACAAGTTCTAGCATAAAGGAAATCTCTACAAATTAAAATATCATTGACTTACGATGCTAAGCTTTGAGGGAACGCAACCCCAAGCATCCTCGAATTCATCCAAAGAGCACTTTGCTTTATAACAGGTACTTCCTGGTACATCCGAACATCCACAGAAAGCTCAACGTTCCTCTAATCAAAGCTAAGTTGGGCCAACTAAAGCAAAAATATTACCTTAAACTCTCTCAATATCCTAACCCACTAGCTCGCTTACTCTCACAGACAATCAGTCACAAGCGCTTATGTCGAAATGACTTTCGTGCCATATAACCCTGGGAGGATCACGCAACATAAATAAGTTTCTTCACCTCACCACTAAAGGAACTTAAAAATGCGCCAATAGTTTTTAAGATTTGTAAATTATTGTTGGATACAAAGGGATTCAATAAATAAAAGTAGAACGCAAAAAGAAAGACTAATTAAAACTTATTGTTTCTGATCCTCATTTATCAGTTCTGAAAAGCTTTCTTCAAAACAGACCTTTTGATGGCGGTTAAGGTAGACAAATCATTAATTAGGTCATGGATCATGGCGAGAATTCCCCCTTGAATCAATTCTTTTTACAATATTTACTAGTAACATGCCGCCTTCTAGTTCGGATCAAGTGTTTTAGGCTACATGGGTAATACAGCTATACTAGCCTCATCTAAATGCTCGCTTCAAGCTATTCAACTTCTGCAAAACTACCAAGACGAAGTAACTATTTGATCGAAAGCATTCAAAACAAGTAAAAGATGGGTCCCGAAACAGTAAATGGAACAACGCAAGAAGCCAAGACTCATAATGTGAACAAATTTGAAAGAATGCTACGAAAGGAAAGACAGACAACACAACTAAAGGTATAGAAGAACTTGAGTCATGCAATTAAAAGTGTCTACTACTTAGAGATACCAGTAACAACAAAAAAAAAAAAAAAATAAATAAATAAATATACTCGCCCTCACACCATTCAGCTGACTCAAAGTAACACCAAATTGTTTAGTAAACTATGTGTCTTCATAAAATTAACACCAAGTAATTATGAATCACCTAAGTTTAAGTAAAATACGAAACTTGGATTCAACATTACACGCAAGCAGTTAAATCAGCAGTCAGTTGAGTACTGAGCAGTCGGTGAACCTCGTTCAAAGCGGCTAAAATAACAACAGAATGCTGGCAAGGTTATGGTATCCATAATATGGAATGTGGATGATCTAAAAAAATTCTAGCCGAAAAGTGATTTGGTTCGAATGAGGAGGTGATCGCCGAAAGAAACAAGAAAGGTATGGAAGTGTTAGAGAACCTCGAGAAAGATTGTAACGCTCTTGAAGCAGACTATGTTGATCAATAAAAAGGAAAGTGACAGAAAAAGTTGTGAGTTCTTCATTAAAGCGGGAACTTATCAGCCAATGTATTGTAACAATAAAAGATCTGCTAGTAACCTTATGCCGAAGACAGAGATATGTTGCAAAATAAGAGTAAAATTATTATTATTATTATTGTTTTATTTACATCAATTTATTTTTTTAATTATTAAACTACCCTCGTACTAAACTTTCTATATTTTTATAAGTATATTTGTTAACGTATCTATATTTATCCTAGAATTTGCACTGCACCCACATGCTAATGATAGTTTGCAAAGCCGCAGCTGCTACTACTGTTGCTACTGATGCAACTAAGCGATGTTGTAACACAAACAAACACAGACTCACAAAGATACATAGAGAGAGAGAGTGAGAGAGAGATAGAGAGAGAAGCAAACCTTTGGTGGTTTTACAATTTAACAGGTGAAAGGGCAGTAATATATAGTTACAGTAGGACTTAGTCCTTATGATTTTACCATATAGATGTTGCAAAAGGTTAAAGTTTTCAATTCATGGTACTAAGCACTTTTTTGTGTTTTTTTTTTATTTACCAATTTCTATGATATTTCAGGTGGGGGAATGGAGATTGAGAAGTGAGTTTTGTTTAGTTTGTTTGTCAACACAGGAAAAGACCTTACTCGCACCAATTGAGAGTGAGAGCAGGAACGTCATGTGGTGGCACAACATCAACAATTACAGATAAAAAAAAAAAGAAAAGGAAAACATCATAGGAGAGTGAAGGAAGTGTTAATTTCGTTGTGAACGAATAAGAGAAAGAGCATCGGATGGCATGGCATGGCATGAGCTGAGGATCTCATAGAATGTGGCAAAGTATAGTTGCCACAGCCGTTGTCATTTGGCCATTTCCGGCGCTCTAATTGCCGTTAAGCACAGTTGGCAACGAGTATTTAATTGGAAGTAAATAAGCCGTAAGCAAGTTGTTTAACAGAAGGCAACGGAAACGGAAGTGTCACTTTACTTAAGTGTGTTGTATGTATGTTTGTTTCTTTCTTTGTATCTGTGTATATGAATGTCTTAATGTGTGTGTTTGAGTGTGTGTGATGCGGTATCACTTTAAGATGGTATGTCACACTTGCGTTTAATGCTTCATAAGTACTTTCATTTAAGCATTTCGCTTCGCCTTTCCCAAGAACCCAAAAGAAAAGAAGATATGAAATGCGTGTGCAACAACAGTAAGAGAAAGTCACCATCACTAAGCCATTTATTGATGTCTGTGAGCATCTGTATCTTTATATGTGTGTATGTGTGTATCTATGTATGTGTGTAAGCTTCAATTTCATGCTCAATGTCCTTTTTTTGGTCACTTAAGTTTTATGTTGTCGCATATTCTCCATTAAGTTCTTTTCCTACTAGTCGCCTTTACTTTGTCAATTTCTTTGTTGTTGTTGTTGTTGTTGTGATTTGTTTGTGTTTGTCTTTGCCAATTGCAGCTGTGAATCTGTAGAGTTCTGTGAAATCCTGAAGAATATCATAAAACCAAAAAGCGCGTGTTGCGTCATTCGCACGTGATTCACTTTGCTGGAAGCATGACGAAAAGCAACAGGAACATTTTGCTGGACACTTCATTTTTTTCATCAATTCCCCCAAATCATTTTTTTTTTGTTTTCATTTCTCCATCACTTCTTCATCATTTATTTTTTTTTTTTTTGTTTTTGTTTTTTTGATTTTGATGAAAGGAAGTGATTTTTTCTAGCTTTTCTATTTCTTGCTTTTAGTCAACATTTGTGTTAATGCGCCGCTTTACACTGTTGGTGGTGGCGGTGGTTTGAGATCTACTTGTACTGGCGCCAGTCCTTCTCTCATCACACTTCACATGCCATACTTTTATGTCACTCACGCATCTGCTAAGCACTTAAATAAAGAAAATCTCCCTCGACACTCACTCACTCACTTACTCATTGAAGACAATTCTTAGTTCTTGAATTCTTAGTGAAGTCCGTTAGTCATTTCATCAACATCAACATATCTTTCTTAAGAAGAACAAACAAATTTTTGGTGCTTAGAGTCCTGGAATGTAGCATTGCCATAGGCTCAGTCTCATGAACCAAATAAAATGAAATGCTTTGACAGCAAGAGAATTGAAAAGGAATGAGGCGAGCGAACTTGAAGTTAATTTTTCAACTGCTCAACAGCCGGAAGTATCCATTTTGTTGTGATTTAAATATGTCGCGGCAGTGACAGTGGTAGCTATAGAGTCGCCTCTATGGTTCCAATTCACCCAACTTCAGAGTTCAGTGAAAGTAAAAGCATCATCTGATTGTGCCTCCTCGCATGCGGCACAGCATAAATTTCTCAAATGCTAAATCGAGTGTGCCACATCTCGTATCGAGAGTTTGGGTCTTCACTGAATTTTTTGTTTCAAATTTATATATTGTATTGTAGAAATTGTAGAAATGGTGGATAGTCGTCGTCGTCGTCGTCGTCGTCATAGTCGAAATCTAGGACTATGCGAGGCCATGGAGCAAAAAGATTGATAGACATTTGTTTTATATATTTTTGTTTTTGTGCTACTGATTTTCTTTTTTTGTTTTTCGTACATTTTTTCCCTTTTTTTTACTGACTTTAGTAGTTGATGTTGGTGGTGGTGGCGGCGTTGGTTATTTTAGCTGTCTGTATTTGCTTTACGAGTATTTTAGTGAATGAAGCATGGAGCATGAGGCGTGGAGTATGACAACTCTAGGGGGCATAAACAATTGTTTTTATTCTTTGTTTGTTATTGTTGTTGTTGTTGTTGGCTAAATATATACATATGTCGTCATGTTTGCGAATTATGAATGTCGTTCGAGCGTTATCTTGTCGCGTGTAATAATAATAAACATGATACAAAATGTGTAGCATATTTTTTGGCGTTTGTTTGGTTTCGTTTTCGTTTTCATTTTCTGTTTTTTTTTTTCTTCTTTTTTTTTTTTTTGTTCATGGTTTATGAAGATTCTTGGATTTAATTTAAAGGAAATAAAAATAAAGTCAATGTAGAGTGCAAGGCAATGATGTGAATTCAAAATTGGGGTTCATAAAATTATTGTATTGTAGAAATTCTAAACACAAATAAAAAGGGTTCAGTTCTTTGCATAGATTTTTCTTAATATTAAAAAAATGTGGGGGTTTACATGTCACATGATTTGTATGTAGACAGTCTACAATATTTCGGTTTTGACAGCAAATAAAATAGAAGAAAAACATGAAAAAATACTATTAATTTTGAAACAGTCGTTGTATATTTAATACCCTACTACATACTGAAATGTAGATTTCTTTTAAAAAAAAAAAAAAATAAATAAAAAATAAAAATATATTTATATAAAAACATGATGGAACATTAATTTTGATTTTATTCACTTATATAACTTGCACCCCAATTTTAATATAATTTTTGCATGAACATTTTCAAGAATAAAGCTAACTTTGGTGTTACAAATGCAAACATAATCAGATTTTGAAAACAACTTACGTTGCAATAATTGGAAAACCTTGATTTCGTCATATCATAGACCTCTTACAGAGAATGTGAACGATACAAAAAGCTTCAAAACAAAATCACAGCTAAGAAACAAAACTTAACAACTAAGCAAAGTTCTTCTACAGTATTTGTTTATCTTAATCTATGTTATGCAAATTTCTCCAGATTATCACCATTTGAACAAATAACCACAAACCAAACTTAATTCATCATAATTCTTTTCTAAAGGATATTAAACACATGAGATTAGCGTTAAGTAATCGAATGTCTCTCCTTGAGAGACAATTATAAATACGAATAGCCTGAGTAGACACTTTTTGTAAATTTGTGGGCTTAATATGAATCATAAACACACTGTAACTAATTTGTTGATGCAGATTAGTAATTAAATCATAGATTTTATTTTATTTTATTTTATTTTTCTTCATAGAGTTCATATAAAAATCTCTCTCTCTCTCTTTTACCTAAAAAGAAACTACCAATTATAGTATACAATATGTTTAGATTACTTGAGAGATCATCTAGGAATAATAGTCTACGTATAAATTAACAAAATAAAAACTATTGTTTTCCAAGAGATGTGCTATGTGCATTTAAAAATGGGATATTACAATTATTTTTCATTTCAAGATCATGAACCTAGAGTAGCATTATATCCTTTTGAGAGTTTCTATTCTATTGCTATCATTTCTCAATATTTAACAAGCTTAGATAATTAATCGAACATATTTTATGTTCGATGAGCGGTCACAAATGGCTGCTGCACAATAATGGTTAAAATCGTAATATGCTGTTAAACCCATTTACCTATAGCAGGCATTAATTCCCTACAGCATTTCGGAATGGTAAGTTAAAAAAAAATGAAAAAAAAAAAAAAAAATTAAAAAAACATTTTATGTTCGATTAATTAGCTAAGCTTGTTGATATTGAGAAAAAACATTTTTTTTTTTTTTTACATCGTGACTGGTGATTAGTTGATATCTCATATGCCAATAATGTGAAATTTCTCGATATGCACCTGGACAGACGTTTGACATGGAGACGGCATATTACTGTGGTTTCTAAAATAGTTATAACCAAGTTGCACAAGCTAAACTGGCTTTTACGCCCCACGAGTAATTTAAAACTTAATGCTAAACTTAGAATCTACAAGTCAATCATCAAGCCATCTTAAATATTTGGCATTCAGCTCTGGAGTCTGGCATCTCGCTCGCAAATTCAATGCATTCAAATCTCTCAGAATAAAACTCTACGAAAACTAACTGTCGCACCATGGTTCGTCAAGAATAAGACAATTCACAATAATTCTTAATTTTGCTGAAATAAATAAATACAAAAAAAAAAAGAGCAAATCGAATCTATTCAATTGTATCAAATTTAAGTTTTTTAGTTAAAGTTTTTCCTTTTTCTTTATGTTTTTTTTTTTTTCATTAAGCTTACAATAATATTATTCTTACACGATAGAGGAAACATCACTATTTTCATTTTGTATTAATTAAGATTCTGTTTGTGTGACTTAGCTGCCTATTTTTTATTGAATCTGCAAACAAATTGATAGCGAGACAAGAGACAAGAATGTGCCAAAGTCAATGCACTACAAACATCAAGACAAATACTAAGTAAGAATTTAAATAAAATGCTAACAATGCATTCAAGTCAATAAATTTTTATTTTTATTTAACTTTTATATCAATTACTATAAAATATAAATAGAAAATGTATAATTGAACATTTTTATTATCTTGCAAGATAATAAGACTTGTCCCATACTTTGTCAGTAGAATAACAAGGTCATATATATATATAATCAAAATACGTTTCTTAAACTTGTTAATTCAGAATAATAATAATAGATATGCATTAAACATGCTTATAATCTTACAAATAATAGAAAAATGCTGTGTTTAATATACATCAGAGCACAGAAAATTTTCTGTATCATCCGCTGACAAATCAATGCACTTAGAATATTGTCTCACATCAGCCATCTTATCCTCCTCAACACCGTGACATTACCAACTTCGCTCATTCTATTTAGTACCACTTCTACCTTTGAGGGTGATGGTCTTTTTTTAATTTTTGTCTCTTCTGTCAATAAAGATGGAGCTAAATCTGAATAGTTTCAATAGATGCAACTCAGTTGCTTTAAAGTTGCTTATAATATTATTATGGATAATGCATTTGGAGCAGACATTTAAAAGGGTAATATTAAATCGTATCTAAGTGAGTTTTGTTTTCGTGGATTTTGTTCCATAAATTATAAAACTTCAGCATCCCAGTGGTGTTCAAATAATCAATTGAGGGGTTATCGCTACAAGTATGAAGCAGCAATGAGTGTTGGCTACTTGCGAGTGACATTTATCATTTTATATTGTATTTTTATCCTTATTACCCTCACCTACCTTCTTTACTAGTAGCCACTTTAGTCGGAAAGTTTTATATATTGTTTAATAAGT